>BJKM01000103.1:385000-1105000 GCA_015082035.1 Chaenogobius annularis
ACAAGGCGTGCACCGGTCGTAAACATGAGAATTTGGACGGTCTGCATTTCAGAGTGTTGTGAATGAAAAGCAGCCGTGTAAAACAGCTTTTAGTGGTGTTGTTAAACCACAGTTGAATTAATCACAAATCCACAGCTCAGTTTAGCCTGTGGCCAATTCAACAAATGATCCAAACAAATGAGACGGATTTGGGCTTGTCCTTTTACCAGACTAGTAAAAAATATGGTGCTGCCTGGTTGTATGGGCTCTCCAATTGCATCATCGAACAGTGCTTTAGCTCTTTGCTTGTAGGTGAAATAGTCTTCATCATTTTTCATTTCCAGAGCCATCAGTGCCTCAGGAATGCAGGTGGGGTACATTTGTTTTAGCACCAAGGTTAACTGAGGCTTTATGGTGGCAAGTGGTGTGTAACTGGAGTGTGAATCCGCTTGGATACTTCAGAACGGACTTTGGCCACTGTACGGTCATCTGTTGCTCTTACGAGAATTGCAGATACATCTCCCCAACAGTATTTGTGGCCAATGCTCTGAGGAACACTTTTGCACTTTGAAAGATCTAGAAGGGCTGATGTTAAAACCGGCAAAACTGATAATGTGAATGGTTGATACACTCCTTGGTTATTTTCCCAAATTTTGGGCAGAAATTGTCTCCTGTTTAGAATATCTTTTGCCATCTTGTGTAGTTTCACTGAAAATCATTTTTCTTAATTTTCTTTCCATTTCTTTTTGTCAACAGGATTTGTTTTGTAATGCAGGACCTTATATGTATTGTCCTGAGCCATCTTCTTGCAGTTTAACTGTAGTTTAAATAGTTTAAATGTTATTTGAAGCTTTTATTTGCATCAAATGTCATATTTGCGTTCAGTCCTAAGATTATTCGTCCAGTTTACAGATAGTGAAAAAGTACACACTGACTGGTTATTGTGTTCCATTTGATAAATATGCAACGTCACAAGAGTACAATATCTAAGTCAAAGTTCACAGGGTCCACATCGTCTGCCTTCAAATGTGCAGGCGTCCCACTGGGGTGCCAGGTGCGAATTTGGATGGAGTTGTCTGAACACCGCATAAGTCTTATTTAGAAAAACAGAAGAACCTTTCAAAGACTATTTTCCCCCCGGAGTTGGAGTTAAAGTGGGGCGTGGAATTCTTAACAAGAAGTGTGATTATGCCAAAATATGAGGTGAAACAACTTGAGGGCGTGGTCTGGTGCATTCTGTGAATGGCCAGAATCATGAAACTGGTGCACTGAAGTCGTGTTACTGTCCCCATATGGACGAGATAGTCATAATAAAACAACCTTCATGGGCATAAATAACACAAATGATAAACATATGGACTCCAGCCTCTTCCCTCCAATGTTAAGGTCGCGAAAATAGCACCCAAGGACGCCCCCTGGAAAAGGCTCCCGCTTACTCAGGGGGGCAAAAATACGGCCCTGTAAGTCAGTTTGGGAATTTTGAAAATATAAAGTTTTAAAATTACAGGAAGTTATGCTAAATTCTAAAATGGAATCCCTCTGTGATGTCATCAATATGCGACGTGCCATTGAAAACAATTTACATTTAATTGATACACTTTTCGGACAGTTTAAACAATCATTGAACAAAATAGGCAAAAATAAAGGTGCTTTATGGTTTTATTGTTTGTCAAATCGTAACTATTGTGTCATTTATATGGATTTTGGCTCTTTTTTTTCAGTATGGTTGCTAGGTAATCGTGGAATTACCTCCACCAATGTTCACCCAGGAAGTAACATTATAAACTGTACAAAAATGGTCAAACTGGGGACAAGTAGGCAAATAGTTTAGGAAAATCTGAAATGTAATTGTTGTCACTACGTTTGAGTGAAAATGTAGTCTAACCTGTCATATAGACTTCAACCTTTATTTTGTCCCATAATGAGGCAATTGGACTTGTTTTTGCAAGCATTTGTCATGTCTTATTAAATGTGCTCTGTCACTTTGGTCATGGAATGTTTCACAGTATGGCATTAGACGTATCCAAGTTGTAGTGAGTTGGGGAAGGAACTGAATATATCAACTGTTTTCTGGTACAATTACACTTTCATTCGGTGGTAATCAGAATGCAATTACTTTTTTCAAATCAGGACTACATCACGCTCTTTGAATACACAATTTAGGCTTCAAAACGCAGCTTACAGTGAGTGCATGTGCTAGGTTTGTCCTTCTCGAGTTTGTGATAAAGATTCTCTAATAGTCGAAATAAATGTGGAACAAAAACAAAAAGCTGATATAATATGTTGTGTTTTTACAGTAATATAATGCTTCTCATTGAGAAAGTGGTCTACGCATACAGAATACAGTCCTCTGATAATACCATGTAACAAAATACATTACAGAAGTACATTTTATTACAGTTATTCAGTATTTTGTAGATACATTTACAAATACAGTATTCTTCCCAACACTGGTTATAGTCATTCAGGTTCTGGTATGTTATTGCCTTGGATTCTTAATAGGGCTGCAAACAAACTAAATGTATCACAAAACTACCACGATCCTCAATCTGACAGAAATGGACAGTTTTTCAAATTGAAATGTTAAAAAAAGGCAGATTTGATTGATTTGCATTGTTCATGCTGTCATTTAAGATGATTTGAACTCAGGATTTTGTTCGCGTTTCTAAATAATACGATTGTAGCAGGTGCAGATGTAACTATATCTCCTTTAACCACACTGCTGCACTTTTTTTTTACAGGATCAGGGCTTTCTGTATTTGTGAAGACTGAAATCTGAACTGCTAAACTAATACAAGAATTCCATGTGTAGCATTGGTGAGCTGCACACCACAATAAGGTTTAGGCGATTGTCAGAGGATGTGGAACCGCTCCAAATGAACACATGTGAAAATACGGGGCAGGATGTGATTTGTTTTGGGCAGTGACGGACAGTATTTACAATGTATTAATACTGTTTAGGGCTGCATGATATTGGGAATCATTCCGATATGCAATATGGCTGTTCATTTTTGCAAAGCACTTGTATTGCAATATCTGAATATGCTTTGTACACAGTTAAATTCAAACAAATATGATCATGCCTTGTTGTATTAATCAAATAAAAACTTCAACACAAAACCAAGACTAAATCAAGGCTAATTTAGACTGAAAGAGAAAAATCTGTACATTTAAAAAAAAAAAAATTACATTTCTGTCAAATGGAGTGGTATTATTTTGATATTCTATTTAGTTTGTTACATTATTATCATATTGCATTCCAATATTTTGAAATCAATACTTGTGATGGTGGAGTTTTTATTGCGACAGTGGCTTTAGTAATAAGGTGGGAAAAGCGCAAGATTTAAAAATAATATCCAAAGGTAGCAGCAATAGTAAAAAAACGCAGCGTTACACCAGATGTGAGCCCTGCAGCGTGGACATCGCAGGAGGAGGGAGGGGCTTGTCTTTTTAGATAAGGTTCTCACGCCCACAACCTTGAATTATTGGACAGTTACGAAAACGAAGAGTTCGAGACTCAAAATTCACTGTATTTTAGTGTTCGCACCGCAAAGATGTAAGTTGATTCAGTTTTATCATTTTAAGCTTGATTTTTGCGGATTACAAAATGTACTTTAGTAACTTTATGCAGAATTGTACCTTTTTGAGTAGTTTTCCCACAGCGCACTGTTAACTTCTACTTGAGTAATAATTTGTACAGTACTCTTTGCTCTTCCAACTGTGAATAAGTCTCCAAGTGATTTAAAAATTTGTGTTTCTTGCGCCGCTTCTTCAGATTTGAGGTTGTTTTTGTTATTTTAACGTCTATCCTTTGATAATACCAAACTCTGACAAGTGTTTGAGTAACCAAATCCTACTTTATCGTTGGGAAAGGGTGAAGGTTGCGTGTCCTTGAGTGCTAAACCCGACAGAGAAAGAACAATTATTCAAAAAATGTTTAGGGGTTGTACATCTTCATTTAAAAGATAAGGACAGAGATGTTCGCGTAACTTTTCAATTTCGCTACAACAAACAAGTAAACACGTTTCAGCTCTGGCTTTTATAGGATTCTAACTGAAGGCCCAATTAACTGGACCAATCATTGTTTTCTGTCTTGTTGACATATAAGCAACACATCATTAAATTAGCCCAAGAAACAACTTTGTATCTTCTAATTATTTAGGTCACTTTGTTTTACTTCTTGATTAATATTTCAGTAACAGTATTCTTACTTGAGCACCTAGGAACAGTTTGCACTTCACCTATTATTTCTCCAATTTTCTGGGATCAGCTTTATGCTCTCACGTTTGTAAGGGGGTTGTTGTATGTTTCCACTTTTATTTAAAAAAAAAAAGATGTAAACCTTGTTCTAAAGTTTTGGTGAAGTTTAGAGCCTTTTTATATTATGATGGTTAAGTGTTGGGCTTTGTTTGGTTAAGACCGGGGCGTCCAAACTTTTCGTTGGGTTATGACTAAGATTGGCTCCCAGTTTTCTCAAACTTTCTCAAACTACTTTAACTTTTTTCAGCGAGGATTGTGTTAACACTCCAGAGACTTTTCATTTTATCTAATGTTAAACTAACAGTGATTTTGAATGCTCAATACTAAACTTGGCGTTCATTTAAAAGTATTCTGACAGTAGAGTAACAAATCTACGAATTTATTTACCAGTAGAGTAGTGACTTAGGGTCACTAAGGTAAATACGGTCTTCTTTTCAGACATTATCTTAAAAGTTTTACTCAAACGGTCTTTTGATACCTTTTTTATTTAAAAAAAAAAAAACATAATTTGAGTGATTTGAAAGAAAAGGGAGAGTTGTGTGTTAATGTGCATATTAATGTGTGCGTCAAGAGTGGGAGGAGCTTCTGTCTGTCGCTGCTGCAGCAGAGACGAGGAAGACCAACACATACAGACATAAGAGAGTCCGGAGGAAAAGACCTTGTATTAAGAAATAAGTCATGAGATGCACTAAATGGAAAGGTCTGTGTATTTCTCCCAGCAGCCCATATTAATATATTAAGTATCTTATGAAAAGTGATCCACAGTTTAAATGTTCTGAGCTGTAAATAATTGAACATTCATGATTCATCACACAAAGACACATTTACAGCTGCCAAACTGCAATTTAAAACGTTTTGAACGCAGCCTTAATAGTGCTTTTCTTTCTGGATCAAAAATACAGTAGGTCTAAATTTCCTAAACTCTTTTCCTTTTCGCTCCTTCAGGGGCGTTTTTGTTTCGTTGCCGGACTCGGTGATGACGGAGCAGCTTTCCCCACAGCCGGGCCAAACGCTGTTGACCAAAGCCCAGAACGGAGGCCTGCCAAATGGGAAGGAGAGCTCCAGGGACAAGGGCCTGCTGGAGAGGGGGCAGTGGGGCAGTAAGGCTGAGTTCCTGTTGGCCGTGGCGGGGCAGATAATTGGCCTTGGAAATGTGTGGCGGTTCCCTTATCTCTGCTACAAGAACGGAGGAGGTAAGCGCTATCAAGTCAGGACCAAACTGGTGTGGAGGTGATAAGTTTGTAGAGTCTAAACTACAGCGCTAAATTATACACAGGATAAAACGGGCTACTTTGTTTGCAGAAGAAACTATGATTTTTAAATAATTGCAGTTTTCAAATTAGGATTGATTTGATTGTGATAAATGTTGGTGCCCTGGTTTGAAATATAAGATGATAGTTGTTTTTTAGTTTTTAGTCAAATTCTAACAGAATATTGGACAGGAACAACATTTCTAGATCTTAACACCACTGATAACGTTTGTTTTGTAGGCGTGTTCTTTGTGCCGTACCTGCTGTTCCTGTTTCTCTGTGGAGTTCCCCTCTTCCTGCTGGAGACGTCGCTGGGGCAGTTCACCAGCCTGGGGGGGGTCAGTGCCTGGAGGTCCATCTGCCCCCTGTTTGGGGGTATACTTATTATGTCCATTTAAGTAAAAACCATTCATGTAAGCATTTGCAAAAAGGGTCGTCAGATGTATAGAAAATCAGATACGAATTGATACTAAAACAAGTATCAAAACTAGATACTCATTTAATATATTGATATATTAAAATAATAGAAAATCACACAAACAAAACAGATCTTTCCTGAACAGTTGAGCTTTCTCAGAGATCGTATAACGCCCGGTGTGCACTGACTCGTGGGGCTTTCTGGTAATTAGACGTGCAAAATCTTGTGACTCTACGCCAGGGGTGTCCAAACTATGGCCAGGGGGCCAAATGCGGCCCTCAGACCAATTTTGGTTAACCCTCAACCTTCCTGCTAAATTGGCCCAAACAACAAAAAGTAGTAATTTTTACTGTAAAATTGGAATGTTAATATTAGGTTGGTATGACATCAAACAGTTTGAATTTTTCCAAGTGTTATTAAAGGTGTGGCGGCCCATCGAAACTATGTCAAATGCATAATTCACTCCATTGTTGTGTTGTCTGTGGCCCTCTGCTCCGAATAAATTTCAAAAGGCGGCCCTCTCTGAAAAAAGTTTGGACACCCCTGCTCTACGCGAAGAAAGAACTATTATTTTCTGTTTAAAATGTGCCCTGAGGCAGGGCTTATGCAGCCTAGAGGGGATTTGAGTTCTCAGACACCAGGTCTGCAGTTTGAGAATGAAATGAAAAAGTCGAAACATCTTGTGTTTTCAAAACCGGGTCCAGGTGACTACAACTGAATCTTTTTTCTGATTGTGCTGTTTTGAACATCTTTTGTGGTTTCCAGAACAGTATAATCTCTAATAGCAAACCAAGCCTTGATCTAGCACTATGGATGCACCAAGATCCAATAACTTTTTCCCAAATCGATAAGAGTACTTCATTTTCAGTACTTGCTGATACCGATAACAGATGCCACAACATACATCTTTTAAATGGCAAAAAGGATTAATATGGATATAATTTAGCTGCGTTTAATGTGCCGAACAGTTCATGTGCCTCTTTACTCACTGCTGCAGCTGAGAGACGAAAGCTGAACGTCAGATTGAGACGCAGCACACTTAAGTGGTATCGGATCTTGATATCAGCACTGGTACCGATACTCGATACTGGTATCAGTAGTGGTGGATCCCTATCTAACACACTTTTGGCAGACTGCAGTAATATGCTGTGACTTTTATAGATGGGGAAGCAGATTTTGAGTGTTCAATATTTAGTGGATAACACAAAAGTGGAAAAAATTTAATAAAAAACCTAATATGCAAAGTGGGGCACTGAACCCTGGCATCCCACGTGAAGGGCAAAAGCCTATCCTTCTGAAATTGGCGCGCTGTTGTTAAATGACTGCCTGTATATCTAACTAACGTCTAGTAATTATAAACATGAACAGAGCCTTAGCTACAACAAAGACTTGTCTCTAAAAGATAGATTTTGAGTCTGTTTGTTGAAACTTGGCACTGCTGCTGCTTCACTTCTCGCACATGCTCAATCAGGGCTAAATCTACAAACATCCTAGATTCCCACACAGGTTTATTCAGCGTGGTTTGAGCATAGATCCATGGGTTTGAGGCTGTGGTTTGAGGTCCTCAGAGCGCATGTGCAGACCTCTAAAAGAAGCTGCTTTCTGCTCTGGTTCTAAAAGCTCATGTTAGAGAGCGGAGCATGAACAGACCTCTGAACACGGTCACAGACTGAGCCCGCTGCGGGAGAAAAAGAACCAAGCTTCCAGTAATGCCCAGCGGCCTGTAGAGACCACTAAACGACACTGACTTTAGCCAAGCTTCAGCAGCAGAAGTGAGGGGAATACGGGCTTATTTGGATATATTTTTGAACAATCCATATAAAGTTGTGACACACAGTAATTTCAGATTTTATTGGCCCATCACTGGTTGCCTTGATTGTTCCGACCACACGCCACTGGCACAGTCCTGCTACCGCTAATACTGCCAGATGTAACACGTCCTACAATTGTCTCATTGCCTGTTTTGATTTGTAACTCTCATTCAATTTATCATAATGACCTCAACTGATATGGGCATCCTTGATGGAAAATCTTCAGGAATCACTGATAGACCTGGTTTAGCCTTGGGTGAGTCCAGTTAAGTCGTTGTTTAGCGCATTGGTCTAGTCCCAATAGGGTGCACTCACAAAGCCCCTAAAGCTGGGTACATTTGTCCAGGCACAGAGGAGGAGGTGGGCCACACCAGTCCTTATCCTCCTGAGAGGAAAAAGTGAATAAACTATACTCCAAACCACACCACTAGTCTGCACTGATCTTGAATAAGGAGTATGGCAGCCACAAAAGTTTTAAATCTCATCTCCTGTTTGCCCTGGCAGCTCCATGCTGATGACCTGATGGAGGAGCACACATCATCTGGTTCAGTTATCCTGGTTTAGCCCTGGGTTTGTTGTCCATAGTCCAGATTTAGTCCTGAATAGTTGAGTCTTTTGGCCAGAATGTCTAACTACAAAACAAAGTTGTCTTAATCACCATTAATCGAATACAGGACTCCATTATTTCCCAAGCGCACTGTAAAACATGTTATCTAGGATTGTAGGTGCCGCTTGACTGTTCCAAATGTGAGCCGTAAACTAAAATGGTGATTTGTCAGGAAGTCCTTGGTAGAAATGACTAAGTGTTCTTCAAAGTCTATTTACAAACCTGCTGGAAGGCAAAGGTTAGCCGCACACACAGAGCTATGCTGTGTATCCGCTGCTAAATGCCATTTACACAAGACTGAGATTGTTTGAATGGCTTTGTAGTTGCAGTGTGTAACATGTTAGTGTAAAGATTGTATCACTGCGCTAACTTTATCTGAAATGTTCTGCACATTCGTCTCTGAATCACTTTGGGTGGGTCGATTAATCGGCTGTATGTAGAATTATTGCTGAACATTCGACCCCTACAACCACAGGGCAGAGGACTACGGTGGAGGACCAGCTGTTGCTTTGATCTGTCTCCACTGCCGTGCATTTCACACTTAGGCCTCCAGTGATGTCCTACACTGAATGAATCCACCTCTTAACACCATCATTATGACCCATGGCTCTCGAAACCATACAGTTATACAGAAACAAACATAGTCAAGTACAACTACTTAATTCCGGAGCATTTAAAAAGCTAACGGGACACCTGCTTCCATTTGGTTAACGGCACTCTACTCTGCATAGCACTGCCTCTCATTAGTACGTATCCAATCAGAGGACGTGAATGTGTCACGTCAACGTGATACCTGCTAGCGGGCCCTGATGTCGCCACCTCGGAATCTGATTGCTTATCACAATCTGTTTCAGTTCGTTTAAGTGTACAGGCGTTCCCACTGTTAATTCTGAAGGCCTCTGGAAGATTTCTTGGAGCCTGGCAACACATGACAGCTCAAATATGATTGGATGAAAGCTCTAACTGTATTGTAAATATACAATGCTGGAAGCAGTGCAACCAAGATGAAACCCATGAAATAAAGAGAAAAGACTATATAAGGAATAATTCAATACATATTTATGAAAAAATATTAAAATGAAATATATATTCATTTTAATATTGCCATCAGTCATGTTTGAGAGAAATCTGTGTTGTGTTATGTTCCTTTATCTTTAAGTTTACAACATAAGTAAATTGAAGGTATATTTTTAATGGGCATCCTATTTTTCTGCTGAAAGTGAAAATGTCTGCTTTCACCTACCCCCTATCCCCGCCTACTGCTCTGTATTTACATGTGATTTTCATAATAGCCTGTGTAAATGTTCAAGGGGTAACGTTTGTGGAGCTGTAGTTGGCAATATCTATTGAAGCTTTCTATATTCTTGGCATTGAATACTTTATATAGTCCCTCCCTTTTCTGTTAAAAAAACCCAAACATGCTGATTAAAACACATGTTAGATACTCAGGCATTTTAAACCTGGATGGAAAGACTTTAGTCCTGTTTGTGGTTGAGTCTGCATAAAAATGAACTGCACTCGAAGTGCACTTGAGAGTCCTCCAGACACAGTGTCCACAGGCAGCTCTTCAAACCTCCTTCATCCCCAAAGCATCGGCTCATGTGAGCCTCGGAGAGGAGACGGATAAACCAAGGCTTTGTTTAAAATGTTATGTTAAACTGATTCTCCCAAAGTCGTTGAGAAAGCCAACATTTTGCATAATGTAGAGTTGATTTTATTATGTGTTATTAAGGGTTTTATATATATATATATATATGTGTGTGTGTGGGGGGGGTGACATGTCTCTACGATGATGATTGTGCATCAGATTTGTATGAAACTAAAACTCACTCAGAGGCCCCCTGGGTGTGTTTTTTAAAAGCACCAAGAAAAAAACAAATCTATCTGGCTCGGAGATAAAAGCCAGTAAAAAAAAAAAAAAGGTGTGTTTTATGTCTAAATGTACATTATCATGAAATCATGTAAAAAAAACGAGCTGCAAAACATGAACAAATGGCAGTATGAAAAACTTTAGTCGCACAACTTATTTTCAATCATCTACAGCTTTAATTCTAGTTTAGAAAATAACAAGAAGAAACCGCTCTATTGCAAAGTAAAGGAATCCACTATAACTTCTGAAAGAAGTTTCTCTGACTCTCCTGTAGGTTTGGGCTATGCTTCTCAGGTGATGATCCTCCACGGCTGTGTGTATTACATCATCATCTTGGCCTGGGCTCTGTTCTATCTGGGCCACAGCTTTCAGAGCGACCTGCCCTGGGCCCACTGCAACAAACTCTTGGAACACTGGTCAGTACCACACTCAAAATGGACACTCCTGCATGCGATAAACAAAATATTTATCTTTTGAATTGTTAAAGGATTTCAGATTCCTGTTTAACGACGCCATTTCAAGGACGTTTTACTGTTCAAAAGATACCGTCATATGTTGTCTTGAAATATTAATTGGTATGGAAATGGTGCAAATTTTTCATCACTCTGAAACTCATGGTTAGGGAAAAAGTTCTAAGTTTGAAGAGTACCAAATCATTGTATTAAAAATATAAAAGGAAATTACAATAACTGATAAATATGCCTTAAGTTTTGAGGAATATGTGTTTCTGTTGTTGCAGCCTCCTGTTTCCTCTTCCACCAGGCAAACCACACTGCCAATGGGACAAACATGCCAGAGAATGCCACTTCACCCGTCATGGAGTTCTGGGAGTAAGCATCAGTATTACAATAATAAGTTGCATTGCAACGGTTATAACGTTCCCCGACGTTGTTGTTACATTTAGCAGATTAACAAGAGTCTGAACCACGGATCTGAAAGTCTAATGTAGCACACAAGGTTCTCTCTGTACCCTTTTTGTAATATTTAGTTATGGTAACCTTTATCTTGAATACCGGAGTTAAAGGGAAGATATGCCAGATCAGAAGATTTTAGGAACACTGACGACACTTGAAGAAGGAATGGTTTTGTATTGAAAAATACATTTAAGTATCATTTTAGAGTAAATCATTTTAAAAATAGTGCGCGTTTTCCTCAAAATAAAATGTAAAATTCCCTTGTATGGTCCTTTTAAGTCCTTATTATTGTCAGTTATTGTCTGTTCAATGTTCTGTAAATGTTCATTATGCTTGTAACCATTCGGGCTACAAGCTACCAGGCTCACTATCCAAGATTGGAAAGATGATCCTTCTCTGCTTTTGGTTCTAATCTGTACCAAATAATTGTCAAGGGACAATAAACTGCATTTGACACTTTCTAACAATCAAATCATTATATTGTGCATTGCACTTTTAAGATACGTTGAGGTTTTTGGTAAAAGAAACCCTTATCTAATCATTTAGGCCTCTAAAAGGACTTTTCATTGTAAAATGGGCACAGAAGCTCGTGCTGGTTTGTGTGTTATGCTAGCACAATACATTGTGTATGGGACTCACCAATGCAGAGCATCATGTGCTGACATGGGTTTCCCAGGCTTCCGTTGGCTGTCTGCTCTCAGCAATTTCAGTATCTTAAGAGTTTAACAAATGTGTTGTCACCAAAATTAAATGTTATGATAGTTCATGTAATTGGTATGTGCTTACCAATTTCCGAAAATCAAAAGAAGCATGCAGATATTAGAGGTGCTATTATGATGTCAAAAATCACGTGATCGTGATCTGCAAAATGGGCCGATCACACTTTACATCGTCATCATATTTGTCTTGAAGTGGATGATCAGTAAGTTATTGCAGTAGCGTCATTTAAGCTCCTTATGAAACCCTTTTGGTTACAACGCTCTGATTTGGTCCTTTTAAGTCCCGATGTATCCACCACACTTCGCCTGCTCCTGGATCGGACAACAACACGGAGCAGCCATGTGTCTCTGTAAACACGCACAGAACTATGAGCTCTCCCGCTGGTCTTTTAGTTCAAAGTATAATAGAGGTTCAGAGCCAAATGTGTTGTCTATCAGCCGTATGAAGTGACTTACTCAGACCGAGCCAGAGGGTTTCCCATCGCACACACGGACTCCTATCGTTTGTCGTTTTGTCAAAGTCACGTTTGAAAGTGGCTGAACACAAGTCGTCTCTTCTGTACATTTTCCTTCCTCAAACTGTCTAAACTGCTCAGAAGAGGAAAGCCGGCTCCTACAGCCACTCTGTTTGGCTGCAAATAAGTATATTTATTATTATTAGAAAATAAACATGTTTTTGACAGTCAATGTGATCGGTATTGGCAGATAACATTTCAGATGATTGGTGATCGGCCTCAAATATCGGACGAAACTCTAGCAGATACCCCCACGTTAGCTTTCAGCGTGTGCCACGCCAAGGGCACAACCTTGACCTTATTGGCTAATGCAACATCAGACTAAACTGCTATTGGTTTCTCTGTGTGACAAACAAAAATACATTAATTACATATTTTTTAAAGCTCTTTAACGTTGTCCATCCACATATTATCAACTTATTTATTAATTTATATGTCAAACTTATTTATCAATATTTATTCCCTTTGTGAACGTTTACATAATGTTGTTTAGTCTCTAACACTGCGTTACTTGAACACTGGTTCAATGTTTTTAGGCGGGAGGTTCTGCATCTGTCTGATAACTTGGAGCGCCTGGGCCCCATCAACTGGAAACTGGCCGTGTGTCTGGTGGTGGTGTGGGTCGTGTGCTACTTCTGTGTCTGGAAAGGAGTCAAGTCCACGGGGAAGGTGAGAACTGCTAATTAATAAACCACTGGTCATTCACGTTGCTGTTGTTTGGGCGTTGCTGTTTTGCACTCAGCAACTATTAGCTTTATGCAGTTTTAGCGTTGTTCCACTGGGACCAATTTGGGACAACAGTCAACATCAGTATGTCAGTGCTTTGGTGCTCGGCGTTGTTATCTGTTATTACAATGGAGCTCCAACAGTCCCGCCCCCTTTTGAGGTTTCCATTCATTTTCCCTGCAGACTTTTGAAAAAATTATAGTAAAAGTAGGGGTGGACAATAGATTTAAACTTGGATAATATTTTGAGTGTATGCAAATTTTGACTATTGAGTATATCGTTTATAGTGAAAATGCTACAAAAAGTTTAAAATTTTTTTAAAAAAATGTTTTTTGTAAACTTTTAAATAAGGATATACGATGATTTTTCTGTACTTTTGTTATTCATTTTACATTTCACATCTACTACTACTACTATTGTTATTGGGATACCAAAAAAAAAAAAAAAAAGATATTCATTTTGGTCAATGTGGCCCAGCCCTAATTAAAGTTTAAAGTTATGATGGAGGCTCTACGCAAACTAATATTCATAGTGCAGTTATTTTCAGGTACTACAAAGCTGATGAAAGTCTCGATAAACAGATTTATTTTTTGGATAGTCGATGGGAAAAATGAATGGGGAATATATTTTTGAAATCAAGATGTGGGCAGTCACTGTTGAGCTCCATAAATTGTATTATTAGGCCATATTAAAATGATCTAGAAAGACGTCTGGAGTTAACAGAGTAGAATTTGAAGTTCAGAAAGATGTTAACATTTTCATGTAACATTCCTGCTGTGTGACAACAGTGAATGTTAATCATTTTGTGTGACGATATGAAAACCACTTGTAAAATGTCTAAATAATGATATGCTCTAGTGTGCTTAAATGATTGCATGCATGTGTTTTCTTTGCTCTTCTTACGCTATTTTTATATTTGAAATGCTCACTTGCAGATCTAAAACTCTAAACCTGGACTAGAGCAGGGCCAGTATGAACGCAGTCAAATTCTCTTTTGCATGTATAATAGGTGGTTTACTTGACGGCCACCTTCCCGTACCTGATGCTGTTTGTGCTGCTGATTCGAGGAGCCACTCTCCCTGGGGCCACACAGGGAATCATCTACTACCTCAACCCCAACGTCACCAGGCTTGCAGACCCACAGGTAAACGCACGGGAGGCAGAGGATGAGGTCAGACCACATTAAACTTTTGCTCTTGAGAACGAACTTGCTGCTTGTGTGTCAGCGGCGTTGGTACGTTTTTAGAAGACATGGTTCCTCCCAAATGTTTTCTGTTTAAAAAAAATCGCCCCCAGGTCAACCTTTCCCTGCGTTTCTGAATTAATTTGAGCATGGGTTTAAATCTGGGACGTAGGTTAACAACTCCAGCGTGTTCAGCTCCAGGCCAAACTTTGTTAACTTTTTTGGTTGAACATTTTAAAAGTAGTATATATTTTGTAATGAATGTAATGAACAGAATATTATTTTTAGTTTGAGGGTAAAATTAATGTTCTTTGCTTTTTGTTGTAGGTGTGGATGGATGCTGGTACTCAGATTTTCTTCTCTTATGGCGTCTGTCTGGGCAGCCTCACTGCACTGGGCAGCTACAACAAGTACAACAACGACTGCTACAAGTAAGTCTTAAACGCACACATACATGGGTCTCCTAATGTGCCTGGTGCCCTTCCATGACCCAGCCAGCCAGTATTGAAAAGGTCCAAGATCTAAAGGATGTAAGGATTTAATGCCTTGCACCTAACCCCTAACATCAAGGTTTAATAGACACAATATGCAAAATTTACTTTTTAAAAGACAAATATTATGCATTATTTGTATTATTAGAATTTAAACATGTTCTTGAGTACTTTAAATATGTTTTAGAAATAAAACATGTTTTTTATAACCAAATGTGGAGCTATGCTGTTTCCCACAGGACTGAGTTTTGGCACCAGCTACTGGCTGCATAGGGAAATGCATAGTTTAAAATGAAACATTTCAGTGCATGTCAGGCGGACCTCTCACATCCAGGTCTCAGCATGCAGTTGTACAGATCGTGATTAGATGAGAGAAATTCACAGAACGAGTCTGGCAGGGATTTATGGACTTAAAAACCGTAGAGAAGATTCTCAGAGCCACGTCACAGATCGAGAAAACGTCAGTTATTGAAGAGTTTCATTAATCAGGTTTATGAGGTCATCTTTTCTTCTCCGTCTTTGAACCTCAAACACTCAAATTTCCCAGAAATGTGATGTCAAAGATGGATCTCCTGTGCCGGAGGTCTCAAAGTAATAACTCTTCATTAAGTCAAGCAGCTGGCAAACCATCCAACTGGAAAGTTACATAGTGCAGCCATTTGCAGTAATTTAAAAAAGGATTTAGCACATTACAAATGTCTTGTTAATGTCCACATGTTGGCTTATCTTAAGTCTCACATGTGTAACATAAGTGTACAGTGCACAGTGCTGATAAACCCACCCTGCACGAGGAATGGCAGGAATGGACCGAGAAAACAAACGGATGACCACACCTTAAGAACAGCACTGACTTTTACTTTCAGAGCGAGAGACAGACATACACACAGAGACGCACACAGAGCCGTACACACACACACAGAGGCGTATGCACTCATGCACACACACACACACACACACACACACACCAAATGTCTGGAAATGAGGTATCCACTGTAGTGATGCGCGGGTCGGGTTTGTGAACGTTGTGAACGTTTTTATTGGTTTTAAAGTTCCTGAACGTCTTAAACTGGTGACAGCACAAGCCTATTGCATTTTGACAAATCAATTCAATCAAAAATAATTTAAAATGAACAGGAGGTCGTATCCTTCCCTTTGCATCCTCTCGCTTGCTCCTTCCTGTGTATCAGAGGAACAGGGCAGAAGAATGCAGACACAGGTCAATCCCACACAGAGGGATCATGGACAGTGTGAACTACATGTGAAGCTGCTTAATGATGCACGTTTTATTACAATCCAACTCTCATTCAGAGAAACGAGCCTAATGAGGAAATTAATTTAAACTTGCCTAAATGATACGAGACCGTGGTCAGCCTTTCATGACCCGCCCCAACCTACTCCACAATTAAATTATCATTTCTCCTCTCGCGCCAACCAGACCAGCGGCTCAGACATCCCTTGCAACACAACTGCACTGCAATTCACTACTGTAATGACCACTTCTAGTCTCTGTTTAAATGTTTATTTGTTCTGTTGTTGCAGAGACTCGTTCAAGCTGTGCCTTCTGAACAGCAGCACGAGTTTTCTGGCCGGATTTGCTATCTTTTCTGTCCTGGGCTTCATGGCTGAAGAACAAGGAGTCCACATCTCCACTGTGGCCCAGTCAGGTACAAGAGAAACACAATATAAAATCAATAAATACACAGTATATTTTACTTGGAGACACTCATTCGCACGACTTTGATGGAGGGAGGAGAACCCACATGTAGTAGTATGGTCACAATTTAAATAAAAGTAGTATTTACAAGTTTAGTATAACTAAAGTTGTTTAACTGTTGTAAAAAGTGTAAGAAAGTTCCTAAGCCCCCCTAATTTAAGTGTAATGAGCGCGTAATGAGCATGTAGAGAACGTTGGTCTGTGGAGTACACTCAATCCTCTGTGTATGGATGAGATTGTGAGTGTGAATGCAGGACAATGGATGAAAATTAGCCCATGGCTACAATCTGGTGCGTTAACAGCATGTGTTTCATGGATGTTCATGAACATAAACCGTCCTGATCAAATAAACAAATGTTTTGTGTTGCAGGTCCAGGCCTTGCGTTCATTGCATACCCTCGTGCAGTTGCCATGATGCCTCTGCCTCAGCTCTGGTCCGTCTGCTTCTTTCTCATGATCATCATGTTGGGCCTGGACACTCAGGTGAGGAGCAGTTTTGTCCATTACAGTACTGTGGATTATACAGTACAAAATCCACCAATGTTGAACTGAATCTGCGTTTCAAATTACACTGCCTAAATTATTAAAGTTTATAGTGCATTGTCTGTCAAATAATGGTAATATATTTTGGATTTTATAACATTAGGTTTCATTGGACTTTTCTGTGCATTTTTGTCCTTAAAACTAATAGTGACCACACGGGAGTGGGATGGATTCTACCGGGAGCAGGACGGAACAGGATTTTTTTCTCGCTAGACCAGGAATGTTTTTATGGGAGTGGGTGGGACAGGAGTGAATGACAGAAAAAACTTTTGTTTTTATTGTCGACATAGAGCTTTTATCACTTAGTTTTAGAACGATAGAATACAAAAAGTACTAATACAATTTATCTAAAGTTACTCAAGTAAAGTAATTGTGTAAAGACCGAAATATAAACACTGTGCTTCTGGTTGTGTCCATTCTGACCTTATTACACAGTATCAACAGTTGGCCTGTATAGGTCTATTGGAGTTTAAAACAAAGCTTCTTGCATATCATCAATGTGTCTTTGGGCAATAAAATTGACCCACGATACTGAGGATACTGAGCTGCATTCTCTCTCTCCTCCAGTTTGTGAGTCTAGAGGCTCTAATGACCTCGGTGACGGACCTGTACCCTCAGCTGATCCGTAGGGGGCACCGAAGAGAGCTGCTTCTGCTTGGAGTCTGTGTAGTCTGTCTGCTCATCGGCCTCGTCATGGTCACTCCGGTAAGACACTCCCACCCACACAAACGTTAAAGGTGAATAGCAAGTGTTCTATAATTGTATCACAACAACCAGAGACTAGAGTACTCTTATCATTAATTATTCTTACTCTTACCATTTACAGTAAGGAAGTATTTGAATACTATTGAATAGTATAGTGGGGTTTGAAATTTTCATTGTAGGATAACTTCCACTCTGAGAGACAATCTAAAAAAAATCTGGAAATCACATTGTATGATTTTTAAAGGCAAGGCAAGTTTATTTGTAGAGCACAATTCGTACACAAGGCAATTCAAAGTGCTTCACACAACAGGAAAAAAATGCATTAAAATCACAAAGACATGGCAGAAATCACAATCTTAGTTCAAGACATAAAAGAGAAGAGTGCAAAAAAAAAAAAAGCATTTCATCATATGCACAGCCAAACAAAACAGTTTTTAGTTTAGATTTGAACATTGCCAGAGTAGCGGCCTGTCTCACATCCTCAGGAAGACTGTTCCAGATTTTAGCTGCATAAAACTGAAACGCAGATTCCCCATGTTTAGTCCTGACTCTGGCACCAGCAGGAGGCCGGTCCCTGAGGTCCTCAGAGTCCGAGATGTTTCATATGGCACTAACATGTCCGAGATGTACTTTGGTGCTAGGCCATGGAGAGACTTGTATACAAGCAGAGCTGCTTTGAAGTCTATTCTCTCTGAGCCACAGGAGCCAGTGCAGAGACCTGAGCACAGGAACTAATGTGATCGTACTTCCTGGTTCTAGTCAGGATCCGAGCAGCAGCGTTCTGGATGTACTGCAGCTGTTTTACAGCTCGTTTGGAGAGGCCAGTGAGCAGGCCGTTACAGTAGTCTAATCTACTAGAGACAAACGCATGGATAAGTCTCTCCAGGTCTGGTTTAGACACTATACTTTTGATTTTGGCAATGTTTTTTAGATGGTAAAAAGCTGCTGATGTGATTGATCTGACGTGGCTGTTAAAATTCAAATCTGAGTCCATTATTACCCCAGATTTCTAACTTGATTTGTAGGTTTTAGAGCGAGACTCTGGAGGTGACAGTTTAACACTTTCTCTTTGTTTCTGTGGGCCAAAGACGATGATTTCAGTCTTGTCTGAGTTCAGCTGGAGAAAGTTGTTTTGCATCCACACACTGATCTGTTGGACAGAGTGAATCCACTGGTCCATATTCACCTGCCGTCAGTGAAACATAGATCTGAGTGTCGTCTGCGTAATTGTGATAGGACACATTCTCGCTGCGTATCAACTGAGAATGTGTATGTTATTGCTGCAAATAAGTATTTAAACATCTGATAAAATCATTTAATAATTAATACAAAAGCCTTTGTTTACAATTAGAGGTCAAACGTTTCCTATAGTTCTTGACAAGGTTTGCACACACAGCAGCAGGGATTTTGGTCCACACAGATCTTGTCTAGATCTGTCAAGTTTTGGGGCTGTCGCTGAGCAACACTGAGTTTAAGCTCCCTCCAAAGATTTTGTATTGGATTTAGGTCTGGAGACTTGCTAGGCCACTCCAGAACCTTGATATGATTCTTACGGAGCCACTCCTTGTTTATCCTGGCTGTGTGCTTCGGGTCATTGACATGTTGGAAGACCCAGCTACGACCCATATTCAATGCTCTGAGGTTTCACAGTAGGGATGGTGTTCTTGGTATGGTACTCATCCTCCTTCCTCCAAACACATCAAGTGGAGTTTATACCAAAATGTTCTATTTTGGTCTCCTCTGATCACATGACTTTCTCCCATGACTCCTCTGGATCATCCAGATGGTCATTGGCAAACTTCAGATGGGCCTGGACATGTGCTGACTTAAGCAGGGGAACCTTCTGTGCGATACATGATTTTAAACCATGAAGGCGTAGTGTATTACCAATAGTAACCTTTGAAATAGTGGTCCCAGCTCTCTTCAGGTCATTGACCAGACCCCACGAGGTGAAAGTTTGAAGGGAGCCCCAGTGCAAGGGAGATTGACAGTCATCTATAGCCTCTTCCATTTTATAACAACTGCCTCAACAGTTTCACTAAGCTTCTTGCCAATTGCCCGTAGCCCTTTCCAGCCTTGTGGAGGTCAACCAATTTCGTTTATAGTGTCTTTTGACAGCTCTTTGGTCTTGCCCATGGTAGTAGTTGGAGTGGCTGATTGTGGAATGGACAGGTGTCTTCATTTCGAACCTCTTTGTGTAGAATTGAAACAATAGTCTTGATTGGCAGAATTGTGTTCTAGAATTAAGGGGATATGTTTTGAGGACTTGTCCCCACGCACTGTCAAGAAGTCCTGGTTGGTTTTTGCCCATTGACCACTATTTTAGTTGGTTCTTGATCAGGAAGACTAAATTTAGTGATCATAAATGCCATATGTCAAATTAAAGACTGGGCATTTAACTTGTAAAGTCCTATAATGTAATGTGTGGCGGTTTTCCTTGTCGCAGGAAGGGCTGTACGTGTTCCAGATCTACGACCACTTCTCCTGCAGTGGGGCCAGTCTTCTGCTCCTCTCCATCTTTCAGTCTGTGGCCATTGGCTGGGTCTATGGTGAGTCCACACGGGATAACTGCGTAAAGAGTTGGGGGAGTAATTGGCGTATAACCTAGTAGTAGTCCTGTCCATTTTCCTGGTTCCCCCTGTGGTTCCAGGACCGGTCTGTCTCCTCCTGTTGCTACATCAGAGCGGCTCCTGGACCATGGCAAGGGTTTAAAACGGGGGCGTTTGAGATCAATGGCAATTAAAAAAGGAAGGTTGTTCTGGTCATTTCTGTGCTCCTTCACTGAGCAGCGTTAGCCACTTCAGCGCTAATTGGACTTCACTTTGTAGTTTGGATGTTTTTAAATGTTTTAAAAACATGTTTTGCTGTAACGCATGCCAAAACACTGTTTGTAACAGTCTGTATAGTCCAGATAACAAATAATTGTGACTAGTCGACAATTAAAATAATTGTTGAAGCCCTAGCCAAATGTACATAGGATAAATATTGTCCATCTCAATTAGTGTAAAAGGCGTACTACATTGCTATTAACTCTACATTAGCAGACAGCTATTACATGACATTGTCCCTACACTCGTCTATTCTTTAACTTAGTCTTTACATTAAAGATTTTTTTTCATTTACGGCCTACTATACAGTAGACATTGTATTAGGAATGTGCTAAAATGTGCCTGTAAAGGCCTTGGTTGAGGTTTAAGTCAAGCACAAAATATTTTAAATCGTTTAAATTAGGGGTGCATTGATATCGGTGCAGTATCGGTATCGGCCGATATTTGTGTCATTGAGCAATATCGGTTTCAGTCCAAGACCACCGATATCAGTCCGCGATGTTACGCTCCGGTGATGAAAGAGTTAACTCTGCCTTCAGAAAGCAGCTCTGTGGACAGGCTTTCTGCTGCTTTATTCTAACAGAGCAGGCTGTAAACTATAGTCTTTTAGAATCAATCTAGAGATGACAAAGTTACAGACCTTTCAATGCTCTAGAAAAGTTTTAAACAAATGTTATCATTAAATATAAGCGCAACAAATTCATTCGCGACCCGTGATGAACTCGACGTTTTTTCAGACTTTATTTGACTAGTTTTCCTCCCAAATGCTCAGTTTAGACACATTTCCTAACTTTAGCGTGAGAGGTTTTAAGAAGAAAGTAAGACGAAAGAATTGTGTGTGTGTGTGTGTGTGTGTGCTGTGTGTGTGTGTGTGTGTGTGTGTGTGTGTGTGTGTGTGTGTGTGTGTGTGTGTGTGTGTGTGTGTGTGTGTGTGTGTGTGTGTGTGTGTGTGTGTGTGTGTGTGTGTGTGTGTGTGTGTGTGTGTGTGTGTGTGTGTGGTGTGTGTGTGTGTGTGTGTGTGTGTGTGTGTGTGTGGGTGTGTGTGTGTGTGTGTGTGTGTGTGTGTGTGTGTGTGTGTGTGTGTGTGTGTGTGTGTGTGTGTGTGTGTGTGTGTGTGTGTGTGTGTTGTGTGTGTTGTGTGTGTGTGTGTGTGTGTGTGTGTGTGTGTGTGTGTGTGTGTGTGTGTGTGTGTGTGTGATCAGACTTTCACTGCTGCTGTTACAGGAGGAGCAACACGATGATGACAAACAGACGGGAGAGGTTCAGAGAGGCACTTTAGTCTGATAAATAATCTAAATAAAACAGGAAATTTACAGAATGGAAAAGTGAAGGCTGATTTTGTTCTAAAGAATAATCATATTATAGCCTGCCTTTATCTAACCTAGTGCTATGTGCCATATCAAACTTCTTCCCAAAGGAGGGTATTATGTTCTCTAACTGGTTCTACACATTTTATAATAGATTTGATCCTTATTTTAGAATGAAAATTAGATCATAGCTAGTAAAAAAAAAACTATAGATAATAAAAAAATAACCATAACAACATTTAGAAAAGAGATGCCCAATATCGGTATCGGCTAAAGCTTTTCCCATAAAATCGGTATCGGCCCAAAATGTCCATATCGCTGCACCACTAGTTTAAATTATAGGCTACATTCGTAATAATCTAATTCCGATCCACCATCTACAGCTTCACACGAGTTCTGTACAGTGTCATTGTCTTTGCCATTGAGATCAATTTATGGTTCACATAAATGAAAACTACATTTATGAGTTTATAAACTACAGGAAATACCAAGGCAATATCCAGTGTAGCTTATAACATAATCTATTGTAGCAGGTCAATCATAGCCATTACACCTCGAAACCCTCTAGAAGTCACTTGAGGCCATAATTGTTTTCTGTTGGAGCGTATAAATCTAGAGGAAGTTGGTTTATGGCGCTCAGCAGTGGGTTAGCGCGTTAGCCGCCTTACCCTTTTTACGACGGTGGACTTGACACTTTGTTAAAACTGAACAAAACGAGCTGTGTGTAATGTAGTTCATACAGTAGGCGGTTGGAGAGGCACATTAGTATGTCGTAGTACTGGGCATGTTTTGGCTCAATATAGATCCCTGTGTATTTGTAGTGTGGGAATAATGAACAAGTTTTCCTTTATATTTGCCTTTGTTCCCAAACCCCCCTGTGACCTGAAGCGGGCCCCTGAAGTGGTTTAGGGGCCGCTCTGCTGTCGCACCAGGAGGACATGAGCCACATGTAACCAAGCTAATGAACTGACAGGAATACTAACACTACTATAGTCCGCCAAATAACTAGGACCACTACTGCAAATACAACTGCCAGTCTTCTACTAAACCTCAAGAGTATTTACTACTTACTGCACAATATATTGCAAAATTATAGCCCAACAAACTAAATACATTGCAATAACGCCATAAAGTCTGTAATCTGTCCAAAATGTACTGTTTTTAAATGTTTTTGTTTTGTCCCTGTTTAGTTTTTATTTTGACCAAGTTTGACTAAAACTTTAAGACATGTACAGACTTGAAGTAAAGTAAATTTTGCAATAATATCAATATCACAGAACTTTTATTGCAGTAATTTCCAGTATCGTATACAAACATTGCAGTAGCATAGGCACACTCACTTATACTAACCCTTCTACTACTACCACTATTGCGTTATAATTGTACCCTTTTTTTCAGTTCAGTTTTTGATCTTATTGAAAACCTTGACTGCCTGTTTCCCTCTACGCACCAAATAAAGACCTTGAGAACGATCCTTGCTGCCTCTTCGCTGTCTGTCATAGACAAAACATCAACACCTTCAGATCTGTAGAACAGAGTACCAGGATCGTTTCAGTTATTAGTCTGTGCTGACCACTAAACATGGAGAAATACAGATGTAAAGTTTTGAATTACCGCAATCGGCAGAAACGGGTGCAATGTCTGTTTGCTAAAATACTGTCACTCATGAATGGGCAGAAAATAGCTGTTTACTTTCTATGCCTTAGATTCCAATAAGAAGCGCGAGAGAATGAAAAAGAGAATCTATTGGCGTGTCAGGGAGAGCGAGGGGTGAGCAGGGACAAACTGCAGCGCGCACACAAGAGGCTTTGTCCTAAAGAAGTGAGCGGTAACTCCTCTTCGCCACATGCGATTACTGCCACAGGACCGGCTCGTACACCTGCCGATTACAATGGTCTAACCCACTTGTTCTCAAACTTTTTCAGCAGCGACCCCCAAACATAAAAAGTAGGCGACCCCCAAAGTGATACTGTCTAATGATGTCTAATTTAATTTCGTTTTGAAGGTATAGACCTAATAAATGAAGATTACGTGTAGAAACATTTACCGCTCCATTTGAATCAATTTCCAAGTTTTCTCCATCTGGGGACCCCCTGAAATCATGTCGCGACCCCCAGCTTGAGAACCACTGGTCTAGCTGTATCGAAACCTATAATTCCCTTTTACTGGTGAACTTTTGACCAAATTGTATTAATTAATTTTATTAACAACAATGGCACACTTTACATTCAATACACCCAAGGACACGCGTGAATACAAAAACTATACATTATTTAGTTTCTATTCTTACCTCATTCTCCCTTCATTTCAGGAGCCCAGCGTTTCCGTGACAACATTAAAGACATGATAGGCTACAGTCCGATGAGGATATTCGACTTGTGCTGGAAGTACTTCACTCCGGCTGTGTGCACCGTGAGTCAAACTTATTCTATTATCACCTGTTGAGTCTGCGTTCATCTGTGTCGTCCTGAGGTAGAGGAGGGGCTACATACCTTTTGTAATACAAAACAAAACCCCAAAAGTACTACTACCTGGAATGCTTTGAGGAGTTTACACTGGGACTGGAGTATTAGGACTAGAGCTGCAAGATATGTCGAAATATGGCAATGACAACTAAATATATACTATTACTACCACCAACAACTACTACAACCAAAACATTAGAACTAAAACTAATGTTGTACTACTACTGCATCCCCAATTTCCGTAGCCCTATACCACCTGCAAGTCACTGCTAAACAGCCAATACTTCAGCAGTACTCCATTTTCAAGTGTATGCTGCGCTACAAGCCTTCTACAGGTCTGCCACTTCCACTTGTGTCAAACAATTTCAAACACAAATTGAGTTGTACTTCATTTCTTAAATATACTTTAGTTGTACTATAGCTTCTACACTTCTACAATTACTAATGCAGAACTACAACTTGGGGTGGGTAGGGTTAGGGTATTGACTACTACTAGACTTACTACAACACAAGCAGTACAATAGCTTCTATTATTACTCCTACTACAGCAACCCCAACGTAAGCAGTACCATACATACAACTACTATGTACTATTACCACTGCAACACAACTATTGGAACAACAATTGCAACGAAAACTTCTACTAGTGCTATACAGTCTACAACTCAACTACTGCTAACTTTCTTCTATGACTACACCCACTATTGTAGTAGTTGCTTCTGTAAGTGTACTGCAACCACAACTCTACTTCTACTACTTCTGTTGATACTACTACTGCTACTGCCGTATTTCAAAGTGGTGCATGTTGTGTCTTTACCTCCAGGCCACGTTCATATTCTCTTTAGTCCGCTGGTCGCCTCTGGTTCTGGGGAAGGGTTTGGTGGCTCCTCCCTGGGCCTCGGCTCTGGGCTGGATCCTCACGCTCTCGTCTGTGTCTCTGCTGCCGATGTGGGCCCTCTACGCCCTGCTCACCACGCCCGGCACGCTGCGACAGGTAACTGCCCTGGAAACGCATGAGTCCAAAATCATTACCGTCATATCAACATCAGCCTATAGTTTTAACAGCAACAGGGTTCGTACTGGTGCTTGAATTTGACTGTTTTCAAGGTTGAGAAAGGGCTTGAATTTAGGAAAAAGTGCCTGAAATTAAAACTGTATCCCATGCATTTTGACAGTTAAGAACACTACCAGTCTTCAATTTGTTGTTTTGAAGTTAAAATGCGGATATGACGGCTTCGTGCTGGTGTTTTATAAAGTTATGTGTGACCCTTTTAAATATATTTCTGCACGTGTCTTGCTGCGTTCATTTAAGGGGAACATTGGCGTAACATTCAAAGTTCAGTTTCAAACTCTCCATCTTTTCCTCAGTCAGTCAGTCCCCTGCTCCCCTCCGTCAGGGCTCACGCCATTTTGTAGTGCTGTCCGAATGTCCAACAAGTGAAAAACTAGTGCACTCAAAATTTCCCACAATGCACCATGAAAAGTAGTGCACAGTGATGGTCACTAGACTGGTCAATATAGACCACAATGCATTGTGAGAGTCGGAAAAACTACAGCGACAGGTCTTTCATTGGACACAACACGACTGAATGAAGCAGAACTGTTTAAATGCAAAAACATGAACAAAACATTCGTAAATAAACACTTAAATACACAAAATACACTTAAGTTTTCAGATGTTGACATGTTTTTCTCTCTGCCCCAGCGTTTCCACTGTCTGTGTAACCCGTCTCCAGACTTCCGGCTCCACTCCAGCAGCCCCCCGACGTACAGCCTGGCCCTGCCGCTGAAGGAGAAGGGAGAGTTGTAAATGTACTCATTTACACCTGCACTGCGAAAACACAATATACAATTGAATAAGAATTTTACTTTTGGAATGTCTCGGGTCTAGTGGGTGCTAGTGGGCGTGTCGGTGTCAAGTATAAACTTTACTCACGGGAAGTGGTGTCTGATAACTGCTCAGAAAAGTAGTTACATTTACTTAAAAAAATATCTATACTTTTCCTTTCTATCCATCTCAGCATTTCACTGTCATTTTAACATCTGTGCAACGTTTTTGAATGTTTTGATAAGTGCATTATTATTCCACTTAAAGATTGTTTTTGAAATTGGAAAAACCAATCCAAAAATTCTGAGCTCTAAGCGGTCTTATTTTTGCAGTGGACCAGCAGTGCCTCTTTGAACATTTTGAGTGCAGCTGTTTGTGGTGCTGGGGTTGTTCAGGTGGTGAGGTCTTCACTCCAGTGACCAGTCATTTGGGGGATAAGGTTGGATACAAATATGGCACATTATGTACAATTAGCATACTATGGAAACAAAAGAGTTTTATAATGGTCAAATAAGTGGATTTCAAAATGTCAAACATTTTATCTTGGCATCATTTGCATGGAACGTCATCATCCGGTGCGTGATACCTGCATTTTCTCATATAAAGAAGTAATACTTGAAATGTTTCCACTGTTGCCAAAGACTAAAGGACCCCTAAATATTGCTACTGCTACTGACACTACACACTAATGTGCACTGGTGTATATTTAATGTGTGTATTTATAAAGTGCTGATTTGGTCCATTGGACAATCTGACAAATTATTATAATAGTTTATTTAGTAGTTTAAGCCTAATCGTCTGTCTGTGGAGTAGTTTTTAACTTATTATAAGGCTCCGCTGGTAGGGCTGTCGCTGTAACCGCATTATTGATCACTAAAACTGCAAAAGGGCTCAGTGACCACAGTACATTTCACATTTTAATGAAGTTTCATGCACATGCCTGGCATAATTTTCATGTTTTCACACAATATACCTTTTAAGAAGACTTTCACTGTTCTGCCACAGGAGTTTTACCTTGGCACGATGTTTACCGTGAGCCTACATTCACCCAAACAAAGCAGTGTATCAGTTTACCGATAAAGAAGTGAAGGTCCAGATTTGCCCATATATCCACCCGAAAACACAGTCCCTGTGTGATGAGGATCTACGCACAGCAGTCTGTTGTCTGCGTTGAAGACATGGTCAACACTTGTGTAATTCTCCTCCTCGGTCCAGGTAAACGCGTAAACCGCACGTAAATGTGGCGTGGTTGCGAATGATCCAATCTGCCATAAAGCTCCTCCTCCACCCTTAAACGTATGGTAAAAGCATAAGCACGTGGTGTGCATCGGTGCAGTGTATGCGCAAAACAAATTGGAACATAACATGAGAATCAGCAGTGAGCTGACACGGGCTGATTTGTTTTTCATATTCGTTGAGTTATAATTTTAGCAATTTTCAAGATGCCATTTTGCATAACATTGGCCGTTAATGTACACATGCATACTGTCATATGCCTGCTGTGATATATGTTGCTATAATTCAAGTACTACAGACAAATGATTAAGCTTAAAACAAGAATACCTTTTTTTTTTTTTTTTTTTTTTTTTTTTTTTTTTAACCAATCACCCTGAAACAAGTCGGTGTTCACACTTGCACACACCATATAAAATTTGGAACTAAACCGGAACTAGACCAGTACCAAACAAGCTCAAATCCGGAACAAACCCAGACAGGTGTGCACCTAGCGTTAATCCACACAAACGGGATGAATATTCTGAATGTAACTTAAGTTCTACATCCAGCATCACTGACCTCTGTACTGTCCACATGACTCCATGAGTCAGATGTGTTTTATGTTTTTCATATTAAATGGTTTTATCTATTCAGTTCAGTTCAAATGTGATGTTTTCTGAAAATACAGTGAAATCAAGGCTTGGCATTGGCTTTACTCCTGTATAATGCTACGAGATGAACAATAGCTAGTGCTTGATTTTATTAAATTAACCTTTATCTAACCTTTCGCTCTCACAAGGATGCACTGATAACTTAGCGCAGAACAACAAATAGTCTTATAGATTAGTTGTCCAGGGAGTGAACATTTGAGCACTAAAGAGGCCACTCAGGTCTGGCCCCTGGCATCAGTGTTAGGCGAGTCTAGCACAACCTGTTTAAAATCTTAATGCACAAACAAACTCTCTATGGTTACCCTGAGAAGTCAAGATCGGAGCGATATCATCTGGTAGTGCATGTTAATGATTATTAATTATATTATTTATATTAATATAACGTAAGAATAAAATTGGGCCTAAAATGTAGCCCTGAGGTACTCCTTTGGACACATCCAGAAAAGAGGAAGAAGCCCGGTCAATTTAACGGATTGTGATCGAGGCTTGGTCAGAGATGTCATGTTACTTTAGCGTTTTAATCCGAAACAGAGGGGCAACATTGTTCAAATCCTTTGACAGATTGAAACGACACCACACAATATTTTTTCAGATCAGGATAGTATACTCCTATCACAGTAACGCCAAGGTTCCTACAGAAATGTACAGGTTTTTGCATAAACTAAAGACCTTTTTATTGCAGTCCTAAATTAGCCTTTATTCAATCTTGGTTTTCTCTAAGCTTTTATTTTGACAGAGGCTTACTATTAAATTAAGGCGTACATTTCAATTTCAATATAACTGAACGCGTTGTGTCAAAAAGTATATCAGCGCTACAGCCATATGACAGTCTTTTCTAATATTGTGCTGCCCTAGTTTGCTGGTTAGCAGTATATTAAAAAGAAATTGGTCTTCTACTACATCTCAATTACACTACAAACGTAATAGTTATGTAAAAGACCAAATGAAAAAAAAAAAACAGGAGCAAAAAGGTCAAAGTCAAGCTCTGAGTGATGTGTATTTAATTTTCTTTGTTTTTGTAAGCGAAGCACAATTTTTTTTGTTAGAACTGTTAATGCCTTTTGTTTACAAATATATCATGCTGAAAAACCTGCAATAATGTCGAGAAATGTACTTATCTACAACTGCTGCTGTTAAGCCGGGGGTCCACTGCACGACTTCATCTGCAATGAAAGGTTACTGATTGTGGTTCAAGTTGTGGCTCAACATTGTGGGTCTCTGGCCTGTTGCTAGAATCTGGTGTTTTGGAGTGACTTCTGAGTTGACAAAACCAAACAATGCATACTGAGTAACTTTAGGTTCTCGTGTTGCTTGAAGCTGGATATAAACTTTCTCTTTCACCTCTGAGTGAAACCCTGAGCCACTGGCAATGCAGCTGCTGAAAGCACAGATCAGCCAATAGGAGTCAGACTAGAAGGAAGGGGTGGGGCTATCTCAGAAGCAGCAGAAAGAAAAAAGGCGTTTTTTTTTCTTTAATAAGTTCACATAAACATTCATTTAAAACCAAATTGAAATACCAGAAACATCTGTTTTATCCCCCAGATTAGTGTTGAAGCGCAAAAAATAATTGTGATATTGATGATGATCAAATAATTATGCTTTTTTCCAATACTATTCATGTATATATAAATTATATTCAAACGGGCTTCAAATGTATTTGTACGTATCAAAAGTTTTACCAAGATCTTTAATGATTTTTTTTCAAATCAGTGACGTCCTGATCCAAAGGTTTGAGTTTGTCCCATTCCCCTGTGCTCACAACCGATTGCTCCATGTTGGTTTTTCAGGTGTGGAGCCTGTTACTGTGGTGATTTACACTGAACTGAACTAAACTTCTTTTCAGTGACCAGAAACCTCTGAGTTTGGGTTAAGTTCATGTTTAGTTGGAGCAAACTCAAAACTAAACCAGCTTCTAGCAACGAGCCTCTGAGACGGGGATTAAATTTAGAACCGTTGTACAACCAAAGATGAGCTATGACTGAAATCAAGTATGTTTCAAAGCAGGATTTTTGTATTTGTGGAAGTTACTAAATGGAAAGGGAAATGGAGCGATTGTCCTGGTTCACAGCCGAGCTCTTCTGCTGTTACTTTGAGGAGCGCTTGTATTTACTGGAGGTCAAATGTTTGACAGATTCATCACAGTAGATTCAGTGAGAGGACTCACTCTGACCAGGATGCCAAAATATCAGACACTCTTGATATAAATCGCAGCTGGTCTTTGGTCATATGAAGATTTTAAATGTAATCTTTGCCCCTGTCTCACTGAGACCTACAACCTACATTTTTGAGCCACAACATAAGATTTACCCCACAATCAGTAATCTTTAATCGCAGGCAGACAAAATCGTGCGGTGGACTCACAGCTTTAGATGGAAGCTCTGACTGGGCCTTGCAATATGAAAACACGTGAGGTAAATTTGTTCTCATCTTTTACATCTATGCTAACCTTATCTATTATTGGGTTCATTCAGAAGAGAAAAAACTTAGTCCGATGCAAATTAACAATTTAAAACAAAGTTCTCAAAATGATGCTTATATTAAGAAGCTGAAACCAATGAATAATGGCATTGACTAGTTTGTCCCTTTATATATTTTCGTGATGCAGTTTTTCCATCTTTGTACTGTCAATCTTCTCAGTTTACAATTATGTACATAAAACATGATTTGTCAAGTTTGTTTTGTACATGTAACTTTATTTTCTATTCTAATAATAAATGCTTTCGAAGAGTGCAGACGCCTTCTTGCTTGCTCCAGCTTGCTATAACTGCTTCCTTATATATTTAGCTTTTTAATCAGTTTTTGTCTTCAAAAATGTTTTAATTATGACTTTAAGTAAACCAAGGATGTTATGAAAATTTCTACAGTTTTAACAACATTGTCTGGGAAAAGAAGGAAAACAAACTCTTCATGAGCTACAAACACAGATATTTGCTTCCCTGGGGCCTCTTCCCGGTGGGACATGCCCGAAACAACTCCACAGGGCGGCGCCCGGGGGGCATACGGAACAGATGCCCGAGCCACCTCAGCTGGCTCCTATCATGGATGGAGGAGCAGCGGCTCTACTCAGAGCTCCTCCTGTGTGACTAGGCTCCTCCCCCTATCTCTAAGGGAGCGCCCAGCTACCCTGAGGAGGAAACTCATTTCGACCGCTTGTACACAAAAACAGAGCAATGTAGTGTATTCTATCCAATGCAGTGAAGAAAGTTGTAAAGAGCAGTACATAGGGGAGACTAAACAGCCACTTCACAAGAGGCTTTATCAGCATGGAAGACACTCGAGGGACCCCAGAGCGCCGTGCATCTTCATCTCAAACCACTCTATTGAAGACAGTGAAGCGGAGATTCTGAGCAGGGAGAAAAGATGGAGTTAAGGAGGCAGTCTTTGTTAAAAAAAGAGAATCCTTCCTTATATTGTAATGGAGGTTTAAGATTCAACCTGCCGTTGTTTATCATGGTTTGTTGAAACCCTGGACACCCCTGAGGCATTCTGATGCTAATCATGTACCCGGTGAGGAGGGAGCGAAAGTCTGTGTACAATAGAATGTAAATTGGCCCATCTCAGTTAGTTTCAATGGTCCATTATCAGGAGGTCCCGCTTACACAAAGTAGGATATAAACCTGAGTTCTGAGACTTGTTTCACAGACTGAGAATGACTCTTGGATGAGAGTCGAGAGTCCAGGTGACGACAACTGAATCTTTTTCTACAATTATTCTTCAAAGAAAAAGTTCAGGGCATAAAAAGTGCTATAAATCCTAACGCAAAAAAAACACCCAGACACTTGGAGATAGCTCATTTTGCACCTGTAACTCGGTGTGTTACCCACCAGATTTCTAAAGTCAGTGCTGAACAGTTTTTTAGCACCACTCACTCACATAGTTAACATGTCGCTTCAATCTGGAACATTCCCAATGTCTTTGAAAAATGCGGTCATAAAGCCTCTCCTAAAGAAGAGCAGTCTTGATTGCCGCAGTACTGAGTAACTACCGGCTCATCTATAATCGCCATTTTTGGGGCAAAGTCCTTGAAAAGGTTGTTTACCAACAGCTCACTGATTTCCTCTTGATAAACAACTCATTTTGATATTTTCCAGTCAGGTTTTAGACCTCATCACAGCACTGAGACTGTGACTTGTCAAGTGACAATGACATCCACCTGAACACTGACGCGGGGCAAAACCTCAGTCTTAATTCTGTTAGATCTGAGTGCTGCTTTTGACACTGCCGATCATGGGACCCTCTTACAGAGACTAGAGGACTGTGTGTGGCATCACTGGCACTGCCTTAAATTGGTTGAAGTTCTATCTGGAAGACGGGAAGTACTTTGTACAATAAATACATTTTGATAACTGTGTCTCAGACCACATGCCCCTGACCTGTGGTCAAGGGTCATGTGGTCTGAGACAGTTATCAATAATGTATTTACCCCTCTGTCAACCTCTACATGCTGCCGCCTACGAGCTCACACTTTTCGCTGCGTATCAATCTGACTGCCTATCACAATAAAGCAGACGACACTCAGATCTATGTTCCCTGACGACGAGTGAATTACCTGGACCAGTCTTCACTTATGTCACTGCGACCAACAGATCAGTGTGTGGATGCAAAAACAACTTTCTCCAATTTGAACTCAGACAAGACTGAAATCATCGTCTTTGGCCCACAGAAACAAAAAAAAAGTGTTACAGTCACCTCCAGAGTCTCCTCTAAAAACATACACATCAAGTTAGAAATCTGGGGGTATCTGAGTAATAAGGACTCAGATTTGAACTTTAACAGCCACGTCAAATCAATAACATTAGCAGCTTTTCTAAAAAAAAGAACATTGTCAAAATCAAAGAATATAGTGTCTAACCAGCTGGAAGACTTCCTCTACATTTGTCTCAGTAGATTAGACTAATACCTTCCACGGACCTGCTCACTCGGCCTCTTTCCGACGATATTATCCGAGTGGTCGATACACCTCGCCTTAGAACAGAAAGCTTTGTAAATCTGTAAAAAACACTACCTTCTAAATTCCAGATTGGAGCAAAAGTGGAATAGTGGAATTTAAATGGGGAAACCGAATATCACAAAATAGGAAAAATCAAGGCCCGGAAATGAAAACCTCTCACCTAATGTGTTGGATATGATTAAAGATATGATATAAAGATATTTACAATTTAGTTTTACATTATTTAAAGCAGATTATGATCTTTAGGTTTTAATTCAATTCCATTATTTTTTGTAACGCCCAAAATCACAACCGACTTGTCTCGAGGGCTACATTGAAAAACAGAATAAACAATGTTCATAGGGACTTGGTAATGTCCCAGCACCTGTGTCCTTAGACAGATGTCACAGGCCCCCTGTCTTAGACCCCCCTTCTCGGCCAGAATAACTACCAAACCTTTTGAAAAGTAGAACCTGTAGGAGTTCCACAGTAGAGGAGGATCTGACTCCCTCGGACGGACAGGTGGACGTGCCTCAATTTGCAGATACACGGTGGAGCCGGACCCACTCAGGAGGAGAACCAATTCTGCGAGTATGATGAAGAAACCGTTCATCTGGAGTAGAGACCGTTTCTCCAGGCGCGTTGAGGAGCATCTGGATCCACAGGTCATCGATGTGCCTGCTCCACTCCCATCGGGGAAGTGGAGAAGAAGAAGGGAAAAGAGATGAACAGATTGCAAGTGAAATTAAATATCAAATATTGTGATAGAAAAGTAGTCAGAGCAGAGGAAAGTGCTCAAGCTGCCATACTTCCCCCAGTATAGTTCCTCCTAGGGGAGCATAGCTGGGAAACTGTAGTTTTTTGTTGTGTTCCTAACTGGCTGGCCTCTTTAACATGGACAAGAGCTGATTCCACAACACAGGAGCTTGGTAGCTAAACGCTCTACCTCCTACTGTGCTTTTCGAGACAATCTTGAGACCACAGAAGTCCAACATTTTAAGAGCGAAGTTCTCATAGCTTTTATACAGTTTAAAGGTAGAACATTATTATTTTTCCCCCATTCTTTATAAAAGTAAAAAACTGGCTTTTTCACTTTGGAAATTCACAATTGTTGCTTGCCTTTTTGTTTTAAAGACTAAATTAGCATTTAGATCTGATTTTATGGATTTTTGAAAACAATAATAATGGACATTTACTTAATTCTGGACTTACTGAACATTGTGATGACGGGCGCTTTTAAATGTAAAGCAGCACCGCGTAGACGTGCAGCTGACCTGCTTGCTCCATGAAATAGAAACTTGAGGCCAAACTTTGCTTGGATGAGTTTTACGTTTTTTAATGTTCGACGTAAAAAAGAACATCTCCAAGGAGACAAACAAATAGCAAGACATTTCAACAGAAAAGTTACAAGTTGGGTCTGGGAGAGACAAGCCCCTTCACAGCAAGAGTCAATGTTTTTACACGTTTTTTGAGTGATGTAAAATACATGCAACAAAGAAAGTTTGTTTCAATCTATTCTTTTTTTTGCTTAAGCATGGTGGGGCTTTGATTTAGATGTTAAAGTCACAAGAGATATTTCCTAAACATTGGAACTCTGTAAAAGCTTCTGGATGTACTTTTCCTGCATCTGGTCCCTGGAGCAGTGACAGGAGCAGCACAGGAGGTTCTCTGCTGTTATGTAAACCACTCACTTGTCAATTAACCATATTGGATTTCCTCTCCTCCCCTCTCCCATTTCTCTCTCCATCTTTCACTCCTGTCTCTCTCTCTCCTCCCCTCCTCCTCCTCTCGCTCTAGCTTATGTTCAAAATGGCTGCGTTATCACACGTGGCTGGCACAAGTCTCCGCTGTGACGCTTTTGCACGTGATTTGGAATACTGTAAAAAAAAAAAAAACCTTGGTAAATGTGTGGATGAGAGGAAGAGCAAGAGAGGGAGGCAGTGGCTTTCAAGTGTCCATATGGTCGGAGCTGGCAGTTTGATGATAGGGAATAAAACTGATCCAAGAGGAGGAAGGAAGGAGAGGAAAAGGAGGAGAGAGTGTGAGGGAGAAGAGGAGAGAGAGGAGCAGGCCAAATGCTAAAGAGAAACAGGAAGTGTTCATTTCTACTGATGACACTCGGTTGCTTTATGAACAAATCAGACGTTTTACATTTATTTCAGTGTAGATTTCCTCTATAGAGCAACTTCATTGATTATAGAGAATAATAATAATTCAGAAATCAGAATCAGAAAAAGGTATACAGAATAACACAAACATAGGAGCTTGTTTCAGCATTAAGGTGCAACATAAAACACTGAGCCAACAATTTAAAAAAAACATCTGAGATCTAAAGGCATGCATTAGATTTAAAATTACTATAGTATAAAATAAAAAATAGCTTACTATGTACACAAGAATTCACAGTTAAATTTACAGATGTAGTGTAGAAGTGAGTGAGCGAGGGAGGTTCTGGTCCGGATGGACCGTAGCCTCCTGCCTGAGGGAGGGTTCAAACAGACCATGTCCAGGGTGAGAAGGGTCAGCTGTGATCCGACCTGCTCGTCCAGAGCCCGAACGTACAGGTCCTGCAGAGATGGAAGTCTGCAGCCGGATCACCTTTCTCAGCAGAGGCACAATGTGCTGTAGTCTCTGTTTGTCCCTGGCTGTGGCTTCCAGCGTACACACAGTGATGGAGGAGGTAGCGATGGGACAGGATGGACTCAATGATGGCCGTGTAGAACTGCACCATCATCTGCACTGGAGCTTGGCTTTCCTCAGCTGCAGCAGGAAGTACATCCTCTGCTGGGCCTTCTTGATGAGGGAGCTGATGGGGGGTCCTGGGTGATGATGGTGCCGAGGAAGTGGAAGGAGTCCACGGTAGTGATGGGGGAGTCTGTCATGGTGAGGGGGGGCTGGAGGGCTGTGACTTTCTTGAAGTCCACGATCATCTCTTCTGGGCGTTGAACTCCAGGTTGTTGCTGCTGCACCAGGACACCAGCCGGTCCACCTCCCTCCTGTAGACAGACTCATCCCCGTCCGAGATGAGCCCGATGAGGGTGGTGTCATCCGCAAACGTGATCAATTTTACTGAGTCGTGGCTGGAGGTGCAGCAGTTTGTATAAAGGGAGAAGAACAGAGGAGAAAGTACACAGCCCTGTGGAGCTCCTGTGCTGATGGTCCGAGTGTCTGAGACATTCTTCCCCAGCCGCACGCACTGCCTCCGACCCGTCAGGAAGTCAGTGACCCACCTGCTTCTCAATCCACCAGATTGAGAATGACTCTTGGATGAGAGTCGAAACGTTTTGTTTTTCTAAAACAGAGTCCAGATGACTACAACTGAATCTTTTTCTATTATTAGTAATACACTTTTGCAACCATTGTACCAGGTCTAAACCAGGTCCAAACCATGAATCTGTAACGCATTCATTAGCTGTTGTTTTCCCTTTAAAACTTGATCACCAGAACTTATGTAATTATAAAACCAGGACAAAAGATGAACTAAGTCTAAACAAGGACTAAACCAGGTCTAAACCTTATCTTAGAAGTATTTCATGTAAGATTGTTAGACCACAAGACCAAGTTGTTCTCAACCTTTTCAGTGGCAACTAAACTTTGAAGAATCGATTTGCTGAAAACTTTGCTTTGAAAACACACTTATATTAATGTCACTCCAATGTATCTTTTGCAACAATAGAACCAGGTCAAAACCAGGTCTGTATACGGACCAAGCAAGGTCTTCTTAACCATTACTAAACTGCAACTTAAGCGGGACTAAACCAAGTCTGCACTAGAATTGAACCAGGAATAAAACAAGGAGTAGACCAGAACAACTAAAAGGGGCAAACCAGCTGCCAATTTGTCTTTAAAACTTGATCACCATTACATTTACCGTGGTAATTCCCTATAGGCACCTTATGCAACTGTAGCCCCTGGTTCACCCCTCCTGGAGTCTCCCATGTCTGCCCTCGGAGGCCCCCCTGCTGCCCCCCCGCTGCCTCCTTCTTTGCACCAAACTGTCAATCGTTTCTGTGCGGTAAAAACAGCACTGCCCTGAGCACGAGGCGACAGGACGTAGACGCCACCGTGTCACGTTTATGTGGCTGGGCTGAATACTATTCGATAAAGATATTTTAAGCAGATGAGTGGTTATTTTTGTGTAAATGCTTTTGTACCAGACATCGACCCAGAGATGAGAACATGAGGTTTATACAGCTGTGTGTCGCTAGTGCTACGTCAGGTTTGCTACAGTAAAGTCAAAAGAACGCGTGCTGTTGGCAATGCATTGAGGACGTGGCACTCTGAGCTCACTCCAGGAAGGACAGGGTCTTTCTGTGTGGAGTTTGCATGTTCTCCCTGTGTCTGAGCCTCTGGGAGCTGCAGTAGATCCAGAGACACTTAAAATACATCATTGTTCCTAAAAAAAAAAAATACCAGAAATGTTCTTTGAGTTTGTCCCGAGTCATTTATGCCAGGGGTCTTCAACATCAGGCTATCTGGTACCGGCCCCCAGCGGATCTATTTGATCAATTTTTAAACGTGTTTAATTATTTATTTTATTGTCTTAGTCCATGCGTTTTACTCTGAAAGTATACTGCAAATTAACCGTAGCAAACATGGTTCAAACCTACAGCAGAGGTTGTATACATTTTGCTCTGTTGCAACCGGACCAAAATATGGAGCCAAAAGAGGTCCATAATCTACAATTTAAATATATAATGATAAAAAGTGAAATGAGCTATTTATCTGTTTTTGTTTTTTATGAGCTTAATGTCTCAGTATAGTTTGCCCATTCAAATAAAGACTAAAGTAAATCAAGTTTTATTGTTTTATTTGACATTCCCATGTATTTATTTTTTCAGATTTGTGATTATTATTTTCAATTTATTTTTTTATTTTTTTCAAGTTTGAAGTCATATTTTATCCAAACCCAGGAATAAAGTCCAAACCAAGTACTGCCCCAGGACCAAAGTATAGAACTAGTCCAAATCAGGTCCAGAACAAGTCCAGTTGTTGGAAAAAAAAATCTGACACTAAACAAGATTATCTAAGGTTGAAGAATTTTAACTTTAAAATATAAAACCAGTGGCTTCCTGGTGGTGGAGAGGTTAAATCGGAAGTACGTGACACTTTGCTGCATGTCCTTCCTGCTCTCACCCCCATTTCACCTTGAGCTGCCCTGAAAATAATCATTTAGAACCTTTCCCAGTTTTATAATATCCATATCTAACCTCCTTCCACCTGGTCCTCAATCAGATCTTATCTTTACGACTGGTTCTTACAAGACCAATGATTTACACCATTGAAAAAAATATTTAAGTAGAAGTTACATTGGCTGTAAAGCATTACAAATTCTTTTTTTTCCTACATCGAAACGACGGTCCAATCCAACCGCATCAATTCCTTATTTGGCCATGCTTCCTGTTCCTCCCATGTCATCCATAAGCCTATACTTTGTACTACTACAACTATTACTACTGCCAAGGCCCACGCTGTTCCTCCAGTGAGAGAAAAACGGTGGATTAGAGGAGATGACAGGGATCTCCCAAACAAACGCTCAAACACTGTACGGACCACTCACATTCCGCTCAACAATGTGCAACCCCCTTCACTGCGAAAACCACAAGCTAAAACGATCATTCAAAATATTTATTGATTTCAGTAGTTTTAACTTGGTTAGATGTATTCACTAATAAGTTCTAGAGCTCCACTGTGTAACATTTTAGCCAAGTTAGGTCTATGGAAAGACAGTCAAATTGCATTTTTACGTGGTAGTTTTGAACAAACCATCCATGATAAGATCATTCATTTTGATACTTCAAACTGGCCGCATTGGATTGTTTTCCATTTTAAGCTTAATTGTTATCTGCAATCAATTGCAATCAGTCTACTTCAGTAAATCAGTCTATACTCTTCACTTGAAATATTGAAACCAGTATCTAGACCCACAAACTGAAAAAATCTAGTTCATTCTACTCAAATCAAGATCATGTGTTCAACAAATTTTCACCTTTAAAGTAGAGCATTTTTTTGCTAATTATTTGGCTTTTAAACATGCTTTTGTTCAACTTGGGATTCACATTTTCTAAAATATAATGTCAATATTTGAAATACACACTTTTATATGTGACATAACAATCCTGGGAAAATTTAAACAGAATGATTTCTGAGGCTCAGAGAAGACGAGCTTGTAAACAAGTGAATGAATACAACTCCAGGTATGTTTCTGATGAGGGGATGATAATGTAACAAAAAAGATCAAACGAGTCAGTTGTGCCACGGGGTCCGCCACCTTGTTTCTTTTCCTGGAACGTGCATGACGTTAAACTTATCTACTGAAATTATTCATTTACAGTTGTTTACATTTTTAAAAGAACACCTTGAAAAACATGCATTCTTACTGTGAGCCTCTCCACAGATATGACCTGTAACTTGGCCTGGTGGCATCATTTGCTTGTCTCCACGGCGATAGATGAGTTTAATGCCATGCGGTGGAACATTCTAAGCAAAGCAATAACATCTCCATGTTGTGCGCCTTCGAGTCGTTAAGTCAAGATTGTTAGTTTAAGCAGTGTTTTTGCAGCGACTTTGTGAGTCATCAAATGGAGGTCTGGTCTTTGAAGACCAGGCTTGGCCGCTCTCAAAATGTTGGTTTATTACTTCACTGTGACACAGCACGAGCATCTGCAGAGAAACGGCCCCTCAGGCGATAATAAACAAACTGTAAGACTTCTGTGAGACACCTGCCAATGCGTTCAACCTGCAGCGTGCGCGTCCTTACGCATTTAAAGCTGCACTATGTCACTTTTCTGGTAGGGGGGGTTCACCTTCATTTCAGAAGATGTTATGGCTTGAAACAGATCCATGTGTTTTGCCATGCAGTGGAACATACACAGCAAAGAAGTTATCAACACAGGCTCTCAAGAAAGTTACATAGTGCAGCTTTAGGCTTGTAGCCTCAGACAGCAGCTTCTGAAATGAGAAAAGGTCTGTGCAGCTCTGCTCTCACTCAAGTGTTTATGAATTATCCAGAGCAGGACCCACTGAAACAGCTTCAATTATTCACCAGAGCGAAAGTGGAAAAAGTTAAAGGACTGAGTGTCATGCGCTTATGCAACAGTGCTACAGTCAAACTGGGCTGGTCTGGTTGGGAACGCTTCAGCCCAAGTGTTGTTGGCTTCAGTGACAAATGCTTTTGTAATGAATGGTGCAGAACATGAGCTCAGGCTACTGTAAAAGTGGAGTGTGAAAGCCCGTGCAGCTGGAGGAGTTTTACTGTGGATGTGCTCCGCTGCGCAGGAGAACGTAAAGCATTGTTCTTGGAGAATTGAGGAGCTCTGGAGAGAGAGAGCGGCGGGAGGCGGAGCGGCGCGGCGCGGAAAGGGGCCGGACTTTTCCCTCGCTCTCTAATAAGAGCAAACTTTGTTTTTGTTCTCCAAGTTGAGCCATGAGCACTGCTCCGAGTCTGTCTGCACTGCTGTGAGGAGTCTCTTTATGGAGCGGTTAGAGCCACGGAGGATGCGCTTTTCGGGGGCACTGCCTCTGCGCCCTGGCCGATTCTAGTGGACATCCCGTTCCTTCGGATGCGTTTGCGGTGAACCATGCTGCGGCTGCTCGCTGCGTATCTGGCGCTGCTGCTGGAGTTCGGAGCCGCCGCCACTTTCCAGGGCTTTTACCTGCCACCTGTCAACGGCTCTGTGCTCGCGCCTGCGCGCAGGACGGACGGCATCGTTCGAACCATTGACCGGCTCTACCACGGAGGCGGCAAAGCGGGATACCTGCTGTACCTGGACGGAGCGCGCTTCCAGCTGGACATGGAGCGGGACGAGATGCTCCTGTCGCCGCACTTCAGCCCTCAGTATGTGCTGGCGGCAGTGGGCGAGCGCACCGCGTCTGTGCCGCGCGAGTGTGTTTACCGCGGGACCGTGGACTCCAGCCCGGAGTCTCTGGCGGTGTTTAACCTCTGTGGTGGGGGGCTCGAGGGATTCTTTGCTGTGGAGCACGCGCGCTATTCTATCACACCTATTGTACGAGCCAGAGGACACGAGCACGACGTCCGCGCGCTGCAGGACAGGGACGCGGAGAGCGCGCTACATGTGTTCACGCGCGAAAGCTTCAGCTTTGAAGCGGCGCGGGACGCTCGGGAAAGTTGCGGTACGCGGGATTCGCGCAGAGGACGGAGGCATGCGACAGGGCGAAAGGAGCGGCGGCGGAAGCTCAGGCGCGACGGACGCGTGGAAGAGAGTCCTGATGCGCGAACGAGATGGAGCGCTTTTGTTTCCCCGGTTCCCGGTGCGCGCCGCAGACGCTCCGTGTCCAGAGCGCGGCACGTGGAGCTGCTGCTGGTCGCGGACGAGACCATGACCAAAAAGTACGGGAAGGACCTGAACCACTACCTGCTGACGCTCGCGTCCATTGCATCCAAACTATACGGCCACGCGAGCATCGAGAACCCCATCCGCCTCACGGTGGTCAAGGTGATGACTGTGACGGAGAAGGAGCGCGGGCTGGACGTGAGCAAGAACGCGGCCGCGACGCTCAAGAGCTTCTGCAAATGGCAGCACCAGCAGAACCCGCTGGACGACGAGCACCAGCAGCACCACGACGCGGCCATCCTCTTCACCAGGCAGGTACGAGCACGCGCCTCATGCACACTCTTCACCAGGCAGGTACGAGCACGCGCCTCATGCACACTCTTCACCAGGCAGGTACGAGCACGCGCCTCATTTCACCACGGCAGGTACGAGCACGCGCCTCACATGCACACCACTTCACACAGGCAGGTACGAGCACGCGCCTCATGCACACTCTTCACCAGGCAGGTACGAGCACGCTGCCGCTAACAGCACTCGCTCTACACAGGCAGGTACGAGCACGCGCCTCATGCACACTCTTCACCAGGCAGGTACGAGCACGCGCCTCATGCACACGCTTCACCAGGCAGGTACGAGCACGCGCCTCATGCACACGCTTCACCAGGCAGGTACACAGGCACGTGCCTGACGCACAGTGACCACGCCGTGTTTTTATTTTGATGCAGCACGCGGTCAGTGTGGCTGAACACTGTGTCCATAGAAACAGTCCCTCTACAGAAAGAGTCTTAGGAGCCGCCATGATGTTTTATGTGCCTACGATATTTCACATTAGCCTTGCCTTTGCTCTGTCCAGCTGCATGAGACACAAGGACTTTATGTCTTTCATCCAAGCTCTTTCTCTCTGAGCATCTGAGCGAGTGGAACCAGAGAGACATGACCCCTTCATCCGCTAGGGGGCTCCAAAATACTCTGGGCAGAAAACATCATTTTGCAGCTATCTTCCAAAACAGTTTGCACCCAACATAAGATGTTTATATTCTTGTGCACATATTTGCCTTTAGAAAAAACTATGACTTTTCATCTATAATTCAAATGTTTCAGCATATTTTAAAATGCTCAAATTGGCCAGTCAGTTCCCAACTGCATTTTGGAAAAGCTTTTCTTTAGTGTTTACAAAATGTGTACAGACCAACATACAAACTCCCTTATAAACTATAGTCATTCAAACTTGTGATTGGTCTAAGACACTCTTAACAAAGTATTGGACACACAGTATGTAAAATAGACTTTTAATCATGTTATAACACTGTTCCCTCACAAAAAATATACATTAGAGTTCCTTCACGCCGGTTTAATTCATCTTGTTTACAAGCTCGTCTTCTCTGCTCCCGCTCTGAGCCTCAGAAAACACTCAGTTTCACACACATTCAGATTTTCTTGTTGGTTTTAATTCCATAAATTATCCTCAGACAGTCAACATTAGCATGTCGGGGCGAACTAGCTTTTATTTAATTTTTTTTTTCTTATGGTAATTCCCTCTGCTGCCAGTAGATGTAGTGCCAAGACCAGTCCCCATGAGGGAATGCCTGGCTGATGTAATGTGGGGTTTTGAATATATATACACTACTTTAAGTTGTTAAACAGGAGATGCCAAAGTAAAGTTCTGCTTGGTACTGCTCCTTATAGTCCTGATACCTCTCATCACTCCAAACGGCAGATTTTTCCCTCATTTAATCTTTTCCAGCAGTTGTCAGAAAAACAGTGTGTGAGAGAGGGAGAGGAAGAGAGCGGGAGGAAGCAGGGAGCGCGAGCCCATGCATTCTTCACCTCTTTGGGGTGTGGTGCGTCGTGGTTTAGCTCAGATTCGGATCTCACACAAACCCTGGACTCAGGCATTTCCACTCACAGTACAAGGGTATGAGAACCACTGTCGAACTGCACTGCACATACCCACACTTTAATACTTACAATCAGCATTCACATTTATAGACTTTCACCTCTGAAGTTTTGTAGAACTTGATTCAGAGTATTAGGGCTGAAGTCGACTAAACAAACTCTTGGTTGACCAAAGACGTGCCCTGTGCTGGTGATCGTCGGCTAAAAAAAGGGTGTCGCTGTCAAAAGTTAGAGAAGTACGAGTAACAGCATTTTCATGAGTGAAAAGGCAGATTTAACCGTCCCGTCACTCCCAAAACGCCATTTAACTTATTCTATGCTTTCTCCTTTCTGCTGTGGTCCATAGTAATCCTATATTTAATAATCTGTCATTTTAGGGATGTCATTATTGAATCAAAATGTTCAGATTTTCGTCAAAAGTACACTTTCTTCCTAAATACTGTCGATCTTAAAGTCTTTCCTCACTATATTTCAACCTTTATTGGGTTAGAATTAACTAACTGTTAACTAACTGCTTACTAGACGACTAATAATATAATTTTTTGTTGTAATTAGTTAGTAGTTGGAATAAAAGTGTGGTCAAATAGTACCCCATGTCCAAAACTCTGCAAAACATTCATGGATGTCATTTTTCATTCAAATATAATTCCATTTCCTTGTTTTAAATCCTGAAACCAGCGCATACACCCTCGTACCCCTGGTTGGGAAGCACTACTGCCTGCACTAACCCGGCCCGACCTGCTTCGCCTCGGAGATCAGACGAGACGTGGTCAAAATTTGGTCGACCAAGACGCCAATGACCAGTGACCTAAACGACTAAAAGTTAATATAAGATGCAGTAGTACTTCAAATAGCAGATGTGGGCACAATAACAATACTGGTAGTCATGGAAAAGTAGTAGTACGTAGAGGCGGGAGAAATGTGGACAATAACACCATAAAAATGACGATTAAAAATGACCTAAAACGAGATCATAAGTGATATTTCTGCACTTATATGGTTCATTTTATTGTTCATTGTGATATTTTAACCTCAACCAAGACATTTACCGGCACGTTTGAGCACTTTGCTGACGCATTGTGAAAAGAATCATCTGTATATATTCATTTTGTCAAACTATCGTCCACCCTTAGAAGTACTTCATATATTTTAGTTGCCTTGACTCCGAGTACTCCTTGCACCTGTGTGTAAATGTCACCACTTTGGCCTCTCTCTCCCTCATGTTTTTGGGTTGGACCAGGTCAGAAAGGCACGAATGGAAAAAGTCTCTCCTTTTCTCTCTTGGCACGGACAATTTACACTTCTTCCGCTGAATTCAACCCGCTTTTCCAACCGCACGCCACACATTTGCTTTTGTAATGTGATTAGACCATTTCCTAATATTAAAACCAATCAAACATTTTAAGGCATTAAAACTATGATGTAGATTTCCCCTAAAAAATTCTAGAATGACTGCTGCAACTAATTATTTTTTGCTATTAAATTAGTCTAGTCTTGAGATAAAGTCGTTTTTTCATCAGAAACATCAAATGTAAATGTTTCTTACCTCGTCCGAGCCATAAAACACATGATAGCACATGTTTTAAAGTTTGTACATAGTCTAGATAACAATTATTCGAATTACTGAATTAGTTGATGATGATAAATAGTCGACTGTTTGCGAGTAATCAATGTCCTTGTTTCAGCCCTACCTTAAACACCGCCCCTCAAAACAATTCACACAAAGTGGAAACCAAGGACAAGAGCTGAGTGACAACAAGAAACAAGAACTCCAAATTAAAATGTAAAAGTACTGGCCTGGAACTCCTCGCATGTTTCAAACGAGACACAGGAAAAGGTCATTAAAAAGTTTAGCCAATGACATAACTTGTTGTTCCCATGTCTCCGATGATGTCAGCTTGGTAAATACGCAACCAAGAGACCACATGCAAAGATTGGGAATTTCTACCATTTTTGAATCACTTTAAATCAACATTACGTTTAAAGTATATGTCATTTAGTGGAAGGCATGTCCTCCCTGCGTTACAGTTGACAACCACATCACAAAACATCTAAATAAACAACAGTTATTCCATCTGCCGCCATGGTAATTAAACAGCGCAGCAATGTCATTTAAACCATGCTTTTTATTTTGTTATGTCAACACTGTGCGCTTGAATAGCTTTCAGCCATCATGGATCCATCAGATTGTCTTTATAGGGCGGTCTATGTTGACGAAGGGCATGTTGGGACAGCAGACGGCTAACATACCTGCTCATCTAAAACCCTTCTATCTCGGATAAATGGGTTTAATTTAGTCAATAAGCACATTCTTACTGCATGACTAAACGCAAGGGTCAAAAGCTAAGTGCTAAGGCTAGACATGGCCTCACTAACTAGCTTCAACTTTGAACTTTCGGGTTCTTATTATTGCGTTGACTTTGTTTACGTGTAAGCAATGCAAATCGAGCAAGAAAATCTGCAAATTGGCTCCGACTCGCAGTCTTAAACCCTCCTACCTGTCCAAAGCAATTAGGTGGAGGAACATGCAAGGAAAGCAGGGCTATTTTGAAGTTTTGTTTACATGGCTCAAGGCTAAAGTTACACCCGATTTTAAATGAAGCAGGGTTTGGGCAAGTCTGTGTGCAAGAACAGCAACAACAAAAAAGGGAAAATATGGGATTAAATGTCAAAGTTAATGAAAAATATTGGTATTATACAAGATAATGGATGTATTAGGTGAACTTTTGTCCTGGTTCCAAGCCCTTGTCGTGATGCAGTCAGAAAAATGCATTTAATTAACAGTGTTCTGCTGTGGGGGGCTGCTACCGGCTTGTCTTTATTGCTAAAAAATACTTTGAAAACTCAGCAGGAGTCACCTGCTTTTGTTCATGGAGATAGTTAAATTCAATCCCATACTTATTGCGAACTCCCTAGGGGCCGGGGGCCAAATGCCAAATTGCCAAAACCAATTTTTGTTAGCCCTCAGGCCTCTGCTCTCAAACATTTTGATGATATACAGACCTAAAATTATGTTCCAAGCCTTATTCAAGCTGTGGTGGCTCATCAAAACCACGTCAAATACCAACATTTTGAATGATTAATTCACTGTCACGTCGTCTTTGGCCCTCCGCTCCGTATGTTGGTGAAAACATTTGGGACACCCTGCTCTAAAGTTACGCAGTGCACTTTTATTGTATACAATGATGATTGGTATTACAATAGCTTTATTTTATGCAATCAAGTAGGGCAGTTGTTGACTAAAGATATTCTTGGACGACTAAGAAACCAGACTTGTGCAGCGACTAAAAAGGGTGTGGAGCTGGTCGAATCTCTCAAAGCCACAAAGTATCTCTATGATCTAATCACGTATCCGACCCAAAAACGAAAAACACTCCCAAATCCCTCGGGAGTCGACTAAATTTAGTTGACACACCATCAACCGATTAATCAAGTAAGCGACCAAGGACTTGCTACGCTACAATCAAGAAGGAAAGGCTTCCACACGATGTTTTTGTGTTCGAGGGCAGTGGTAGTGGTAGTGGTGGTAGTAGTGGTAGTAGTGGTAGTAGTGGTAGTAGTGGTAGTGGTAGTGGTAGTAGTAGTTGAAGTCTCATGAATAAATGCACTCTCTCTCCACTACAGCAGCTGAACCATCGGCCTCTCCATTTCCTCCTCTTCACTGCTTCACTTGCACAATATATTTGTGATATGCATTTGCGATATGGTGGTGAAGTAACTGTGTCCAAATAAAAACTCAACCGAGACAAACCCGAGATGAAATGGATGAGAGTGAATAAGGAAAATCATGAATAAAAAGACAACTTTTTCAACGTTTACATTTTGTAAACAGTACATTTCTTGGAGTTACTGCGATACATTCAGGGTTAGTTGCAATGTCGATTATTGCTTCAGCCAATATTGTGATATCAATACTTTATATTTTTGTCTGATTTGGGGTTGATTATGATTTAGAACGCCCTTATCCATATTTGTCTCATTTTAGGCCATCTATAGCACACATTTAGGCCAGATACAGTCCTGGTTTAGATCTAGTGGTGCTCGGAAAGCTAAATGTTGACTTGGTGTGTAAAATGTTTGAAAACCACAACAAATCTACTAATCACTCCACTCCACTTGATCTCGGACTCAAACCCGGGACCTTCTTGCCGAGTGCCGAGAATGCTAACCACTCTGCCACCGTGCCATATTGAAAAACATCATTCTTCTACAGTAGTCTGCACATTTGAATGACATCATTGTAGTCCGTCGAGCAAGAACTGTGGCTTTATTGAGGAGTTAGCGAGTGGCCCGGACGATTAGCAAGGCGCAGGGTTGGCGGTCCAATTACCCATCATGCTTTGTGCTCCGGCCTGACCGGTACATACCAGCATTCAAACCAAAAACAATGGCGATATTCAGTAGATCTGCGTGTATCTCAGGGCTTTTTGCCATCTAAAACGTGACGCGTGTAATTGTGAAAAGGACGCGGGACAATAGCTTACTGTAACACCACTGTAGAAAGCCTGAAAACATGTTGGGAATTGTTAATGTTTTCAAATATTTGGAGAGGTTTTTTCAAGTGCGTGTGATAAATGTGGAATCGAAATGCACACCTCCTTGTGTGGGTCGTGAACTTCCAGGATTCAAAATGGTTGCATAACCTGTGTTTACATTGACATAGTGTTATAAGATTGTGATATAGGCTATAGGGGCAGAGAGGGGCAGAGAGGGGCTTGTGCGTTTGAAGTCAGACTTGGACCTATTCCCATCCACCACATTTTATAAACGAGACTGTTCGGCACACAGTTGATTTGATCAAACATAACAGCAACAAAAATAAAACAAATTCCAAACTTTAGTCCCTGGTTTTGTTCCTAGTTCAGTCCTGATTGGCTGGTAATGTTGTATATTAGAGATGGAGAGAGTGAATCTACGGTGAGAAGGATGTTGAGGTTAGAGCTGGAGGCCCAGAGGAAGGGCTAAGAGGAGTGGAGCAGAGGATGCAGAGAAGAGGGTCAGAGGTGCAGAAGAGAGGGTCAGAGGAGCAGAGGATGCAGAGGAGAGGGTCAGAGGAGTAGAAGAGAGGGTCAGAGGAGCAGAGGAAACAGAGGAGAGGGTCAGAGGATGCAGAGGAGAGGGGCAGAGGTGCAGAAGAGGGGGTCAGAGGATGCAGAGGAGAACATCAGAGGAGCAGAAGAGAGGGTCAGAGGAGCAAGAGGATGCAGAGGAGAGGGTCAGAGGAGCAGAAGATGCAGAGAAGAACATCAGAGGAACAGAAGAAGGTCAGTAGGGCAGAGGAAACAGAGGAAGGGGTCAGAGGAGCGGACGATACAGAGGAGAGGGTCAGAGGATGCAGAGGAGAGGGTCACAGGAGCAGAGGATACAGAGGGATACAGAGGAGAGGTCAGAGGAGCAGTGAATGCAGAGGAGAGGGTCAGAGGAGCAGAGGATGCAGAGGAGAGGGTCAGAGGATGCAGAGGAGAGGGTCAGAGGAGCAGAAAGATGCAGAGAAGAACATCAGAGGAGCAGAAGAAGGTCAGTAGGCAGAGGATGCAGAGGAGAGGTGCAGAGGGGAGGGTCAGGAGCAGAGGATACAGAGGAGAGGGTCAGAGGAGCAGTGAATGCAGAGGAGAGGGTCAGAGGAGCAGAGGGGAGGGTCAGGAGCAGAGGATACAGAGGAGAGGTTCAGAGGAGCAGAGGAGAGCGTGTCAGATGGAGCAGAACACGTGGTACCGTGTCTGTTTCCATGTGGACATATATGGATCATGCCAAATTGATTGAATTTAATTGCCTTATGTAACGACCGATTCAATGTATTATCGACACCACTTCCTCTGCCTCGAAAACGATTTGGTGATTTCGAATTTCACGCATCAACCAAAATATTACGACCATACAAAGATCTCCTGGAGGCATTCAGTTCTCAAAGAGGGCGTCATTTCACCAACATTAGTGCAATTTTGATTGAATTTACGTTCAATCTTGCGGCACTAACGTCATTCTAAAGCTGCACTACGTAACTTTTCTGCTTCTATGAACGCGGTAAAACATGCAAACAGCCGATTTACCTCTGGATGTTCTGATCCCATCTGGGACAATGCCAAAACTTGTCCTTTTATGTTTCAGGACGTTCTCTCTCCAAAAGCGTGTTTACCTTGGATGTCCCGCCCTCTCTCCTGCTCCCGTGTTTGTTTTAAGCTTTTGCGTTTTTCACACTGGTCTTGAAAGTCGTCTGGAGCCGCGCTGACAAACTGCAGACAGATCCCTGGAAAACGCACAGACTTTCAAACCGGAGCAGAAACATCCATCTGAAATAACACACATTGCCCACGCCCTGGTGGAGCGTAGAGGTACTGCGCTGTGGTATCGGGGCAGGTGCTTACAAGGAGAGTTTGACTATTTAAATAAGTGTGTTTTGTGTTAAAATACAGTGACAAACTTTACATTTTGCCTTGTCACTTTCTTGTTTTCGCTATAAGAGTGTGTAATGTAATCTTCTGTTCAGTAATTGAGATTTGGAAGTAAAAAGAAGCTACATTTTATTTTAATTTTATTTTGAAAGGACTTTTTTGTGTGTGTGTGTGTGCAATGGGGGGTGAGAGAAGGGAGGACATTCAGCAAATTGTCGGGAATTAAAGTCACAACGCTGAGGGCCGGCCCCACAGAGCCTGGCATATGCATTTCATCCATCCTTCAGTCACAATAATATCATCATTCAATAAACAATAGGTTAGCCCCTCCCCCTTGCCCATCAAGTGGCGTTTTCTATCGTAACTTGTTTTCAAAGCAGTAACGGCCGTACCTGTGCGTCATTTATCTGTGCGCGCCTTTTTTAAGTTTGAGAACCCGCCCCCCCCCCGCCCCCCCTGATGCTCTCCGCCCTGGCTTTGAAGGTTAGCTCTTCGGTTTGCTAACTACCATCTCGCTCATAAATGCGGCCCTTCCAGAACCACCGCGTCCATGTTTACTCCAGGTGTAGGTCCTTTTGAGTGGAGTCTGGCTCTGTGCTTGCTTAACCCTGGTTCAGTTCTGATCCTGGCCCACCTGCTCGTGTTATTCCTGCCACATACTTCCTCCTCTTTCCTTTGGCTCCGCTGGCTCTAAGAATCCAAACCCGGACCCGGCCAAGACTTGGTGTGGTTTTCCTGCCCCACCCACGCTGAAAGTCAGTCAAAATAAAGGGAGATCAGGCCAAGGATTCCTCCACTCGGGCTGCCACAGGTGGACAGGAGGGGGAAAGGCTGGTTTACTTTGAGTTTTGACCCTCTGGGGTTGCCGTACCGTTTGGTTTTAACGTAATCTCATAAACGAGTCGGGGACATGAACATTGTTTTTAGTTTAGTTTTAGTTTAATTGTAAAAGACAACTGTGCACGTTCATCATTAAAGGTGCACGGGGTAACTTTTCTTGCAGAGGGTCCGCCACCTGCTTGTCTCTATGGGGGCTGTCGCTTTGCCTGGAATGTCCCACAGCGCTGCATTAAGCCAATCGATGTCCACTCTACGCCTGAAAAGTTCACTCGATACTTACTTTGAGAAATGTCGTCATGTATTTCCAAAATAGTAATTTTCTTTAAACTTTTCTGAATCTTTTTGCATGTAAAGTTATATTATACTCACAATAAATACTGCTGTATATTGCTCAATAAATGACAGACGGAACAATAGTTTCGGAGCTCAATATTTATGTGTATGAGTTTACTTTTATATGATCATATTTGAACTATGAAGGATCGAATAAGAAACGTTGATGGCTCATTGTTGACACTAACGAACTATTTTGTGCATTTACCAAAAGGTTTCGGGGGATTATTCAAAGTTCTTTCAATATTATGGTGCAGCGTTATATTTTCTGTAGAAATAAATAAATCAATACCTGTTTTGCCGTGACAGGCCTGGTCTGGACTAGTGCAAACCCCTAATGTTTTAAAGCGTTCATCTTTCCATTTGAGTGAACGCGCAGCATGTATTTCACCGTCCCATGTTTGTTGTCCATTCACGAAGCGGTTTGTTGTGGAGCAGCGGGCTCCTGTCATCGCTGCAGCGCAAACGCTTCACTCTCTCTACGGGATCAATTTAAAAAACAACCCACCCCCCAACCCCAAACCTACTGCCCCGGGCCCCTCTGCCATGGACATGTGTGGGAACAGCCAAGTCAATACTGTGAACTCTAGTAACCCGCTTAGCCTCGTGTTCACTGCAATGATGCAAAATATCTGGTCATCGTTTGTTGATTGTTGGAGGTCGCCGGGCTTTTTGTGGAGACTGCATGTTCTTCCGGTGTCTGAGTAGGCCAAAAAACATGCACGGTTCATTCTTCTCGCTAGGTTACTCCTGCCCAGCATCCTGGCTCAGATCTGGTCCAGCAAATGCCTTGAAATGTCTTAATTAGAGATTACTAGCAATTTAATGCAGTTTGAGACGCTAATATGGTTAAATGACACCAACCAGGATGTACTTAATCTAAACCAGGATTTAACCAGGATGTCCTGAACCTAAAATAGGAGTTAAACAAGAATTAACCCAATACAAACTACTGCAGACTAGGAATTCTCCACACGTTTTTCACTAGGCCTGGACTAAACCACATTTAAACCAGAATTTAACCAGGACTAAACTTGGGTGTATTTAACCATGTCTAATCCCGGGATTACCCAGGACTAAACCTAGTGTTAACCAGATCTAAATAACAATAAAGACCACTGCAGACCCGGAACTCTCCACAAACGCTGCTCTAATTCTGAATTGAGGAACTACTGATACTGACCACAACAGACCAGAACCAGGACTAAACTATGGAGGACTTAAACTGACCACTGCAACACCCAGCAAAAGCAGCACAAAACCAGAAAGTCCAAACCAGGATTTAGAGAGGTCTAAACCAGGTCTACACCAGGTCTAACCCAGGTCTACACCAGGACTAACCCAGGTCAAAGTCATGTCTAACCTCCTCTTTGTGCAGGACTTGTGTGGTCATCACTCCTGTGACACTTTGGGCATGGCGGACGTGGGCACCATCTGTTCCCCTGAGAGGAGCTGTGCTGTGATCGAGGACGACGGGCTCCACGCCTCGTTCACTGTCGCTCACGAGATCGGTAAAACTTCAATAATGTCACATTAAAGAACACATAGTATTCATATTATATGTATTATATTATATTTGTGACAGGCCTTTACACATGCTCTGGAAAACCTTTATTCAAACTTAAAATAATGTATGTATTGAAGACCACACAATACTTTATATCAGTCATGCATTCCTCATCAGGATTGGTGTTAGCACGCCATCTACTGGCCAATAAGGGACTTATCACAGGGGAAAAAAACAAAAGCTAGCTTACCCCAACATGTGAATGTGAGAACGCAGTTGTAATGAACGTGATTGGAAACAAAATGCTCTGAATTTTGTATACAGTATATAGATATATATATATGGTTGAGATACTGGCTTGAATATAATAAAAGTGATTTGAAGTTGGTTCATAAACCAATGATAAGAAAAAAGAAAGAAAAAAGCTTCATATAAGAAGGAATAAAGGAATAAATAAAAAAAATTAAATAGTTAATAATTGTAATATAATTTGACAATATAATTCTACCTAAAGCTTGCATATCTGCCCTACAAACAATTCTACTTGGTTTTGAAAAGCATGATTGTACAAAAGTTTTGTTATTCCAAGCTTCAGTCGTTTCCAAGCTACGAAACAATCCTGAAATAAAGTGCTGCAGGTGGCAGCAAGTACAGATATGTAAATGTGATTCATATTAACCCTGAGCCCGTGAAAAGATTGAAGCACATCGCTCTGAACAGGAGAGGACATGTCTACTTTCAGCACAAATACAGTACGTCTCCACAGGGAAGTGTAATACCAGACAGGATTAAAATGAAGACTGGTTTAGTCCTGCTTTAGATTCCACTAAGCTTCTCAAAGAGCAGTGATTCTTGCTCTGAGGGCCGAGGCCAAAGACAGGGCTGTTGGCACCTTAAGGGCCCCAAAATAATGTAGTCGAGTTAATATGTGTGGCCCGTGTGTGGCCCGTGTGTGGCCCGTGCGTTGTGGTGGCCCGTGTGTGGCCCGTGTGTGGCCCGTGTGTGGCCCGTGTGTGGCCCGTGTGTGCCCGTGTGTGGCCGTGTGTGGCCCGTGGTGTGGCCCGTGTGTGGCCCGTGTGTGGCCCGTGTGAGGCCCGTGTGACTTTGTACTGAAAAAGTTGGGCCCCGAAGTCAAAAAGGTTAAGAAAGAATCCCTGTCATAGAGCCACAGGTTTTGTTCCATTTTGGCTTTGATGCGTGCTACATCTAGTAAAAGAGAGAGACCTGGTATAGTTCCTGGTTTCGCTCCTGGTTTAGTCCCTGGTTTAGACCTGGTTCAGCCCTGGTTGAGTCCTGGGTTAGTACATCTCTAGTGGGGTGTTCCCTTCTGTAGTAGTCAGTATATACAGTATCTGATGTGCTTTAGACCTGTTTTTAGACCTACTTTAGCCCTTGGCTGGTTCAGCAGTTGGTTTAGCCCTTGTTTAGTCCTAATTCAGTCCTGGTTTAGCCCCGGTTCAGCCCTTGGTCAAGCCTGGTTCAGTCCTGACTTAGCCCTGGTTCCACCCTTGTTCGGCCCTCGGTTTAGCCCTGGTTTAGCGCTGATTCTGTCCTGGTTTAGCTCTTCACCAGTCCCAGTTTAGTCCTGTTTGAATCTCTGGCTGAGGCCTGGTTTAGCCCCTGGTTTATTCCCTGGTTTTGTCCCTGGTTTAGCCCCTGATTTTTTCCCTGGTTAAGTCTTGGTCCAGTGCAAACCTTCTCCTCTTCTCCAGGTCACCTCTTGGGGCTCTCCCATGACGACTCCAAGTTCTGCGAGGAGCGTTTCGGAGTGAACAGTGACAAGAGGTTGATGTCATCCATCCTCACCTCCATCGACGCCTCTAAACCCTGGAGCAAATGCACCTCTGCCACCATCACAGACTTCTTCGACGATGGAAACGGTAAAGATTTATCTGAATGTGTTGTTTTTGTTACAGGAGTACATTTAACTTGAGTGCAACAGCAGTAATACTCAATCATAAATAATGTGTAAGTTTAAAATGTTGCAATGTTTCTTCAATTCAGTTAAATGTATTTATCAATTCCATTCCATTTATTTAACGCCCAAAATCACAACAGTGGTTGCCTCGGGGAGCGACAGTGAAAAATACAATAAAAACAGCATAAACAGTGTTCATAGGGACTTGGTGTCCCAGCTTCCCCTGTCCTTAGACCCGCCTTCTCAGCCAGAAAAACTACAAACCCCTTCGGGAGAAAGTAGAAACCTGGAGAAGTTCCACAGTGAAGGAGAGATCCGACTCCCTCAAGTTTTGTAACCGAAATCACAACAACAGTTTCCTCGAGGGGCGACAGTGAAAAACAGATTAAACAATGTTCATGGAACATTAGCAAATGTCCCAACATCCCCTGTCCTTAGACCCTCCTTCTCAGTAAGAAATCTACAAACCCCTTCGGGAGAAAGTAGAAACCTCGAGGAGCTCCACAGTGAAGGAGAGATCCGACTCTTACGGACGGACAGGCGGACACGCTTCAGTTTGCAGAACCACTCAGGAAGAGAGAGGGTGGTTCATCTAACAAGAGAATTCATCCAGGCAGATGAGCCGTTCATCTAGAGTAGAGGGTGTTCCTCCAGGTAGTTGAGGTCAGCATCAGCAGCGTCTGAAACAGAACCAGGGGAGCAGAAGAAGGAGAAAAACATGTGAACAAGAATGAACAGACACTGGTGAAATTAAATATGAAATACTGTTTGGTAGTAAAAGTAGTCAGAATCAGAGGATAGTGCTTGATGCAATTTAATTTCCACTTGTGTCGCCATAGAAGCATGCAAACTGTATCTGCTGCATCTACAGGATTTTAATTAGGCTCTGGTCACATGGGTTTAATTAGTGAGTGGTGAAAAGACATGACGCGCCTCTGTGGAGTCATGTTGGCAAAGCATAATTACTTCGCCATAAACAAAAGTAATATATTATGCTAAATGTACTTATGGCTGTAACTATGTTATAATGTCGTTTCCTGTAATGACACATGTCATTTTACTTAATAGCATATGATAAACCCAAACCCAGTGTGTAAACCAGGAAACATGTTTGTGTTTAATAAAGGTGCGACCTTTAAGTCATTCAACTTAAAATACGATGACTAAATGCAGTTAAAAGTATGGATAGTTCTGCATATAATACACTCTCTCTCCCCCCTTAGCTGAGTGCCTGCTGGACTCCCCCCGCCTGCCCCTCTTAGGCCCAGAGGAGCTCCCCGGACAGTCGTACGACGCCGTTCGTCAGTGTCGGCTGGCTTTCGGGCCGGAGTACACCGTTTGTCCCGGGATGGACGTGTGCTCGCGGCTGTGGTGCGCGGTCATACGCCAGGGTCAGATGGTGTGTCTGACGAAGAAGCTGCCCGCTGTGGAGGGCACGCCGTGTGGAAAAGGCCGCATCTGCCTCCAGGGCAAGTGTGTGGACAAGACACGCAAGAGACACTACTCGGTAAGAAGCTTTAGATGCTAGTGCTGTCTTTTTATTAAAAGTAGGGCTATCAGGAGTATTGAAAATATTATACTAATTAAATTGATACTAAAACTAGTTCAGAAAAATCCTCACTTGAAGACAAAAAATCATATAAAAAAAAACTTACTCAGCATGGTAACACAAAGAGAGTACTATTATTTTGTGCTGAGAATTAGCATTTCTTTTATCATTGTGGTTGGAATTAGTTAGAATGTGTAGTATTGTGGCAACGCTACTAGCACTGTAACTTTTCTGGATCGGTCGCCATTTGCCTTTCCATGAAGATGGTATTTAAAACACCTGTAAGTTGGATAGGTTTAATGATATATTGTGGAACATTCCAGTAAGCTTCTAAACCCCACAATGTCCCTTTGAGCTTTAAGTTTCCATGTAATAAAAACACATTACTAAGTCCTAATAACTTCAGTTTAGGAATACACAGTTGTAAGACATTTGATGACTTAAGGGCAGGTCTTTTCCTCATAAAAACAGTCACTATTTGGTTTCCCTCCAGTTTAAAATATCTGGCTTATAATTCGATCATCAAACGTCATGTTGCAAAAATGCTCTGGAAATATGTATTTCCAATTTGGACATTCTTCCTGTGCGCCTCCTCCCTGAAGTACGCCCCGAGTCCCCTCTGCCAAGTGCAAAGCCTCCGAGGTTGAATAACACATTTGGCTCAATAAGTGATGACAAACTTGTAAATGTGCTGCTTCTTTTTGCAGTGCAAGTTTTTTTAATTTGTAGTTCAAATTACAATGACCTAATAAATCGTCAAATGAGAAAACTAAAGGTGCACTATGGAACTTTCAGAGAGAGGGAGTCTGCCACCTGCTTGTCTCCATGGAGATATGGAGATTATGGTTTTGTCTGGAATGTACCAATTGAAATTAACATATTTTGTAATGCTACAAAGAATAATTAAAGTGAAAAATATTCTTACTGTGAGTGGGCTCGCCTCTCCACAGATCTGACCTGTTACTAGGCCCGGTGGTGTCTCAGTGTAATGCTTTACTGTGCAACCTTCCAAGTAAAGCAAGCCATTAGAAACCATCAGGCAAAGTTACTGGTCAGATCTGTGGGGAGACGACTCAGTTTACTGTAAGAAGTCCTGTATTTAAAACATCTGTAGTTGAATAAACGCAGGTATGTTTAATGCCGTACGGTGGAATATTCCAGGCAATGCAAAAACATCTCCATGTGACCAGAACTCCACCAGAGAGTTACATAGTGCCCCTTGAAACTGATGAGTCCAGCTTCATCACTACAACACCCACAGTGAATGAACAAGACGGCTCATGAGGAAAGCATGTGACAGGAGGCGCTCTGCTTTTAGCTGTCACAGTTTTATCACATGCTTTCAAACTTGTCCCATGTTATTATTCAACTAAAGACTCTTCTGAAAAGGCTTCAAATACCCAGTCCTCGTCTGAGTGTGCAGGCTGGAAAGCTTACAACCGGTCAAATGATTAATTGACTGTAGAGATATGCAAAATGTTTGATTCAATCTAACCATGTCGCCGTGACGATGACAGTTGTTGACATTAACAGTGAAAGCTTTTGCTCCTTCAGCCAAGAGAACAACCTGCTCAAATGTGCACTCAGATTAAACCTAAAGACTTCTAAGTCATTTCTTATCAAAAGGTAAAAGTAATATGTGATCTATTTTTAGTTTACTTTTTAATTCTGATCAAATGTTGATAACATTTGAATTGGATGTTCTTATATTGTCTATAATATGAGGATTCCGAGTAACATTTTCAAAAACTGAGAGAAAAGCTGTGAAAAATCAAGATTTTAAAACCTTGGATCAGCATCAAATCCATCTGAGGTGGATCACTGTATAATCCTCATTTGGCTCTAATGTTTCAAAACACACAAATCCGGATCAAAGGAAGGATTGAATTTACAAATTTGGATTTGTATCTAATTTAAAATACCCAATTTCTATACCAAGATCAAAGAAACTCCAAACCTGGGTTTAACCGGGATTAAACTTTGGTGAATCGTTTCTCTAATCTCCAAAACAGCTTTACAGCGTGTGTTCAATGAACAAACCCGACAAAGACCCCTTTTCTCTGTTCTCGGTCACTTCCAACATATTCTGCTCCAGACCTTTGTACATTTGGTCCGAATGTTCTATTCTCAACTTTTCTGGTGTTCCACAGACGTCTAACCACGGCGGGTGGAGTTCCTGGGGGCCGTGGGGGTCCTGCTCTCGCTCTTGTGGAGGAGGTGTGCAGTTTGCCCAAAGACTCTGCAACAACCCGCCCCCTAGGAACAATGGGAGGTACTGCACAGGCAAAAGGGCGGTTTACAGGTCCTGCAACGGAACGCCATGTCCATCTACAGGTAACATACTATTACCACTAATACAACCGATACTACTACTTTTACAGTGAAAAACACAAGAGACAATAGAAAGACTTAGGCCTGTATTAGAGCCTTTTATAGGAAGGGAGGTCTGGGTCTTGCATCCTCTAAATTTGTGCCATTTTAGGTCAGATTATTTTTGGCTGCTTGTCCAGATTGAGAGAGATTTAGTATTTTTTAAAGTGTAGTGTCCAAACCAGTCTTGGAGAGACTTACCCATGCATTTGTCTCCAGTAGATTTAGACTACTGTACATCCTGCTCACTGGCCTCTCCAAACGAGCTGTGAAACGATCACAAATTAGTCCTGTGCTCAGGTCTCTCGCTGGCTTCATGGCTCAGAGAATAGACTTCAAAGCAGCTCTGCTTGTATACAAGTCTCTCCATGGCCTAGCACCAAAGTACATCTCGGACATGTTAGTGCCATATGAAACCATCTCGGACTCTGACGACCTCAGGGACCGGCCTCCTGCTGGTCCCAGAGTCAGGACTAAACATGGGGAATCTGCGTTTCAGTTTTATGCAGGCTAAAATCTGGAACAGTCTTCCTGAGGATGTGAGACAGGCCTACTCTGGCAATGTTCAAATCTAGGCTAAAAACTGTTTGTGTTTAGCTGTGTATATGACTGAAATTATATTATTTGCTGTTTCTCATTTCTATTTTCCAGTGAAGAGTTTCCGAGAGGAGCAGTGCGAGGTGCGAAACGGTCCCCAGACGGACCCTAAAGGCGTGAAGACATTTGTGGAGTGGGTCCCAAGTACGCCGGTGGTGCTGCCAAAGACATGTGCAAGCTCACCTGTAGAGCCAAGGGCACCGGGTACTACGTGGTCTTCTCACAGCGGGTAAGGGTCTTTCATATTGTGGGACTTATTAATAATACTACAAACACACTCTCATTAAGATGGTCCCGAGTTCATTTCTGGGTGGGATACCTCTCTATACTCCAGTTTCCCCTCTCTAAAAACATAAACAGTAAGCTAATACTCCCTGAACATTCAATTTAATAAAAAAAAAAAAAAAGACTAAATAGGGTCTGGACCTTATAGATCAAGGACTACATTTGGAATAAACCATTCCCAAGTTTAAATCAGGATCATCTTTATCTTCATTTAGAAATGTGTATTCGCCAATAGCAGTAGAACCCACAAACTCTCAGTACAAACGTCTGTACATGTATATATGGAGTAGTGGTATCAGCTGTTGTGGTACTGTCCAATACTGCACAGTGTTGCTATAGTTGCAGTAGTAGTAGTAAAATGTGCTTTTATTTGGCTCTAAATATGAATGTAGTTTAATTAAAGAGACATTAATTCACCCCTGTTTTATAAAAGTGTTCCCTCATCACTAACTTACTCTAGAGTTTATTATGAAGCTTTGACAACGTTGATGACATCACACTAGGAAATTATCAGAATTATTGCCATTTGTCAATGAACAGAATTCACAAACTAGGAATTGGCATTAAAAGCAACATAAAATGGATGAAATGACCCAACAATCACTGGCCAAAACTCAGCTATTGTCACCATTTTTTAATTTGACGAATAAAATATAGGAGAGCATATTTATGTTACACACTTGTGGTGCACATGTTATGTAAAGAAAACCACAATGGTCTAACCTAAACAGTTGTACGTGTTTGTGTGCAGGTGGTGGATGGGACAGAGTGTCGGCCCTACAGCAGCTCTGTGTGTGTCAAAGGGAAGTGTGTGAGGACCGGCTGTGACGGGATCATCGGCTCCAGACTCCAGTACGACAAATGCGGAGTGTGTGGAGGCGACAGCAGCGGCTGTGTGAGGGTCATGGGCAACTTCACCAAGAAGAGGTACAAAATACTACAAAATGTATCTCCAACTCCTTTATCCCTGTGTGTCAGATGCCCTCCCATCCTCCTATATTCTGTATGATGATGGATAACGTCACCACTAGACTTGATCAACTCTGACATGGATCCTGGGTCATTACAGTTCCTTCCTTGGACTTTATCTAATCGATACCAAACCAGGTCTAAACTTAGACTAAACAAGGATTAAGCCAAGTCCAAACCAGAAGTAACTAAACTAACCAAACTAACCCAAGACTAACCCAAGACTAACCCAAGACTAACCCAAACTAATCCCAAGACTACCAAGACTAACCCAAGACTAACCCAAGACTAAACCCAAGACTAACCCAAAACTAATCCAAGGACGATATCCAAGACTAATCCAAACTTAATCCAAAGACTAACCCAAGACTAACCCAAGGACTAACCCAATACTAACCCAAGACTAACCCAAGACTAATCCAACTAATCCAAGACAAACCCAAGACTAACCCAAGACTAACCCAAGACTAATCCAAGACTAATCCAAGACTAATCCAAGACTAATCCAAGACTAATTCCAAGACTAACCAGTGCAAACCCAGGGCTCAAGCACCTTTAAAGTGCAGCGATTATGCAACCTTCTCTTGAGCTTTTCACCCTGTCTATAACACTCCCCTCTTAGAAACATGTCATAACATCGTCCCCTCGTTAGAAACATGCCAGGTTTTGTATTTAGCTTCATTCACTCTTGTTTTATGAATCCTGTTGAGTAAATTCTCTCCCTCTGAGTTTTGTGACATCAAAGATGGAATTTAGAGAATCATTACATTCATTACAACTGCGTGCTTACATTAGCATGTCGGGGCAAGCTAGCTTTTGTTTATTTCCTCATAATTCCCTGGACTGTTTGAAAGTAATGTGTGGTTTCGATAGATTCATGATTTACTTTCTAAAACAGGAGATTCCAAAGTAAAGGGTCAATAACAATACTAATATGTATATCCTTTATTGATACGGAGCACTGGTGAACAGGAATACGGCACAAAAAAGAAATAAACCAGGATTTAATCTGATCCAAACCAGGTCCAAACTAGGATTGTACCAGGATTAAACCAAGAAATAAGAAAGCCTAACCCAGAACTAAACCACATCTAACCCAGGTCTAATCCAAGGCAGATTTTCTTCAAACTTTACAGTCTCTCTAACATCTATACGTTTTTACTTAAGTCAGGGGTGTCCAAACTATGGCCCGGGGTCCAAATGTGGCCCTCAGACCAATTTTTGTTGGCCCTCAGGCTTCCTGCTATGTTGGTCCAAACAACAAAAAACAAACTTTTTACTGTAAAATTGGAAAGATCAATATCATATCAATCTAATATTAATGTTTCGAGTCATATCGTCTGTGGCCCTTTGCTCTGTAGAGGTTTCAAAATGCGGCCCTCTGTGAAAAACGTTTGGACCCCCCTGACTTAAGTAATAGTATTTAGAAAAATATTGTCGTCGGCCTTTTTTATTTGGTTTCTACTACTACCCAACATCTGATCTTATTTCCTTCTCTGTCCACAGTAAGGGCTACACCGACGTGGTCAAGATCCCGGCCGGCTCCACGCACATAAAAGTCCGTCAGCACAAGGCTAAAGACCAGACCAGGTACTCGGCTTACCTCGCTGTGCGGAGACCCAACGCGGACTACCTCCTCAACGGAAAATTCATGATATCCACCTCCGAAACCATCATCCCCCTGAACGGATCTGTTTTGAACTACAGCGGGTGGAGCCAGCGCGACGAGTGGCTCCACAGCATGGGGCCGGGAGCTATCCAAGAACCAATCGTGATCCAGATATTAGCAACGGACGCTAAAAAACCACTGGATATTCGCTATAGCTTTTACATGCCCAAACGGACCACTCCTTCTGCCAAAACTACTACTACAACTACTACCACTACTACCACAACTACTACTACTACTACTACTACTTCTGCGCAAAGTACAGTGACCATACCGACAAACGTTCAAGTTACAACGCCCCAATCGGGACCGCAATGGGTGACGGGAACGTGGATGACGTGTTCGAGGACTTGCGACACAGGCTGGCAAAGCAGGACAGTGCAATGTAAAGATCCAGAGGGGAAGTTATCCAAAGCGCGCGCTCGGGGGCGCGGCCGTACCGCGTTCAGACACTGCCTCGTCAAGAAGTGTTGAAAGGGGAAACGAAATGAATTAGATTGTGTTGGAAGCGCGAGGTCGCGAGTGCTGGGATTTTACCTGCCCTTCTCTCGGTTTGACACTACAGGACTGTAAAAACGTTGCAGAATGTTCAGATTACACAACTTTTTGGATCGTTTTTTTTTTTTTTTTTTTTTTTTAAAATGACAAACCGTAGCTGAGTGCGAGTGCTCAATAGGATGCTATGCAAGTGGACTGGACCAATACTGAACTATGTAAAGACTTTCTATTGAATGGACCATGAACTTTAAAAACAACTCTGATGAGGAGAGACCGTGGTGCGCCCCCTATTGGCCATGCGTCTCTTACATGCGACATTTGTTGCGTGTCGTTTTCAATGTGAGAAGCAAAATTCACGTTCGTCTCTCTTAAAATGTGTTAAGTTTTGTGTCTAAGAGATGACGACCCCAAATGTGGGAAGCACTCGTGTTTTTTCCATTTTGTCTTAGCCCAAAAAGGCACACTTAGTACAGCAGTACAAACGTTCCTATTCGTGTAAGTACAATAAGCCGGTGTCCCTCCCCCGTCGACTGGATCATGGTGTTTACATAAGAAATATCCAAAAGGAAAAGTTGCCACAATACTAAAACTTTGATTCTGGGAAAAGGCTCAATAATCTTTTCTGATTTTGAGAACATAGTAATGATTAAAAAAACAAACACATTTTTACTTTCAGGCGCAAAAATCTCTAATACTGTTAAGGAAATGTCCAATTTTGTTCTATTTGCGTCTTTTTTAGGGTTGAATCTTGTTCAAACGAGGATCTACTTTGGAAACCCTGAAATCCACAATGTGTTCCCAGATCCTTTCTAGTCCTGAGATGGTCCATTATCTCACTGTATTGGATATAGGCGTATGGGAGGGCATCTGACACGGACACATTTATATTAAATGGATAAATATCTTTTCATTGAGGAACAAAATCATTAGATCGTCACAATTAGGTAACAATACCTAATAAAACTAATTTGTTCTCATACTGCCCTCTTGTGGCTAGATTTAGTGTCCTTAGCTCTATCTCACGATCATAAAATTGACTGGATTCAAACCGATCATCAAATACACCTAAAGTAGAATTATAGTGGCCTTACATGGACCAACTTAGGTAAATTTCATACCTTTTTTTAACAAACCTTTTGGGCAAAGCTTTATTTAAAGTTTGTATGTTTGATTTAAATGTGTGTTTATTTTTGTTTTTTTGTGCGATTGTGTTGACAATGACAATGTGTGCCCTGGAAACTTGCAAAAAAACAATCAGTAATATCCTTTTTACAATTCAGGAAAATAAAAGTTTATTCTTCCATTTGAAAAAGTTTGATATGCAGAAGTAATGGATGCGGTTTGCCACTTTTTCAGGTTTTGTCAAAAAAGTTACGTCTAATTTGGTTATAAAATGGGTTTGCCAGTGCACAATGTATGTACGGCCCATAGTCAACGTAGTCAATCGTAATAGAGCCGTTTAGTCCCATCTTGTGTTGACATGAGCTTCAATATGAAAAGATGCAAGCTTGTCTCGGGAATTTGAATTCTTGAGACAATTTAGTTGAGAAACTGTTTTTCTTGAAATGTATACAATATTTGACATGTCTAATCTGAAAAAGATCCAAAATCCAAAAGGTTTCCAAAACAGCCAAGGTGAGCTGCCAGCATCGCCGTTGCTATGGCCGATTCATTCCAAACCAGAAGCTAAATCACATGCATTTTTTTTGATTACTGTATAATTGATTTAAATGCCAAATTCTGCTTTAAAACATTTGTATTGTGTTTTCATAAGTAAGAAATATGTACATTTCCATTGTCAGCATGGAAAATCTTAAACCTTCCGAGATTTAAAACACTTTTTGGCATTATTTTTGTGGCAAACTTCACCCATTGACACTTACTATATTCTTCCACATTTTCATATTAAAAGTGCACAGTTTAAACCTTGTAGTTTGTCATATTAGACCACCGCAAAGGGACAGCACTGAGCGTGTAATTTATTTTGTGTGAATAATAATAAAACAAAATGACTTTATTTATTTTAGTGAGTTTTGTATCAGAGTATATTTAACTCTATAGGACTGTGGAGTTATCTGTAAACGCGTCTTATAGCATCCACAAGAAATATATGTACATAAAATATATATATTTAACTTTTGTTGTGTCTTTTGTCTTCATTTCTAATGTGCAATCAGATTTCAACAGAAACGGTTTCAAACATGATTATATTTGGTGATGGAGGGGCTGCTGTCCTGGGGTCAGAAAGTCTCCCAAAACGGCACAAAGCCATCCGCACCACCGTGAATGATTTCAATGGAATATGTTTGTGGTGGTGTTACTACTCCATAATTCAAACATACGGCAGCAGTAGGAAAAAAAAAGACTTTTAACTATCCATGGGTTTCAGAGTGAGGAAAATCGAACCCTGTTGCCATGCAATGACAATTTAAAAAAAACACACAATATTCCAGATGTTTACCACGGTCACACGTCCACAACATCACTTTATCTTTTTAGACGATTTTAATATTTCAGTTCAAATTAAGTATACCAAGACGAGACAATCATAACAATTTTACATTTCACCACCAAAGACATCAATAATATTTGCTGGGACCTTCCATTTTCTGTAAAAAACAAAACATATATTGTACAGTGTTCCTTCAGTGTATAAACCTTTTTTAAAAGGATGTTCATATATGTATAGATGTATAGATTTTTATACAGCCTTGGCAAAGCAAAACAAATTTAAAATTGAAATGTTCTCATTCAAAACACATCAAATTACTATTCACACAATCAAAGAGAACATACAATACACATAATAACCCAAAAACTATGACTACAATAAGTCTTTAAAACTCCACAACATGTCAAATGTACAAACGAGAAGCGGAAACCCATGAACACAAAATACTGCACGATTGAGAGTTGCCTTACATTTGCCATACGGCCCAGTATTGGTTCTGTTTGTTGTACTATTCGAACCGGAGAGTCCTCAATCAGTCCGTGAGAACAGACAGTACAGAATAAAGAACCGTACCATATGTTCAAATACTTTCCTACTTGTGCGTGAGATTTTATGGCTTTACCTGGAATGCTTTGCACTATGGCATTAACGTTTCCAAACGCTATCTTGCAATTATTAAATTGGGAAATATATGATGTATTTTTGCTGAGAGTGGGCTCCTCTCTCCGCAGATCTGACCTGTAACTTGACTTGGTGGATTCTGCTATAATCTATATAAAGCAATTGTTGAATTCTCCATGAGGAAAACTGCAAATTAAAGTGCAAATGTTTTTCTAATTATTACTGAGTTTGGTGAGACGGTGTCGTTGTTAAATATCTATCATTGTTTTTACGTCAGACAAGTGGCAGTTTGTGAAAAGTAGAAACGTTACAAAAGGTTCTAAATGGAATGTCATTAGTACACAAACTTCACAAAGTTCCATTCCAAATGTAGGACCATTCTCACACAAGGAAAACATGTTTCAGGCACTTTAAAGATCCGTTTAGGAAATTAAGATAAGATAAGGAAATGCCAGTGCCGCAGCACACATTAGGAGCAGAAGTATAATAATACAAACAGATAACTTTGTGGTATTCAGAACACAGATACTTTTCTCAAATCTGGGGAAAAGACTGTGGTATTATTGTGACATTTTATCTTTCAGCTGCACTGAATTAGTGTGGAAAAAAAGAGTGCATGAGTAAGTTTTCCTTCTCTAATTTGTGAAGAAGCTTGTTTTAATCCTACGTCGTGTTTTCACAGTATATTATAACGCAATACAATGTGAAAGTATTCAGAATACAGCACTCCGAAGATTGACTTCACCAACATTTTCCACAAGATAAATATGTAGTAAATTCTTAAATATAACATGTGTTCATTTTGTAGTCTAAGCTCACTTCGAGCAGGAGTATGCAAGTTAGATCTCATTGTTCTCATAGTATTGTAATACTTGTATACAAAGACACATATTTAGCCCCAGGCATTTAGCCCAAAGCCCATTTCCTAACCCTCAACTTCCATTCCCTCATTACAAACACAATCCAACAGCGCCATCTGCGGTCCAAACATAAAACTACCCCCATTTTGTCTGAAATCCCAACTAACTCATTTCTATCTTCAGCGCTCCCTCTGGTGGGCAAACCGTGTATTACAACAAGCGCCCTTTTCGCTCCATGTTTTCTTAAGGTGGAACGGGAAAGATACCGCGACTTCAATCCATCCAAAACGGACTTTTGATACGTTTTAAAGCGTCTTTAGCCGTGTATAATGTATCACATTTACATATTTGGCCATTTGCTCTTCATTGTGGAACAGTAAAACGTACAACCAAAAGGAATTGCATAAGTTATATTTCTGAATCTGCAGGTAAACTTCCGCGTCAAATCCACGCCGTTTGTATTATTTACTTATGAACTTATGACAGCAATAAAAGTGCACTTGAACTTTTTTTCCCCGGTCGTTTGGTGATGAGGCAGGAGCTAGAAATGTTGCATGCGTAAAGAGGGGGAAAAACCACTCCTCCGCGGCTCTCGCTGTGATAGATTTTTGTGGCGCGGCTCCAACGCGCTGCTTGCGTCCGAGGTTGGATCAAAGCGGCCGAAGGGGAAAAAAAGGGGGAGGTCTTGGGGCCGGGGGGATACGGATATAAAGGCAAGCGCGAGTCAGACTTTAACGCAAAAGACAAGCAAGACCACACGGGAACGAGTCAAGTAGAAATTTAATCCCGAATTTTGAAAGAGAAAAAGAGAAACTTGGATTTAACTTTTTTGAACAAATGATTGAATGTTTTATGCACCTGTTATTTAACCTGCACTGGATTTGGTCCCTTTAAGAACCCTTACAAAGGATATTTTACTTTTGGAATTGATTTAGAGATACAATAATGTGGCTTTTACGCATCGTTTTATCTGCGACTTTGTGCGTCACGGCTGCGCAGCGAAGCGGGGAGTGGGAGCACGGCGCGGTGAGACCGGTCCGGCTCGACCCAAAGTCGGTCCCCGTGGAGGCTCTGACGGAGGAGGAGAGGCAGAAGGAAGAGGAGATGCGGGTGTATAAGCTGGACGTTTTTGGACTGCGGTTCATTTTGAAACTCGAGCCGGACCACACGTTCCTTGCGCCGGGTTTCGTCTTCCACATCGTCGGTGCTCCGGACGTGCCGCCCACGCCAGAACCGAACCGGGCGTGCTTCTACTCGGGTAAAGTCAACCGGGACGAGCACTCCGCCGCGGCGCTCAACCTGTGCCACGGGCTGCGCGGTGGATTTTACTACGAGGGCCAAGAGTATTTCATCCAACCGCGGGACGAGACCGACTACGAGCACGCGCAGGAGGAGGACGTGCACGTGGTGCGGCGCAGGAGCCGCGGGGGGGCCGCCGGTGTGGCCGAGGAGGGCGGCTCGAAGTGCGGGGTCAACGAGGACGAAGCGCGGGTGCCAAAGAACCTGGAGCCGGGAGCCAGGCGGGAGGCGGCTAATGCGAAACAGACAGGTGAGGCGCGCGGGGCGGGGGGCGCGGGGCGGGGGGCGCGGAGCGGGACGCGGCGTGCGCTGCGCTGCGCAACGTTTGGCACGCTTTAATGATTTGTCAATGAAGACGACTTAACACTTTAACAAATGATTTTCTTTACCACTTTCTTTGAATCGACATCTTAAACCATCTAAATAAAAACACACACAAAAAAGCGCAAAACCACAGAATTTTACGCATAAATTACAACAATTTGTGACACAAATCGTGACTTTTAGTTTCAGGACATGTCTAAAGACCAGTTCCTCGCAGAAGGTATCAGGAGGGGTTACCTTTTTCTCCAATTAATAATGATTAACATGTGAAAAGGGATTTAGGATTCCTACAGCAGCATTAGAGGGTCCCTTCTCAAATGTCTATCATATCAAACTGCTGATTTAAAAAAAAATATTCATTTACCAAATCCTCCCAAACCTTATATTATATCTTATACTATTATTACCTTCTGTGGACTATAACTTGACTGAAGAATTCCTACTTTTACCATTACAGAAAATGGCATTATGTATTGTAACCTTAAAACTGAACACATCCTCTCTTCTACTTTTTGTTTTTTAAATGATTGAAATACTTTATTGACTTTTAGAAGTACAGACACATGTCAAAAACTGCCTACTACAACTATTGCCAATTTGCTGACCGTGCACAAGCTGAGTGTGGAATTTGACAGTTTTACACTAAGAGGAGGAGTCGTTTTTCGGTGGGCCTGTGCAGGAGGAAGAGTGGGAGAGAGGGAGGAAGGGAGGAGGAGAGGGAGGAGAGATTGGAGCTAGCCACAGACCGGTAGAGCTGAGAGGAAACCGAGCTTAAGTCCTGGTACCAACTGCGCCGGCACAAGTGAAGAAAGGATTTTCAAACAAGTGTTTTGTTTTAGGAATGTGAATTTATGACGTTAGTTTGAAGCAAGTTTCTCTGTCGGTTCAGGAAGAAAAAGTGTGTGGCAAATGTACGGCCTTCCCTGACATTTCCCTACAGTGGCATGAACAAATCTTCCAGCAGCAGATCATATTTTTGTAGTCTTATCTGAAACTTGCTCAGAGTATTCAGATGTTTAAACTTTTCGCAGCTTTTTGACAGATTTCCGAACGCTAGAGGAAAGATGATCTCAATAATCCTGAATAACCTTTGAACTGTGACATTTCTCCTCCAACGAACATCCTCGCTCATCCCTGTAAATACTGAAATATTGAATAGTAGTTTGACATATTTTTCTTGCAATTCTCTCCCAGCGAACCACCGTTCCAAGCGCTTCGTCTCCACACCGCGCTACTTGGAGATCATGCTCGTCGCCGACCACTCAATGGCCCAGTTCCACGGAGCCGGACTCAAACCGTACCTCCTGACCATCATGGCCGTCGCGTCGCGTCTCTACCGTCACCACAGCATCCACAACGCCATCACCCTCGCCGTGGTCAAGCTGCTGGTGGTTTACGAGGAGGAGAAAGGGCCCCAGGTGTCTTCCAACGCGGCGCTGACGCTGAGGAACTTCTGTCAGTGGCAAAGGCAGCACAACCCGCCCAGAGACACCCACCCGGAGCACTACGATACGGCCGTGCTGTTCACGAGAACGGTAACAACGTGTGGAATGTCACATGCGTGCTTTGTCCTCATGCACAACATAAATTGAGTGAAATCAAAGTGTGATAGCGTGACAGCTGCATGTGATGGCCCCAGAAGCCTTGGAGAGCCGCGGTTTGAACTTCATTCCTGCCTTTAGGACCTGTGCGGGGCTCACTCCTGTGACACTTTGGGGATGGCGGACGTGGGCACCGTGTGTGACCCCGACCGGAGCTGTTCCATCATAGAGGACGACGGACTTCAGGCGGCTTTCACTGTGGCTCATGAGCTGGGTAAGAAATACTGCTATTACAGATATTACATACCATTAATGCTATTTTTGCTCGTAACACAAACTACTTCAATTAGGAATAAAAAGAACTACTTTGTTTAGCTGCCACATGTTGAACTTCTTAATACAACATCTACTTGAACTACGACAATAACAACCACTACTTCTACTTCTACTACTACTAATTCCTACATTGAACCATCTCTTCAGGTCACGTCTTCAACATGCCCCACGACGACGCTCAGCTGTGCTCCGGAGTGAACGGTCCTCACTGGGGGTCCCACATGATGGCCTCCACCCTCTCAAACCTGGACCAGACGCAGCCGTGGTCGCCCTGCTCCGCCCTCATGGTCACCACCTTTCTGGACAACGGACACGGACAATGCCTCTTGGACAAGCCCCAAAAACCTCAGGTCCTGCCCCAGGCCCTGCCCGGGACGGTCTACGACGCGGATCAACAGTGCAGGTAAATGTTGCACGGTAACAGTCATTTATAGTAGAGCTGTGGAATTCATGACATTTCAATCGTAAAAACTATCTCCAGAAGCAGCTCAACTACAGGGTTAGCACATTTTAGACAGAATAAGCCCCCAAAAAGACCCTTAGACACATTTAGGATCAACAACCCTTCGAATAGAGGTGGACTTAAATATTTCTGTCCTCCAGGTTGACTTTTGGAGATGACTCTCAGCACTGTCCCGACCTGAGCAGCACGTGCTCGGCGTTATGGTGCACGGTCATCACCACTAACGGGCTCCTCGTGTGTCAGACAAAGAACTTCCCCTGGGCCGATGGGACCTCCTGTGGACACGACAGCTTCTGCTTGTCGGGGCAGTGTCTGAGCAAGAGCCAGGCCGCTAAACACCAGGTACTACTGCTAAAACTACTACTACTACTGCTACTGCTACTACTACTACTACTGCTACTACTACTACTAGCCTACTGCAGCACTCTGTTATAGTCACTCCAAACCTTTTTGTCTCTCTCTCTCTCTCCTGTAGTTCTTCAAAATGTTTGTCCCTCTCTCACTTGTAGTTCTCTAACCTTCTTGTCCCTCTCGCTCTTGTAGTTCTAACCTTCTTGGCCATCTCTCTTATAGTTCTTTTACCTTCTTTTCCCTCTATCTCTCGTAGTTCTTTAACCTTCTTTCCCCGCTCTCTTGTAGTTCTCTAACCTTCTTGTCCCTCTCCCTCTCTTAGTTCTAACCTTCTTGACCGTCTCTCTTGTAGTTCTTTTACCTCCTTTTCCCTCTCTCTCTCTCCTAGTTCTCTCGCTTTCTTGTAGTTCTCTAACCTTCTTGACCATCTCTCTTGTAGTTCTTTTCCCTCTTTCTCTCATAGTTCTTTAACCTTCTTGTCCCCCCCTCTCTTTCTCTCATAGTTCTTTAACCTTCTTGTCCCCCCCTCTCTTTCTCTCATAGTTCTTTAACCTTCTTGTCCCCCCCTCTCTTTCTCTCATAGTTCTTTAACCTTCTTGTCCGTCTTTAACCTTCTTGTCCCCCCCTCTCTTTCTCTCATAGTTCTTTAACCTTCTTGTCCCCCCCTCTCTTTCTCTCGTAGTTCTCTAACCTTCTTTCCCATCTCTCGTGTAGTTCTCTAACCTTTCTGCCCCTCTGTCTCTCCGTAGACCCCTGTAAACGGGGGCTGGGGCGTGTGGGGGCCCTGGGGGGACTGCTCTCGCACCTGTGGAGGCGGGGTGCAGTACTCCTTCAGGGGCTGTGACTCTCCTCTGCCCAAAAACGGAGGGCGATTCTGTGAAGGAAAGAGAGTCCAGTACCGGTCCTGCAACACAGAGGCCTGCCCTGAGACAAACGGTAAGGAGTATTCATATACGCACTACTTCAACTACTACTACATTTACTACTATTGCACTAGAAACACTGAGGCTTGTTGTATATTTTGAGTTGAAAATTATTGTCAAAAAAGTGTTTCTTGAAGTGATAATTGTGGTACGCATATCTGTACATATAAAGCATCTATTCCTTCATGTGGAATTTACTTTGACATTTTAGTATCACGACAACACTAATTTAATGTACAAATGACTAGTAATAAAGTCATGACCCATGTTTAAATTAAGTTATGTTAATGCGTTAAAAAAAAAAAGATAAAGTTGCTAACAGTAGCGTAAGAAACAAAAGCAGAGGAAACATTTTAAGATCTTACATTTCGTGACTTTTTGGACCGGTAGGAAAATAACAAGCAGACTTGCGCATGTGGATGTTCTGTTTAGCTCTGTTGCCATGGCGCCGGCAGATCTCCCACTGTTTGAAGTCCGTGTCAGTTTGCTGAGACATTTTACACATCGATCGCGCTTCTCTTGATCCCCCGCCCTCGAGCCAGCGTTCATTTACCAGCCAGCCGCGGAAAATAGTTCACTCGGTAACAATGGGTAACGTCAGCCATCCGCTTTCATTGGAACCGTTCTGAACGTCGAGGTCACGTTAGAAGAAAAAAAACAAAAAAAAAACGTCTTAGAGCATTTGGGAGAAGAAAGGGTTTGAGGAGAGAGAAAGCTTTTACACAGAATAAGACCCCAAGAAGACCCAAGGACGTTATATTACTCCAACAACTGATTTTATTCCAATTCAATTGACTGCTCCTCCTACTACCAATACTAATATTACAGCAATAATCACTAATAAAACTACTACAACTATTGCTTACTTGATTCCAAAAAGTTAAAAGTACGTTTTATGCGTTTCTTATGGCAGGTCTGTCGTTTCGAGAGGAGCAGTGCTTGGTGCACAACGACATGTCCGCGCAGGTGTCGTTGGGGTCGGGCGAAGGTGTGGAGTGGGTGCCCAAGTACGCCGGAGTGTCACCCAAAGACCGCTGTAAACTCATGTGCCGCGCCAAGGGGACGGGATACTTCTTTGTCCTCAAGTCAAAGGTGAGAAACATGTCGTGCTGAAGACGTTTGACCGGGGAAGTAAACACGTCAGCCTGCCCACGGGAGACGTTTCACAAATGTTGGAAAAGATTTCATGTTTGTTTTGACACAAGTTCCGAAAAGACTCTAAGAAAATATCCTCACGACTTTTATTAGTTTTATGTTGTCAGTGCAACAAAAATACTTAATCATTAAACAGTGAGGAGCACGCACGGCACCTAGGGAATCACGATTAGTCACAATTATTCAGGATTATTGACACTGTGACCAAACAACAGCCGTGAACTCTTTCATGTTCTTTCATTCTCGTGGTCTGACGTGCGAGCGTTCCTCAAGTTTGTGACTGGATTTACAAAAATTACCTTTCTGAAAGACAAAATAAGGTTAAATGTGACAAAAACAGCCAGAAAAAAGAACGTTCTTTACATTTTTTTAGGTCAATTTCTTTTGGCCTGAATATTGAACAAAAAATACATAATTTAACTTTTACAATTGTCATGATTTATAATTTTTTTGGTTCTCGCGATTATATTGTGACCTGAATAATCACGATTATCATTATCGATTAAACAAATAATCATGACATCCCTAGTTAGCACTGGAATTCTCACTTACTACTACTACTACCCAGATTGTACTTTTTGATTAACTTCCTAGTTCCTTCTGCAGCTGCTACTACCTACTACTACTACTACAACTATTATAGCTAATACCCTTCCACAACTACTATAATTTATACCATGATATTTGGCTAGAATGCTGAACCTCTCGCTCAATCACTTCTATTCGCTTCTATCAACATTTGTATAACATTAAAAGTACAACTTTGGACATAATTACGGATTCAAACCAATATAACCCCTCGCTCTCTCTGTCCCCCCCTGCAGGTGGCGGACGGTACTCCCTGCAGCCCGGACTCCACCTCAGTGTGCGTTCAAGGGCAGTGTGTAAAAGCCGGTTGTGATCGAGTGATCGGGTCCACAAAACGCTTTGACAAATGTGGGGTCTGCGGAGGAGATGGTTCCACCTGTAAGAAGGTCTCCGGAGCTCTCGAACGGGCCAGGTAAAGAACAAGTCTTTTCCTACTTCAGATATACATGTAGCAGTACTTCATTACTTCAGTCGTATAGTACAGAGTAGAACATGTGCGTTATCAGGGAAACTGCACATCCTTTTGAGAGGGAAGAGACCCGGAATTGGTTTTCTAAATCATTCTGCTTATAATTAGCAAGTGCTACTAATAACAATAACAACAACCACTATTACAGAAATCAAAATAATCCCAAAGTAACTACGCACAACCGAGACTAAGAATAATATTTAGTTAACTTTTTGAAAATTAGAAATTGTAAATTGCTGTAAATGTTTCAAAAACAAACAAACATTTTGAATAAATACTTAAAATAATAAAAATAAAAATAAAAATAAAGGTAGTAATTACGTTATATAAATGTCTTGTATGTTTTAACATTGAGTAATCTATTATATTTTATTTCCCAGACCCGGGTACCAGGACGTAGTGACGATTCCGGCCGGTGCAACTCACGTGGACGTGAAACAGCGCTCTCCGGGCACCGACAGCAGTTACCTCGCCGTCAAAAAGTCAGATGGCTCCTACCTCCTCAACGGCGAATACAAACTCATGACCATGGAGTCGGACATCGCTTTGAAAGGCGCTTTGCTACGGTACAGCGGCTCGTCGGCCATATTGGAACGACTGAGAAGTTTCGCCCCTCTACCTGAACCTTTGACGATTCAAGTGTTGTCCGTCGGGGAATCGCCAAGGCCTAGAGTAAAGTACAGCTATTTCGCGCCGAGACCTAGCAACGCAGCTAACAGTAACGCTATCAATCGTAGACAATCTATAAACGCGATTCGGGAAGTGGGAGGAGCGGAGTGGACTTTGAGAGAGTGGGGCGCTTGTTCGAAAACGTGCGGCGGAGGTAGCCAGCAGAGAGAAGTCGTTTGCTTGGACGTGCAAGGGAGGAATTCCAAAGACTGTCCCGAAGAGTTGCGTCCGCTCGGGGTAAGGTCGTGCGCGTCTTCGCCCTGTCCAACATGGCTGCTTGGAGAGTGGTCTTCCTGCTCCAAAACGTGCGGTCGAGGGTTCAGAAAGAGACAGCTAAAATGTATTGGACACGATTGGCGCACGATGACCAACGATAGCTGTGATTCGAAAGACAGGCCAAGACCACTGCTGGAACTGTGCACCCAGGGGCCGTGCTAAATGACTGAAGGATGGTGGCCTAAAGGTGACAAACTAATGAGCAAAGTGGGAAATATCTCGACAATGGAATGAAAAAGTACTTTTACCGATGTCTAACAACAAGTAGGAAGGTTTGACTATTGGCTGGTAAAAGTTATTCAAAAAACAAATTCATATATTTTTTATAAACTTAAGATGAGTTTGCAAGCACCAACTGAAATTAAATGTGGCTAAAACTTTCCAAAATTGTATCTATGAAACAATTTCAAATTTGCATTTCACTGACATTTCCTAATTGTGGATATTTATGGTACTTTTTGGTACTTGTAAACATATCTTGTAGTCATCATCAGCTGAGACATCGGTCAAAATGTTCTTAAGAATTGTATATATTGTATGGATATTTCCTACTTTATTTTGAGCCTTTTTGGCCACCGTAGTCACCAATTCTAATCTCCAAACAGACTTTCTACCAAGTCTAGTCCACTGCCTTTTTTCAGAACCTAAAAGTGGATTTTGTTTACATCCAGAAAATTTCCTAAGATGTTTTTCACAAGCATTTTCAAATGTTTATTTTATTTGGTTAAAAGTGGCATTGCAGCGTTAGTGACTGCCAGTAGCATCGCAAAGGCACATTTTGGAATTTTAAAAAGAACATTTTTGTTTGTTTTTTCCCAGCTTGCTGCTTTACCGTGCCGATGTTGTGCTTGTATGAGTGAACGCAATCAAAATGAGTGAGAATTTTTTTGAAATATTTTTTAATTTTGTCCAAGCTGGGCTGGACAGGTGCATAAAGGGGCATGTTTTTATAGATTATATTGAGAGAAATGAAATAATTACCCCATCAGGTATGGACTCTATAGATATAATAGTCAGTGTATGCCGTTATTTAACAATATTTGTAGCACTTCAGATTTCAAGTGGCACATTCAAGTTGTTTTAAATTCATGTTTTTATCAAATATAACTTGTATATAAGATAAATCTGCACAGTTATCCTTTAATATATTAAAACAGACAAACTCTTTCAATAGGTACAACATATTTTTTATATTAAATGGCATTGCACTTTCATATTGGGCTTTTATTGGACCATATTGAATCAGAATATTTAAATTCAGATTATTTTAGTTAAATATAATTGTAAATTTACAATTTGTTCATTATGAGTTTTCTGTGTCTGTTCTCACAAATTACTTCTCTAAACTTCGTATCGACATTTAAATTCTATTTAGTACAGTACAATAAGTACCCAAATTGAAAATCATACATGAAAATGGATTCGGCGGTAATTGCAGTTTAAAATAATGGACTATCTTTGTGCAGTCAAACCTAAATGTTAGCACTAAGTTAAACATCTCTTTGCTGTATTTTTTCTGCCATCAAATAGAAAATTAATAAAACAGTTAAAAAGTAAAAATACAATTCTAATTTAAACCAAAGCTTGTTATTTGGTAAAAACATGACGTTGCTTTAGCCATATCGTTTCCTCATTGTTCACCCTTTACGGTGTTATAGACCAAAGATGGATGCATGTTTGTGAATGAGTGAAATGGGGACTGTGTCTGCTACTACTTCATAAGGAAGTCTGTCCTGCCTTCCGCGAAGGTTTTTTTTTGTACAGAATATCCAGACTTTATTTATTTTTGTACAAATTCTCCATAATCATGTGGCTTTTTAAATATTATTTTATTGGTTATTTGTTACAGAAGGAAGTAGAGTTATTGTTATTATAGAAAGTATTTATACTGTGTTAAATATATATGGTTCTAGAGTCATGAATAAAACAAGTTGTCTTCTGAAAATTATGTCTCAATGTCTTCATTTCTACTATTCATTTCAAAACCAATACTTTTAAGATGAGATAACATTCAAATTCATCACAATCAGGGAATAATGTTCCTTTTATTGTTAGGTCATTTAGATATTAGAACAGAACCAAATTAGTGCCTGGCCGGGCGTGGGCAGAAGCCGAAGCTGCTTGGGCCTTTAATCAAAAACAAAACCACAGCACGATTAATATTAATATTAATAATGGACATTCGCCTACAAAATCTTATCGACCAAATATTCCAGCCACCTCAAACCCATTCTTACCGTTGTTATTCTGCCAAGTGTTTGTTAATATTTATTATTTTGAAATTAAATGTAAACAGACAGTACAGGTAAAGGGACTTTGGTTTAATGCACATGTGTCAAACTCAAGGCCCGCGGGCCAGATGTGGCCCGCCAGACGTTTTTTTAGGTGACCCAGCCTGAGCACTGGAATTCGACCCATGGCCCAAAATGAGTTTGACACCCCTGGTTAATGCTACAGTCTTGACATTACACTGATTACTACAGGTGGATGACACATGTGCAGGGCTAACAGGGTTAGTGTTTATTGTTCAGTCTGACAGCAGCAGAAGGAAAAACCGGCAGAACCTTCGTACAGCGAGGGGGGATTTTCTGTTCAGCATATGCCACATCTGTCAGGTGGGATGGATTATCTCAGCAAGTGCTCATTAACACAGATTTTGACAGAAATTGATCTTTTGTGTATAGAAAATATTCTGTATCTTTGAGAATGGGCACAAAAACAAACATTTTTACATTTTTGTCCAGTATAATAATTCAGTATTTAAAAAGTGTAAAAGGATATTTGGAAAACATCCAAGAAACTGTCCGGACATAACATCTGATTGGACAAAACTTAAAAATGAAATCTTGTATTTTCAAACGAGAGACACAACATTTTAAAACACTATAAATCATGTATGAAGGAGTGGTGCGAGAAATACAATTGTTCAAACCATGACTATACTATTGTCAACGTGTCACGTTTGGAAGAGGAACCAACACTTTAATTCAAGTGAGAATACTGTTACACTGAACAATATATCACTCAAATAGGAGGGAAAGTATTGCTATTGTAAAGTATTGTTTATCTAACGAAAACATGTTTTTTATTGCAATATAAATGTATAAAACTTGTTGTCCTTACTGTGAGCAGTCCTGCTTCTCCACAAACCTGACTGGTTCATTTCCATGGAAACGTTGTTCCTTTGACTATAATATTCTAGTATGTCATAAAACGTATTTTCTCTCCATGGAAAATGTTCAGAAGTATGGTTTTAACTTAAGATGTTCATAGAATTATGCAGGCGACTTTCCCCCTGCAGAAAGTTACAAACTGTGCGTGTAAATAGAGAAATAAAGAAAATGATTTGATTGACTTAATGAAATTGCACCTCCAAACGTGGCGTGGGCTCGTGTTGAGGTGAAATAACGTATGATGGCGTTAACGGTGCACGGTTTTATTTTTGAAAGGGTTACCTGCGTTTTACTTTGGTAGATCCTCTTTGCGCCGCCGCGTAAAAGTCGCAGGGAGTAATTTGAGGAGCGACTGTGACGGGACGGGGGAGGGGGACAGGGAGCGCGAGGGAGACAAAAACTTGTGTGCGCGTGGAGGTGTGGGACCAGAGCTTGACTGAGACGGACGACCACACGTGAGGGCCATTAATGGACTTTAAAAACGGGAGTACCATACGGGCCGCCGGTGCGTAACGGAGCACATTTGGAGACGTCCAAATGCGTAAAGGCGCGGTTTGGTACAAGAATGCATTTGAATGACAAGATGAGGTGACCGAACGGAGATCCAGGAATTGTCTTGTGCCAGCGGGGAGTAGTGAGTCAGCAGCCCGCAGGAGGTGAAGGGAGCGTCGGGGAGATGGTCATGGAAAGCCCCTGGAGGAACCGGGCGGTGCACCGGTGGCGGCTGCTACGGAACTCGCTTCTGCTCTGCGTTCTAACACGTAAGCGGCTCAATTCATGGTTTGTTGAGGAAACTTGTGAACATGATATTTTCCTTGATGCACTTGTGATATGATGTTCAATCAGTTACGAATAAGAAAGAAAAACATTGTTTCAGTTCCAAGCATGGATACATGAAGCTGGTCCAAAGGAAAGGCATCCGGCGTAAAAATATATATATGTATTGATTTAATGTGTGGATCTTATCATGCAACAGCAGCAGCATGTCATAGGCATTTGGGCTTCATCAAATGCATAAAAATATGTTATAATGATAAAATATTGGGAAAACAACATGCTCTTCAAGTATCCAAGTGAGTAACTAAAATGTGTTCCATTGTAGACACAGATTCAGTTGTGGTCCTCTGGGCACTCGGAAGTGTCCGGAGGACCACAACTGAATCTGTCTCTACAGTTTAACCAGTAGTTTATCAAGCATGATTCAGGTTAGTAACTATAGTGAGGAGTTAGGAGATGGGTAAAAATGAATGACTTCCTAAAGCTGAATTATTCCTTCTAAACTGTTTGTTCACTATGAATTCAGTCTGTGTTTGTCTAGTTGTGCTGTGACAACACTGCCTTGTAATTAGGACGCAGGCGTGTCCTAACCAGGTGCGAAGTGGTCAATGTTTCTGTTTGAACAAGGGGTAAAATAGAACTCAAGTACCCTCAAAAGAAGCACCTTCTCTGTGTCTGGGAGCGCTGCCCTCAATCTAGAATATAGTGGACTTATAGTCTTTGTGTTATAATGTTTCCTCCTCAAAAACTAAACTTGAATTGTGTTTTGCTTCTTTCATGTTTGAGTGATGTATTTAATCTGTCGTCCTTTCCAGAGCTAATAATGTTTGTCCCACCTTGTGACCTCATCAAGTGGTAAATGAAAATTGTACTGCATAATAATGCATAATGTTTCAGTTGAAGCTGAGGCATTTTATTATTTTAAATATAATTTTCCCCCTGCCATTCATGATATTATACTTTGTGACAAGCAAAAAAAGCCTTCGGGGGGAAAAAACTGATCAAAAATAAGCCCCTGCAAGTAACAGCTAGAGGTTGTGTGTCATTGCTGAACGAGTGCTTGTGAGACTTTTATTTATGCTATTTTAATAGCATATTTAACATCAATATTATCTGTAAACGGTTCATTAACTGTTAACAGACTGTGTTTTGTTTCAGTCATTACTGGGTTTATTGTCGAGAAACAGACCTGAAAAAAGGTACAACCACCTCTTTTACAACGTGAAAGTGACACTCAGGAACAAGCTAAAAAACACAACCTGCAACGGTCAGAATTTGCATGCAACGGTCCAAAATAAGAAGCCTGAAGTCGTTTAAAATGAGTGGACTTGGAAACTCTGCTCCCTCAGGCTCAAAATGCTCTGGACACGCCCAAAGCAATGAGGCATGTTTGTGAGCGCGAGCAACGAGTATGTCAAGATTATTCAGTTAATCGATCATTGCGATTATTCAGGTCAAAAAATAATCATATGAATTAAAACATATTAATTGTGAAAATTGTACTTACATCTAAAGTAAATATAAACTTATTTTTAATTTGTTCGTTTTTGACACATTGACTTTTTTTGGACAGTTTAATTTCATAAAGCTGGTCACAAACTTATATTTCACTGCTTGAATCTGAACGATTGTTAAAGTGTGTTCCGTCCCTAGAACGAGTTAGATATATTTAAATGCGTACTTCCACTTCACGTACCCCAGATTTAACCTCAACTACGATCGCTTTTTAAAAAGGATATCAGAACTTTTGAGCAATTTTAGTCGACAACTATTCTCCATGAACTCCAACTGTTAATATGCTTGAACTCAATTTGAATGAAAACCTGTCCTTCTACTTAAAGCAAGACTTTGATCCTTTTCGCTCAATTAAAGCATTGCCTCCAGCCCAAACCTCCTTGAACTGCGTGGTATCCTGAGGGGGGCTGGGCAGGAGAACTCTGATTTGGAGCTATTTGTTTTAATGGAGGGGGGGGTGTAAAGACATGGTGCTTATTGTCTGCGCCCGGCGCGTGGGGAGACGGGAGCCAGGACTAGACCGGGACTGAACCAGGACCACCCACGGAGTCTAGAGACGAGGGGGTGTCCGCGTAGGTTTTCATACGGGCGTGGTGTGCTGAAATGCATGGGGTATTTACTGAAGTGAAAGAACAAAGCCAATTTGCATGCGTTTATTTTAATGAACGGCCTTTTACCTGATCAGCGCATATGAAAAGAAAAACGTCTACCCAAGAGTCATTTGCTTAAAGTTATATTACTGAAGTTGAAGTACAAAGTAGTAGTTCAAAAAATGACTGTCTGGAAGTGCATGTTCAGGTAACTTTATTTATTCCCGCAGGTAGGATTAGTTTGCAGTTGGAGCGGGCTTCCGTATGAAAACAGACATTTTAGAACCATACATACAGACATGAGGAGGTAACATCTGATTTATAATGGGAAGGACAAAAACTCAAGTGCGATTGACAGAAAAATGATCAAAACTAAATCATATCTGAAGAAACACAAATGTTCAAATCATTTCATATTGTCAACATAAAGCTTTTGTCACTTGTGGACTGAAGAGGAACCAGCATTTTGACTCGAGCAAGAGTACTGTTGTATTACTCAATAGGAGTAAAAGTACTGGCTCTAAAAAAGTACCAAACTATAACCAAGTCCTAAGTTAAAACCAGGACCACACCAGGTCTACACGAGGTCTATAGTTCATATTTTAAGTGTTTTTTTTTTTGATTGATCGAATGCTATTCTAAGGCTAGGCACACACAGCTGTTGCTCTGTACATGTTTGAACCCGCTCACTCTCATTTCTAACTTTAATACTCCCATTTCCTCAGCAACAGAGGGACAGTGAACGCACCACTCAGTAAATACACTGTGTTTGTTTCCTGACGGGATTTTAAATACTCAAGAGGAAAGTCAATATGGACACCCAAAACATGTCATGTCAAAACACTAGATTTATTTTTCCAACTACCGTCAAGCTTCTTCCTGTAAAGGGGAATATGCGTTTTGGTACATGTTGAAAAATGCTTGTATTAAAAATGTTAAATGTTATAATGCCCCCCAAAAAAGTAAAGAAAATGTATTATGAAAAGTCAAAGCGCTTTTAACCATATCATAATCGTTTTACCTCTCATTTACTCGCTCATAACTTGTAGTTACAGTGATGAATGTTTCTGCTCTTTATTCTGCTTTATTCGACCTATTTTCACGAATAGGCCAACTGCTCTGTACTTTTTCTTCTTTTTGTGTGTGCGACTGTGATACAAGTTAGATTTGGCCGTGCCCTGTGGTCATTTTGGTACAAATGAACATAAATCCACTGCTTTCTATCGTGCTCTGTTTGCACGGTCCAGGGCTTTGTTGCGAGGTAATTTTCGATCAATATTGCAATTTAAAACATCAAAAATATAATGGGGGTCACATTGGAATTAAGCAGCAGACAAACGCTTCCAATGTCTTCCTTGCGTCCTAATTACGGCTGATAACCTCAATACATTTCCTCTTTCACAAATCTTTTATTCTCTTGACATATTTCCATAGGCTTTCTATGCGTCCATTGTGAGATGTAAAATAATATTACGGTCGATATCACAGCGCGCGCAGCTGCCTCTAAAGACATTGTATTTGAATCAAGTTTCACTCTCACATCTTTGTTATGGTCGGAGCAGTGCTGAGTTACTTTAGGGGTTGGAAAATCGTTTGCGCGGCCATTTCTCACAGTTTGCTGAAAAAGAAGTGTTAATACAATAAATACATCTGAAAGTCTGACTTCTGTTAGTTACTGCTATTGCCACTAACATTACTGCCTTTTCTACTTACTGCTACTACACTCATTCGTACAACCAGTGGTGGAAGAAGTCCTGAAAATTTGCACTGAAGTAAAAAGTACAGTTGACAAAAATTTCACTCAATTACAAGTAAAACTGCTGCCAAATTTGTGCTTAATTAAAAAGTGCACATATAACACATACTCAAAGTACTGGTTACTTTTTTTAAGCACAGTTTTAGTGGCAAAAAAAAAACCCTGAAGTAAAATAAATAGTACACTTTATTCTAAAACATTCTTAATCTATTCTTCAGGTTTTCTTTTTAATCAACATATTTCAATCTTTATTTGGCAAAAAAAATATATTTAAACTCTCATGGAACTATACGTATAATAATTTGGTTGGCCTAGTCAATATTAAAATAATTGTTGCAGCCCTACTACCCCCCTAAAACTACTTCATATTTACTACCACTACTACGTGTTTGTCGTTCTGTCCAGTTATTATTTGTGGCGTCTTTTTGCGGTAAAGTCACACACACATTAAATATTCAGGAGTTTATTCTGAGCCTGAGCAGACCTCCGTGTTCTCCTCTGACCGATCGATCGTTCAGACCTAAAGAAAATCTTAAAAAAAAGAAGAATAAAAAAAATTGTACAAGACACATTTAATTCAAAAAGAATGGCGTATATCAAAAATAATTATTGTTCTTTAACATTTTCATGATTAGACCTGGTTTGGTACGAGTTTAGTCCTAGTTTTGACCTGATTTGGTCCTGGTTCAGTCCTGGTTCAGTCCTGGTTTAGTTTTTAGTCAAATCGTTGGTGTTTATTCCTACATTCTGGTTTAGGGTAGACTCCGCGACAAAACCAGGAATAAAACTGGACTTAAACATTTTATCTTTGGTTTAGTCCCAGTCTTTAACCTCATTTATCCTATGCTTTAGAGTTGTATTTGGAAGACCCGCTGAAGTACCGTAGTTGTTGTAGTAGAAGTAGTAGTTGTTGCAGCGGTAGTAGTATATAGAAGTATGTACAGTAGTAGTATCAGGCAGTCAGTCAGTCTATAGTTGTCCCTGATGTGCGATTCTAGCACATTGAACAGTTAAATATATATAGTTAATAATAATAATAATAATAATAATAATAATAATAATAATAATAATAATAATAATAATAATAATAATAATAATAATAATAATAATAATAATAATAATAATAATAATAATAATAATAATAAAAAGGTCTCAGTGCAGCTCAACAGCAGGACTCTTCAGGTCGGGTCAGCAGATCCTGTGTTTGGGAAACCAGAGCCCATTGTTATCTATCTCCATGGACACAAAAAAAATCAGCTTCAATCAAACAGTCCTTAACTTTTGTCTCTTGAACCGCACAAATAGCACTTCCAGGTGGTTAAAATCCTGTTATGTGAAACATTTTAATAATATATTTTTTTAAGTGCTCAGTTGACCATCCAGTGAGCCTCAAGTGCAGCCAGCCACGACCATGGCAACCAGTAGTAGTTATATTAATCAGACTTTATTTATAAGGTTCTTTTCATACATAAAAAACAACACAATAATAATAATAATAACAATACATTTTATTTAAAAGCGCCTTTCAGAACACCCAAGGACACTGTACAAGAGAATAAAACCGCAGAATAAAACAACAGATTAAAACCCACAGTACAGAACTGGATGATGGTGTAACAATGTGCTTTACAGTTGAAATAATCCCACATGCCCACATCCTTCCCAACTCCCCTGCCTCCACAAAGTACTGTAGTTGAGTATTACTATTATTATTAGTAGTAGTAGTGGCAGTAGTAATGTTTGTTGTGTATGTTTGCAGGCTGTGGTGATGCTCAGTGTGAGGGCTGTCAGGAGTACTGCTGTAATGGTTCTCCTCCATTCTGCTGCTCCTACTACGCCTACGTGGGAGATGTGCTCTCGTAAGTATACCAAATAATCCACTTGGTTTGGATTGGTTTTAGTCCCTGGTCAAGACCATGGTCTAGATCCTGATGTAGTCCCCGGTTTAATCCAGGTCTATCTATTAGTCTTGTCCTTGTCAAGTTCTGGTTTTAACATCTGGTCAAGTTCTGGTTTAGCCCCTGGTCAAGTTCTGGTTTAGCCCTGGGTTAGTTCTGTTTTAACCCCTGGTTTAGGCGCTGGTTTAATACCCAGCTAAAGTCAACAATTTTAGACCTTTTCAACTTTTAATGCAATGCTGTTCAAATTTTCAAGTTTCAAAATAGCTTTTTTAAGCTATTTGAACAAAAAATACATATTAAACATTATAATTGGTCAGCGGTATTGGGAAATAAATCCATGATCTTGCTCTTCCTTGCTCGTCAATCTGTGCTATTGATTTACTGTATTGACGTGGCGTTAAAATGGTTCTAAAAGGCCTAGAGTGGCCATGCTAGGGAAGTGCTAAAAAAGTGCTAGCCCTTTTGTGCAGCTGTGCTTTATGAAGCAGTAAAACAAAACAAGTGGATAAACAGCTGAAGTCCCTAAAGTTTGCCCTTTGACCTCTCAAGATGGTCCAATTCATCAACGTACGTCACTCACAAGTAGTTGTAGTAGTAGTAGTAGTAGAAGAAATAGAAGCTGCAGTTACGAAAAAAGAGTATTATTGATTAAAATAAAATTATGTAAATGTTTTCCCCCCGTTTAGATCTGAAAATGCAGCTGTCTTTGTTTTAAAACATATTTTGGCATATGTTTTAGAGACTGTATAATCCAGATAATTACGATATTTCCAGTTTACTGTTATCGAAATACAATTATGATTATTTTAATAGTTGAGCAGTCCTGGTCAGGATTTAGCTGGGTTGATGGGTGAAACCAGAGCACAAAGGGCACAAAGGGAGCAGCGATAAAACACACTCAGGTCTACAGTATTTTAATATATTTTCTGTATGTTCCAGCGGCACCGCGATCAGTGGAATTGTCTTTGGCGTGGTCTTCCTGATGGGGGCGGTAGCGGCTCTGTTCCTGTGTGTATGCGTGTGCATGAAGGACGGACGAGGAAGCAGGGTCGGAGTCTTGAACTCAAACTACATCAGCACGGTCTCGCAAGGGTACCCAGGTGGGACAAACTTCACAAAAGATCAAACAGGAGATGTGCTTAAAGGCCTTACATTAGCTGTTAACACTTAAGTTTCCTCATCGTTTGGTTTTATTCACACGTTTCAATGCAGATTTCCCTATGAATAATGCTCACTTTGACATGATGTTACACAAAACTGAATTTTCCATTTAGAAGTGCATGTTCCCACTCTTCATCCGTCATAACAAAATGTCCTTTTCCCCACCCTTTTTAATATATTTATTGTAGAGTATCAGTAATACATCTATATAGTTTAGATATTATTTCTCCATGTTTTGAAAGTCCACCTTTAGTCTCTCCTTTGACATAGTATATGAATAGTTTTCCATATGCATTTTGGATGGAATTTTGTGCATTAACAAGAGACGCATTCCTGTTTTATAACTTTAATTTTTTTTGCAACTTTTCTTCACAAACTACCACTCACTTAACTGATATAAAACTAATACATATTTACCACAAGTACTAATGAATCGAAGTCACCTATAGCTCTGTGTAAACGAACATTCAAATGATCTCCCCAGCTTTGGAACTGCTCATTCAAAGGATACAAAGTTGTGTGCTTTTTGCATGGAGTCATACAAGCTGCCTTGATCGGACCCCCTGATACAGGAACAGCACTGCAAATTATTTATCCCTGTCCTTTTGTCGACAATAGTATTTCCCCTTGACTTTTCTTTCTTTGTTCTGCTGTAACTCTACACATCCTCATGGTTCAAGGCGCAAATAAATCATGACAAACTAGGTCCATCTCTAGTAGTAGCAGCAGCAGCAGCAGCAGCAGCAGCAGCAGCAGCAGCAGCAGCAGCAGCTGTTGTTGTTGTAGTAGTAATAACCACAACTGTAGTTGTAGCAGTAATAACCACAACTGTAGTTGTAGCAGTAATAACCACAACTGTAGTAGTAGCAGTAATAACCACAACTGTAGTTGTAGTAGTAACTGTAGTAGTAGCAATAATAACAACTGTAGTAACAGTAATAACAACTGTTGTAGTTGTAGTAGTAGCAGTAATAACAACGGTAGTAGTAGTAGTAACAACTGTTGTAGTAGTAGTAGTAGTAACAACTGTTGTAGTAGTAACAACTGTTGTAGTAGTAGTAGTAACAACTGTTGTAGTAGTAGTAACAACTGTTGTAGTAGTAACAACTGTTGTTGTAGTAGTAGTAGCAGCAGTAGTAACAACTGTTGTAGTAGTAGTAGTAGTAGCAGCAGTAGTAACAACTGTTGTAGTAGTAGCAGCAGTAGTAACAACTGTTGTAGTAGTAGCAGCAGTAGTAACAACTGTTGTAGTAGTAGTAGCAGTAATAACAACAACTGTTGTAGTAGTAGTAGTAGCAGTAATAACAACAACTGTTGTTGTAGTAGTAGTAGTAGCAGTAATAACAACTGTTGTTGTAGTAGTAGTAGTAGTAGTAGCAGTAATAACAACTGTTGTAGCAGTAGTAGTAGCAGTAATAACAACTGTTGTTGCAGTAGTAGTAGTAGTAGTAGCAGCAGTAATAACTGTTGTTGCAGTAGTATCAGTAATAACAACTGTTGTAGTAGTAGTAGTAGTAGTAGTAGTAGTAGTAACTGTAGTGGTAATATTATTCGTAGTCCTGTGTTATCAGTAAGGAGGTTGTGGGTTAGCGTGCGCATGTATTTTTTGGCCCTATCTTTAAGCAGCATGTATGTTGACCCTGTTACCTTCTGTTGCGGTAATATCACAAGTCTAATTATTCATGCATTTATTTATTCAGCTACAAACATACGGCCTATGACTATTTATCAATTTTATGACCATGTCTTGTACACAAATGTTATCACAAACTAGGGGAAATTGGGCTGTAAACTGGCAGCTCTGGGGATCAAATTTCCGCGGTGAAGCAGGTTTATTGTATGTCTTATCTACATATGGATAAGGATAAATGATGACAAACTGAAGACAAATAATTCAGGATTATCAACATATTTAAATCTGATATTGTTTAGTTTAGTTTAATCATTGCAATCACAACTTGTGTACCTTTTTAAACTCACATTTGTTTATTCTATGTTGCTCCAAATCCTTTGGGTTTTCTTTAACAAAAGGCATTAAAATCTGGTTATAGATTTAATATGTTCATTGTTAAAAGAGCAATACAAAATAATGTCCCCTTTGATACCCCATTCTAATCATTATTGTGTCATTAAAAATCTTTTTTGTCTTTGTTCTTCTTGACGAGACTCCTAAGGCTTATTCTTTTCCCTTTAATGTTATTACTCACTAATAATACATATACATTCATAATTTTCCTTTGGGCGTTTTATTCAACATTTGCCTCATTTTCATTTTCTTTTCTTTTTCCTTCTTTTTTTACTGTAGCTTAAGGGCATGCAGTTCCATTGAGAGGCCATTAGAGGGAGCTGTAGTGTTGTGAATACAATTAAATACTGCATCTGTTAAAAATACAACTCTGGTTCGACTTCTACTGCTTTCACTATTACTACAACTGCTATATGTATTAGCATGTGTTGAATGTGAATGTAGGATAAAAATAATAACATTTGAGAAGACTGAAATCTGAACTGCTAAACTAATACAAGAATCCCATGCATTTCAGAACGTTTGCATTGGTTTAACGTACAGGGTTCAAGCTTTTACACAGAATAAGACCACATGGAGACACTTTGCTGTCTGCAGAGGGCAAACAATGAATCAAATTACGTTTTTGACTTCGGTTACAGTGAGTTGTGGGATGAGACAGAAATCCCAATACAAAACAAGACACAGTATTGAGTCCACGAGAACACCATGTAGAGGAGGGAGATTTATAGAAAAATGTATAATATAGTGGTTAATGTTTTGGTTATATGTGGTCATCTATATTTGAAACTAATAAAATTACGTCTAAAAGAGACGTCTAGTGTCATCTCTGTGTATAAAGTGTCATTTCTGCACTTTTGTGGTTAATTTAATGGTCCGTTCAAGTTTTCTGCAAAAATTTAACCTCAACCAAGACATTTACAGGCACATCTTTGCACATTCCTGATGCATTGTGAAATGCATTGAAATGAAATTCTGTTATAACTGATGAAGAATGGGAACATGTATTTATTTATCAATGGAAGACCACAAAATCACATGCTTGGAGTGCATTCTGTCGGTGTTATAAAATATCATTTATATGCATTTTTCCATGTCAAAGTGCACGTTATTCACAGGGAAATGCTGGTTGTTGGAGAAACTGCGGTTGTCAAGTGGCTCATCGATCACTATCATGGTGTTTTGGGACTGCTCTGTTATTAAATACTGGACTGAGATCAATGAGGCACTGCAGACGGTCTCCAACGCCGTTATTCCATCAGACAATGTATCTTGGCCTTAAGACACCGGCGATGGAGGTGATGGATGGATACCTGTGTGTACTTTTGGCTGCAAAAATATATATAAAAATTCAACTGACTTTTACATTGAAACATGGACACATTTACAGATAGGGGAGTAATTAGTACGTATTTTCTGGACTTTTCTTTGAGATGCTCTTGTTTTGTTTTTCATATTTTTGGCTATCACTCGCTGGTTTTATTCCGTTTGCATGTGTAAAAGAAAAGAAAGTAAAATAAATAATGCAAAAAAATATACAAGATCACATACCCTTGGTGGTAAAACTTGGCACACGGTCTTGCTCCATCCAAAGTTGCAATGACCCTTGAAGCCCCTACTTTAGAGTACTACTTTAGAGTACTTCACAGTTCTTTTAAAAGCCGTCACCAATTCACAATATTAACCAAACGTTTTCTCCTACAGGTCCTCCACCTCCGTACACCTGCGACAACGAGATGTACCCTGCCACTCTGCACCCGCCTCCTTACACCCCGACCCAGCCACGCCTCCCGGCCCACTACTCCCCTCCTCCTCCGTATCCTGGATCTAAGACCGGGGACGACCAGGCCACGGTCTACAACATGGGCGATTAAGCGTGACAAACGTTGCGGTTTTGAATGCGCATCTGGCCTTCAGCGTTTTACACGGACTGAATCTTTTAAGTAACAGTTGCTAGTGACCGATGCAAGTAACAAAGTGAAACGGAAACAAAAAATACTGTAAGGGTTTTCATAAAGGTCCTATGCTGCAAATTGTATAGATTTGAGCTTTTAATGTAATATAGTTTCCTCATCTTTTAGTTTGCTCTCGCTCTAGTGCTCAAAACACTCTGTTCCACCTCATGACGTCATCAGGTGGTAATCCAGAAGGGCTCCTCTGTCTTTTTAAAGTTAATTTACCGTTACCAGACTTTTTCTTCTTTTTTTCTGTCATCAAATTGCCTTAACTAGCAAACTAATTGTGATGTTAAAGCTACTAGTTTCAGATTGGTTGACGCCGTTTCACTCCACAGACCAAGGCAAGGCAAGTTTATTCTTAATAGTAACAGAAAGTGCTTTACAGGACAAGAAAATCACAATACAAACCATTAAAAACATGAATTTTCGTAGTTAAATTGGCTTTAAATGGGGATGGTTTACCAGATATCGGTTATCAGTGACCGTGATATCTGAGGGTTTGGAAATGTTGCCGATATTTGGTACCGATATTTTTTCCTGCCCTGCCCCAGTCTCTGCGTGCTCAAGTGTCATTCTCAGTTTGTCCTGTATCAGCGTTGTCTTTTTAAACACACTCATGAGTTCAAATGGAAATAGAAGAACAATTAGGCAAAAAAATATGACCTCATGCAGTAGATTAACATTTTGTTTTTATTTTTACAAAATTGAAACTAAATTATAAACTTTACTATTACATACCATTGTGGTTTTAGTATTGGTGTTAGCAGATATCAGCCACAACAACAAGCCAAATGTCAGATATCAATATCAGCTTTTCAAATCTATATCGGACCATCCCTACTTTAAAAAAGAATGGTGTAGATAAAATCCTTTCAGTCAAATGCACAAACTGAACTGTTTTGTGTCTGGATTTGAACGTTGTCAGAGAAGAGGCCTGTCTCACACCTCCAGGTATGACAGGTTTTGTATGTAAAAGTATGGACTGAGTGGCCTTTAGTGGTTTACCAGACATATATAATATATAATATATAATAGTTAAAGAAATGGAGCTCAACATTCCCGCCCACTTAGAACCTCGCTGTGGTTCCCATAGTTCCCATGGAGTTTTAGAAATATTTAAGTGCATTATGGTGTGACTAATGCAGGTGTTTTCCATCCAGAAACTGAAAACAGAAATTTTGGCAAAATGTTTTAATAATGTTGTGGATTAAAATTCCAGAAGCAGATCTGAAATAAAATCATAGGTCCTGTGGCATGTAGTTACCACATAGCTCTCAAACTTTTAGTATTACTTTTTGGGGAACATGTACAATTTAGCCCCAGAATGAAGTGGTGAGCGGTGACTGTTGCGCTCCATAAGACGACTAATGATGCGTCATATTGGACACTAAAGGAAAAGTTTGCATTGACCAATACAAAAATGTTCAATATAATATTTTTGTTTACTATTGCTGGGTAGATATCAAAGGTGTACTCTGTAACCTTCCAGTGGAGGGTACACCCTCTTTTTGTGTTGTGTTGCTTGGAATGTTACATAGTATGGCATTACACTTAACCATCTCCATAGACTCAAGCAGCTCTCAGGAGAACGCATATACAATGTATGTTTTTTGCCATAAAAACACTTGTAATTGAATCAATGCAAGATTTAATGCCATACTGTGGAACATTCCATCCAGCAGATGCAATAACATCACACAGGAGGTGGTGAACAGCCAATCAAAAATGTTACAAAGTGCATCTGAAATGGTACGATAAATTACAATGTGCAATTCAATACAGAAAGTCAAAGAATGAAACCTGGTCTAGACAAGACTTAACTTAATCTGAGATCGAGAGCCAAAACTCACTAGATGCAAAAGAGAAACTTTCAATGAGCAATGCAAATAAGTTTGGTTTTATACTTGAAAGGAAGTTGAGACTGGAAAGATTAATACTTGAAATACTGTGACATGTAACATGACCCAAAGTGGATTCTACCGTTTAAACATAATTTAATTGTTGTGATTTTTGTTTTGTTTTTAGAGAGTAAAATAAATGGGAAATTACAAAGTGTATATTGTATTTTATTACTTGCTACAGCCAACCTTCAAAGCACAATTGAAAATCCTCTATAACATGAGAAATAATTAATTTCACACTCCTACGACCTTGGAGAAACTGCTAAAACAGTAGCAATGGAGCCATAGTGACAGCAGTAGATTGAGTTGTAGCGGCAAAAATTGTCCAGGTGCAAAATCATTTTCCTCAAAAACTGGCAAATCTTTTATTATCCAAAACTGAACACCCCAGTGACCCCACAATGAAATTATACTCAGACCTATGTGGGGCTTAAAGGTGCAGCGGTGAGAGTTTATTGCTTAGCCTGGAATGTTCCACAATATGGCATTAAACCCATCTACCGGTTTATCTCCACGGAGACAAGAAGGCCAAAGTATTTTTTTAAAAACACTTAAACGCCTTTTTGTTGCGGTTCTTCAGTTAAACGTGTTAAAGGCCAAACTGTGGAACGTTCCAGGCAAAGCAATAACACTTCCACACTTCAAATATGAAACTATATGCAATTACGTCTTCAATCTTGTACCATCAATAATTATGGTTCCTATTCATTAAAACATCTTAGTAATTTGACACATTCACCCACATCTCCATAGCATTTTATTCACAGCACATTCAATGCAGTGTCAGTGTTGGATGGCAAATGGAAGTGGTGAAAGAGAATGAGTCATGAGATTCACCATCTGTGCTATTAAAGACTGCATATGCAACTATGTCCAACTGCATTATAAGCGTAAGCGTGGGGCAGTTATCACAAACACGTTTAAGGCCATACTGTGGAACATTCCAGGCTGAGTGCTCTGGGACGGTTCTCCATTTGCTTATTTGCTGTAAATGTCGGTCAGTCTTCTTCATGGTTTGATTTTCTAACCTGCTGTTGGTTAAATCAACACTTTTGTGATGCCCCACGGAGACGACTGCTGTTGGGGTTTTGAGCTCTACAAACATAAACTGATTTAATTGAATAGCTGTGCTGCTTTTTACCTTTTCAAAATATGTTTCAATGCTCTACTTATGCCAGCAGAGGGCGGCAGACTCCTTTACCAAGCGTTCTTTGTAAAACTGAAAATCCTGGTGTAGAAATTGTAGCTCTGTTTTTTTCTATTGACATTATTTCAAGGTAAAGGTCAACTATGCAAAGGTATCCAAACATATTCAGCATAATATGTCTCCTTTAAGCCCACAATAGCCACTTGTAACTCCCTCTGGGGCCAGAACAAATCAATGCAAATGATTTCAGATCGAGGGCCATTATCTCAAGATGGATAGAGTCAGCCTGTCCTCCCACTAAAAGGTCACCAAAGGTCACGAATAAGAAGCTCCCAGAGTCCACAATAGTTTTTAAAATGTGTTGCGTAGATTTGTCTTCAAAAGTGAGAGCTGAATTCTTCCTTTATAGAACCCGTCTTATAAACCTAAAATATAACACAAATTAAAAGGAAATTGTCTAATTCATTTATCGTTACATTGATTAAAGTTTTGACTAGAATGTTCCACAGTTTGGCATTAAACCTGTCCATCTCCATGGCATTTTCTACGATACTTTGGAGCAATAAAAACACTTGTAATTGAATAACTGCACAACAAGTTAAGTAGATAAGTTAGACACATTTAATGTCATACTGTGAGACATTTTCGGCAAAACAATGGCATCCTCCTGAAGACAAACAAGTGACGGACAAGAAAAGTTACATAGTGCACCTTTAAATCTACCGTGAGTAAATAAAAGCCTGTATCATTGATTGGTATGCACTTGAGATGGCTGTTAAATCGATCACATTTACTCCTTTTAATCAATGCCATATTTGATGTATTATCTTATATTGTCAGATATATTTCTATTATTGTCGATCAATTACAATATGAGATTGATCACACAAAATTTAGACTACATAGAATTAGAAAATGACCGATCAAACCAATTGATTTTAAGTAAACAGTAGACTAGATTTACATAAACTCCTCGTATAATACAACAACTATGTTATAGACTCCATATAAACACCAATGCATTGTTAATACACTATTTAGCCGTCTCTCCATCATCTTGGCTCCCTCCAAACTGCTCCAGGCCGTAAACACTGGCCTTCCCTAGATGTTGTTTATCCATTTAAATCCTCAGTCATAATGGTTCTCTTTTTCAGGCCATTTAAACTATCAACACGGCCTGTACTTCCATTAGTCATCTTGATTGGAGTGCTCCATACAACAGGCATTTTACCACAATTATTTTGTTTGTACATGCAAAAATATGTCTAACCTATTCACACTGGCCCCATTAGTAACCAAACAAAGCTTTGGCCTTTGCACCTGTCAACTTCCTCAAACATGGGGCTTTTACTATCCACAAATTACAGGATTAAATTAGCTTGGTCCGTTTGCATTAGTATATAAATGAAAACAAAAAGCGGACATTTACCAGGCACAAATGGGACCAACAGCCCAAGAGAATATTAAATGTTTTCCACCTGCTACTCTTGGTTTTTTTTTTATGTTTTGTTTGTTGCTGGGACCCTATTAACATTGTTTATTCTGTTTTTATTCTGTTTTTCACTGTCGCACCTCGAGGCAACCGCTGTTGTGATTTTGGGCGTTATAAAAAGAAATTGAATTTAATTGAATGTTTTTAATTCCCCTCTGCCTTGTCTTTTGTTTAAAAGAAATAAAACAGAACAAGTCCCCTTTATAAACAGCATTTCCCCCCTTTTATCCATTATTCCGATCATGTCAAATTGTAAGTACACATTTTTATCCTTCATAGTTCTTTCCTAGGCATGATATATTCGTGCGTAAAGGTGAACCAAACCGGCCTATTATTGCCATTGAAGCGATGAAATATAAAACGTGAGAGACGGAGGGACCCGTGCGTAAAAGTGTGTGTGCGTGGATGTGTGTGTGCGTGCGTGCGTAACCCTCGCCCGTCTGTGGTCAGGTGACTGGCGCTGAGCAGCTGTGCAGACTCGGTGTAGCTCTCGATCAAACAACGGGAGGCACCGGCGCAGGACGCACAACCACACCGACCCGGAGAGCTCAGAACTGGGCAGCAAACATCTTTGGAGTCCGCTCAGCCACGAAGACAGAACAAAAACACACACACGATGAGGGACCGAGTGGCGATAGCGCTTCTAGCCGCGGTGGCGTTGGCTTTCGCCGCGGAGGTAAGAGCAAGGATTTTGTGTGGGGATTTTTTTTCACCGTAATGTTGTTTAGATGTCAGATGTGTCTTTGCAGCGCAAACCGGAAGCCAATCCTTCAAAATAGAATCTTATAATAGATCTCGTGACACACGCTGAAAACGAAACACCATATTTCATACATTTCCAATCATCAACGTTATCCTAATCATTGACACGCTAATGCCATGTGCATCTTTTATGAAATGACGCGAAGAAACGTGTTTATTGTCATGTCCAACTCAGCTGAAAGGTGCCAGACGGAAGCTAGCATGTGCCCTATTGCGTTAGTGTGGCGGCTTTGCTACGTATTTTTGGGCAGGGAGCAACTACGGGGTTTTAACACGTATAAACACAAAGTAATGCCTCTCTTTCGTATTAAATGTGACATATAAAACATCAAATATATTAGTAACGTATTGTTTCTTTAATAGGCTTGTTTCCACGGCCTATTCTCTCCATTAGGGATCGTTCTTTCGTTGTATTGTTGGCGAAAACACTCATTTTACGCATTTGGGCATCCTGACATTTTTACCACGATCCCCGCTGTTATAGCTGCGCATGTCTTATGTATGATCCAATGCTGTGATATTAAACTACAGCGTTACACTAAACAACCACCAAATCTTAATTTTGCCATGCCAAATCACCTCACCAAATGTCCCTTTCGAAAAACCGCTTAAGACGCTTGGTTACTGCCCCTTTGGACTCGTTACAGCTCGTCAATTATCTTCTAAATAAATGAAAAGCATACCGTCTCAGATTCCATATCCCTAGGGCAAAATTTCAAGGCAGTGGGCGTGTTAGTAGCGAGGGGAACGAAATTATACACGTTCAAACGCGATCTTGGCACAAAGACTCGTGGTGCGTCAGATCTCTTGCTTTTACGCAACGCTAAATCTTCCACAAATGTGTCATAAAACCGGCGGGGAATGATCATTTTGTGCACATAACTGCTCCATGTCTCAGTCAGACGATGGCAGAGGAGAATAGAGAAGTTAAGATGGCGGCGGTGCACTGCAGTATAAAATCCAAGGGGTCGGGAAGGCTGGGAAAAGCCAACCGGCGCTTGGATACTGTTGCGACGTCGCTATGTCTTGTTTCTTTGACCTTTTGTTCAGGGCAGCTCAAAAAGACCACCGTAAATCTTGTGGGTTTTCCGCAAAATGTGCCCATAACACGGACCCTGGTCGTACAGAATCACCGCTCATCCATTTTTAAAGACCAAGAATGTCGCTGCTTTGTTGAATATTGACGCTGGTTTCAATGCACGTTTCCACTCTGCCATTTATATAACTATACTACTTGCTTCTATATTATGCCAAGTATTTATGACCAAAATAACAGCCGTGCATTTAAAACTAGTGCCCCATTTACAGTTTCCCCTTAACAATGGAAATGTATGTTGTCGGTTGGTAATTTTATGCGTAATGTTGAAACAGAACATGGGAGGATGATTTGCGTTAAGATGACGTTACTGGAGTCGTTTTTTGAACCCTTGTGTAGCATTTACAAGGGAACGAGAAAGTGTAGTTACAGTGTTATTACGTCTTCGCAACTTGCCAGTTACACTATAGGCCTGTGTGTTACAATGTTATTACGTCTTCGCACCTTGCCAGTTACGCTATAGGCCTGTGTGTTACAATGTTATTACGTCTTCGCACCTTGCCAGTTACAGTTACACTATAGGCCTGTCTGTTACAATGTTATTACGTCTTTGCACCTTGCCAGTTACGCTATAGGCCTGTGTGTTTACAATGTTATTACGTCTTCGCACCTTGCCAGTTACAGTTACACTATAGGCCTGTCTGTTACAATGTTATTACGTCTTTGCACCTTGCCAGTTACGCTATAGGCCTGTGTGTTACAATGTTATTACGTCTTTGCACCTTGCCAGTTACGGTTACACTATAGGCCTGTGTGTTACAATGTTATTACGTCTTTTATACGCACAGTTCAAAATGTTTTGTCATAAACTCCACAAAAATCCTTGCTTATGGGGGGAAACAAAAATATTCATACATTTGATTGAGAAGACTTATCTATTACAACATTAGAAAAGAGTGCTTTATGCAATATGACACAATTTCACTGATGAAACTTAAATTGTGTATACCTAAATTCACTAGTCAGATAGTCAAAATAAAAAATTTAACATCGGAAAAAATCTGTCAGATGGAAGACCTTTTGTGTTATTGTGATACAGTTAGTTTGCAATGCTGATTATTGTTTCAGTCAGTATTGCAATATCTATACGTATGCGATATATTTTGTAGACCTGATTGTAAACTCATTGCATTACCACAAAAAAGTATTTGACACTGTATTTATCTCTATGTCGGAAATGTTTTGACATGTTGAAGTTTGGAGACTATCGTGCAATTTCTACATGATATTAGTATATTTACATATAGAAATATTTGTGATTCATTTGTTCTGTTCAAGTCAAATCAATTTTCCATATTGTCCAGTTTGACCTGACACTGCGAGGTTGAGACAAGAGTCGTGGTGTCAAAGGCCGGAGCTGAGTCAGAATGGGACATCTGCTGTTTGTGAAACCGTCTGCCGCTACATTTTTATAAAGAGCTGCTCAGACAATGCCATTTATATAGAACACCTTTCTCTACTCAGTTGTATGTTTACTATAGAGATAAACTACAGGGTTTGCAAAGGTTCATTCATACCTCGTAGTAAACCGCGGGAGATATTTATGGCTCAACTTAAATCAGAAGCAAACCAAGGCTAAATGTGGACTGGACCAAGTCTAGAAACAGAGACCAGGCCCCAAACCGTGACAACAAATGGTCTAAATGAACTAGTTTTAAACCATGTCTACAATCAGGCCTGCAGCATGTTCGAAATATAAAATAATGATCCTGAGGTGAAGCATTAAACGTTTTCTTCAAGACGCAAAAGTCCTCTGTATTAAACCACATTCGCTGAACATCTCAACTGCTCCTTTTCCACCTTATAATCTTTTCATAAACATTTCAACCCTTTCATCAAACACAGCTTTGTACCTAATCCACTGCTTACCTCCAAATCCTTACATTAACTTTATACTTCAAACAAATGATGAAACGCAACAGTAACTAGGCTCAATTAACACAACGAAACATGAAATCTTGCTACGGCATTATCTTGTTTACGTAGTGGAGAAATGGACTTGAAAGCAAAAGGATGTTGTCTTTTCCGTTTGGAGACGCCCTAGAAAGAGATCATGGGATACCGTCTTGGATTACTCATATGTTCTTTTACTTAAATCCACGATATTCTGCTACACTGACTTTTTGCGAGAGCGTAAACCTGTTATAATGTTGTTCCTCATCACACACATACCTGAAGGTGGGTTTCATAAATTCAATCTTCGCCATATTGTGTGTGGTCAGTGACTATGCTTTATTAAACACGCATCCCAGGAAAAGTCAGACAGATTTTTCCAAATGCATTTATACCCGGGAACTATCGACTCTCAAACGTCCAGATAAGGCATTTGGAGCAGTCCGTATAGTGGTATCACGGCCTCATGTAACAGTGCAGTCCGATCACACTAAGAGCAGGCGAAGAGAGACGTTTAACTGCACCAAGGAAGAAACAGACTGGAAATGATGTGTTTGTACCAATTCTACTCATTCATTTTAGAACAACAGAGATGATGACACTATGGGCACTCCACCGCGGACTGGCACGTGTGGTCTTGCTTTGGTCCGCTGTGTAAAAAGTCAACGTAAGAACTGTTGGCCAAGAGTGTGGTTATGTGTACGATAGCCATTTTATTAGCAATTATAACCACACAGTTTTAGAGCTAATGCTAAATTACTAGACGCCCCTGAATGTCTCTCAGCTCCCGTTGGCACATATTTGGTTCTTTGACCTGCTGTGGACTGAGACAAGAGTGGTCGGACAGGTTTGGTAGCAAAGACGATTTGAGTTCTCAAGTTATGTGAATGTAGTTGTGAGTGTCTTGCCCAGGGACACAACAAATCTGGTCTGAAGCGCACACTGTTGACTGTCTAATGATTCCATGCCTTTTCTCTAAATATTTTTACCCAAGCTTAAATGTGCACCGTGTAACTTGTCTGGTAGAGGGTTCTGTACTTGCTCGAATGTTCAACACTATGGCATTTAAATGATCTATCTTGCATTTATTCAATTACAGGCCTTCATTTTGCCAAAATGCATTCTTACAGTGAGTGGGGCCGGCTCTCCACAGATCCAGCCTATAACGCTTGTCTCCATGGAGATACGTTTAATGTCACACTGTGGAGCTAAGCAATAGCATCTCCGTGGAGTCAAGTAGGTGGCAGACCCTCACATTTAAAAGAAATAAATAAAATGGTAACCACATCTCAGTAAACTTGTCAAACACGTGGTCATTGTACCCATTTCACAACCGGGTTTTTCTCCAAGAATTAAGACGTTTAGTTGGACACGCTAACAGTGCTTAAGCTAACAGCTCATTGTCCCTGTGTCCACAACAACATGGCTGCCCGCTCCGCTCCTCTTTGTCCCATTCAAAACAGAGGAATTCCTGACCTCTAGCTAGTGTTATCTTTGTGTCCACGGTTTGCTAATGCTGGAACACTATGTTCTGCTCGCCTTTTTACAACAAACATACGCAGTTCTGCTACTTTTACGACATTGTTTAAATTTTGGGCTATGCTAGGAATCTGCTAAGGGAGCAAAGTTTGAGGACAAATGCCAGAAGATGCTAACATTGTCGCCACGTTGATAAACCTGGAGCTAGCTTGTTCTGAAATACATGTGATGCTTGGATTCTCTCAAATGTTAATGCTCCTGGTCAGGTTTAAAATGTGCACTTTGAACTGGAATAAGAAAAGTAAATGTAATGTAATGTATCAATGCTACTCAGCTAAACCGCATGTTTGCCATTTCGTAATTTACTCCATTTCAAAACAAGCTTGAATCTTGTTTTTAAACCAGCACTCGCACAAATTAAAAGGGGATTAAAATTAGATGTAAAGTGGGACTCAATTGATAAACGTCTACAACTTATAGGTTTTCCTTCGATACAATTTACACTTTAATGGCCCAAATTAGGGAATTTTAAACCTAACAATTTTTTTTGCTAGATTTGCTGTATGAAGGTAAAATATTTACTCTTATAAAATGGTTGTTTCTTTAATTTGAAAAAGACACAAAAACATACATTTGAATTTTGGGCTGTGACTTTCTTGGTTTCTTATCATTACATTTGAAAAAAAGGAGGGAGGACTAGATTATCATTAAAATTGTTGTTATTAAGGTGTGGTTATTAGTGGTAATTAGTTGGATTTGTCATGAGGGCAAGTACAAACAGTTGTATAAGTTACCCCCAGCAACAGGAAAAACAATTACTATTTCTAGCCTACAGACAATCTGGACAGAACCAGCATTGAACAAGGATCAAACTAGGGCCTAAACCAGGGCTGAACTAGTACCTCACGAGGACTTAACAAGGACTGAACCAACTCCAAACCCAGGTTCAGACCAAGAAACCTGGACTGGAACTGAGACTAATACCAAAACTAATCTCAGGATTTAAACTGATAAAACAGATGTGAACTAGGACTAATCCTAGGTTTTGACAAACTGATAAAAACAGAACCAAACCAGGACTAAACCAGAAGTAAATTAGGAGTAAACTGGGACAAAACCAGGACTTAACTAGGTCTAAATCAGGTATGAAACCACCAGGATGTACTCTGGACTAAACCAGGATTAAAGCCAGGCCTAAATCAGGTCTGAATCACCAGGATAGAAACCAGGTAAAAAACAAGACTTATCCAGTACTAAATACTAACTAGAAAGCCAGGCCTAAATCAGGTCTGAATCACCAGGTTTGAAACCAGGTAAAAAACAAGATTGATCCAGTACTGAACTAGGATTAAAGCCAGGTCTAAATGAGGTCTGAATCACCAGGACTGGCAGGTCTAAACAAGACAAAACCCAGGTCTAAACCAGAACTTTAAGGTGCGAATGTTATCAGTTGTTTTAGTTCACATGCAAAGTTACTTGCATCCCTAAAGACTTAAAATTATTGCTTAGATTTTGTCCACAAACCAAAATTAAAACATAGCAAATTAAATATTTATTCATATGTCTTTATTTATCAATCAAAACTCACAAATGCAAACTTTCAGATTCAGATGAAAGATAAAGTTTGAAATATTGACCCAGTTGGACTTTCACTGATGTTCCAATAGACACTCATTTGATGGATGCAGACATCCAAAACTATTTCAAGGACTGAGAAATCTGAATAGGTTGGCTAATTCTAACTTGTACCATGGGTCAAATACATTTTTAAGTTGCTAAGTAGAATACAAACGCTTGTATCCTTAAAAAAAACGGCATGTTTTAGCTTTAGAAAAACGACTGGTGCTTGGTAACAATGAGACCATCAATTATTCAGAACATTATCAGAAATTGTACCGTACCGAGTGTGTACTTTTACGGTGACTGCTGCAAATATTGACTTATGATTCAATGCTATGTCACTATAGAAAGCTTAATGCCACTCCCCTGTCTGCTGATATTTCTGTTACGCAACTACTACTACCACTAGCACTAAATAAATACTAAGACTTAATACCATAACATTAATACTACTTATATCAAATAGATTCAGCCTGCAATAATATTTCCCCCTTTTTAAGATGTTTTCTCGTGAATGAATGTGTATTTTAAACACAACTGAGTCTTAATTGAGGTTGTTGACATGGGCGTTAACTCATAAAAGTAAATGTAGACATTAAAATACTGCAGACGGCGCTAGCGTTGCAGTAGCGTTAAGAGCTACCATTAACATTCTCCTTTTCTCTCTCTGCGTCCTCTCTCTTTCTCTCTCCTCCAGTCCTTTCTCTCTTGCTTTCTCTTCACTGTCGCTCTCTCCTCCCTTCATTCCATCCCCTCCCACTCATCTCTCCCTCTCTCCCCCTCCGTCTCTCGTCTCATCCCCCTTTTAAATGTATGTCTGTCCTCTTTTTCCATCCCTCAACCCTATTTTCCTCCTTTCCTCTTTCTCAAGTCCCTCCAAATATCCGTCCTCTGTTCCCCTTCCTCTCTCTATTCTCAAGCTTACTCTACCTCTCTCCCCTTCCTCTTCCCTTCACTCTGCCCCTCTCCTCCCCATTCTCTCCCTCCCACTTTCATCTCCTTCTCTTGCTGACTCACTCGTTCAGTGCTTGGTATATTTCTAAAAAGGACTTTCCTCCCGCTCACTCCGCTGCATCGATCAGATCCGGCGCTCGAGTGTGAAATTGAAACTGAGGTTTGAAATGTCAACATCGAGTTTGGACCAATTCAAAAAACAGTAATAATATTTTATACAAGGAATAAGCAATAACATGAAAACATGCAGTATGTTTTCCTTTTATACAAGCACATCACAGCTCAGCATTTTAGTGTCTGAACCTGACTTGGAAAGACTTGTTTCCAGATGTAACGACATGCAAATGTTCATTTCACAGTTTGAAACTTATTTCGCTATTGTGAAGAGGCAAACAGAATATCTGTGTCTTTAAAGATTTTGCCGTGAAATGACATAATCCAAAGAATTAAGATATAAGTGCTTGATAAGCAAGATCATGGTATTTGTTGTTACCTCTGTTTTTTAGCTTTTGCTGCTGCAACAAAACAATGGATTTAAGCAAAGAGGCTTGTAATTTGATGTACTGTGACAGCCTGTGATTTCATTGGGAAGATATCATGATATTGTTTATTGTTACATTTACTCTGCATTAAATCAGACAATTGCAGTACATCCAGAACGCTGCTGCTCGGGTCCGGACTAGAACCAGGAACAATCACATTAGTCCTGTGCTCAGGTCTCTGCACTGGCTTCAGGCTCAGAGAATAGACTTCAAAGCAGCTCTGCTTGTGTACAAGTCTCTCCATGGCCTAGCACCAAAGTACATCTCGGACTCGGACATGTTAGTTGCCATATGAACCATCTCGGACTCTGAGGACCTCAGGGACCGGCCTCCTGCTGGTGCCAGAATCACCATTGAGACTGCTGTTGTGTCACTGAGCAAGACACGTTGCCCACCCTTCAACAAATAATTAATCAAATCAATCAAACAATGGTACATGTCACACAAAAAATTCAAGAAAAAAGTATACGATTGTCTTACTGTGACTGTTTGACTAAGCAGAAGTAGAAGTACTTGAGTAGTAATAGCAGTGATTTTTATGATATAAAACACTATGACATGATGTTAAAATGGAAGTGCATTTCTGTCCAGGAAACAAACAGGAAGTCCAGGCAACAATAGCTTGATCCGGTGGAATGCTATCTTATCTTTTAAAGTACATTAGCCATCTTAGCAATGATACTGTATGTTTTGTTACTTAAAAAAGTATATTATGTTTGGAAAAAGAGAGCAAATTCTGAGCGTACAAAACGTCCTTGCCCTCTGCTGTAGGAATGAGGAATAATGTAGTTTAAAGGAACATGGATACGGTCATTTCCATGTTTGTAGGGTTTATAATGTTGTGAAAGTTGAATGACGTTTTAATACACAACCAAACTCAAGGCGATCATAACCGTTTTATGAGTGGTTTTATTTATTTGTGGTTAAATATTCATGAATGGTTTTTTAAAAAAAGAAATTGGAACAATAATTCTTGAAATGAAAGGTGATGTAGTTGTTCTTGAAGGTAAAATATTGTTAAAAAGCTCTTTCCTGGAGTCCAATACACACGGGGCAAATTGCATTAAAACATTGGACATCGAGTTAAGAGTAACTTAGTAAAAGGATGAGGTAACATGATGCAAAAGAAACTCGATCTGCTCCTCTGGGAAAAAACCACCGGCGCAATTCAGAGAAACCATTTAAAAGTAAAAGATTCCTCTTCCTTCTGTTCCATCTTGTTCATGTCAACTGAAAAGTAATACTATGTACTCTACTATAATTTTTTAGCGCTAAATGAAATGGCATAAATAAATAAAAAAGTTCAACCAAGAAAGAAAAAAATGTGAAAACTCTTACTGTGAGTTTCTCATCTTCATGATCATTTAATGCCATGCTGTGGAACATTCCTGGCAATAATGTGTTCATAGAGACAAGCAGAAACACATAGTGCATCTTTATTAGACAAATGTAGGCCTAGTGTAATCTTTTGACATTTTTGACATTTGTCCAACAAAACAGAGCCTTTTTACTGGAGCCATTCTGTGGCGTTAATGCACATTTTTCTGCCTGTTGTCATGGTTACTGCACTTGCACTCCCATTGAAGAGCAGACGCTTGTTCTAATCACTTTGGCAACAGCACAAAAATAGCAGATTGGCTACTTCTTAATGCTACAAGATCAGGAGTAATTCTGTTTAAGCGTTTTGCAAGACTAATACAACTACTACAACTACTACAACTACTAATGCGCTTGGCGTAATGTCCATTTTTGCATTATCACTTTAAATTACTTCTAAATAATGTTATTTTTCCTCCAAACTTCCACTCAACGGTGTCAATTTGTTTCATTTTTTTGTATTTAAAAACACGTGCCCTGTGGTGTGACTAACACCGGACTAATTCTAGAATAAGTTACAGTTACACAAAAACCAGAAGGAGCTCCTCTGTCATTCATTCTCCTGGACAAGCTCTGGGGTTCGATTTAAGCTACAGGTTAAAACAAATGATTATTATTATATTCTTGTAAAATATCGCTTTTCTGAAAAAAATCGAACATGCACCAGCCTAAAGGAAAAATATCTTCTGACATTTTAACACGTGACAGGTGATGTCACTCTGCAGGACATGTTAAAATATCTAACATTAAAAGTGTTCTTTTTTTAATGCTTGAGAAATGCCGTTGCTTGTTGTAGAACCGATTTGTTTTTTGAAGATATGTTTTGTATTTTGCTACAAAGGCAAGGCGCCTCACACCGCAGGAAAGAAAAACATCCTCAAACGTCAAACATCTTAAATACAACTACTCCTACTCCTACTATTACTACTACTTTAACAAAAATAACCCTATGGCAAAATGCTGGTGCAACTATTATTACAGATTATACTACTACCACCTTCCTACTACTTTTTCATGCAATTACAATGCAACATACAACAGGCGTTATCATACTCTATGTGCTTTTCTGTTGTGAATGGCTTTTACTACCCCACACATTCTGTAATGAGCGCGCACATAAGAAAATCCATATAGTTTAACTGCATCGCTCATACCCAGAGCTCTCAGGTTATAAACGCCGCTAAAAGCATGAGCCCCTTTATGGGCCGCTTCATGTAAATGGCTGGTTGTCACAGGGAGAAATACAGCTCGCCACTAACTGCTAATAAATCATTGTAGCGCGTGGAGAGAAGGATTCAAACCGAGCTATTTGAAAAACGACTACTTTTACTACTATCACTTCACAATATATGTCAAGTAGAAGTATAGTTAAAGGTGCGCTTTCCTGGTGGAGCGTCCGGCTAACTGTTATTGCTTGGACTCGAATGTTCCGCCGTATAGCTTTAAACGTATCTAAAGAGACCAGCAGGTCACTTGTGCAGGTCAGTCTATGACAGCACGTCTGCGCGTCCTTGGAAAAGACAGCGATACGCAATATGGCTGTTAATCGCTGTTAATATTTAGATTTTTGCAATATTGTAATACACTTTTGGACACAATATTTCCTGTTATATTGAAAGTAAAATGTGCATGCCTCAAAACAAAAGGTTAACATTGGACAAAAAAGATTAAATCATATCGGAATTAGGAATTAAGATAAATTATATCTGCCTTTTTCAATTAAAACACACATTTACACATAAAAACTCTACATTTCTGTCGGATGGTGGACCTTGGTGTTATTGCAATATTTGACAGCAGCGTTTGACTTCCTTGTGGTGAAAGAGGGGGCTTCAGTTTATGTAGAGCGTATGGGAGAGCTGCGTTTAATGTGGATGGCTCTTATCACAGAGGCCCAGGCGTGCTCCAGGGGTAAAGGGGGAAACGGAGAGGGTTTTTGGGGGAAGACAGAAAAGACAGAGGGGGGTGGGGATCTTGTATGATGCGAGCTAACGGGTGCTGCCCTGGAATGAGATGGCATTTTAGGAGGGCTGGGCGATATGGCATGACATTATACACAATTACTATATAAAAAAAATGAAACAACTTTAAGTCTTTATTTCCTGACACATTTCACAGAAAAATAAACACATTTCTTGGGCTGTAAGCGTTTAGCATAGTCAATTTACCAGTAGATTGTGTGGTTGTAGAAAATGTATTTAAGTCGACACAGTTTGCTTGAACTTTTCATGACAGATAGTCGATCTGACCATGTTTGTGACCATAACTGCACTCCATAACCATAAAGGAGCATGGCAAAGCATAGAGCGCCTTTTAATAGTTTTTCTAGTGCAATGCCTGACCGCTTTTAGTTGATTGGTTTGGTCTTCAGTTTACCATGAACTTCTTGAAGCTTGGATTATACTTTCCGCATATAAATTCTGCACGTAAATGAGATGCACAGAAGACGGCAGAGACACATATTCAATATTTACAGGCAGAAATCGGCTAGGAAATCCTGCTCATCGACTGTCCATGTAGTTACAATCGAAATTCCGGTCCGTGCGAACACTGCGAGGGGGCGTGGCGGCTACAGTTCGCCTCGCGGATGTCTCAAGCATTAACTGGGCTTTATTTGAACACACCCCTACCAAAATTGGTTGCTCCTACATCTGAACTCTGATCCAAACCACATTTCTTTCTCTGACGGAGGATTGTCTTTGGATCTCGACAATTTGAATGATAGATTTGTTGAAGGAAATAGAAGTAGATGAAGACTGATGGTTCGGCTGCTTAAGGTGGAGATAAACGAAACAAAAATTGGTTGGTCCAATAATGTCATTGCGTTTCCAAATGAGAAAAAAAAGGAAAGATAATTTAACCTGTAAGTAAAAATAGACAAGATCATGGCTAAACTAGAACAAGTCCAAACCAGGGCTACATCTGAATTATGCAAGGAGGACCAACGCAGAACAAGTGCATGCCTCAGATTTTGCCTGTTGTAACCCAAACGAGAACAGTACATTTTGACCTGAATCCCACGACTCCAAAGCAAACATGACGTTACACTTTTATAGATCTGGGTCAGACTGAAGCCGGGACGTGTTTCTCAGGAGTCCCACTAAAACACAGAGAAATGGCAGGGTCTCTGCTCTTTAGATTAGATCTAATGGATCAGTGTAAAAACCTTCCAATATGTTACTATAGTCCTGCCTAATGGGGTCTGATCTGGTCCATGACTAAACCACAATACATGGTTTGCACGTTATCCTGTATTATGAACTTTTAAGGACATCAGAAAATCTTAAAAAAGCATTTGAATTTCGATCTTAACTGATCTTATCTATTTCTAAGTACTAAATTAGGTTAACGATTATGTTTTATAGTTGACTAGTCATGATTAGTTGATTAATCGTTGCAGCCCTAGTTGTAGATGTAGAAGTAGTTGAATTTATGCTTTCTAAAGTCACAATTCTCAACCTCATACGGCCTCTATAATCCGATCAGTGTTTGTTTTGCGTTTTATTATTTGAGTGTTGTTATCTTTGCTTTTCACTGAATCCTCTTTTCCCTGAATCCTCTCTTTCCTGACATCTGAATGCTTCCTTTATACTTCATTTATAAGTGTTAGTGGTCTAGCCCCTCATTATTTGCCAAATTAACCAATTTAAGGTTCTCGTAGCTAAATGCATTGTTGTTTTGTCGCATCAGTTAAAAAAGCAAATTGAACTACATTAACCATGATCCTTTGCTCCGTAATACTGCAGGTAATGTGAAGAAATGAATTTGTATAACCAGGCTAAATCAGGACTAAACCAGGTCTAAATCTTGGCTAAACCAAGATGAGACCTGGGTTAAACCGACTAAATCATCCCTCTAACATGGACTAAACTGAGACTAAACTAGTACTAAATCAGCAAAAACCAAGACTATACCATGACTAAATCAAGACTAAACCTGAGACTAAACCTGGTCTAAACCAGGAATAACGCAATATGAACCAAGACTTGCATATGATTTATATACCAGTTGTACATATAAGTGATAGTTTTATACCAATCGAGCAGGTATTTGTGGAGAAAACGTAGAAAAATCTGTAGAAAATGACAGGAAGTGACATCACGCTAGGGACGCTTTCTGCATAATTTACTCAAAGAAATAAAGGTTTTGACTCTCTAAACATGAATTCAACAAAATAAAGTCGCTCTCATATATTTTTATTTGTCGAATTAAAAAAACTGTGCCATTAAATGAGTTTTCTCCCAGTGTTTGCTGGGTAATTTCCTAGTGTGAATTAGGAATCAAAGACATTTGCTATTTTGGCATAATTTTTTTAATAATTTTTTAACAATATTCTATATATATTTATCTTTAATTGCATTTTAGTTAAATGAGTTGTCCAACCTGTTAGGGGCACTTTAACCATGACTCTAACAGGGATCAAATCAAGAATAATCTGGGACTACACCAGGACTAAACCAAGACTGAAAGATGACTGTAATGGGACCGTACTGAGACTAAACTTGAAGAACTTCCCCAGGGGGACTAGAGGACTCTACAAGGTCTATTCCAGAATTAAATCACAAAAGTACTGACCAGGACTATGTAGCAGATTGGGACCAAGGGGGTTTTTCCTGTTCACAGCCGGTCCACATAATCCCCACTGTGGGATTAGCGCCAAATCTGGACCAAGGACTTCACTGAGAAATCACATTGAAAGTGATAACCAAACATATAAAATTATTCAAATTGAATGTTCACAAATTAAATGACAAAGTCTGGAGTTATTCAGGTAATATAATGTCCTCTTTGAGAACTAACTGTGTACTACATTTACACTTACAATTAACAACATCTGTTGTTTCTACCTTGAAATGGCTATTTTTCATATAATTTCTAAATGATATAAATGCATTACTACTCTGGACAACTCAACTAAATATATCAAAATTAAATCATGTTTGTATACATCATATTGACAGAAAAGGAATGGGAAAATGTATGTACTTCACAATGGAAGACCACAAAATCTCATGTTTGGAAAGAATTCTGTTGGAAGAATGTGACCCGTTCCTTCATAACACCATGTCAAAGTGCTCATTATTCACAGGGAAATGCTGAATGTTGGACAACTTGTGGTTGCCAGGAGGCAGACCATTATCATGTGTTCTGGGACTGTCCTGTTGCACAAACATATTGGACAGAAATGATCAAAGCAATGCAGACTATTTTCAACACTACCATCCCACTCAATTTCGGAACATTATATTTGGGCCTCAAACCCCTGCTCTGGACACAATGGATGGATATCTTTGGAACATACTTCTGGCAGCTGGGAAGAAGCATGGACTTAATTTGAAAATGGATAAATTCGACAGACACTGGACTAAATGGGACCTTTACTTTGGACTTAATATGCTTCAACCTTCTTTGCTTTGGATGCCACTCCTTCCTTACTTCCTAATGTAATTACATTTTTCGGTTTTGTTTTTGTTTTTTGTTCTTATAAAATAAAACAAATAAATAAATAGCACATTTTCAGTCCATAAGGCATATGGACATTGCATATTTTGACTTTACCACCCAAAGTTAAATTTAGTCTAAAAGTTTAGACCGTATGATACCGAGAGCACGCAATGAGAGAGAGACATCTAAAAATGACAACTTGGTCTGGTGACATCATCTGCTTGTCTCCATGGAGATGGATATGTTGTTGTTGTTGTTGTTGTTGTTTTGTTACTTTAATGGTGGTTGACAGCCAACTGAAAAGGTGCATTTACTACTACTGTAGTTGTACGTCTTCAAAGTATGTGTTCTACTCAAAGAGAGAGAGAGTAGCCAAAATGTTTACTCAAAGAAGAGTAACCTTACTTACATATATTTACTCAAGTAGAAGTAAAAAGTAGTGACTCAAATAAAAAAGTACTTGGAGAAGCCTATTCAAGTACGTTACTGAGTACGATTTTGCACATAAAGTGTATTTCAAATCTGATCAAGGAATAAAAGCATGGCATCACCACTCTGAAAAGTACAATTCCTTAAAAAACTTGTAAATGCAAATAAATGTAAATGATAAATTGTAACCGAGTATACCAACACAAAATATCATCTCCACGAAAACAGGCAGATGGTGGAACCTCCACCAGAAAAGTTACATAGTGCCCCTTTAATATATTGAAAGCTAACAAAGCCTTGTTCCTAAAATTCCACACTCCAGATATTATTTCAGTGGTTTCCTAGTGTAGTATTGGGGAAGTACAGAGGAGGAAGTAGGATTTGCCAGTCAAATTAGGTTTCTACGTACTCATTTGACTAATCCTTTGGACTTTATAAACATGACAGAGATTCTTCAGCTACATTGTTGGGGGACGGGGTTTAGTGGGGGCTAATGGGGATTATTGTAAATGTATTCAAAGTAAAGTGGCACTTTGTTTGGTTCATGATTCATTTCCTTTTGTCACCACAATCTTCACCACAGTAACAAAGCCATATACATAAAACTCCTTTCCTGCTCTTAACTTGTTCTGACCCTCAAACAGATGGGCCTGTTTAATCCTATAGAGCATCTGTCTGTGTGAAAGCTCCTGTGAGAATTTACTACAGGCCTTGAAGGGGCACACAGGGGGGCTACAGAGTCAATGAGTTGTGGACTTCTTCTACAAAAACCAGTTGTAATCAATCCAAAAGTCCTCTCCATGAAATGATTTGTCCTCAGTATGACGGATGTAGATGTGATTGTAGCCACGTTTTTAAATAAATAGGCAGTGATGGAAAGGGTACTGAAATTGTGTACTTAAGTAAAAGTACTCGCTGCAATGCTGTGACGTTATAAACAGGAGCAGCAAATTGTATTTCTCAAAGTAGTTTATTTATTCATTAGCCTAAGGTTAAACCCATTGACCCATCTCTCTTGCGAGGGTGACCTGGGCCAAGTGGTCTGCAGTGCACGTCACAAACGATAAATTACAAAGACATGTTCAGATATTGTTTATGGCCAGTCACTCATAGTTAGCCTTCATCAAGATCCTATTTCTTTTTCCAATGGTAAAAATAATTTACATGTTTTATTTGCATAACCAAAAGTCCCCGCCCACTGTTGTGTTGGGCTCCACAGAAGACAGAGGAGATTTTAGCAGCGGAAGTAGAACGTTCAAATGACCAATGGACCCAACCACACCATTCCTCCTCATATTGAAAGATGATAGAGCTGCAGCCCTGCGTCTTAACCCAGATTCAGAAGCAGCAGCCGCAGACTTGCGCCTCTCACAGGCCTCATCTTATGGTGCCAGAGCCTCTGCAGCTTTAACGTGATTATCTCTGAACAAAGCAGTGCCTCTCCCTCTCCCACATTCATCTCCACTCACTCCCCCTGCTCTCTATTTCCTCTCTCCTCCCTTGTTCCCTCCCCCTTTCCTCTCTTTGTTTATGTGGCACATTTCATAAACAAGATAGTTTCAGAAGTGCTGTACGTAACAGCAATAAAAAACAAACATCAAGCCCTTAAAACACATTTCATAAGATAAGACATACGACAATAAAATCATCTGGACACTAAAACAAAGAGTTGATAAATAAACTCGAGTCTCTCTTTCTCTCTTCCTTTTCCCACTCTTTCTCACAGTGCAAAAATGATTATCCAAATTAGTTAGTTTGAGGTTAGATATAGATATTAGGTTTTGTTATTGAAAAATAAATAAACAAAACATAAACAACAGTAACAGAAAACAGACAACCCTCCAGGCAAAATATAATACAAGCAACTGGTAATAATAATAATAATAATAATTCCAAACTCGGCAGTATAATGTCAAATGTGTGTCTGTCCCATTTATCAGTGACATTGAAACAGGAATGGTCCCCCATATTGCCGTTTCTGACTTCCAATACGTTACCCCTGATCTCAAGCAAAATTATTACTCCAAAATGTAATCAACCTGTTGAATATTCTACATCATGCAAGCAACTAAATGTAACTTAATTTCAACAACTCAAAGCTAGATCAATCGTCTAAATTAAAGTCACTTTAACCCCCCTCTTCTTTTCACTTTCTTTGTTTTGTCCCACCCCATTTAGCAACACAATTCCTACATTCATTCTCCTCGGGGGTCCCGCTGCCACGAAAACATGAACAAATCATGAACAAAATTGTGCCAAAAGGCTTGAACGCGCTCACACTACAGAGTTTAATCAATGTATAATTTTACTCAAGTCATTTAGTACAAAATGCTAATCATTTTGGGGTTTTCTGATACAATTAAATAATTGTATTTCGTGGAATGCAATTATAGCAGCAGCAGCGCAGCAGCAATAATATATTATAATTATATCATAGACATTTTCACTGGGTTACTCTGGGTTTGGATCTTTAAAAAAAATGGCAGTACAAATATTAGTAACAGTAGTAGCGGCTTCTTTTTCTGTAGCAAGTGTGATTTATAGTTGCAGAAAGTATTGGTAGGTCTAAAAGTATTTGTAGTAGAAGTAGTGGTAACATTTGAGTATCTTTTGTGTACCTCTGCCCATTGCGGTGGATTTATGTTGAATCTTTTGACAGATGAATCCATATAACCTGCATTATTTATGGAAAACGTATTGATTTTTAAGTCCACAGGGTGTTTTTATAAGTCAAATCTGCAGGGCCTACAGGATAGTATTATAGTTGTTTAGGTATACGAAATTACTATTTTACTGACAGGACTTGTGATTACATTTAAGATTTTAATACCACTATATCTAAACACAGACTATATCAGGCCTGAATTTGAGGCTAAACCAGGTCTCAATTCAAAGTACACAAAACCAAATCCAAGATGAGACTAACACATGTATGAGGTAGTTCTAAACACATATTTGTCTCAAAACACACTTTCAATATCCATGGGTTCAAATGAAATATCCTGAAAATGGCAGCCATAAACAGGAAGCGCTGTTAAGACGATGTGCTCATGAATAAACCCTCCCCCTCTCTCTTCTCTACAGGTGCCCACAGACGTCTCCATGGGGCTGCTGGCGGAGCCTCAGGTCGCCATGTTCTGTGGAAAACTCAACATGCACATCAACGTCCAGACGGGAAAGTGGGAGAGCGACCCCTCAGGAAGCAAGAGCTGTATCGGGACTAAAGAGGGCATCCTGCACTACTGCCAGGAGGTACGTGTGAGAGGAAAGAAATATATAAACTAACGATCCACAAATGTTTATCCTTAAAATCTGTTGGGAAATAGCTCCAAAAGTTCTATTATTTAATGTCATTTCAACTGATGACAATCACATCTTTGGAGTTCAATAATGGCACCTCTTTCTGAAGCTGTCAGTTTTTGTTTCATGTGGATCGGCCCAGTAATTACAGAGCTATGAACCATAAACCAGGCCAGCAATCTGTAATCTGACAGTTAAGCAGCACATTCCACTGTAGGCTTTCTGACCTGTCTCCAGCCTTCAGTCTTAAACTCCCCGCTGCAGTCTGTACACTGTTGGTATCAACCTTGTGTCAAGTGGCCCCTGGATAAATTTGTGTTCACCTTGAGACCTCTTAATCTAGGAACAAGGACTTTTTGTTTGAGAATGGAATAGAGGTGGGAGACGTATTAAATTAGCCAAAGCTCTTTTAAAAAGTAAACAAAAGAGGTGTAGAACAGTGCGGTGAGCTGCTTATGGTCTGGTTTGGGGCTCTGGCAGTGAAAAGTGGTTGCCTTGGATCCAGAATACACACTTCTTCAATTCTTTGCGCAGAGTAAGTCTGGTCACCCCGCCCTCCGTCGCACATCGAGTCAAACTCAAAACGTACCATGCGTCAGAGGCGGTTATTATTTAGAACACAATCATACTTCTTTCACCTCATATTAAAAGGGTTTTGTGGTTCGCTCATTGATTCTGCAGAAATCCGCAATGATTTTCAGTCGCTGTGATGGATTTACCCCTTATTGGCTAATCCAACTGTCAATCACGCCTGGGATTATGGAGGGACCAGATTGATATAGATCTGTATAAAAATACAGAGAGGTATTACTGAGGATTTTCCAGGCAAGAAAAGTGGAACTTGATCTTCATTGATTCAAGTTCAAAAATATCAGTAGGCCTGTACTCAACTTGTAGTCATAGCTTTAGTCAACGGAAATGTACGTAATTTTAGTTATAGTTTTAGTCATTAGGACTATTCAAGTTTTCATTCTGTTTTAGTCAGCAGAAATAACATCGACAAAAACTATGACAAAATATTTGAGTCGACAAAATGAGCACTAGTCAAACCTTCCTGTAAAGAAGTTTAAACTGTTTCGCCCCTCCAAACCCCTCACTATCCCCTCCGTCTCCTCAGGTGTACCCAGAGCTGCAGATCACAAACGTGGTGGAGGCCAACCAGCCCGTGTCCATCCAGAACTGGTGCAAGAAAGGCCGCAAGCAGTGTCGGTCCCACCTGCACATTGTGGTGCCGTACCGCTGCCTGGGTAAGCCTGTCAAGTATATCATCTTCACCAAAAACATGTAAATACATTTAAAAGAGTTGAATAAAGCAATTGCAAATATGTGAAGCTAGATTTTCCCCTATTTGTTTTGTCCTATAAGATACTAAATTGCAAGCTCCTTCCTATAAATGCATTGTTTTGTCTTACCAGTGTGACAGAAATATTTTCATCATTATTACTGTCAAAGTGATTCATTTTTCTTTTCTTTTTTTTTTTACATTTTTGGGAGAGTCATGTCAAAATCTGTTTCTGTTTTAGTGGGGGAGTTTGTGAGTGATGCGCTGCTGGTTCCAGATAAGTGCAAGTTCCTCCATCAGGAAAGAATGGACCAATGTGAGAGTCACCTGCACTGGCACACTGTGGCCAAGGAGGTCAGTAGAGAGCACCAATAACAAGTACATGATAACAATAACAAGTGATTATCCTAAAGGGGACATACTATGTGAAATTGACTTTTAGGAGCTTTTAAACATGTTGAACCACGTCTTGTGTTTGTGTTTTGCGATGACGTACCGTAAAGGTGCTGGTGGAAATCACTGGACTTGTTTCTTTTTTTAAGTAGTAGATCAATATTACGATTTAAAATAATGATCCGGGTGTTTTTGACTACAACTATATAGCAGGCAAAAGCAATATAGGTCTTAGAAATACTGTTACCACCAGTTAAAAGTTCCTGTATTTTTCATGAGAAATGTTTTCCCTGATCATTTGTGTTTTAGATGCAGTCCCAACATGTTACAGTAGGGGCGATAGTCTGGTGTGGGTGAAAACTCTTCCCTTCTTTTATAGACGTTTCCTGACGGATTCTGTCTATTTTAAGCACAACTAATTCAAGCGGATTTACAATTGAGTCTTACCAGACGTTGACGTACCACAGAAAAGTAAACAGATGGTTCTATTTATGTTCAAATACAACCGGCGTCACTAGCATCGTGGTAGCGTTTAGTGTGCAGCTACCATTAGCAATCTGTGGTATTTCTACAAATTTGGACCGTTGGACCATGTTACCGTGTCTGCATTTGGTACAATATCCTAAACTTGACATTGGCGCTATTAGTTGTTTATCACTGGAGGATGGATCAGCTCTTCTACGTTAAAATGAATGGTTTGTATGTTGTCACACATGGAGGTGATGCAACCTTTCGTTAGTGGGAATTCCCTCGGATTTAAAGTATAATAAACTTAACATTGCTCATATCCATTTTGATCGCGTGTCTTTCCAGTCCTGCGGGGATCGAACCATGAACCTCCACGATTATGGGATGCTGTTGCCCTGTGGAATCGATCGCTTCAGGGGAGTGGAGTTTGTGTGCTGTCCCGCCAAAGCTGAGGAGGAGGACCAGAGCTTCGAGCAGGAGGGAGACGACGGGGACGTGTGGTGGGGAGGGGCCGAGACCGACTACTCTGACAACAGGTGGGTTTGGACCGGGTTTGGTGCCTGGTTTAGGCTCCGGTTTATTCTGTGGTTTAGGTCTGAGGTTGTGGTCCCTGGCTCAGTTCCTGGTCTTGCTTCCCCTTTAGTCTCCAGGTTAGGTCCCGGTTTTGTCCCTAGACCCACCCCTGGTCTAGTCCCTGGTCTAGTCCGAGGTTAAATCGCTGGTTTAATCCCTGAATTAGTTCTTGGTTTTGTTCCTGGTTTAGTCCCTGGTTTAGTCCCTGGTCTAGTTCCTGCTTCAGTCCCTGGTTTAATCCGTGGTTTAGTGCCTGGGTTAGTTCCTGGGTCAGTCCCCGGTTTAATCCATGGTTTATTGCCTGGTTTAGTTAATGGTTTAGTTCTTGGTCTAGTCCCGGGTTCAGTCCCTCATTTAGTCTCTGGTATAATCAATGGTCTAGTCCTCAGAGTATAGGTGTATAGTATAGGTTCAGCATTGGTCCTAAAGGTGGTTCTGGTTTAGTCCCTGGTCTAGTTCCTAGTCCGCACCTAGTTTACCCCGACAGGTGAAAAGGTTTGTTGACTAGAACAATTGATGGTCACCACAAAATGTTTCTAAATGGAATTGTAATGGTCTACATTTTCAGTCTATATTTAGTCCTGTTGTAGACCTGGTTTTGACCGGCTTCACTCCAGGAGATAACCAGTTGTTTTGGACCCCCATGTGGACAGTACACAATACAAATGCCCATTATTTTCTGAAATGGTAATGGGAAAAGACAAATCACGAATAAAAATATTGGCTCTTGTAGCATGGTCCGTGAGCCTGAACCAGAGCCAGTGGAGACCCAGCCGAAGGAGGAGCCCAAACCCTCTGTGATCGAGGAGGAAGACGACGACCAGGAAGTCGTGACTGAGGAAGACAATATGGCCGCTGCAGAGGAGGAGACTGACGAAGACGACGAGTTTGACCAAGACCAGGATGGAGATGGAGAGAATGACCAGGAAGTAGAGGTAAGGGCAAAAGGGATGTGTCTCATAATAATGAAACACAACCAATTAGCCAATAATGTCCTCTGAAACAACGGAATTCTTGTCCTGGTTTTGTCCCTGGTGTAGTCCCTGATGTAATCCCTGCTTTAGTCCCTGGTATAGTCCCTAGTTTAGTCCCTGATGTAGTCCCTGGTTTTGTCCCTGGTTTTGTCCCTGGTGTAGTCCCTGGTATAGTCCCTAGTTTAGTCCCTGGTTTAGTCCCTAGTTTAGTCCCTAGTTTAGTCCCTGGTTTAGTCCCTGGTTTTGTCCCTGCTTTAGTCCCTGGCATTGTCCCTGGCGTTGTCCCTGGTGTAGTCCCTGGTGTAGTCCCTGGTGTTGTCCCTGCTTTAGTCCCTGCTTTAGTCCCTGGTGTTGTCCCTAGTGTAGTCCCAGGTATAGTCCCAGGTATAGTCCCTGGTTTAGTCCCTGGTTTAGTCCCTGGTTTAGTCCCTGGTTTAGTCCCTGGTGTAGTCCCTGGTGTAGTCCCTGGTGTACTCCCTGGTGTTGTCCCTGCTTTAGTCCCTGGTGTAGTACCTGGTGTAGTACCTGGTGTAGTACCTGGTGTAGTCCCTGGTGTTGTCCCTAGTGTAGTCCCAGGTATAGTCCCAGGTATAGTCCCAGGTTTAGTCCCTGGTTTAGTCCCTGGTGTAGTCCCTGGTGTAGTCCCTGGTGTAGTCCCTGGTGTTGTCCCAGGTATAGTCCCAGGTATAGTCCCAGGTATAGTCCCTGGTGTAGTCCCTGGTGTAGTCCCTGGTGTAGTCCCTGGTGTAGTCCCTGGTTTTGTCCCTGGTGTAGTCCATAGTTTAGTCCCTGGTTTATCTTGATTTAAACATTTATGAAAGTTTTGGAACAATTACAAGCACATGTTCTTTCCCAGTATTAAACTATAAATGCGTTGCTTTGTTGCGGTATGTAAAAATATAATTTGAACTATTGATTTTTGCCACCGACTCCACCACACTAGGATGAAGATGACGATGAGGACGACGATGAGGCGGATGAAGATTTTATTGAAACCATGGACGATGACGAGAAAACTACAAACGTTGCCATGACGACGACTACCACAACTACAACAGAGTCTGTGGAGGAGGTGGTGAGAGGTGAGTTAGATTTTGGATTTTTTAAATTCTGTACATTGACTTTGTGTTTCCTGTAGTTGGTGGATTTGAGGCGAAGGACCGGTTACATGTATTATAAAGTCGCGGACATTTAAATGTTTTTTTTAATTTAATTTTTATTCTTAGCCGTTTAGTCCTGGTGTAAACTTTGGTAGGTCCTTAATTAAACATGGTCTACAAGTTTTAGTCCAAGTTTAGTCTTGATGGAAGCTCTAAGGTTTAATTTTGTGCTTTCTCGGTCTCTAGTATTATTTCAGTATGTGTTTATTTACTATGTCTGTTGGGCTAAATATCTCACCCTACAGTGAAGATGAGGAAATGACGCAAGGATGGAGGGGACAGAGAGTGTATTTATATGAATGACTTACTAATATGCAACACTACATAAACAATCTCAATTTTAAGGTGTATGAATTAAGAATTAAGTCAATTTAAATATTAGAGTCAAGGAACAAAATGTCCATGGCACATATTACAATTAAAGGAGGATCCACTACCTGCTGGCCTCCATGAAGATGCTATTGTTTTGTCTGAAATTTCTATTACGATGGAAACAAGCCATAGGGACCACTAGACAAAGTCACAGGTCAGATCTGTGATGAGGCGAGCCCGTTCACAATAAGAATGCGAGTTTGTCATTAATAATAACACCTTATTATACTGTGGAACATACAGACACATATACCTACATACATACATACATACATACACACACACACGCGCATACATACAGTCACACACACACATATATACATACATATATACCTACATACATACATACATGCATACAAACACATACATGCATACATACATACCTACCTACCTACCTACATATATACATACCTACATATACACACACACACACATACATACATACATACATACATACATACATATCTACATATATACATACATATCTACATACATATACACAAACATACATACATACATACATATCTACATACATATACACAAACATACATATATACAAACATACAAACATACAAACATACATACATACATACATACATACATACATACATGCATATATACCTACATACATACGTATACATACTAAACGCGCTATTGCTCATTTATCTGTTATTGCATTGCCAGACACAACCAAAACTCATGTATTTTCATCATTAATTTCCTGCTGTCATTTTCTGAATTGTTCTCGTTTATCATCGCTGCCTTCATTTGCCACAGCTCATTAGAACGCAGTGTTTTGCTTTCAATGTTTGGAGTTCAATGGCTTTTTTAATTGAGTTTCAAGTTGCATTTGCAAAGCTAGTTATCATGTTTGGCCTATGCAATATGAACAAGTGGGCTATGTTTTGGTTAAGGGAGAAGTGATGGAGGCGTATTTGAACTAGCATACGGCCAATAGCAATAAAGTTTTATTCAGGTATGTACGGGAGTTGTATGTCCAAGTTAACAGCAAACCAATGTATTGAAATTTGAATAAACATAAAAATAGGAAGGTGTTACAGTCGTATTTAGTTGTACTAGTACGCAAGTGTAATTGGGAAAAACAGCAGTAGTAGTTGTAGTTGCATTAGTAGCAATAGCAATTGTTTTGAAAATTAAGAAAAGCAGTTGTAGTATTTGTAATTGACGAAGTGATACTTTTTTACAGCTTTTTAGATTTTTCTTTGCAAATTAGCAAAAAGTTTAATTTACAAAACTTTTCTTTGCCTCACTCATCCTTGCTTTCGACATTTAAGAACATTTGTGAACCATTTTCAATACGTTTTTGTTTTCCTTTTCCATGTCTTTTTATTTTAACCATGCTTTCATTTCTCCCTGTGCGCCTGTGAATGTTGCCCCCCTAAAGACGTGTGCTGGTCGGGCGCGGAGACCGGGCCGTGCCGTGCCATGCTGCCGCGCTGGTTCTTCGACCGCTCGGAGGAAAAATGTGTTCAGTTCATCTACGGAGGCTGCGGCGGCAACAGGAATAACTTTGAGTCAGAGGAGTACTGCCTCTCTGTGTGCTCCAGCGTCAGTAAGTGCTAGCATACAGAGGCTAACAACAACAGATACTTTAGCTCTGGGCTCTCAAGGCCCAGTTCCCACAGCTCTGTCTTCCCACATTTGTTGAAGGGTTTTGTTAAAAGGGCTCCATGTTCCCACATTTTAGGGACATTAATTAAACAAATTAATTTAATTTACAATATATAAAAAATCAACCGTACAATTTAGTGGAAACAGGAGCAGCTCCTTTCCAATCCTTTTATGGTTAGAACTTTGTTGTAGGGTTCTGGTAAAGGTCAAGAACTTGTTATGTGTTATAATTAAGTTCTGCACTGTAATAGTTAAGTTTAGGGCCTTGTTTTAGCTGTTAGGCTCAAGATTAGGGCCTTGTGTGGAGATCTAGACAGGACATCTATTATACAATACATTGAGCTTTTAACGATCCTAGAACATTGTTTCCTCATCAAAAACATCCATGGAATTGTTTTTAGCTTCATTCACACTTGTTGAATGAATCCTTTCCCCTATGAGCCTGTGTACTTACATTAGCATGTGGGGGTAAGATAGCTTTTGCTTATTTTCCCATGCCTTGATAATTCCCTCTGCTGCCAGTAGATGGAGCGCCAACACCAAATCCTAATGAGGGAACGACTGAGAGTCATGTGTGCTTTCAGTAGATACATTTTATTAAGTTTTAAAACGTGAGATGTCAAAGCAAAGGTACTCAAGAACGTGTTTAAAGCATTTGTCCTTGGCCAGAATGAAGGTGGATGTTATGGATTTGTTTTCAGAAATATATTTTAAATGCGACAAAACAAGGCTGTGGGAACATAGTTCCTGCTGTTTCAAAGCTAAACTAATCTCTGCTCTGTCTCTAACCTTCAATGTTCTTGGCCGTCCTTCTGCAGTCGTCTGGACGTCAAGATTAAGAAGGAGATTAAGCAGATGGGAATGCACAACATCAAATCAGTTGTGTTTTAGTAGGGTAGTATTACATGGCATTATTTATCCAGTCCACACCTGGTGTTAGTCCTGTAGCCACAGTCGCCCTGGGGTAGACTGATCGGCCCCTCCGACCATCACCAAACACTCACAGACTCAAACCCTAAGCCTTTTAACTGACGACAATAATGTTGTAGGGGGTTTATAATGTCCCCACTTTTTTAAGCTACTGTAGGAGAAAAATGTAATAATTTAAATCTTCCCTTTCATTCCCCAAACGTCACTGCTGTTGAGTATTACGTAACTCACTTTCATGCATAGCGTGAGGTGGCGCTGGTCCAAACGTTACACCAGAGCATCAAATCAAATACAGGGAACAGATTAAATAAAATCAATGTATTATGTGACTGGACGGTTGAGCGAGGACTAAGCTGCAGGAGAGTGAATTGTGTCTGTAGATACTGCTAAATAAAAGTGGTAGTCAAAATAATAAAATGAAATTGTTGTTGGACTATAAGTAGTAGAGAGAGGTTTGAATGTTTACTTGTCAACATTACTTGTCAAGAGTAAGAGTAGGATTGCTCAAATATATAAAAAAAAAAAAAATGTAGTCATTATTAGGCATGTAATCATTTTATGAGCCACAAGAGGAAATTATTGCTGTTTTGGGTCTTAGTAGTTACTAGAAAAATACTTGGCGATATGTGAAAATATTGTACACATTTTGAACCCTTCTAATATTGCTGGACTATTATTTCAATTATTATTTTGAAATAAGTGTACTTTTTATATACCTTTTTGTATACGTAAAATCAGCCATTTGTCTTTTCTTGTTATTGGCATTTTGTTGGCAACTTATTCCACCCTATTCTGATCTGCTTAGGGCTGGGTAATATTGCAAAAAAAAATCAATATCTTTGTCAATAATTATATTCAGACAGTATTTGCACCAGGAATGTACTAACTGAGGTTCATTTTAAGCACGAAATGTGAATGGACCATACAATTAACCACAAATGTGCAGAAATATCCCTTTATACCCTTTGTGGGTTCTGTTCCTTTTTGAGATCATATTTTGATAGTATAAATTATAGACATTATACTTTGTTTCTCATTTTGCACTGGTCCAAAATAATAATTGCAATATTATAAACGTTTTGCTATATTGCTTACCTCTTCTGCATTACTTTCTTATCGTTCACTAACACACTAACCAATTTCAGCTCTTGATTCCTGCATTTTCTTCCAGCTTTAGGCTTTTCATAGTTTTATTAGGCCCGAGCGCCACAAGTTACTTCAATATTTGTGTGTATTTGTCTTCTTTGTTGCAGTCCCCACCGCCACCCCCAGCTCTCCTGATGCAGTGGACCATTACTTGGAAACTCCAGCTGATGAGAATGAACACGCACACTTCCAAAAGGCCAAAGAGAGTCTGGAAGCCAAGCACCGCGAGAGGATGTCCCAGGTATTAATCCTGCAATTACTACTGCTACTGCTACTACTGCTACTACTGCTGCTACTACTACTACTGATACTACTACTACTGATACTACTGATACTACTACTACTACTACTACTACAACAATCTCTACTGCTATCACTACTATCACACTAACGGTTGAAAGGCCTCAAGTTTAATCAGTGTTAATCACAAAGTCTGCAGGTCTTTAGGTGATATAAAGTTATTTTTGGGAACTAAACATCCCTTTGTCTCCATGAGGTCTTATTCTGTGTAAAAGCTGTTAAACCCTGTAGTTTAGACTCGACAAACATGTTCTGAAAGACATAGGATTCTTGGATTAGTTTAACAGTTCAGATTCCAGTCTTCTCTCAAACATTAACGCTTCCAGATTGATTAAAATAAATGTATTTACTAATTTGTCTTTTCCATCCACAGGTGATGAGGGAGTGGGAAGAGGCCGAAAGAGATGCCAAGAACTTGCCCCGTGCCGATAAGAAAGCTGTGATCCAGGTAAGGTTTGGACCAGGTTCAAACCAAAACTAACCTCGAACTAAATAATGACCAAACTAGAGCTAAACCAGGACTAAACAAGCATGAAATGACTTACTGTTCACTGCATACCAGGAACACCGCCCAAAAGTGCTAAACCTGTGCTACACCGAACCTAAACCAGGACCTAAATCAGGACTAAAACCAAAATGAACGCACCTAACCACAACACACTGCTACTGATTAACCCTGGACCGAACCAGGACTTAAACCAGGACTTAAACCATATTCAAACCAGTAGTTAAACTCGAACCTAAACCAGGACTCAAAACCATAACTCAAACCAGGTCTGAACAGGACTCAAACTTGGCCTGAACTATTACTCAACCAGAACTAAACCAGGAGAAAACAGGACTAAACCATGAGATAAGAGAACCATTTAGCCACATTACCAGGAGTAACCATTGATTTACCCCGCACTGAGCCAGGGCTGAACCAGGGCTGAACCAGGGCTTAACCAGAATCTCTCCTCCTCCTCACGGACCCTACTGCATATTTCCAGCGTTTCCAGGAGAAGGTGGAGGCGCTGGAGCAGGAGGCAGCGAGCGAGCGACAGCAGCTGGTGGAGACGCACATGGCCCGGGTCGAGGCTTTGCTCAACGACAGGAGACGACTGGCCTTAGAGAGCTACCTGACCGCACTGCAGCAGGACCCACCCAGGGTACGCAGTAGTTTACTTTCCATTTAAAGGGTAGACATAGAAAACGCCTTTAAATCCAAGCATCCGAGCAGAAAGACGTATAAGGGCGCGTTCACACTTATAGTCCACTTCATATAATCTGCACCACAGCAGAAATGAACCCTGGTGCGATAAGACTGGATCATGTTCAGTGCAGGCCGTTTGTGTTCACACTTAGTCAGCCGTACTGTCAGGACAACTGCTTCAGAGTTCACCAGAAAGTGAACCAATCCCAGCAAGTGTGAACACGCCCTAAATGTATTATATCTGCCCCCGTCAAGAGCTCCAACTTATTAAAGATTAAATTATAGACATCACAAGGTTGCGCTCACACCAGATTGACCTTTAAACATGCGCTTGTGTACCTTTGCTTTGGCATCTTGAAATAAACCGATGTATTTTTATGCAGTTCAATATCAGTCTGGTCACCGGTTTCTTCTCAGAGTTCAAAGATTGGCGTGATTGACAGGTTGATTTGCCAATCGTGGACAGGCATGGGCCATCCACATCAAAACAATGATGTCTGTTTACGAGGAAAAAAGAAGTATATCACAGGGACTTAAAAACACCTGAGATTTCTGCAGAATCAGTGAACAAAACATAAACACTGTTAATCTGAGGCGAGAGAAGCTACCTATGACATCACAACTTCAGAGAAATGTAGGTGTTTTCTGAGGCTTAGAGAGAGACGACCTCATGAACAGGATTAATGAAGCTAAAGACAACTGTATTCGATGAGCAATATAACATGGTTGATATGTGTCCTTTAATAGGTTAAAGGTTATCGGAGGATGGGAGGGCATCTGAAACAAAGCTGTACAGTCTATTTAAGCTATACATCCAGTGACTAATGACCAACAACCAAAGCCTGAACCGCGAGTTTACTACGCAGGTGATATAATGGACATTATTGATATATTGTGTTTGGTTTTGTCTCAGCCTCGTCACGTGTTCAGCCTGTTGAGGAAGTACGTGCGCGCCGAGCAGAAGGACCGCCAGCACACTCTGAAACACTTTGAACATGTCAGGATGGTGGACCCCAAGAAGGCTGCGCAAATCAGACCACAGGTACAATGCACCTCATGGTAGTGTCTGCGTGTGTGTGTGTGTGTGTCACCGCATCGATGTTGGCACTATGAAAAAGGCCTGATACTCGATACTGATTTGAACACCACAATGACTGTAACTATAACAGTAACTCTTTAGTCCATAAAAGAGAATTGAAAAAAAGAAAAGATCGAGACCATTCAACAAAAGTCAAATTTTGTCTGGTTTATGGGATTTTATGTGTAACCTGGTAGTGTTAGGTTAAGGTCAACCCCATAAAGCTGCTCTGAAGGGGTCATAAGATCATTTGAATTAAAAAATACGTAATAAAAATAAGCAACAAGTGATGTTCAGACCTCGTACGGGCTGAGCAAGGCGTCGTGATGTTGAGTGCATTTCCCTTATGGATAAAAGTGATTTATTCTTCCTTGATGCGTAGGTCCTGACCCACCTGCGAGTGATCGAGGAGAGGATGAACCAGTCTCTGGGTCTGCTCTACAAAGTGCCCGGAGTGGCCGACGACATCCAGGACCAAGTCGGTGAGTCTCTGAACGTAAACAAGAGGAGACGGTTAGACGATTAGACACAAGTAAATACACTGCATGACTGGGATGTTTACACAGTATCTCCTCCACCACCAGGCCAAGTATGTTTTGAATTGATTCAATGCGAGAAGGGTCCAATTTAATGCCACAAAAGAAGGGGGCAGACCCTCCACCTGAAAAGTGGCATAGTGTACCTTTAAACAGGACTAAAACATTGTTGGCATTTTAAAAAGCAGAAACACATTCAAATGGCTGAGATTGTTCTGTTCGTACTGTTTCCTTCGAATCTCTCTCAAATACTTGCGCTCTTCGGCCCACAGCACCATTCTGAACGCATTTTTCCCCACGTTTCGCTTCTTCCCCCCCCCTCTACTCCCTCTGTTCTGGTTCTCTCTCTCGCTCTCCAAACACCATCGCCCGTCTTCTCCCGCTCGCTCTCTCTCTTTCCTTTACATTTTCAAATCCACAGTAGACTTTAGCGTACATTGAACTCCTCGTGCGTCACCGCTCCGTCTGCCTCCTCTCCGTCGCAGTCTGTGCTGCTTCTACAAACATGCAAAGATCAAACACGGAGCAAATTGAAAAATGTTATTGCTCTGCTCAGACTTTAATAAGAAAAATAAAAATAAAAATCCACCCACTGTTATTAACCAGTGAGTCATACAGTTTGGAACGTTTCAACGAGTAAAGACCAGCTTAGAATATTTAGATTTAAAGGTGCATTATGCAACTTTTCATTTGTTTTGTCTCATGGATGTGTTATTGCTTCTCCTGGAATGTTGCAAAGTATGGCATTAAACGTCACCCTCTTGCATTGATTGATCAGGCATTCTTATTGCTTATGAAAACACCTCTCCACAGATCTAAATGAAAGTTACATAAACGCCTTTAAAACGTGCTTGACATAAATGTCTGGTGTCGTTCCTCTCCAGAGCTGTTGCAGCGTGAGCAGGCAGAGATGGCACTGCAGTTGGCAAACCTCCAGACTGACGTGAGGGTGAGCTACGGTAACGACGCCCTGATGCCCGACCAGGAGTTTGGGGACGGGCAGAGCGACCTGCTGCCTGAAGAGGGCGCTGTGGGGGCCGGCTTCATCCACCCAGAGAACTTCAACCAGGCCAATACTGACAACCTGGGTATGACGCGGACAAATAAAGGTGTACTGTGTAACTTTACTGCTCGTCTCCACGGAGATTAGGGCTGCAACTATTAATCTGAATAATAGTGACTAATCGTGACTAGTAGACTAAAATAGTCTTGATTTATTTTTATAATCATAATCGTTATCTGGACTATATAGACTCTAAAACATATGCTAGTCTTTTTTATGACAACAACCTGACATTATTAAATCAAATTATTATAAATTGAATTCAATAAATTTTCATCTTTAGTTGGTTAAAAATGCATTTAAAAAGTCTCAATGTATTGTAGAAATAAATTGAGAGCAAAAAAAATCACACTAAAATGATCATTAGTTGCAGCCCATGGAGAAGTTCTCGCTCTTTCTGGAATGTTCCACACTATTGCATTACATTTTGTCTATCTCCACGGAGACAGTATTTTGTACAGCAATAAAAACATCTGTTATTGAATACATGCAAGATAGATTACCGGTAGTTTAATGCCATATTGTGGAACAAACTGTCTTTTTCAAACTGCAATATTTTTGGGGCTTCTGGTGATAAAAATAAATGTCTAGGCTGAGGTACAAGTATTGCACAAAACACGAATAAAATGCAACTTGCAGAACAATCGCCTCATACCCATGTTTGGAGGATTACTCACTGTTCCATGAAGCTTTTATAGACAATCTACTGATATTCTAATCCAGCATATCTTCTATAACAACAATTGCGATATTAAAAATGTTTCAATATTCCTCCCACTTCTTTTTAAAGCATGTGTTTTTTTTTTAAATGAACTTTATAATGTGGTGTATGTTGTTAAAATGATATAAATTACTCTTGATTCTTGTCCATTTTCAGTTGAACCCGTCGACTCTCGCCCAAACCTGGACAGAGGGGTTCCCACACGACCAGGTCAGGGTCTCGTTCATTCTTTACAAATACACAACATTGGTCGCAATCTATGACGAAGTTAAATGTATATTAGAGATGCAGGGAAGAACATATAATACAAAATCCATTACTTGTCAAAAGTATTCAAAGGGTTATCGGAAAAACGTAAACAAGTTTAACTCAAATATCAATAATGAGGCTACATTTGTACGGTGAATAAGGTTAAGTGCAGAATTTGGGAAGTAATTAACAACATGTGAAGTGTATCTGTGTAATGCTGTTGTTGCGATGCATCTTATATTATTTAGCAAAGTAAACGACTGTGCCTTTCGTTGTCAGTGAATGGAATCAAGATGGACGCCATGCCAGAGCTGCGCATGGACACGGAGGACAGACAGAGCACGGAGTACGAGGTGCACCATCAGAAACTGGTACGAGCTAAAGGCTACATGCTAATCCACACAAAACAAGTGCTGACGTCAAGAGGAAGAGCTCATCAACATTTAGACTTTTCTCACCTCAGCTCGACAGTGTTAGTGCTTCGTTCATTGATTCTGCAGAAATACACAATGTTTTTCAGTCCCGTACGATATTTTTCCCATTCTTTTGCCCTAATAAGCAGCAATATTTGTTTTGCTAGGGACTCGTGTATTGGTCCTACTGAAAACTGTTTGGTGGTGTTCAGATACGGATACTTGGGGTAAACATTGGGGTATTTGAAAAAGTTGGTCATCTATGAATCTGGACTGTTCGTGCGACCTTTCTCCTCTCTTAGTCATAAATAACAAATGGTTAAACAAACCTTTGCTCTGTTTCTACACTATAATGCATTGTAGCTTAACGTATTCTCAGCCTATTCCGAATACGGCACTGATTGGGGCAAGTGACGAGGAGGATCACAAGTACACAAGTCCTGCTTCACAAAAACACAGAATGAAATGATAAAACAAAAAACTTACAGTGAGCAATACACATACAACAATATACAGTAAAATCAGCCCCCAAAGCAGCTGTCATAAAAAGGCCTGACTGAATAAAAAGGCTTTGAGCTGACCCTTAAAAGCAACAACAGAATCCGAAAGCGAGTGCGAGGAACCAACAGCAGTTTCTGATCCAAAGACCTCAGTGAGCGAGGGGGGATGTAAGGTTTGATCAGATCGCTGAAGAACAAAGGGGCCTGACCATGAAAGGCTCTGAAAGTCAGATCTAACATTTTAAACTGTATCCGCTAGGAGACCGGCAGCCAGGGACGGGCTTTGAGAAAGGGTGACATGTGGGCCCTTCTATTTGTGCGGGTCAAGAGCTTCGCTGCAGAGTTCTGGACCATGTTAGGTCAATATTGCAATTTAAAATGGCTAAAATATTTTTAAAAATTGTCCACGAGTGTCATAAATTACTATATAGCAGACAAAATCACAATATTTGTCTTCTTTAAAAAGTAAACTATATAGTTGCTACCACAACTAATGAATACATGTATCACTGTAATGTCAAAATACTGATGATCTTAAATTAGGCAAACTGGGAATAAGACTCAATCTTTATTCATCAAATTTTACAGTTCCACATTAAAGGTTTATTAAAGGCTCATTTCCGTTCGGAATTCAGATGCGGGAATTATAATCCAAGCTTTAGCCTTTAAATGATCTCTCAGTCCGGTGTGTGGGTGGTCAAGCCTGAAGTTTCAGTCCTTTTAGTGCAATACATTTGTTGCACTTGCAATAAAGTAAAATGCTTTTTGTGTTTGTTTGTATTTTGGCTGAAATGTTACGCAGTGGGGCTTTAAAGATGACGCGATGCACAGACATGTTACAAACCAGACGTACTGTGCAGGATTTGACACACAAGCGTCTGTCACTTCACAGCCCTCCATTTTGAATAACTACCAAGGTCATCACCATGGAGACAGGTTATTATACATCTCCATGGATACAGTCGCTGTAGTGACTAGTCCGTGGCTACAATATGGAATGAATAAACCAGGACTACCATTACGACTACTACTACGACTACTACGACTACTACGACTACTACGACTACTACGACTACTACGACTACTTGAACATTACTGCAGCAGAAACTATTACTACTACTTTTCTGCACAGGATAAAGCTAGTCATATTAAAACAGTTTCTTGACACAGGTGAGCTCTAATCTGTCTTCACGTTGTAGGTAATCCTAATCCTAACTTTATTGCTCTTATTGTACAGCCTGATATCCTCTAATCCCATATTTGTCACACAAATCGTTTCACAAAGAACATTTCAGATTAATTCAATACTCATTTTTGAAGTGAGATTACACTGGTTTAGTGCCACTCGAATGGGCACTTTTACAGTCATGCTAATCCTATTAGCACAAAATCATCTGTAAATGGTGAGAAGAATATTTTGTTTTAGCCATTTCCAACTTAATAATGTATTTGGATGTTGTTGTTTGTTCCTCAAGTGGAATCCAAACTACAAAAGCAAAAAAACAATATCCTTGGATTTTACATGATCATTAATTAAGATAGACTGAAACTATATTTATTATATCCTATAACTTTGGTAAACTTGTATTGTATTGATATTTCAGAACATGTTGTGTTAAAGCAAAGTTGTTCTTGTACAGAATTATACGATTGCTCTATTTGGTTCCAATAACTTCATAACTATAATCTGACTATATTCCTAATTCTCTTGTTACTTTTCAGGTGTTTTTCGTTGAGGACGTGGGCCCAAACAAAGGTGCCATAATCGGTCTGATGGTAGGGGGAGTGGTTATCGCGACCGTCATCGTCATTACTCTGGTGATGCTGCGAAAGAAACAGTACACGTCCATACACCACGGAGTCATCGAGGTAAGACCTGGTTCAGCCCTGGTTCAGCCCTGGTTCAGCCCTGGTTCAGCCCTGGTTTAGCCCTGGTTTAGCCCTGGTTTAGACCTGGTTTAGCCCTGGTTTAGCCCTGGTTTGGACCTGGTTTAGCCCTGGTTTAGCCCGGTTTGGACCTGTTTAGCCCTGGTTTGGACCTGGGTATGGACCTGGTTTTTTAGCCCTGGTTTAGCCCTGGTTTGGACCTGGTTTAGCCCTGGTTTGGACCTGGTTTAGCCCTGGTTTACCCTGTTTAGCCCTGGTTTAGCCTTGCCTGGTTTGGACCTGGGTTTGGACCCTGGTTTAGGGTCTTGGAGTTTAGCCCTGGTTTAGCCCTGGTTTGGACCTGGTTTAGCCCTGGTTTGGACCTGGTTTAGCCCTGGTTTAGCCCTGGTTTAGCCCTGGTTTGGACCTGGTTTAGTCTTTATCCTTTGTGTACTCACAAATTAGACCTGTTTAGTCCTGGTCGAGACATAGTTTAGTCTCTTTTCTGGTTTAGCCCATTCTTAATTTATAGCAGCAATTTTGTTTTAGAGACCCCCGCCTTGCGTTAATCCTGGTTTGAACCTGACATTGCCCTTGTTTTAAAACCTGGTTCAGTCATGCTTTAGTCTTGCATTAGTCCTGGTTTAGACCTAGTTTAGACTTGAGTTTAGACCTGGTTCCGTCCTGGTTGAGACCTGGCTTGTTCTTTGTTTGGTTTTGCTTCAGTCCTGCATTAATCCGGGTTTAAACCTGGTTTGTCAAAAATCTCAAAAATCTGAGACTAATCAATACCAAAACTGGTATCGAAACGAGATCCTAATTTGAGCAAGTATAGATACTAAAACTTTGACATTGAAAGGACAAAATGTGACCATTCCTGAACAGTTTTAAAATGATCTTTAGCTTTATCAGAACTAGTGTAAGACCACATGTTCACAAGAAGAACTACTATTTTGTGTTGAAAATAACATTCTATTGTCTAAATAAAGGAGTGTTGTTTTCACTGTGGTATCAACATTTGGATTGCGTATCAAGCTTATTCATTAATATCGAAATTGAGTTTTAGATTTTTGTATCATGACTTTTCCTACAAGTTAAGACCTTGCTTAGTTCTATTTTAGTCTTGTTTGGACGGTTTAGTACTGGCTTAGACCTGGTTTAGACCTCAGTTTTACTCGATAAGACCCTTTTTCGTATTCATTTAAGGCTTTGAAATTAGCCTAATAAGTCCTGCTTTTATTATAGTAACCTATGAAATGGGCACTTTGAAAATGTCCCCTTCTCCTTTGTCTGTTGCAGGTGGATGCGGCCGTGACCCCAGAAGAGCGCCACCTGTCGAAGATGCAGCAGAACGGCTATGAGAACCCCACCTACAAGTTCTTTGAGCAAATGCAAAACTAAAGAAGCTAAATCAGAAAGTATCCAAGAAGCACACTAAATATATTTAGAATCATCTCCTTTCCCACTCCCCCATCTGGTCCTTAAAACTGGCTTGTCCTAAAGCTGGGTCCCACGTTTTAAAGTATATTTTTATTCATTTAATAATACTGGTCAATACAGGTTTTGTCCGGGTTTCAACCTGGTCTATTCTTGGGTTTGACCTGGTTTAGTCCCCAATTCGAAGTGATATCTAAAACAATACCAAATGTAAGTGCATTTATTGTTTGAATTTAGATCTTTCAAGGCCACTACACATGCGATTAACAGAAATTCTGTGCCATACGGTCATTTTCAAAAAGAAATGATACTGAAATGATGAAAAAACACACATTAAAGTAGAAAAAGATGCCAATCAAATGTACTTATTGAAACTAGTGGGATCCTCGTGTAGGCATTGTAGCTTATAGCATCTCTTGCTAAATATTTTTTCCACTTTTATTTTTGTATTTAATTTTGCCTGGGCCGACACTAGAGGCCCGATCCATTTTGCACCAACTTTATTCACTTTATGATTTACAGAAAGCTGTTTTGGGTTGTCTAAGGCCTGCTGAAAAGCGTGCATTCTCCAAACTTAATTCAGAGGTAAATATTGATATCATTTTGGCTAGTTTATTGGTTACATTTGAATCTGAAGTGTAGTTTGGATTGTAGCATGCACAAAACTTGGGCTAGTTTATTAAACATATTGTGTAGTTGCAATGAATGGAAAACAAGGAAATGTGCAGAATGTACAGCCCGCCTCTTCTTTAGATAAAGCACTCTGATTCGCCGTTGGATTGTGGCGGTAGATGGCTTAGGTCTCTCTATTTTGACTTTCTTGTTGTGGGTTCTGATCTTGGTTTAGACCTGGTTTAGTCCACTATTTTACAAACCTATTTATTCCACCCAAATGAAAATGATGCGTTATGTTTTAAAACTAGCCCCAGTCTGTCCCGACATCTTGCACCACTTCTTGCACTCTACGTCAACACTGGAGACATAGCAACCCTCAGCTTCCTTCCTACCTCCTCCCTTCCTTCCTTCCTTCCTTCCTAGTTCTCAGCTTGTATCCTTTGTGTGTCCTTGCTCATTCACAACAGCTGGACTGTCGCGTGCGGCGCTCTTAAAGGGACGCTAACATCATTTTGACAATAATGGTTCTACTAGTGTGACTACTTTTGAAGGCGAGTTAAAATTCCGTATAGTAGATGTATAATGGGTAGGCTTAGTCCTGGTTTAGACCTGGTATAGAGCTTATTTAGTCCTGGTTCAGACCTGTAACAGACCTGAGAAAGTATTGGATAAGCCCCAATTTATACCTGGTTGAGTGCAGGTTTAGAACGGGTTTAGATCTGGTTTAATCCATTCTATTAACATTTATGTAATACATATTTGCAATAATAGTTATTTCAATATCCAAATCCATTTTTCAAAATATGCTACTGTCCCTTTAAGACTTCTGGAGATAAAACGGTTGTAAGAACACTTTATTTCTTTTATCTTTTTCCGGTTTTGTTTTTCAAAAAATGATGAAAAAAACCATTGAAAAAAATATTATAAAAAATCTGAAAATAAGTCAACTGATGTAAAGTCCTTTTTTTAAATTGCGTGTAATGCTGACGTCTTAGCTATCGTTCCTATGTAGTGCATGACAACGATGATTTCAAATATTTGGAGAAAAAATAAAATACAGCAAGCTGCTCTTCTCGAATAGATTGTCATTTTAGCAAGATTGTATATTTAGTAATTCTTGTGATCACGTGAAAATGAAATATATATAAATTTAGATTGAAGCCAGGTCTGCTTTGAAAATATCATGTACATTGAAAAAGATTTTGAAGTTGTTTGTCGAATTGTTAATTATTATTCTTTGCTTTTTTTTTCTCATCTGTATGTACAAATTGTCACGGAAATGTTCAAATTGTCAAAAACAAAAAAACAAAAAAAATATCACTGTGTTTTCTTTTTGTTTAAGAGTCATTCATGTTTTTATAAAACAATAGATGCGTTTGGTGATGGGAGAGTTAGGCTGATATTTACAGGTGGTTTTGATGGGTTTGTGTCGTTTCAAAGCCAATGGAAGGCTTTAGACCTGTAAAGTTAGCGGGACCTGATTTAGACCTGGTTTAGACTTGGCTTTTAGATGGTTTATACTTTGTTATGACTTGATTAGTCTCTTGGTTCTGGTTTAGTCCAAGAATGACACATGTCTATTGAGGCTTCAATCTAATTTCTTGATATTTTTGGACGATTTACCATTTGCAAATCGTACCCAAAATCCTAAATAGTAGCTCTACCCTCTCCACTTGTTTTGAAACGACCATCCTGAATGCTACAGGTGGGTAGCATGTGAACAAAGGGTGCAGTGGGGTGGGGTTTTTACACAAAGCGCCTAGCAGAGGGCGGTGTAAAAGCAGAGAGAAGCAGATTGTATTGAGTTTGGTTTCTTGTGGGTTAAATACGAGTTTCCACTGTGTTAATATCGTACAGGCCATTTGCATTGACTGGGCTTTCTACACTGTCCTCCATAATAAAGTTTTGAATGTACATACAACAATTAAGTGTCTGTTTTAAATCTATAGCCTCACCGTTGATATGAGCTTGGTGTTTTCAAATTAGATAAGCTGTAGACTTTTTTTCTTTTTTAAGTTATTAAATCATTGTTTTTAAAAGACAAGGGGACGAAAATTTCCAAATAGATTTTTAATGGTTATCTTACCACCTTAATGAAGTTTAAAAGAAACGTTATCTTAGGGCTGGGAATGACTATTTTACCACACCACTTTACGTATATCAATCCATGTTCCGGTTTGTCAGATGCCCTCCCATCCTCCTGTAACCCTGTAGTGTTTAACGGAGGTGGAGCAGGTCAGATGTCTCTAGTTAATCAGAAATATAGTGGGATAATGGAAACTAGAAATTATTAGGGAAATTATTCTTTTGAACACCATATTATGATAAAGAATACGGCGATTAATTTTTCATTGTACATTGAGACTTTTTAAATACATCAACAAAATAAATTAAAATACTATAAATGGTTTAAAAATATATACATTATTAAATACACTTAACCCCATCTAGAATCCATTGTATCTCATTATTCTCCTTGGTCGACCTCTCACACTCACATAACATTAGCCTCTAGCTCCAGTCCTTTGCTCAGGGACACATATAAAAAATAAAACACATTGAGCTGTTGAACATGACATATCTACAGTGGCTCTTCAAGGACAAACTAAAGGCATTTGACCTGGAACAGCGCAGGTCACTGGATGTTAGTTCATAAAGAGACTGGAGGGAGAATGAGTAGCAGTATGAACGTTGATAAGTCATTTTTTTTTAAGGTTTGAGCAAGGTTAGAGCAAATAAAAGATGGTATAAAAAGGATGTCATTTGGTACAATTTGTTACCAAGAATTTGCCCACTTTAATGTACGTTCTGGTGTTCTTAAGTCTAATCTGGAGCACAAATAAAAACTTGTGTTCTTGATTCATTTGTTTGTAGTTTGCTGTTGAGTGTTATTTTATATTAGAATATTTGGTTGAATTACAGGTCCCCAAATTTGCGTTTATCTTTAATAACACAAAAAATCTCTTTACTAAAGACACTCCCGATTAATATGCAACCCAAAGTATGGTGTTTAATAGTTAAAGAAAAATATTGTGTGTAGTTAAACATACCGCATGCATTGAAGAACACCACAATACAATAAATCATTACAATTTGGGAAAATGATTACATAAAACACGTGGAGGAACATTAACCTATTTTTATTCAATACAAGATATTTTGAGACAAAGAATCAATTTACAACATGGACAACATTCACTTGGCCACTTCCTCCAAGTTGGGGTCTGGAAAAAACATCAATGAGCATGTCAATAAAAACGATTGCACAAATGCAAAGGTAATGATCTCATATTTAATACACATTTAGGACATTAGTCTTCATTCAAAGGCTCAAGTTTTATGAGAAAAGGAGCATGTGCCATGTCATAAAATTAATTTTCTTTCTTCATATTGATCAATTTCAAATATTATTACATTTTATGCAATTTAATTAAAAAATAAATTGGACTTCAAGATATATTGAATTGCAATTGTTTAAGTCCTTTGCAGTGTTTCAGAAAAATCACAATTATATCATATTATATTTCAGCTTTACTTTCAATATAATTTCCTGAAGAACAGCAATAAAGCTAGTCTTAACCCACCTGTGAATTTGAACTCTGGGAACTTGTTGAGGTCTCCGCCTCCGTAGAGCCGCTGCAGTTTAATCACTTCATCGTTCATGTTTTTTTGGTAAGAGGGTCCCAGCTTCCACAATCCCACCAGCCGCCCTGAGGAGAGGGAGAGGCATGCGCTTTTAGATACTAACAAACTTACATTTAAAACTCAATTCTAATTAGAGGGAAAATACTTGACACTCAATACTGATTTAGATTTCACAGTGATAATAATAATAATAAAAAAGGGTGTATGAATTTGTATTGTATTTCTCGACTTGCGATTCTGAATTATCCGAATAATCACAATTATCGATTAAAAGAATAATCTCGTCGTCCTAAACACCAACTACATTTCAGTATACGGGACATTGAAAACATTCCATAAGAGCAGGATGAGCGTGAGCCACTGACTTGCTCTTGGTGTTGTAGTCACGGATCTTGTCCAGGAACAGTTTCTGCACCGGGTCCATGTCCTTGGCTTTGTTGAAGACCACAGCAGAAAACCCGATGTTCCTGCGCAGAGCGAGGCCCACAGCAGAGCGCAGCAGAGAGGAGAGCTGGAACATACGGTGCAGCGCCATCTGAAGGCAACAAGAACGCAGAAAATGTCAGACTCAACTTCTATAGAAAGGAAAACGCTGGATATTGATTTAGACAAAACAATGACTAATTATAAATAAAACAAAACCACATTCTTTTTGACAAACTTTTTAAAACAGAAAAATTATAGTAGTTTCTTTAAAATGTTCATCTGAGCTTACACTAGTTTTGATAAAGGCAAATCGAAAACTTACGGTAACAGTAACAACCAACTACCAACATCCTATTTTAGCTTTTTTCCCCCCTTCTTGCATCGATACTCTTGCATCAACAAAAGTTTTATAATATCTGGGTTTATTCACATCCAAAGGGCAGGCGGAATAAGTGCAATGCATTTTTAACAATCCAACACAGAATTGTTAGTGTCTGGTGCAAAGTAAATATGGTAAACTTTAAACAATTCTAAAAAGATTTGTATAACAATATAATTGATATGGAAATGGTCTTACTTTTTTTTTTTTCATTTGACAAAAAAAAGGAATGCAATAAGAATTTAGAACTATATTGTGCAGCCCTTGTTTGTATGTAGCTCCTCTAGTGCTACCTAGAAAGAGCACTTCAAGTTAGATAATGAGATTTACTTGTAGCACAAGGCACAATCATAGCTATGCGTGCAGGTATGTTAGATATCTGCTATTCCTCCCTCGCTTAATAACAGCACAGCTCACGTCAGAACTTTTAGAGAGCGTATCTTTTACGTCCTAACTTGACTCAAGGACTGTCAACACGAACGATGCTACGTTAGCTTAGCAACATTAGCAGCGACGCAATTAAAGCTTTTCAAACTAAGGTGGTCAAAAGAAGAAGAATGCGAGTTCAAATGCGATTATCTATCATCTATTAACATGCAATAATGAAAAGTTAAATCATTTGAGCGCAAATGAGCGCAGAATATAGAGAAAACGTCTGCTAATGCTAACCGGATCCGTCAATGGGAAAACTCACTAGCTTTAGCTTTAGCATTAGCAGACAGCTCTCAAATAAGTCAGATTTAACTGCTATGTTGATGCTGCAAAGGCAAACTTAAAGCTACGGTAGATATGAATACGGGTCATGAAAAAGATAAGCGTAATGTCAAGTAAAACTAATCGTTTTTTGTTGCATTAAGCCCAGATTTCGCACTCACCTTGGTTTGACACGAAGAGCTCAAGATCCAAATGTGGAGACCGAGGAGGATTCTGGGAGAGCGACACGGCACGTTTTTTACGTAAAGGACTGAATTTATTTATTTATTAATCTTGTGATTTATTATTTTAATTAAATGCATTTTCCCTATATGTACTGTATTACTGTAATGTGTGAATTATTTGCTTATCTCTAAACAAATAAATATATTTAAAGGTGCACTATGTAACTACTGAGATGTTATTGCTTTGAGAGAGTTGCAGAGTATGGCATTAAACTTCTCTATTTTCATGGAGACAAGCAGGTAACGTTACAAGCTAGGTACAGGTCAGATCTGTGGAGAGGTCACACCGCTCACAGTAAGAAGTTTAATGCTTACCGTAATTGCTTTCCCTGGAATGTTCTTCAGTATGGGCTGTGGAACATTCCAGGCATTCTCCCTTGAGTCAAGCAGGTGGTGGACCTCCAGAAGAAAGGTTTTTCAGTATTAGAAACAGTATTTCTGGAGGTTGAAAGTCACCTGCATGATTCCAATGGAAATAGAAAGTTAATAGAAAGTGATTTAAATAGACCCAAACTTAAATCTACATAAAATCAACAATGCCATCTTTTTGCAGATAATTTTCTATTTCTATTTTTATTTAATATTTTATCATAAGAAAATATCCAAGTGATTAAATAAACTGTTGCTCCTTTCAATAATCTCTTTGAATTAGAATTAACCTGTAGCTTGGGTCAAACGAGTCAACCTTCTCTTTTTTGTAATGGGATGCTGCTTGTGCCAAAATTTCCCTACTCTTAAACATGAATAATTTAGGTTGCGTATCACATCCATTCTGCCTCGCAGTGTATTCCCACAAAGATGAGAACATTGGACCGGCAAATCTCCATAAATCTTTCAGACTGTCATGATGGACACTTCAGTGCCTCACAACAGCAGTATATTTCCTAGTTTAATATTTGGAGTGATGCTATAAATAAAACAATGACTGCGGAGTTACTGTCTGAAGCTGGATTCAATGCAATATTGAAGTTACTCTTAAATGCATTGTTAAAAATTCAACAAATGAAATCAGATTAATTCAGATTGATCCAGATGATCTATGAGAACCTTTTCTACGATGGTTCACTCAAGACGAATGACGGATTAAACCAACTCATTAAATCAGAATATTGTCCTTGAATCCTTGCCACCTTTATGGCTTTGTTCTTTTTAGCCACGGTCAAGGGTTAGGTCCAAGACCTCATTCAGTCCTGAATTCCCTTGGTTTAGTCCTTAGAATCAAATACAAGTCTTTAATACAAAACCATTTATTATTGTTATATCTTTCAAATACATTTTATACAATTCATTCACACTGAAAAAACTCACACGCTTTTTTATCTGATATTGACAAAAAGTGGCACTAAAAGTCACCATTGAAGACACAAAATTAAGGCAAGTTTTTCATACTTTTCTTACAAAAAGAATATCCTTAAATATCACAAATGAATCCAAAAAGGCACAAGGCTTATAGAAAAGTATACCATGCAGGCACATTGTAGAAGACGGAATGGGTTCAAAATATTACTTAAATACTGCAATAGTTTATGGCTTTAAGTATTCGCAAAAACATCAAACTTAACTCTTTGGTACAAGAAAAATCTAATATTTTGAACATTATTTGCCTGCATTGAAAGGAATCTTACTTCACCACCAGGGGGCAGTTTAGCGCCTTGGAAGCGTCATAGCGAAACAATAAAAAACAGACGTTTGCCAAACTCATTGATATATTTTGACAGGTTTTGTTATTGGAAGATAGTCAAAAATAGATTTATAAATTGAACTTGTTGGCACTGGGTTGAAGGAGCGTCGGTGGGTCTCATAGCATGAATGATTGGGTGTGTTTGAAATCCTGAAAAGAGAAAGAAAAACACCAAAAGTGAGCACCATTGTAAAGGTTTTGTATAAAAATATGGCACTTTCTGAGTAAAAATGTCAAAAATTGCACATATTTGGGACACAGCCTAAATCTTAAAAATGGATGGAGTCAAGTTTAAATTTCTTGTTGATTTTGTTGACATATTAGATACAAAAGAATTTACCAAGAAGATTTAAGCTAAACTAAATTAGACAAAATTAGTGTAAACATTCTTAACAAATCAGGTTTAGAATAAAATATCAACAAATCCTTCAGTAAAATCCATCCAAAGCTTGGTAAGTACGAGACTAGAAAGTTTGTTGAAATAGCAAAAATGGGAGTCTAAACATCTTTAAAGTAAATAAGAGTTAAAAAAAAATACATGTGTTTAACAAACTCATCAAAACATACTTTGAATAAGAAAATAATTCAAATTTGCAGTCGTAGATGTAGTAGTAGTATTTTCGCAGTAAAAAAAATCTTACATTTGGATAGTTACATCTGCAGTAAAATGATACAAACCCCATAAGTAGTAGTACTTTCACAAGTCTTATAGCTACCTGAGTTATGTCATCCCAACTACTTTTACTTCAGCCCACATTTTAAGTACTACTTCCACAGCTCAATCCAATAACACAGCACAGATCTAATAGCAGCAGAGGCTAATGACATTACAATGGACTTAAATGGGATTGTACTGACTGGCTGTACACAGTGAGAGGGACTGTTCATGTTAGCAATAGAACGCATTATAAAACCAGACAGGGATTTGATTTAAGAGGCTATGAGGGCAGACTTAGCAAGGAATTGATGGGAAAACATTGCGCCGCTGTCATTTAGTGTTTTGGGGATATCAGAAATGGACGGGGCAGTAAAAAAAAAATAAAAAAAAAATAAAGAACTACCTACAGCAATTTCTGTTACTATAATTATTACCACTACTACTTCTTCAACTACAATTACTGCTGCTGATACTGTCGCTATGGCTACAACTGACAGTTATTTTAGCAGTCGATGAGCCTGCAATTGTTTTTTCAGATTCAATCGACTTATCAAACGGTGATGTCTATTGTAAATGTAGATTTTCAAAATGCATCTTTAACTGAATATGGTAGAAATGAGGTTGAGGGAAATTTGTTCTCTGAATTTGACCCGTCCTTTCATGTCGCTGGGGCAACCTGTCAGGAGCAGTCAGAAATATGTGGACTGGCTTCTAGATAGAGAATATTTGCATAATAAATGCGTAATAATTATGAAAATCCCAAATTGTTTTACTTTGGCATGTATTTGAGAGTTTGCATACTCAACAATGGCTACCAAAAAAAGTCTCACTACTTGCTACTACTACATACTACTTCTTACAACTACTACTCCTCATAACTACATACTACTACCACTTTTAAATCATGGATGTCCCACTTTAGTTGCCTCGCATTTTTGGCTCACACTTTCAAAACAAAAGCCCTCTTCCTGTTTTTTGGACTTCATAAGTGAAACCCTAGAGGTGTGTCCATGTCAATACAATATCAAGTGTGCAGTTTCTACCCCGCTAGAGACATTTAATCGTGCTTAAGTCATCTCTGTGTTAGCATTTAGCTTTGGAAGGTCAGCACAAGGTGAAATGATACAAAAATGATGATTACCTCTTGTGGCGGAGGGATGTAGTTGACGTTGGACCTAAAGGGAAAGAGAAAGGGAGAAAAAATATTGGTGACGAACAAAATTGTAACTTGAAGCGCTTTCCTGACTCATGTTTGTATTAATAATGTAGAGAAGGCACTCCCCTTTGGCTAAATGGAAAAGTCAGGTTGAATGAGTGATACGTGCTAATAAGAGCAAGTTCAAGACTCAAGAATTGTCTTGAAATGATATTAATGAAGCCTAATGTGTTATACCTATTTTAGACCTGGTTTTTGTGCAGGTCTGCACCAGGCTTAGTCCTGCTTTAGTCCTCGTTTAGGACTGGTTGAATCCTGTATTTGTCCTCATTTAGTCCTGGTTTAGTTCTGTTTTAAACTTAGTTTAGTCACGGTTTAGTCATGGTTTAGTCATGGTTTGGTCATGGTTTAAGCATGGTTTGGTCAGGGTTTAGTCCTAGTTCAGAGCTGTTTTTTAGAGCTACATGATTTTGGATAAAAGTATTCCGATTGCAATTACATTTGCAATAAATGTTTTAAAAGTAGGATTTTGCCCAAAGCCCAGACTTTAAACAACTCGTGAAGCATTAACATTTGAGATGAGACAGAAATCTGAACTGCTAAATAAAATACGAGAATCACATGTTTGTAGGCGTCAAAACTGCAAGGTTTTCTGTTAAAAGACAAGACATTTGTTTGCAGATGATATTCTAGTATCTCAGAAGTGTCATTGTCCTTGGATAATTGGGCCATGACGCAAACGACGATTAAGGACTGGACTAATATCATGACTGACATGCACACAATGGAAAAAAATTACTTCTGGACTCAACTTGAAAATAGACAAATTTCAAAAACAATGGACAAAAATGGGACATGGTTTTGAACTTAGTATGATATATATATATATATATATATATATATATATATTATATATATATATATATATATATATATATATATATATTTATTTATTTATTTATGTATGTATGTATGTGTGTGTGTGTGTGTGTGTGTGTGTGTGTATATATAATATATATATATATATATATATATATTACTGTTCTATCTTCTATGTTCTAATAAGATAAAAAATATAACTATACGTAAACTCAAATTGCAATTTCGATTTGCGATATATTGGTGCAACCCTGGTATAGATCCGGTTTATACCTGGTTTAAACCTGGTTTAGACCTGGTTTAGTCCTGTTCATGGTGTTGTCCTGAATTTAGACCTCGTATAGTCCTAGCTTGAGTAGATCTGTTTAAAACCTGGTCTAGACATGGTTTTGACCTGCTTTAGACCTGGTTTGGTCCTGGATTAGTCCTTTAAATCATGCTCCCTTTAGCTAAAAAGGAAAATTTAGATTTGAGTGACTGACACTATTTAATAAAGGCATTATACATTATTTTCACATGTTAAATTTTAGACCTGTTTTGGTCCTGGTTTAGGTCTGTGTTCAGTCCTGGTTCATGTCCTGATTTAGATTTAAATTAACTCTTTATTTACTCTGGATTATTCCTTCTACTACTTCTAATGGTGAGTTTCAATCCTGGTCTAATTGTGGTTTAGTCCTGGTTTAGAATTGGTTCTGTCCTTGGTTTAGTTCTGGTTCAGTCCTGGTCTCTGCCCTTCGGCTAAAATGTAAATGTCATATTTGAGTGACTGATACAGCCTAATAAGGGCATGTTTACATTTGACTGCAAAACATTATATTCATGTTCTCTACATACAAAGGTCCATCATTGATATTCATTTCAGACCTGCTTTTGTTTCTTTTTATTTTATAATAAACGTCATAATATATATAATATATATGAAAGGTCAGCTCTGTGGAGAGGCGACCTGCTCACAGTAAAACAAAATTTTCAAGGTCTTTTTGGAGCAATAAAAACAACCATAATGAAATAAAAGTTTCAGATAAATTTAACGCCCAACTGTAGAACATTTAAGGCACAGATGATAACATCTCCATGGAAACAATAACCAAAATATTGTGAAAGCGTATCAAGTCCCACAATAATATTGTGGGCTTTCACAATATTATTAATAATAAGTTTCCCTGCTAAAAAAGAGAAATAAAACTACATAGACCATGATCCTTTGCTCCTTTTCAGTGCGAAGATGAAGAATGTTATCAATGCTGCATTCATGTGGTCCCCGGGTCCTCGGGTCCTCGGTCCCTCGGGTCCTCGGGTCCCGGGTCGGGTCCCGGGTCCTCGGGTCCCCGGGTCCTCGGGTCCCCGGGTCCTCGGGTCCTCGGGTCCTCGGTCCCCGGGTCCGGTCTGGGTCCTCGGGTCCTCGGGTCCTCGGGTCCTCGGGTCTCGGGTCTCGGTTTCTTATTTGTTTGCATTCATGTGGTTCCTCGGGTCCTCGGTCCTCGGGTCCTCGGGTCCTCGGGTCCTCGGGTCCTCGGGTCCTCGGGTCCTCGGGTCCTCGGGTCCTCGGGTCCTCGGGTTTCTTATTTGTTTGCATTCATGTCTCGGTTCTCGGGTCCCGTCCTCGGGTCTCGTCGGGTCCTCGGTCCTCGGTCCCCGGGTCTCGGGTCGCGGTCCCGGTCCCGGGTCCTCGGTCCTCGGTCCTCGGGTCCGGGTCCTCGGTCTCGGATCCCGGTCCTCGGGTCCTATGTTGCATCGGGTCCTCGGGTCCTCGGTTCCTCGGTCCTCGGGTCTCGGTCCTCGGTCCTCGGTCCTCGGTTCCTCGGGTTTCTTATTTGTTTGCATTCATGTGCCTTTTATCTCAGAAATTCAACTGAATAAACATTGCTGAGAATTCTCTTCAACAACTTTTAATGGAGCAAACCTTTAAGATTTGGTGTTCTTGAAACTTAGATGTTTAATGTTTTGGAAATTAGCCAGCTCGGTCAGTTTGGTGGCGACTCTCTCCTTTCAGGCGGACTGGGCCCTTCTATGTGGAGGGTTTGCTCCGGGCTAGTTTCCCCCATCAACCCAAAACATGCACAAAAGGGAGAATCCTCAGCCTACGGTCCTGAGCCTAGAACAATGATCTAGAGATTGGTCCCTGGGCAAATGTTTAAGCTAACTTGACAAATCAGTTGAGCAGAAGGTGACATCAGGTGTGGAAGTCGAACAGCAGGTTTCGACCCGAGATCCCGAGATCCCGAGATCCTGAGATCTCGAGATCCCGAGATCCCGAGTTATTCTCCCGACGTGCAAGCGTTCATGTGCGATATTGTATTATGAGATTTTCATATCGTTACATCCCTATTGTTTGTAAATGTCATTAAGAGGGGCTGCAAAACGTTTGTTCTCGCAGCCCCCCCTTTAGCTGGCTCCGCCCCTGTCTCTCGCTTTCTCTCTCACTCACATGTCGTCAGGTCGGTGCAGGGTTTGGTTGGATGCTTCGTGGCACTCAGTAATCCAGAAGGACCTGTAGGGGGCAGTGTTTTAGGGGCTTTTTAGTCTCATTTATACCGCCCGTTGCACACAGCATGCTTAGGGGGACAAGTGGAAAATGGAGGGGCAGGATTTTATCTGAAACACTCTCAAACATGCATCATTCTGCCCCTGTGAGCAAGAGGAACATGCAGCCACCAACCAGGACACACACAGGCAACTCAGTGACTACAATAGCGTCTTATTTTAGACCTTTTCAGATGGAATTGGATCGGGTTTAGTCCTGATTTAACCACAAGACTTTTCTAATGGGAGGTCTACCATTTGTTTGAATCCACTGAGTGCCCTTGGTCTGGAATCTTCCACAACATGGCATGACACATTTCATTTCGTATTTATTCAATTACAGGTGTTTTATTGCTCAAACCTGCCTTGAAAAAACATGCTCCTGACTGTGAGCGGGGTTTTTCACCAGATGTTAACAGCAATAATATTATAATAATATTTATAAGTATAAATTAGACCAGAAAAATACACTAAAAAGTAGGAAAAATATAAAGAAGATATAAAGTAAGTAAAATAAAATTAAAAGTGTTTAGTCCATGTTTAGATCTAGTTTAGTCTTAGTTTAGACCAGTTTACTTTGAATTGGTTAGAGTCACAATTTAGGCCTGGGTTGTGTCTGGTTTTAACCTGGTTTGGTCCTAGTTTCTGGTCCAGACTAAACTTGCTCGCAAGATGAATTCTTGCGATTTATGTGAGTTCACAACTCAAAGTGTAAAGACTTGCTTTACACTTTATTATCACGTATTACGTTGTCGTTGTGTCACTACAGTTTGATGCTGTCATTATTTCAAATGGCGTTCAGGGGGGCTGTAAATGCTTTTGAAACAAATACTTCAACTTCTGATCCACAAACCTCATCATTGTTCATTTCTTAGGGCTGAGCTCCGTCTTATTAATCCGTCAACAATTACGTCTTTGGAGTTGAACAATGGCAGCACTTTCAGGAGCTATTGTGGGGGGGGGGGGGGGGAAATGTCCCTTTTGTTTATTTATGCTGACTGAGAGGTTAAACTTTGTGCCAGTTTTTGTTTCATGTGATTAGGCCCAGTAATTACAGAGATATGAACCATAAACCAAGACAACAAATCTGCAATTAAACAGCAAATACGACCATAGCAGAGCCGACAACTTTTTCTCATATTGGACCAAAAAATATAGATAATTATTTTCAAAACTGGCTTTCATTATTTAATTAGTAATTACAGCCTTGGTCTTAAATTAAGCTGGCGTCTTTTCCCATTCTTTTTTGACAATTTGACAGAAAGTTATGCTAGCAGTAATTTAGCCATCACGATCCGAACAGCAGTGTGAGGAATGCATTGTGTAAGTGTCTGCGCATTTGAACTGCCCGTCTGTACGATTGAGACGCCGGGGATGATAACTCTGTGGCGCATCAGAAATCATGTCACATTGTCTTTGAGGAGGAAGGAGAGGGAAGGAGAGCGAAGGGAAGAAGAAGAGAAGGCGCTTTGGTCTAAAAATAGGGACGAAGGAGAAAGAAAGAGAGAGAGCGCGAGAGCGAGAGAGAGAACGAGAGAGAGGGAGACTTAACCCAGACGAAAGGAGGCGAGGGGAGAGAGAGAGAGAGAGAGAGAGAGAGAGAACGAGAGAGAGAGAGAGAGAGAGAGAGAGAGAGGAAGAGAGAGGGAGAGAGAGCGAGAGAGAGAGAGAGGAAGAGCGAGAGAGAGAGAGAGAGAGAGCGAGGCAGCGCTAACAAGGCGGTAATCAAATAACAGTGTCTTTGACTGTGGACGAGCCAGGGCCTTTATGCACTGGGGACGGAGCAATATGAAGTGAGTGAGGAGTGAATCAGGACTAAAGCGGGACTAAACTGGGATTAAACCAGGACTAGACCAAGCCGGAAGGTGGATTTATAGCAATATGCAAGATCAACTCGAATACTCAAACAAAACTAAAAGATGGGCAAAACAAAAAACAAAATGATGAAGCAAACCAGGAGGACTAGAACAAGACCAGACTAAGACTGAACCAGGACTAAACCGAGCCTTAAAGTGGACTAGACGTAATGAGCAACAGAACTCAAATAAGGACTAAAGCAAGATTGTTAACCTGGACTGAACCTGGACTCAATGAGGTCTAAACCGTGATGATGTTTAAATCAGGACTGAATTAGGATTAAACCAGGACTAGACCAAACAGGGTGTAGTGGGGCTCTGAGATCTGCAAGGGCAAGTGTGCTTGTTCAAAACATGGTGGTACCGGTCATTTAAAACACGACGTTCAAAAATGTCCTAGTCGAATGTGTAGGTGCACACTTCTGTATTCTGCTGCATTTAAGTGAATTTTATTTTGCAAATGATGAGGCTATTACGGTGAGACCGCTGTCACACCAGCCGATTAGAGGGCCAGCGAGGTGACATCGGGGCAACCGTGGTTCAGCGCACTACCAAGACGGTTCCCTTTCCATCGGTGTGAAAGGCAACATGGCGTGAACTCATAACCTGCTCCGGACCAGGTTAAGAGGCCAATAATATCAGATCAGAGAAGAATCCAACAAACAGGGCGGAGCCAGAGAGAGAGGAGAGAAAGAGAGAGAGAGAGAGAGAGAGAGGAGCAGAGAAATGAGGAAATGAAGTGACAGAGCATATTTTCTTTTATCAGTGTACACAGAGTTATAGAGTGATGATATTTCAACTGGCTACACAGAGCATATACTTTTATCAGTGTACACAGAGTTATAGAGTGATGATACTTCAACAGGCTACACAGAGCATATACTTTTATCAGTGTACACAGAGTTATAGAGTGATGATATTTCAACAGGCTACACTCAGTTTATGCAGGTAATTCGTAGGTAACATTCCTATTATCGTGAATAACACTGCCACATTAAACACACGCTAATAAACTATACAGAACTCACCAGTATGTAACTGAGGGTCTTTAAGCGCTGCTCGTCATTCATTCAAGTCCATGACCATGTAAGAGCTGTTTTAGGCCTGTGTTTCAGGACTTTAGTACATCTGTGCTTTCGATACAGATGAATCCTGAGTTTGCATTGATTTCTATTTGATCTCTTATTTTCTCGCGTATGATTGTGATTATGACTGAGAGTTCATGTTTGAAGTGCGCTGCTCTTTCCATCTCCATTGTTCTGATTGGTCGTAGTACGATTTCTCCACAGCCTTGGTTAGTCAAACTGGGCAGGAGAGACTTGTCCAGTATAAGTTCAGACAACTTCATAGTACAGGCCTAGGATCAGCCTCGGCTCCAATCCAAACCTTTTAAATGTAACGTTACATTACATTTATTTCAGGTAAAAGGTTTCAATTAAATGCATATTTTACGCCCGTAAAATCAGATGAACCTGGACTGGTCTTTTCTGCTGCTCCTCAATGCAGATGCTGTTTTTTGGACAGAGCATCAAGTGCTGGAGGAACCTTTCCAAGGTGTTGGACTATTTGCGAATAAAGACACAAGCTGAAGGCTCTATGCGGCCTGCAATGAACCACAGCAGAAGGAATACACATCTGACTCCTAACTACCTGCTTGTCTCTATGGATATAGATACATTTAATGCAGTACTGTTGAAGATTTCAAAGCAATAACATCTCCAGACAAGCAGGTGGCAGGTCCTTATACGCTGCACCTTTAATTTTATTTGTTTTTCTACAGTTGCTAAAATGACTCTTAAAACCAACTGAACCACCTAATTTATACGTAAGGAGGTCGACCTCTGACCCTATACCTGGTCAGATTGTCAAAAGAAAAACAAATATACTAATTGATACCAAACTCAAAGGTATACTAATTTCAGAAAGTATAAATATTAGAAAAAATAACATGAACAGGACAAAATTGGAATTGCCTAAACCTTTTATAACAATCTTGAGCTTTACCAGAACTATTATAAACCAGCCTGGTGACACAAACAACTAGTAAAGTAGTCTGATTAGTCTATTATCATCATTATTATTACTACTATCATCATTATTATTACTATTATCATCATTATTATTACTACTATCATCACTTTGGTAGCAAGCCTATTCCGTAGTATCAAAATCAAATTTCAAATTTCTGCACCGTGACAACACTAATGCCTCGTCACCTCTTCTCATCATAATCTGACCAGAATCTATAATCCAGATTACACACTGTTTAACTGCCTTCTAGTCTCCAATATTTCCCTTTGTCGATTAAACTCCACTAATGAGTCTGTAATTACTTCTCCTCCCAGAACGATTCAGATAAAGGGTCCGGCAGACGGGAACAAACAGGATATTTTTACTCATATATTTGTGTCATTTTTGTAGTACAAATTACCAGCAGTAATTTTAGTATTAAGAACCCGGTAGTAATAGCAGTAGTATTATTATTTTTATTATTAGAAGTAACAATAGCAGTAGTTGTAGTAGTAGAAACATTATCAGGAGTATTAAGAGGGATATTACCACTATTGCAGCAAAATAAAAATATAAAGTAGTGGTTCCAATTGAAGTAATTGCAGTAGTAGAAGTCAATTATTAATTATTCAGTACCTTTTTTACTTGTAGTAAAGTTAAAGGTTATAGTCGTAGTAGTAATAGTAGTAGTAGTAGTCGTACTAGTCGTAGTAGCAGTAGTAGTAGTAGTAGTAGTAGTTGTAGTAGTAGTAGTAGTAGTAGTAGTAGTAGTAATGGACCTTGAAGTAACACAAATTCCATGCCCTTTAATAAATGTGACAAGATTAGGATTATTAAAAAAGACACTGAAGTTTGAACTTTGTAACCAGGGTTTCTGTTGCTGTTAAAGTCTACAATATATATTATGTATATTTCCATGTCTTTATTTTCCAGGGTGGTGGTCCCACTGCTCTGATAGTCGCCCCTGCTCTGGTGCACTTCTCGCAGACTCGAGCCTTCACTCTGTGCTTCAGACAGAGCCTCAAACACTGCAGCCGTAGACCTTCATCAGGACTTCTGAACATATGTTTTATCTTGGATTTATGATGAGAGGACACTTCTGCGTCCGCGTTCACGTCGCCAAAACAGCACTTATTTTTTCATCTTGGATTTATGAATGCACTTTGCGAATATTAGATCTTTTTTTTTTTTTTTTGGTCAAATGAAAAATGGCGTCGCGTTTGAGACACGAGAAACTGCATTATGGCATCAAACGTATCCACAGCAACTTTTTCACAATTAAAATGAATGAATTGAGGTTTATTTTCTGTTCTCGCTGTGAGCCCACGTGAGAGTGCACGGGGGCAATATGGGGTAATTTAAGATTTTTTTTTATTATGAATTAATTATTTTACAACCATTTCAATTATAAAACCCAAACCATACTCATCAATTTGCATAACTTCATGAACATTAGTCATTTTAGTCAAACCATAAATGCTACGCTAAGCTAAAGACAAGCTAAATCCACAGCTGCTGCACTTCAGCGATAGCCTCCATGCAATCTCCTTGTCTTTTAATCCAAGATATTAGTCTAGCCACTGCCACGCGTCAATGTTAATGCAATAAAAAGTCACTTACCTTCCTCTGTGTCCTACAGGCAGACAGGAGAAGGCATGGAAGGAGAAAAAGGAGATTAGATCAAATAATAAATCCAAAAAATGATATGTCTTTAAAGAAGAAAGAGAGATGCTTAATTCTATGTCTCGTTTTTTGACACTACAATATATAATAGAAACTTTTTTAGAAGACAAGACTTTTCCACTTCCATATATTCAGTTATTATATTCAGTTTTTTGTAACAGAACTGGGGATGGAACGGTACTGTTTTGTCCCAATTCGATCCTTATCTCGATACATTGGGAACAACGTGTGCTACTTTTATCTGTCAATTTGATTTCAATAAATTACAATATGCATTAATGTAGTCTCTAGGCAATTAAGGCAGGAGTTTGTTGTTTATTTGGTTTATTGTTTAGACTATTGACCTTATTCTGCCCCGCCCCCATAATGTAAAAAATCAAACTATAAAAACAAATAAAAAGTACAAATCTGCAGCAGGTGAAAAATGTTGTCCATAATGACTTGTCATATGGGTTTTGACAATTTTCTTTTAAAAGCTAAAGGTAAATTCACTAAAAATGTGTTTTAAGGATTCAGTTGTAGTCATTTGGACTCTGTTTTTAGAAAAACAAAACGTTTCAACTCTCATCCAAGAGTCATTCTCAATCTGCGTATCGAGTCTGGGAACCCTGCCCACTGGGCAGGACCTCCTGATAAAGGGAGTTTTTGGTTTCACTTGAGAATACTCTCTTTGTTTACTAACAGCCCTGTAATGGGCTATCTACGTACATCCTATTGTGACCTTTTGCTCCCTCCTCACTGTGTACCTGATTAGCATCTGAATGCCTCGGGCGTCTCCAGGGTTTCAACAAAACCATTATTAACAACCGGAAGGTTGAATCTTAAACCTCCATTACGATTTAAGAAAGGGTTCTCTTTTTTAACAAAGATTGCCTCCTTAACTCCTCTTTCAAACCATTTTCTAACCCTAACCCTTTTCTCCCTGCTCAGAATCTCCACCTCACTGTCTTCAATAGAGTGGTTTGTGGCTTTAAGATGAAGATGCACGACGCTCTGGGGTCCTGAACTCGTGTGTCTTCTGTTCTGATAAAACCTCTTGTGAAGTGGCTGTTTAGTCTCCTCTATGTGGCGCTCTTTACAACTTTCATTGGATAGAATACACTACATTGCTCTGTTTCTGTGTCGGCATCTTGTCCTTAGGGTGAACCAGTTTTTGTCTTAACGTGTTTCCTGGTTTGAAATAAACAGGGTTTCTGACAGTCCCGAGACATAAGGGATAGAGACACCCTTTCTTCTTGGTTCTGTTTCCCTTTTGTCACTTTTGTCCTGCTTTTGGTTCTCTTTCACTTTGTTGGGAGCCCAAGTCGGGTACCCACAGGCTGAGAGAGCATTCTAGACGTGTTTTTCCTCTTTCCTCTTGCCCTCTGTGAGCTGGTGGGGCACCTCTTGTGCTCGTGTTTTGTAGTGTTCTGATCACTCCCAGCTATTATGCTGTAGTGGGTGGTTAGAGCCAAAGAGCAGGTACTGATCCGTGTGTGTGGGTTTCCTGTATACTTCTGTCCGGAGCTTCCCGTCTTCTCCTCTGATAGTGGAACAATCAAGAAAGGCCAAGTGGTTCTCCTTTGCATCTTCTCTTGTAAACCTGATATTCGGGTCCACTGCATTGATGTGCTCTGAGAAGACTTCCAGCTCTTGTTTCTTGATTGTCACAAATGTGTCATCCAGGTAGCGGTACCAAAGACTTGGAGCAATGCCTGAAAAGGAGGTCAGTGCGTTCTTCTCAAAATGCTCCATGTACAAGTTGGCCACTATGAGAGAGACGGGAGAGCCCATGGCAACGCCGTGAATCTGTCAGTTGTAGTCCAGATTACACCTGAATCTTTTTCTATAATGGAACACTCCAGGACGAATGAGGGATTACACCGACTTGTTTTAGGGACTGTCCAGACGAAATCCATATAAAAGTCCTATTCATTTTTCATTTTATTTTAGGCTAATCTTTTATTTGTGGGTTTGGAGTACAAACAGACCCTGATGCTTCCCAGAATGATCGATACCCTCTATTTTACAAAAAACGAATTATTCATTGGCCCCAGAGGTGATTATAACAAGTAAAAGTGTCTAAAGAAGGTGTTTATGATCACCTTTAATTACTGACACATAAAGCCAAAAGCAGTCTTGAGTCTTTAAAAATTCAGATTTTCGGCATTCTGGGATTTGTTTATGTAAAATAAAAAGTGACAGAAAGATAAAAACCACCTCTATTAGAATCTAGCAGCAGAAAGTACCATTTATTTCCTCTGTCTGCGAATGAACGACAGGCTTAACCCTTTCCTCGTGCTTCAAAATGACTGCAGAGCGCACGAGAGAATCCCACGGTCGAGTCGGATCAAACCACCAGCATCGAAAGATTCAATACTATTTTGAGAATCGTCACATCCCTAATACATTTGAAAAGTTTCCTTCCCAAAGTCAAGGAAAGAGTAACTTACGACTGAAAAATCCATTGCGATGTAGTAGGACGCCCCCACAACTGCAGATGGCAACAATGAGTCCAATCACCAGTACTGCTACTACTACTGCTGTTACATTCACGTCCTCTGCAAACAAGAAAATACAAGTCATGCGAAAGGTTAACCACTCTGCCACAGTAACACAGAGAGGACAGGCATATGGCACTCAGAGAGATCAGAGTCTAACCCACAGCCACATTTATTCCATTGTCAACAAAGCTTCTTATGTCTCGTGAAATTATTTATTTATCTACATTGTGCAATAGAAGCTTGGACTTTCCCATTTCAGATTTAATATAAAATGAGTAACATATTGGTTTAAAAATACACACATTTTCTATATCGCTAAATTATTTGTATGACACATTAAATGCCATTAAAAGCACGAAGACTACCATATAATACTATTCTATGTTACATTAGGATAATCCGACTTAGCAATGAAGATTATACAACAACAACTACTAGTATTACTGCTGCTGCCTCTGCATGGTACAGAATATATGGATTAGCATTTGAATATGGGTTCTTAATGCGTTTAGCTTTAGCATTAACTTGTCCATTAGAATTTACGGTAATCCCCAATGCATTTAGTCCTTGGATGCTAAAGTTGTAGGCGCTATTAATGATTTTCATACAAGAAATGAGAACATATTGTGGCCATGTTAAACCCAGACACAGGGAGAACATGCAAATCTTCCTCGATGTTAAGACAGGACTGAAAGTGTGCAGACCACCGACGTATGGGCAGTTTTGCGGCGATCATTCACATTGGCACAACACACTTTCACCAACGTCAGTAATGATAATAAAAGCGGGTAACAGCTGATTGGAAAATGCATTGCATGTATTCTTACAATTTGAGGTTTCGGAGCTGCGACTTGACAAGCAGTTGTACAGTAACAGAATCACACTGACCCCAGAGACATGAGGAGAGCCACCACACAATAATCGCTCATGGGAAGCACGACACGGGCCACTCCTCCCCGAACTAGAACTAAAAATCCTCTAGTGTGCAGCCGGCTTCACAGAGAGGAGACAGGATTACCACAGTGCTACAGTAGCATGTACCTATTGTCATGTTTTTTGCTTCACACATTTTGGGTGTTCCGATTCCATTTGAAGCGAGGCAGCTGTACCGGCCACTATCTTCTTTGGACACAGACTTGAACTCCTACAAAAAAAGGCAAAATGTTACTTTTCTTATCTCCAAACCTGTCAAAACAACCAATACAATAGCAGGTTTATTTCATGAGCTGAATACATGGAGTCCAAATCCAGCGTTATTCAAATCAAAATGAAATGCGCTCAGTTCAAGTTATTTAAACTACAAGGTAAGCAGTGCAAATAAGTTATATTTACCAGCACTCCGGTGCGAGAGTTGAGGACGTAGGTGTCGTTGGCGTGGCGCGGCGAGCTGATTGGCTGAGAGTCTTTAAACCAAGAGTATGTGGCAGGAGGAATGCTCTGGTGATCATGACATCGGAGTCGGACTGCAGACCCTGTCACTGCGGAGGTGGGAATCTCACATGAGGGAGTGTGTGGAGGGACTGCAAGAAGAAGAGGTGAGTATGATCAAAAATAAATAATGAGTAATGGGGTTTTGTTTTTTTATGGAAGAAAATATAATTTGGCCTTTATTTTATGTGACATTATAGACTCTCCTATTAAAATATAAGTGATATTCACACATCTGTACTTTGATCCTTTTTCATCAACAACCTGTTTCTCTCTATTCGGGAGAGTAACCCCGGGGGTCCAGGACGGCCACACCCATGCCATTGTTTTAAGAAGTATGAAGCGTGCCTGGTTCTTCAATCCCTTGTACTTTCTGATCAAATGCAGGAGAACATGGAACCAGACCATAGAGCATGTTAGCGACCATCCAATTTTGGGACGTTCCCATCGCACATCATTTGTAGCATGTGTTTCTCAAATGCAGAAGACAACTCATCTCAAATGCTCTTCTAATATATTCTTCTTCTAAGTTCTATCATTCAGGACATGAACAGGCCATGCATTCCTCTGATTGTACTGTACACCGCATTCCAAATGATTATGCAAATTGTGTTTAAGTGTCATAAAGATAATTTGCATTTGTTTTCCAGTGAAAATCATTGATATTGTGGTTTCAGGCTCTTTGGGTCAGTGAAATCAATCTCAGACACCTGTCAATTAGTTTGCCCGGTAGGTCCAAATAAAGGAAAAACTTTTCAAGAAGCAGACCACAACTTTCAAGCAATATGGGAAAGAAAAAAGAAAACCTTGGATATTTCACAAAAACTTAAGCGAGATCGTCGTACTATTAAGAGATTTGTAGCTGATTCACACACGGGTTCGTGCAGATAAAGGCACGATGAGGAAGGTTTCTGCCAGACAAATACATCAGATGAAGAGAGCAGCTGCTAAAATGCCATTACAAAGCAGCAAACAGGTATTTGAAGCTGCTGGTGCTCTGGAGTCCCGAGAACATCAAGGTGTAGGATCCTTCCAGAGGCTTGCAGTTGTGCATAAACCACTCCTGAACCAATGCTCACAAGCAGAAACGGCTCCAGGGGCCCAGAAATACATGAGGACTCATTATCAAACAGTCTTGTTCACTGATGAGTGCCGTGCCTGGATGGTCCAGATGGATGGAGTGGGGATGGTTGGTGGACGGCCACCATGTCCCAACAAGGCTGCGGCGTTAGCAAGGAGGGGGCGGAGTCATGTTTCTGGCCTTAATCATGGGGACAGAGCCGGTCGGCCCCTTTAGGGTCCCTGAAGGTGTGAAAATGAACTCTGGAAAGTGTGTGGAGTTTCTGGACCACTTTCTGGACCACTTTCTTCCATTGTAGAAAAAGACTCAGTTGTAGTCATCCGGATTCTGTTTTAGAAAAACGATAAATTTCGACTCTCATCCAAGAGTCATCCTCAATCTGTGAAACGTCTGAGAACTCCTGTTTCACAGATTGAGAATGACTCTTGGATGAGAGTCGAAACGTATCATTTTTCTAAAACTGAGCCCAGATGACTACAACTGAATCTTTTTCTACAGTGGAACACGCCTGGACGAATGAGGGATTACGCCGACGAATACCGTTATCATTGGGGGTTTGTTCAATAACGTTCGAATTGTGCTCTCAATGTTGATGACTTGAAAATTGTGATGACCGTCATTTATATGAACTATTTGGCAAAATCTGAGAAAAATATCTTTTGGATATTAATTTGGAACTCAGTAGTACTAGTAGTAGCAGAAGTAGGGGTAGTACTTCTATGAGTGTCAAGTAGATCTACCCCAGGATGACTATTATTGCACTGTAGAAGTAGCAATAGTATTATAGTGGTGGTGGTGGTGGTAGTAGTAGTAGTAATAGTAGTAATAGGAGTACTTACCCAGGACTTTTAGGGTCACGTTGGTCTCTCCTAGGTTTACAGAGTCCAGAGGAGCACTGATCTCACAACGATATTCTCCGGCGTCGTCTTGAGTGACTCCCTGCAGCGTGACAGTGGCTCCGTCTATGGTCGCTCTGCCCTCAAACGGACCTGAACAAACACATTTACAATCTAAACTTCAGCCAACAGGGGACAGCAAAGAGATAAATAATCATTTTTCCCATTTTCTTTAAAATTCAGTTCGCAGTGCACATTGTAAGCACCTCCAGGAGCGTTAACGTTTGAAGACTGAAATCTGAACGGCTAAACTAAAACAAGAATCCTGTGCATTTGAGAACTGGTTGGTAGAGGTCTAAACCAGCGTTTCCCAACCAGGGGTGTGGGGACCTGGGAGCACATGAGCACTCACCAGGGGGCCCTTGTTTCATGGAGACAAGCAGGTAATGCCACAAGGCTAACTGACTGGTCAGATCTGTGAAGAGGCCATTTTTGAGCAATAACAACAAATTCAATATATACAGTATAGATAATGCCATACTATGGGACATGTTAGGCATCATCTCCATGGAGACATGCAAATGGGGTACTGTCCTCCAGAAAAGTTACATAGTGCAGCTTTAATACAGTATGTTGCCTTTTTTTAAGAGACTCCCATTCATTTTTAGGGCCAAATAAATCTATATTTACTGGCAAAGATAAGGTACATTTGGACATTATTAGGATATACGGACCCCCTATAGGATCCTTCCCTCGTCTCCTCTCTCCTTGCCCCCTCATCTCCTCTCTCCTTCACGCTGCTGAGCTGGAACTAAATAATAAATTGTAGCTTTTTACACGTTAGCCGCGCCGCTAATAGAGCAGCGAGTGGGTCTTAAAGCACCTGTCAAAAGATCTCAAATAAATGATGTAATAGTAACCTATTGGACGATGCTATAACTACCATTAATACTACTGCAATTACTACTACTAAATCATCACTGTGGGTACATCTAACACAGTTACCAATACTGCAATTATTACTACTTTAAAACCACCACTGTGTCTGCTACTACTATTTCTGCTAAAACACTAAAACATCAAAACAGTACAAATACTTCTACTGCTATACTATTTCTAACGCTGCGCCGAATCCTAAACGTGACGCTTAGAAGTCTCCTTGTTCCTCTGGGGCGATGTTGAGGAAAGGTCGGTTTTGTGGGTCAAAGAGAAAAGGTGTGCAGCGGACCATCTGCCCAAACTGCTTCAGGTGAGGAAAAAGTTTATTAAAGTTGGATGTTTCAAATTCATTTCCGCAGGTTCTTGAAAGAAAGAAGCGCGAACGCACAAGGACAAAGGTTAAGTCGTAAATGAGCACGGTTAAAGATTTGAAATGGCCAATGAATCCCCCCTCTCGCTCTTCCCTTCCTTTCTCTCCCCCTTTGTCCTCGTGCCTACATTTCATGTTCTCTTTCTCTTTCCCGTGTTCATTTTGAAAACAAATGTCAATGTCATTTTAGTGAAATCATAATTTTTGGTATAATTCTAGTTTGAGTTTCAATATGTGATCTGCACCAGTCCAGTTTCTTTTCCGTTAAATATGAGCTGAACACATCTTAACAGGTAATAAAACGGAATAAAACAGATGAACAATATTTTACACATCTTCATGAAAGTTATGAAACTTTCTTTACAAATTCTCTTTCACTTATATGAATAGCAAACTGAGGCTACAATGACATACAACATTTTTAACCATTTCTGGCGAGTCAAATAACAAAGGTGTAGTCCGGCGTGATGCGAATCTGGTAAATGACGCAGAATGGGGGGACGTCAGGCGCGCTCTCTGTCCCGCTCTTCTCTTTACTCTCTCCCCGTCCCCTCTTTCTCGCTCTGAGCTGATTAGCCCTGTCAGCCCACGGTGGATCTACCGCGACAGCATTTTCTCACCTCTGAAATGTCCGTCAAAGTAAACGAACGACACGTCCCTCCCTCTTTTCTTCCACTCGATCCTCGGGTTCTGGTCCCGCTCCGTTTTGTACAGGCAGGACAGCACCGCGTCTGGGTATAAATAAATAAAATAAAGAGGAAAAAAGCGTTTACAAAAGAAAAAGAAATGATCTATTTATGGCCTGAGAGGCAGCGCTGGATATTTATAGCTGACAGTTTGACAGAAGAAGATTATTTTTAGTCAAGTAAAACACATTTTTTTTTAGATTCAATTATGACAGTCTATGCAGTGTTTGTGATGTAATAAGTAATGCATTCTGTTGGAAGCAAAATAAACAGGAACCAGAGTAGTATCAGACATAGTAACAGTATTTATATCGCTTGTTTGTGATGGGTAAAAGCTGTCAACGGTTAATCGCCTAATTGTGACTGGTCAACTGTAAAAAATAATCATAGTGGTATTTTGATAATTGTAACCGCCATTTGGACTGTACAGACTCTAAAACACACACAAAAAGCCCGTTTTATAACAAAGACAGCGGCATTATTAAATTAAAATGTCCCAAAAAATCAACAGTTATGCACCTTATTTGTAAATATTCTGTCTATAAGCCTTCATCCACCATATTTCAATCTTTATTTGGTTAATAATGTATTGATAAAGTCCAATTGTACAACAGAAATAACTGACTTGTCGACTAATCAAAAAAATAACTACTAAAATGAAGTAGTAGTAGAAGTAGTAATTGGCTCATTCTGCCACTCTTTTTAATACAGAATTGTTTTAACTAAAGTGTCACAGAACTTTAGTAATAAAATATATTAGGTCTACTTAGTCGTAGTATCTGCAGCAGTTACAAAATACTCCATAAGTCATGGTAAGTACTGTAACTTTTACTAATATAAACCTATTTTACTCATCTTTCCCCCGAAACTATTCTATATTTATGTCCGGGCAGAGCGGAGGTTATTTAAAGTTCAGAGTTTGTGTGAAAAGAAAAAAACCAACGTACCTGAAAACTCTCGCACCTCCACTTTGTGTCGATTACTGGTCACAGTGACGGACATCAGCGGACCACCTGGAAGTAAGCATGTGTCAATATGTGCAAAAATGAAGAAAACATACTCACAATCGGGCTATTACGCAGATATGTTCACACTTACATTGTACTTCTACATACACTAAAACCAGGCTAAAAACAGGACTAAAACAGGACTAAAAACAGGACTAAACAGGACTAAACCAGGACTATACCAGGACTAAACCAGGACTAAAACAGGACTAAAACAGGACTAAAACAGCACTAAAACAGGACTATAACAGGACTAAAACTAGGACTAAAACAGGACTATAAACCAGGACTAAACCAGGACTAAACAGGACTAAACAGGACTAAAATCAGGACTAAAACAGGACTAAAACAGGACTAAAACAGGACTAAAACAGGACTAAGACAGGACTAAATCCAGGACTATAACAGGACTAAACCAGGACTAAACCAGGACTAAAACAGGACTAAAATCAGGACTAAACCAGGACAAAACCAGGACCTAAAACAGGAACTAAACCAGGACTAAAACGGACATAAGCCAGGACTAAAACTAGGACTAAAGCCAGGACTATAAACCAGGACTAAAAACAGGACCAAACAGGATTTAAACCAGGACTAAAACCAGGACTAAAACCAGGACTAAAACCAGGACTAAAATAGGACAAAAATCAAGACTAAACCAGGACTAAACCAGGACTAAAACCAGGACTAAATCAGGACTAAAACCAGGACTAAAACAGGACTAAAACCAGGAATAAACCAGGGCTAAAACCAGGACTAAACCGGGACTAAACCAGGACTAAACCAGGACTAAAACCAGGACTAAAACCAGGACTGAACCAGGACTAAACCAAGACTAAACCAGGACTAAAACCAGGACTAAACCAGGACAAATCCAGGTCCAAACCAGGATTAAAGAGGATGAATCATTTTATTCATTTGTTATTGAAGCTTTTGTGCCCGTGGGCTTTATTGACAGGAAAGAAGTGTGAAATGGGGGATGAGAGAGAAGGGAGGACACGCAGCAAACCGTCGGAGTCCAGAACCGAACCCACAACCACTCGACCACCAGGCAGCACAGGACAAACTACTTCATTACATAATTTACATGTTCAGAATTATGATTAATACATGTATTATAAACAAATACAAGTTTATATAAAGCCCCTCTTTCTCGCTCGCTCTCTTAGGTGAGTCAGGATTACTCTGGTTTAATCCCACCATTTTAAATCCCAACTCTCCGTATGTTTGTCTGGAGTCAGTTAGGACCAAAGGCTCAGAGGTCAGTCACAAAGTCAGATTAAGACCAATCAAAAACAGGAAGTACTGCCCTTTTCCCTGTGATCTGATTGGCTGTGGATTAGAAAGTGGGCGAGTCAAGGTAAATTGCATCCTTCAGTGTCTCTGGGTTAAACCTGTCAGGAGCAGTGGACCAGTCCTGAGCCAGGATCCCGGTCAGGAGGTCCTGGAGGATTAGGGTAACACTACTATACTGCTAAACCAGGAGTACAAAGTAACTACTTATTGTTTTGGTTCAAAATAACTTCATTCAGCGTTAAACTCTTGAACTACAATTGAAAATATACAATACATTAAAATATGACTAAGCAGGTCTCTGAGTAGATTTTTCTCTCCTTTTTTTCATCACCCAAAAAAGTGACATAGTGCATCTTTAAAAATAACACCTAATATGTAAAACAAAGTCATTTTTCCGAAGTATGAAGCACTTTTAGCTGATCAAAAGTTGTATTAGCTGATTATTTTAGATTTTTTTCATTGGGAATAAAACTTTTATATAGATCACAGCAGACCAGAAAAGGTTTTGACTTGAGTTAGTTTGAGATTTGGCAGTGATTTCTTTAGTTCCAGCAGGTGTTTCACAGATTAACACACTAGTTAACTAGTCATTTTCTGTTGAAACATTTGTAGTTGCGTGAACTCCAGTAATCTTGTCAGTGCAGTTTGTGTACGGACACATGGTAAAATCACAGAGACCGCTGATACATTAGAGATGTACTGCCAAACACGCCGCCCCCCTTTTAGTAGACTAATTGATGCACAGAAGAGACAAAGGATTTCTATAGTCAACCACGGCCCTACTTACTATATTTACAACGTCTTTCTTTTCTAATCCTGATCTTGACTATTTTTACCTTCCCATGACCACATTGCCTTTCTTCTTTAATGAAAGGGAATTTAAAGTTCCTGACTCAAACTTGTTCCAGCTTTTTCCGCGTTCCCCTTGAGGCCCATTAACATTTATTATCTCCATTTTAAAATGCACTGCCTCCAGCTCCTGAATCTCTCTTAATTTGTTCAGGAGTTCTAAAGCTACTTGTTCTGTCCTCAAATCAGGTCACATACGCTGACAATTTTGAAGCAGATTAAGCGTACCGAGTACAGGGATAACTACAACCTAACCCGAGTGGAAGTAGTATTTTTGGAGGGTAGTAAAAGCGGTGTGTAAAGGTGCACTGTGCAACTTAAGGATATAGAAATGTCAGTTAGTTTGTTTTTCTTTCACAAACAAGGGGGGAAACTTTTTTTAATGTTCTTCTCTCAAAATTGAGTTTCACAAAAAGTATGTATATTTATATTTATATTTATTTATAGAATATTTATAGTATCTATAGATAAAATTGACAAAATATAGTTGGGTCCAATTTTTTTTTTAGATAATCTCCTATTAACAATAAACAAAATCATATAAATTACAACTGAACATGTTTTAAACCAGGCTCAGATATAATTCATTTTTAGTGATATTCTGAGGTTAATCCCAATTTCAGTTTTTTGGCCCGTAGGCTTTATTGGACAGCGCAAATGAGAATGAAATGGGGGATGAGAGCGAAGGGAGGACACGCAGCAAATAATCGGAGTTGGGAATTGAACTCACAACACTGGCATACAGACATGTGCTCAACCACTGGACCACCGGGCAGCACCGTTAATCCCAATTTCATCCCAATATGTTCCACTCCAGGTATTTAGTATTAGAATGTATTTGTTTACAAACTTATAAAGCGTTTAAACAGTTCTATTCAAATTGCCTCGTTCTCCTGAAACTACTATTCCTTCAATCCCCTGGGGTCCGCGTTCACTCCTCCTTTGTGTGTACAAGTACTCGTCAAGGCCTCGTCAATCCGTGTGATGTGTAAGTAGTTGGCAGAGTCGTCGGCCTGGCTTCCTTCCTCGCTCACAGACAAACACTTCTGGAGGTAGCAGCGTGACAGGAGCTTCGCCCAGTCGAACCGCGCCTGTCCATGGAGATTTCCCCCGCTTTCAATCCACCTCGCTGGGTTATTTATGCTCCTGTGGGCCCCCTCTACCCCACACTCGCCACCACAGCCACCAGACCCAGCTCCAGACCACTCTATTTAAGGCTATTCTAAGAGGCAGAGAGTTCCCTCAGTCACATTCAACAATGAAAGCTTGTTGATACAGCAATAGGGTAAGTTCTACACAAGGTTATGCAAATTCGAAGAGGGAAGGCTAATTAAAATGTATTCGCGATAGAAAATGAGTTAGGAAATTAGCATAATAATGACATGCACAAGTAGATGCGTGTATCAAGGATGTGGGCACACCAAGTTGTTCCCAAAAGGATGGAAGAATTTGAATGTACACACCGAGAGCAGACAAATAGTTCTCATAGTGGTTCAAGAGATGACCCAAGCGAGGGTAAGAACTCATGGCAGAAGACGCCATTTGTCTGGAAAATGGAAATGTCTGTGTCGTTTGTTTTCAGGAAATATTCAAAGCCATTTCAATGTGACAATATAAAATGTGGTTGAACATGATTGATCCATATCAATGTTTTTTTTTTGTTTTTTTTTTGTCTTTTCGCCCAGCACCACCAACAGGCCAAAGCCTCCAGCTAATGAGTCCGAACCAGTCTAGGATGGGTCAAATGCAGAGAACTATTTTCCCTCACAAAGGATTAATAAAGTCATTACCGTATTACTATTACTGCCACATATACTGCCAGTGTTACTTTAAAGAGATAGTGTGTCACTTTTTTTTGTCTCCGGAGAGTTGATTTGATGATTTCTTTGTCCCTCTCTTGGTTTTTACTCAATCACGTGTCTTTTACTGCTCAAAAATACCTTGGAGAAACCTGCATTCTAACTGGGGATGGGCTTGCCTCTCCACAGATCTGACCTGTAACTTGGCCTGGCCTTGGCTTATCTCCACGCACAACGGTAAACTATAGATCTGTGGTGGAGAAAATACATTCTTGGTTCGACTAAAGACATGTTCTGTGCATTGATTCAATTATTAGGGTGAAAACTACTACATGGAACTACTACTACTACTACTACTACTACTACTACTACTGCTACTACTACTACTACTACTACTACAACTACTACTACTACTACTACTACTGCTACTACTTCTACTACTACTACTACAACTACTACTACTACTGCTACTACTGCTACTACTACTACTACTACTACTACTACTACTACTACTACTACTGCACAGCACAGTAAGAGAAAAGGCAGATTACACTCTCCAGTCACGCCAAAACTCCAGTTAGCTCCAGGCCTTCTCCTTTCTGCTGTTGTGCATAAATCCTTTTAATCCTTAAATAATTAGTCAACTAATAAAACATTTGGCGACTTGGCCGGATGCACGCGAGAGGATTCTAGAATCGACCGCAGATATGAGGGAAATGATTTGGTCTCACGCTCACACATGAAGTACAGCCGCACCACACATTAAACGACTTCAGGACAGATGCGTGACAGGCGGAGGAGAGCGCGGGTGTCACGTGATCCAACGGGCCCGGAATGAAAACAAAATGCTCGAGAATATGAGCGCGAGCTGCCTTTCTTTCTTTGGAATGAAACAAAAGAAGCGTGTGCGGCTCAAACCTGCTCACGAAGGACACAGGAGAACGCCGTCTTCACTGGCGGTAGAAAAAGAGCCTGTCAGTCACTGTAGCGATAGCCAAGAATGAAAAGGTTTAACAGACTCCGTGTTGGTTTCATTCGTGCCATGTTTAGCGTTTAAGAGTCGTCACAGACCCACGGAGACGCTTAACAACAACAACAACAACAACAACAACAACAACAACAAAACGTCCTCTAGTGTGCAGAAGGCTTGCAATAACATCGAGCGGTTGATCAACTAATCGAATAAGTGAAATGCCATACAGCGGAACATTGGGCAAAGGCAACAGCAACTCAATCGAGTACTCCTTTTGTGGCCCTGCTGTTCTAACAATATGACCTTATAAAGAAATCCAATATGTCCGCCTTGCTTTATGCGTACAACATTCCCACTTCCTGTTTCCCTCCATTCTTCTCCTCTCGTGTCACTGTGGCGCGGACAGGAAGTGCTCTCGGAACAATGAGGCAGCACAGGACGCGCAGGCAAACAGGAAACTGCATTTGGAGCTTTGTAAATGAGAGGAACTAGGTCATTTAGAAAGGTCCTCCCCAGACATACTGCGCTTTTGTCTGCTATTCAGGAACAATCTACTCGCTTGGATCATTCATTCATATTTTGGACATTTGAAATCGCAACACTGATCTAAAACCACTTGATAAAAGACATGAATGTCACATGTTTCACTGCTCGGCGGGTGTCTGAAGGGAGGAAACGGGGACTGTCAGAGCAGTTCTTGAGAATAAAGATTACTCAAACACGCGTCACACTAAATACAACTTTGAGAGGGTAAATGAGACGGGAAAACCATTATAACATGTCTTAAAAGTCCATTTTTGATGATGTGTTCCATTCCATTTCAAGGCTGTACGTAACCTTTCTGGTAAAAGGGGTTCAGCACCTGCTTGTCTCCATGGAGATGCTATTGCTTTGCCTGAAATCTCCTGCAATGTAATACATGCAAGATAGGTAAGTTAATGTCATACTGTGGAACATTGCAGGCAAAGCAATAACATCTCCATGGAGACCAGCAGCGGGCTGACTCCCCATGACAAAAGTTATATCGTGCACCTTTCAAATGCGCATCCCAATCGACCGACCTAAAACCATTCAAATCTAATCTTCCCTACATTAAAGCGATATTTCACCTCCAGACGACCCCTTTTGGCCCCTGGCCTTGCAGAAGAGGGGCCCCAGTTTTGACAAACAGCATTTAGTTGTAATTCCTTCCTTGATTTCACCTTGAAATCCCACGCTCCGCTGCTTTTGTCCTTTTCATTTTTGCATGTATTTTGAAGAAAGCCACTGTGTTATTCAAGCCTTGACATTCGCTATGCTTTTAATAGCCCGTAGCCCGTAGAACTGACATTTACGGCGTGTCCCTGAATGCCTCATTTGTGTGTTTTGTTTTTGACTGTCAATGACACAAGTCTAGAGAAGTGTCTATTGTTGCGGAGCTGCATGGGCAAAAGGCAAATGTTAAGTGAAATGCCACCAATCTGTTTATGTCAAGATGCAAATCAATGAAGAGGGAAATAAACAATTTTATATATTTTTTGGATAATAATATTGAGAAGCTTTATTTATTTATTTATTTATTTATTCATTTGTGTATTTGTTTAACGTCCAATTTAACTAGACACATATCTCCATGAAAACAAGTGTCTTCAAGCCAAGTTAACCATAAACAAAATGATTAAAATCAGACAATGACATGTCAAACTGATAAACCTTAAAAACTTACTATCAAATAAACTTCAGGGCCATTTTAATGCACAATACTTTTAGCATGGACCTCTTCAATGCCAGAAAAGTGACGCACCAATCCTTTCTGGCCATCGCGACACGACCCAGAAAGTATTTTTCTATTTCTTTCCCTGGCGAGATTCTCTGGTGGTCCTTGAGTAAGAAGAAGACATCACGACTTGTTGGTTTTTGAACAGCTCTGATGCAATGGTAAAAGAAATAGACAATCTTGGAGACAGACTTAGAATTAGAAGCGAGCAAACAAACGTAATGCACAGGAGACAGAGCCGAGTCCTCTGCGGCGGAGAAGAGATGAAAGACGTGCATTTTAGATCCAGAATTACAGGCAAGAATGGTTTATTTAGCAGCCAGAGAAATGTATATTTGAATGGGATAGTGGGTGTTTGGGCCCGGATTTAGACCTGGTTAAAGGTCCACTATGTAACATTGCTGCTGGAGAGGTCCACCGTGGAAGATCATTTGTTTATTAATACGATTTTGAATTTTAAATGCTGGCAAATGTCATATAATGTACATTTTTGTTCTTTTTTTCTGTTTCTTTTTTGGATTTAAACCGAGAAAAAGAAAAAAGATGTGTCTATATTTAAAATCCAAAATCTGACTCAACAAACGATCGTCCATAGTGCGCCCCCTGCTTGTCTCCATGGAGATGTTCTCATTTAGCCTGGAATGTTCCACAGCATAGAATTACATTTGTCTTATTCATTGAACAGTGGCGTGAATAGTAGCGTAAACTGCTTGTCTTCATATTGCGGAACATTTCGGGCAAAAGCAATGCTCATAATCTCCATGGAGACAAGCAGGTGGCCGACCCTCCACCAGAAAAGTTGAAGTCCTTGTCTAGTCTTGCTCTAGATTAAGAGAGTCCTTGTTTGGTCCTGCTGTAGTGTAATAGCTTGGTCTTGGTTCAGACTTGGTTTAGTTCTAGTCTAGTCTCGATATGTCCTGTTTTAATTTAATAATACAATATAGTTTAGTCCTAGTTAAGTACTGGTTTAGTATTAGTTTATTCCTGGTTTTTTGCACTTTAATTCTGTTTTACAAATAGACCGGGTTTATATCTGGTTCAGTCCTTGTATAGTTCTGGTCTCTTGGTTTTAGCCCTCCTCTCAAAGGCCAGCTTTAGGTCTAGTTCAGTCCTGGGTTAGTCCCGTTTTGGACCTGATTTAGTCCTGATCTAACCCTTAATGAATCTTGTTTATGTACATTATGTAAGTATGTATATACATCAATCGTCAGGAGTGTCATTCAATTAGTTTTAGTGTTTTTAACTTGCTCTTAATATGCATTTAGTTTTATAAATGTAGTTTTGTTTGTTGGTTTGCTCTTAAATAAATAAAAAACTTCTGAACATTGACTAATGGGAGTGATTCAAATATCTTAAAAACGCTATTGATCTATGATATACATATAGAGTGGTTGCTATTGACGGCTATCGCAACCACGCAACCACATTAGCTAAACATGTGGACGCTGACAACACACGAGAACTGAGAAGCCATCTTATGTCGGCTGACACGCTAACAGAGAATGCAAATCGATCATCACAGTTATTTTACGCTTCTTTAGCCACTCTTCACGCTTACGTTTTGGACACTGTGGCTACACTTTGTGACATGCCAGAATTATAAGAATATAAGAAAGAATTCTTGCAGTTGTTACGGTAACGATCGAGTTGCTCATTTCACGCTGATGCATTGACACATTGACACTGTTCTTTAAAGGTGTGCTGGGAAACTCGGTGGAGGGTCCGACAACTGCCCATCTTACTGCAGATGCCTGGAATGTTCCACAGTATGGCATTAAACATGAAGTAGGTGATGTCGCCAGAAAAGTTACATAATGATCCTTTAGCTTTTGAAACACTTTTTACCGGTGGACAAGATCTGAGCAAGGACACTTTTTACAGTGTAAGTATTTTTAGGATTTGTGTGCTGCTATATTTTTATTTTGCCACACGTCATTCTTGAATTTTTTTTTGTTTTTTTTTGTTTTTTTAACCTGGTAAAATAAAGGTTAATTTTAAAAAAATAAAAATAATAATAATAATCCTAGTCCACTTTAGCAAATTAGCAAATACAAGCTAATGTTGGCACTATTGTTTCATATTTAGCTATGAAATATGAAATGTTGAAAATAGCGTTAGCAAATATTTTAGATTTTCTGTTTTTGTTTTGTTCACATTGTTTACTTTCTGTTGTTTAAAATCAACAATTTTGTACCGCTCCGCCTCCAAAAACAAACTGAACTGAACAGAATCGTAGTTGGTATTCCTATAGGAGGAGATGAAGACATGTCCGGCCTTCGGTCTATTTAAAGCAACAGTAAAACCTGTCTCTTGCATTTCTTGGCATCTTCTCTTCACTTTCTATAATGGTGTTCTCAGTTCGAGTCAGGGTCACGGGGATGGAGAAGGGGGCAATTAAAAGCACTTATTTAAATTAACAGGAAATAGAAAGCGGAGATGTAAGGCTACGAGGCTACGAGGCTACAGGGAGCATGCAAAGTTATCTTAATAAGAACATTTAATTAGAGAGATGAAGTTGTTATGGTGGAGTGGTAAAAGTGTGGTCTAGAAAGATTTACTAAGAATATACAGGTGAAATACATAACATTAAAAGGGTAAAATACAGAGAAATCCAAACTATCTTTAATGAGGATCTATTTTATACATTTATTTCATTTATTCATTTGCTTTTTTAAATTTTTTGTATTATTTTGTATCATTACTATTACTATTATTACTATTAGTTGTTGAATATTTGCGTTAATTTCTTCAGTACTTTTTATTTAGTTGCCGGGATCTCTTGGGAGAATCGTCTATAATTGAAAAGTAAAGTTAAACGTTGGTTGTTCGACGTGCGCACGCCAATAAAACACGCCAATAAAACACTCCGGATAAAACAGTTTTAGCCCGGAACCCAAAACATCACGTCCTGTCATTTCCAGTCAAGGTTAAACCCTCCATCTGTGTCGTGGAGATAACGTTATTACAGGAATGGACCAAGTCGGAAAGTTAAGTCCTGGTTTAGTCCAGCTTTAGTCCTAGTTCAGACCTTCTTTTTTAGTGTCTCTGGTTTGTTCCTTGTTCAGAACTGGTTAAGTCCTGGCGTTGGTCTTTTAGTCCAAGACTGTTGTATAGTCCTGAATTAGTGCTGGTTTAGACCTGGTTATAGTTCTGATTTGGTTCTAGTTTAGACCTGGTTTAGGTCTAGTTTAGTCTTGGATTTGCACTGGTTCAGTCCGGGCTATTTTCATTTCAACTTAATAATATATCTCTGGTTTAATCTTTGTTTGGAACTTGTTTAGTCCTGATTTAGACCTGGTTTAGTCCAGGCTAAGTCCTATTTAGTCCTGGTGTAGTTCTAGTTTAGTCTTGCTTGGGCATTGGTTTAGTCCTGATTATTATATTCTTATTTATTTTTCCAACTATATCTTTGGAACTGGGTCAGTCCTGGTTTTGGATTAGTTTAGTCCTGAACTAGTCCTGAATTGGTGCCGGATGAGTCCTGGAAACATTCTCTTTGAATCTTCATGATACAGCCCTACATTTTTGTCTGTCTTCAGCCCTAGTTTTGGTCTGGTTGAGTCCTGGTTTAGTGTGGTTCAGTAAAGGCGTTGTACATGTTTACCACTTGTTTATCCTTGGTTTTGGTCTGATTAGTCCTTGCTCAATCCTGGTTTAGTTCTTGTTTAGTCCAGAATTGGGGCCAGTTGAGTCCTGGTTACATTTCATCTGTATCCACTGTGTCATAGAGATAACATTACAGGAATGGACCAACAGCGTCGCGTGTGTCGGACTCAAGACAAAGAACCACTGTACCAAGGCTGTCCCAGTGCGCAGCAGCAGCTGTCCCGGGACGCCTGTGCACCTCAGGGTGAGGGGGGGGGGTGAGGGCGCTGAGGGCCGGGAGCAAGTCCAGAAGGGTCAAGGCTCAAGATCACGCCCAAAAGTTTTCCGACATGTTTTCAGGAATCACATTTTGAATTGAAACGAGATTGTTTAAGCACCAGCGTAATCTGGTCTTGGAGCGTTTTACAGTGACTCGTTTTTGTGTTAATTGGCCCTGATTGCGCGCCTGTATTTGTTTATGTGCATGAAATTGAGATTTAAAGTTGTTTTTTAAATAAGAACATTTTAATTCATTTGAAATCGGCATCAATCAGCACCAGGAAAAATGAAAATCCTAATCATGTCTTTGCTATGTGCCCCAGCTCTAAAGGGGTGAGGGGGGGTGAGGCGAGGGGGGGGTTGCATATAAGGTCCTGTAGTCACACCCAAAGATTTCTTTCATTCCAATGTTTACAAATGTCCACATAACATTACAACGCTGTCAGGCCGAACTACTTCAGGTTCATGTGCTGCTTGAACTAACCTTTTGCTTTAGCATTTTGTGTTTTAGATTTTGACAAAAAAAAAAAAAAACTCAGATCGGTTTCTATATAGGTCGGGCGTTCCATCGTCAGGATTGGTGGTACCTCGCCATCTACTGGCAACCGAGGGCATTACCATGAAGAAATAAACGGAAGCTTGACGTGCGGATACAAGCACGCAGCTGTAATGAATGCGGTTTGACGGTAGAAATGTTCGCAAAGGGTCCGACGATGATTTAGGAATTTAATAACGAAACAAGCGGGAATGAAACGAAACTCTACTTCGGATATGTTTTTGATGAGGAACATTAAACATTCAAATCTGACAGAAGTTAATTTAGCAGAATATGGGCCCTTGAATAAACATTGTACGCCTTGAATATATGGTAAACAAAATGATAAAGAAAGTTGAACTGGCTCTAAATCTTATGTGCAGTTATTTTAAAGCTAAAAAAAACAACAACAACCTAATTGACCTCAAACACCGCCTCCTACAAGCTGCCATCTCTCTCGCTCTTCAACTTTAACAATAAATACAAATTCCCTCTTCCCCGCTGTTTCCCCTCGTCACGACTTGTTTTCTGGTCCGCGTCCAAAAACACCCCTCGCCCACTGAACTTGCCGTATGTGCCACACGATGCGACAGGATAAAACCAGGCCAAGTCCAGACAGAGTCCAAGCACACAGGAGGTCCTGGGACAGTGGGTCTGCGAGGTCCGCCCACGCAAAACAACAGGGGCAGAGTGGGGAGAGTGCAGAGTAGTAGACCAGGTTTAAATGTGAGATCGCTCTGGGTTAGTCCTGGTTTACCCCTGGTTTGGCACTTGTTTAGTTCATCATTTTATCCTGAGTTTATTGGTGATTTAGGGTGCGTTCACACTTTGAAATTCACCACATGAAAATTGGGAATAAACCCAAAACTCAACCTGGAATAGGTGAGGTCTAACCGAGGACCAAACCATGTCCACATAAGGACTAAAATGAGCTCAATTTAGGACCAAATAATGACAGGTGCAACACAGCCTTTGTCAGTGCTGGTTTAGCCCTGGTTAAGACTGGTTTGGAACCGGTCTAGACCTGGTTTAGTCGTGATTTCATCAAGACTTGGTTTAGTTCTGGTTTAGCCTCGCAAAATCCTGATTTAGAAGTCCCGGTTTTGTCCTGAATTGGTGCTGGCTGAGTCCTGGCTACATCCTCCTTCAATCCCCACTGTATTCCTATATTTTAGTTTTTCTTCAGCCCAGGTTTTGGTCTAGTTTAGTCCTGGTTTGGTACTGGTTTAGTATTAGTTTTGCTCTGTTCTAGTTTAGTACTTGTTTACAACTTCATAATAGGTCCTAATATTGCTGTCATGCCTATAAAAACCTGCACTGCAAGATTTAACTCTATTTATCAGGCTGAATTTGCGTCTGCTGTGGGGAATAAAACACCACACATTTCTTTAAAAAAAAAAATCAATAACGAGATGCGCTGCCAGTTTTAAAGTTACCACCTGCAAATGTTTACAAATCCATGCTTCTTCAGCTTCACAATGACCCGCACCGTGAGCGACCGCATCCAGCGTAACCCGAGACGTAACGTGGCCGGGGGGGGGGCAAAAAACATTAATTACGAGTTTAATTCCATCTGCCACGACTAGTAACTTTAATCCCCAAACATTCCTTCAAAGAGCCGTGCAATTCCCGCGCGTCCCCACCCCCGCCTCCCTACCCTGGTCACTTACTTTGTAACAGTAGAAGCACAATGGACAGATAGAGCGGCGGTCCGTCCATGATCAACCCGGCAAGAGCGCTCCTTTCCCGGCGTCTCGTCTCGCGTATCGGACTTCGCTTCAACTCCGCTCCGAAGCATCCAAAAAGCTCGCCCCGAAAAGGTGCTCCAGGTTGGGGGTAGAAACGCGGGACTGGGCACGCCGGGTGTGGGCGGGGGGTCGGGGTTGTGTGTGTGTGTGTGTGTGTGTGTGTGTGTGGGGCGGGTGGGGGGGTTGGTGCACGCCGTAACGACGGAGAAACGCAACACAAACAATGACACAAAAAAAGACAAAAAAAAGGAATGAATTTCAGCGGTTTGTGGTGTGTTTTTGTTGAGGTTTTGAGTTGTAAAATCGCGTGGAAATGTTGTGGTGGCGGCGGCGGCGGCGGCAGGTGTCAAGTAGGACGATTACGAGCGATCTCCTCCCGTCCGTGTGGTGGGCTTTGCCTGGCTGCTTATTTAGAGATGCGAGCTACAAGGATAGGAGATGGAAAGCGGGGAAGGAAGAGAGAGGAGGGGAGATAGGGGAGGAAGAGGAGAGAGAGAGCGGAGGGAGGAGGAGGAGGAGGAGGAGGAGGAGGAGGAGGAGGGGGAAAGTGGAGAGCGCAGCGAAGTGTCCAAGGCGCGCACTGCACCGGTGGCACGGCACAGACGCGCGACAAGAGCCAAGAAAGTGTTATTGAAAGGGCAAATGAAGCACTTGGCAGTAAATGTATGCTTTAAATGTAAAATAAATAAATAAAAATGTCTAGGAAGAAATGCTGATTTGTGCCTGAGCAGAAACTAGGCCACAGCAAGGTTCCTGTCGCGGGCTGTAAAATAAAGTCTACATCGCAAAAGGTGCACAATATTTGTAACTTTTCCAGTAGATAATGGCATCAGTCTCACTCCTTTGTCGGAAATCATTTGTTGTAATTTTTTGTTTTTGTTTTCTCAGTTTAAAAAATTCCAAATGAAAACTTCACCGCAGGGAAATATTTCACAGCAAAGATTCCATTTGCCAAAATTCACTGGCTTGGGGTCAATTGCTTTTGCTTTAATAGATTTACACTGCAAACGTTGTACTTTGAATTTTGTAGAATTTGAGGGCTTAAAAATCGATGCATTTGGGAATGTAAAAGGTGAATTTTTCATTTCAATCTTTTAAACTGAGGGGGAAAAAAACATTTTTTAAAAAGTGATGCATTCCAAAATATGATTAAACAAATGATGTTCCAAACAATAATGCACTTGTATTCAAATTCAAGCCTTGCTCATGTGGTAGAAGTCTCATCTCAGTGGAGGATGGGCGCAGGTTCAATTCCCCGTGTCTTTTTGTGCAGCGTTGATATTAAGTTAAAAAAAAAAAAGATGTCGGCGTGAACAACAATATCAGAACATAAGAAGATGTTGTCTCTGGATATGAAGTCTTTTCCCTTAACGTCCAGGCCTTCTCCACAAAGGCTGGCACACAGAACATAGCTATGATTAGTTTTTTCTGATACTTCTAAAAACAAATATTATGCAAATGCTAAATTTAGATTCTTTTTCCTGTTCCTCCATCTAAGCCCTGCCCAGGATCCTGCTCAGGCTTAGATCAGAGACACTGATCAAATACACAGAGTCATTTTCCCCAAATAGACATAACAGCGCCTTAATTCGCACTACATTTATTACATAACACTTACTCCTTCACACATGCAAGCTGGGTGGAGTGTGCTGCCCAATGACACAAAGGCAGTATGAAGTGAAACCACTGCACAAGAGCCAGTCTCTCCTAAATTCAAGTTTAGGAGTAGTTGAATCATTTATCCAAGTTGGGACGTGGCAAATTCACTACAGGCTTCTCATCTTTTCTCAGAATTATTCTATGATAGAAAGTGGTTTTACTAAAACACAACATTGTTTTTGCACCTGGGAATATTCCTGTTTGGAATTTCAAGTTGGATCGTGTTTTAAGGGCAGGACTTGTTTGTGAATTTATCTCAGTAAGAACTTGGTCTTGCCTGTCCATGATTTAAGTTATTTTGATGTGAGTAATTTGCTTAATAATTTCTTAATGTTCTGGCAACATAAACGTTCGATAAATAAAACAACCAAAAGAAAGAGGCGGATTTTATTTGCATTCAGTTCAAAATGTATCATTAGATTTTCATTGTTTTAAATGAGGAAACCAGGAAAGGATTCTCCAAGTTGACAGAAACAAAAATATATTAAGAAATCTCTAGGTCCATCAAATAATAAATCATGCAATGTGTTTACTTCAAACTTTGCTTGAAAAAAATAAAATAACACATAAAATAATACATATTTCTCAATCGATGAATCAGAATGAGAATCAGAAAAAGGTTCATTTCCATGTCATTAAACAAAGTTTGCAAACACAGGAACTTGCTTCAGTGTTAAGGATTAAAACAATGAATAATAATAATAGCAAAGTCAATCAAATCAAATAAGGCATGGAAAAATTAAGAATTTACTAATGAAATAAAATGAAAATAAACTTGGCCTCAGTATGTACACAAAAAAGCACAGAGGGTTTGAATAGAGACATGTGTTTAGAAGTGTTCTTGAACGGCAGAGGGAAAGGAACTGTCCGGGTGGGCCGTAGCCTCCTGCCTGAGGGGAGTGGCTCAAATAGACCATGTCCAGGGTGGGAAGGGTCAGCTGTGATCCGACCTGCTCGTCCCAGAGCCCTGGAGACGTACAGGTCCTGCAGAGATGATCACCTTCTCAGCAGTAGTGGATTCGATGGTGACGCATACTCAATAATGTAAAATATTTCGAATATATATACTCGACTGAGAATTTTGACAGTAGTTTCATTTAATAGTTTCAAATATTTACAGTTTAAAATAACTTAACACATGTTTTTGAATCGAGAACGAAAAAAGTCAACGTTATTTCAAAATAGACGTTAAAAGCAAGTGACTCAAAAATCAGAATGTTTTAAACTTGACAGACATTTTTACACCTCCCTAAATCTGTGTAAGTTCATGTTCTTCTCCTCCGTCGCCTCCGATCGGCTCAAACCAGAAGAAAAGCATGACTAATTTATCTGGATGCATTATTGTGAGTGCTTTAGTTCCTATTCAAATTTAATCACGTTTGATGGGGCGCTGAAAATAAAGTTAAATTTTAATGATGAATTTTGGATTGTCTTAAATTTGAAATATGGACCAAAATAAACTTCTAACGTCACTAAAAATACGATAGCAACAAATCACTATTAAAAGATATATACACAGTTATCTTTGGTGGTCTTGGTGGTGGTCTAGCCAAACAATTAGCAGAAGTAATAATAGTAGTAGTTGTAGTAGTAGTAGCAGTGAGTCAAGTTTGTTGCCTAAAAGTCCAAATCAAGTCCAAGTCCAAGTCCTTTTAAGTTATTACACCAAATGATTGAATACAGCTCATATTTTTGCTACTTGTTATATTTGTAATTGGTTTGTCAAAAAACAAACTGGTCACAAATAGTGCAGAGGTCAATTTAAACGCTGAAAGTACTTCACGATCAACTGTTGAATAGTCAACTGTCACAGGGCTCCAAGTCAACTCGCATTCAAGATGAGTCCCAAGTCGTGGCCCATTTTATCGAGAAGTCCAAGTCACGACGTCCAAGTCCAGACCTGTGAGTTTTAGTCATCTGCAGCAATACATGTATTTAGTCATTGTTTTACGTACAAATACTTGTCAACTTTAACTTGTTCGACTGTTCAAAGTATGAACCAGGCTCCTGCACCTGCTGCTGCTCCCACTGCATGTGACAGATGTGTGGGGCGGGCCGCAGCAGCTGTGGATGTTAGAAATGATGATTCAGCTCCTTCAGCCCACAGGGACCGAGGAGGTACGTAAGTTAAAGTCATGCGCAATAGGACATTTGCAAATACAGTGGCTTGCAAAAGTATTCGTACTCCTTTTCCACATTTTGACCACAACATTAAATTGCATTGGATTTTTTCAATTTGTTTGTTTTTTTTGTGAAAGAGCAACACAAAGTGGGACACGATTGTGAAGTGGAAGGAATAGTAGACATCATTTCCATTTTTTTAAATATATGTAAAACAGAAAAAAGCAGCGTGCCTTTGTCAAACTTTGGACTAGATGGAACTTTTGTACTGATCAGTGCGTGTTGTAGCTTCTTTTTAATGCCTTTTGTTTTTCTTTATTCCATCAGCTCTCTCTCTCTGTGTTGTGTTATTTTTTGTTCTAATTATATACATTTAATACCGTGAAACAAAAAGTGCAGTGTGCCAAAGTATTCAGCCACCCTGAGTCAACGCGTCTGAAACCGCCTTTTGCTGCATTTACTGGTCTTTTGGGGTTTGTCTCTCCCAGCGTTGCTCACCTACAGGCTGTCATTCTTGTAAAACAGCTCAAATTCAGAGATTTCAGATCTTGCCACAGATTCTTGATTGGATTTGTCTGGATTTTGACTGGGCCAATCTAACACATGAACATGTTTTGCTTTAAACCATTCCGTTGTAGCTCTGGCTTTATGTTTCGTCATTGTCCTGGTGAAGGTGAACCTCCGCCCCGGTCTCAAGTCTTCTGCAGACGTCAACAGGTTTTCCTCCGCCCATCTTCCCATCCACTCTGAGCAGCTTCCTCGTCCCTGCTGAAGAAAAGCATTCCCACAGTGTGCTGCTGCCACCACCACCCCCATGTTACAACAGTGGGGATGGTGTGTTCAGAGGCATGTGCCGTGTTAGTTTTTCCACCACATATCGCATTTTGCTTTTAGGCCCAAATAGTTGAATTTTGACCAAACCAGAGCATCTTCTTCCACATGTTTGCTGCCCCCCGCCCCCCACGTTTGCTGCCCCCCACATGGCTTTCTGACAAACTGCAAACCGGACTTTCTTACGGCTGTTTTTCAACAATGGCTTCTGTTTGCCACTCTTCATAGAGGCCATGTTAGTTATAGTTATAGTTTTCCCGTGGAACCTGAGAACTCCTCCAGAGTTCCCATGGGCCTCTTGGCTGCATCTGTGATCAGCGCTCTCCTTGTTCGGCCTGTAAATTTTGGTGAACGGCCAAATCTTGGTAGGTTTGTAGTTGTCTTTCCATTGCCAGATGATGGATTGGACAGGGCAGATGTTCAAAGCTTGGGGAGTCTTTTTATAACCTAACCCTGCTTTAAACTTTCTCCCTGACCTGTCTGGTGTGTTCCTTGGACTTCATGATGCCGTTTCCTCCCCAATATTCTCTTCACAAACTTCTGTGTCCTTCACAGAACAGCTGTATTCATACTGAGATTAGATTACACAGGAGCACTCTACTGAATGATTAGGTCAACATTACATTTTTCAGCAATCACCAGGGAACTTCTGACTGCAACTGCTTTTACTCAGGGAAAAGAGGCTGAATACTTTTACACACTGTACTTTGCAGTTGTTTAAAAAAAACAACAACTTTGTGTTGCTCTTTCACAAAAAAATGCCAATACAATTTATGTAAGTTTTTAGTTGTGATGTGACAAAATGGGGGAAATTTCCAGCGTACAAACGTTTGCGAGCCACTGTATCCTGAACATAAAGGAGGGACAGTGAATATATAAGGCGGCGTAGACTTAAATGTCCCTGTGAAGATTTGCATTTGACGTTTAAATGCGGTGGGGAAAAGAGTAAATAACAAAGCATCGAATTAGTGGTTAACTGTAATAAAATGTGATTTAAGGTAGTTTGTCTGAAGCGGCACATGTTGGCATGATCATCAAGTATTAACTGCAATAAAGGTTTTGAATTACAAATAAGCACAACCCAACTTTTGATACCAACTGGAGACTTAGGGGAGCGAGGGGGGTGAATTACTGTGCCTTCGTTTTGTTGTCATTAAAAAGATAATTGCAAAATAGTCCTCTTGGTTCCCATTTTGATTCTGAAAACACTTAGGATGAAAGCGAGAGTGATAATACGGCATATCAAGTTTCAAACTGCAACACATGATGGGAAGAATAGTGCAAAACAAGCTGCCTTTGACTGATGGCACCATCTGTCCTTCACCGCAGACAAAACAGCTGCAAGTACACACAAGTACACACAAGTACACGCAGTACTACACAAGTATGCCATCGTGTGCAGTAGTGGCGTGTTTCTGCACAGGAGGTTATTGTTACGGTCCAAACGCTGACACAGAGTTTACATAAAGGTCGTAAAGTGGCACTGACCAATTGGGAAACGTTAAGAATTTTACTGCGACATGAGAACAGAGAGGATGCAGCACAGGAGGAACTAAAACACAACAGTACTTTGAACTCATTTACTCCTACTTCTACTCAAGACATATGCCCTAAAGAGATATTACGAGTACTGCTATATTACACTTACCAACTTTACACTGGGACTGCCTCAAATGTAGTGCGTTCTATTTATTTAAGTATTTAAATGCAACTTGATGACATTAAATACACAATCGAGTCACTATTTTTGAGGACTCGAAGCTTGATAAAATGTGTAACTCAACTTGGACTCGAAGGCCAGTGACTCAGAACTTAAGAGGACTTAATGTTCTAAAAAAAAAAAAGAGATCCTTTGAACATTCGATAGTTTGATGTGGTTTCAGTGCTTAATTTTACATGAGCAAACTGGAATATTTCCCTCCACTTCTCCAAGAACAGGACTTTTTAAAGAAGAACCATTAGCAAAATCATAGAAATTGAAAAAATACAAACAGTAAGACTTGAAAGGACTCAAATCGTAGGTCTTAAGTACATAAATAAGTGTATTAAAACAATTAGCATAAAGATGTGAGTATGACTAATTATTCGCAATGGACATACACGTAAACAAAGCATTTTTTATTGAACAAAACAGTTTCAGAACATTTCAATCAATATTCGAACTGTGGCAGACTCGGCAAACCAAGGTGTTATATTAAGATTTCTCTCATAATTAAAGACTTTTATTACATATTGGTATTTTGCTGACAGTTATTGGCTGGGAGCAGCAGAAGTGGGCGGACTCATGTCAGAATTTGGAACTTCAACCTGTAACAGACAAAGAAACATGGACATTTATACGTTTTATGAATTGGCTGCATGTAGGTCAGACATAAAAAGGCACTGAAAAGGTCTTATAATATGTAAATTCTACATTTTTGGGGTTTTAATTCTGTTTTCTCATCAAAAACCAACCTGGGACTGTGGTTTGCTCCATTAACACCTTTGAATATTCCTGTATTTAGTCGGTTTCCCTCTACAGAGCTCAAAATGCTTGGTTTTACCTTGTGACATCATCAGGTGCTTCTCTGCGTTTTTAAGGTCCATTCACCTTCACCAGACTCTTCCTAATCATTCTACTATTCTCATTAAGACTGTGAGAGTGAATGTTTGTCTATGTGTCTATGTCTCTGTGTTAACCCTGCGATTGGCCCCTGTCCAGGGAGTACCCCGCCTAAGGCCCAAAGTCACTGGGATAGGCTCCAGCCACCCGCAAGTAGTAGAAAATGAAAGAATGAATGAATGAATCTGGACTGAACCTTATCCATCTCGCATTTATTCAATGACAGACATTTCCATTGCTCAAATCGCTTTCATTGGAAAAACAGCGCCTCTCCACAGATCTGACCTGCAAATCGATATTGTGGAGTCACCTGCTTGTCTCCATGGAGAACCTTTAAGCAATCAAGGGATGACCTCTGCACCAGAAAAGTTCCAGCGTGCACCTTTAAATGACACTACACGGCTAATGGACTTTGACGACTGCGGTTACCATTTCGGGCCCAATTACACGGTGCAACCTCCATTTACACCGGCTTCTGCGCGCGGCAACGCCTCACGACGATTGTTGAAACCGCACACTTGTTGTATAAAGACATTCTACTCCGACTACTTTTATCCAACATCAAAATCTGATCGAGTGTCGTTATTGTACGTCTTTTTAAAACATATTGTACCCAAAATGATCTCATACTTCATTAACAACGTCCGGGAACATTTCAATCTCGCGGATAGCGGCGGCTGCTGTCCCAAATCACAAAGCTATTAACTCAAGGAGACGGCGAAGGAGACAAGGAACTAGGAGACGAGAAGATAGGAGGGTTATATTAAAGACAGGACTTCAGACAGTCAAGGGAATATGAACTGTCTGGGTAAAATAACAGAAGAAAAGCTACGATATTATTGCTTTTGAGGGCGTCACGCAACGCATCCCTGCGTCAGATGCCCTCCCATCCTCATATACCCCTGTAGGGTTTAACGGAGATGGTCAAACGTCTCGAGTTGATCCGCAGATGGGACGGTGCGGTTGGAGAAATACGGCCATAAAATATAAATCGTCAATGACACAAATGAGCAGGGAAAATGTGCGGCTTTTCCGCTTTTGGACATTTCTTGAGTGTGAAAAATGAGGAGAACGCCAGAGAATGAGCCAGAGAATGAGCCAGAGAATGATCCAGCGGAATGATCAGAAATGATCCAGAGAAAAGACGCCAGAGAAAGAGCCAGAGAAAGGAGCCAGAGAAAGAGCAGAGAATGATCCAGAGAATGAGCCAGAGAATGAGCCAGAGAATGAGCCAGAGAAAGATATCCAGAGAAAGATCCGAGAAAGATCCAGAGAATGATCCAGAGAATGATCCAGAGAATGATCCAGAGAATGATCCAGAGAATGAGCCAGAGAATGATCCAGAGAATGATCCAGAGAAATGATCCAGAGAATGAGCCAGAGAATGACCAGAGAAAGATCCAGAGAAGATGCAGAGAATGATCCGCCAGAGAATGATCCAGAGAAAGATCCAGAGAATGATCCAGAGAATGATCAGAGAATGAGCCAGAGAATGAGCCAGAGAAGAGATCCAGAGAAAGCAGAGAAGAAATCCAGAGAATGATCCAGAGAATGATCCAGAGAATGATCCAGAATGAGCAGAATGATCACAGAGACTGATCCAGAGAATGATCCAGAGAATGAGCCAGAGAATGAGCCAGAGAATGATCCAGAGAATGATCCAGAGAAAGATCCAGAGAATGAGCCAGAGAATGAGCCAGAAAACTGGCTCCAGCTTTGTCTGAGAGAGTGTAATGTTGAAAAAAAAGTACAATTTGCCTTCTCAATAGCAGCGGCAGCAGCAGTAGTAGGAGTATTAGTAATAGTAGTTGTAGCAGAGTAGTCGTAATGGCAGTATTTGCGGGGATATGGCATATACTTCCGAAGGTTTCAAGTCATTAAAAAGAAAATAAACCAAATTTATACACAAACTACATGTACAGCTAGTATAATAATAGCAGTAGTTTGTAATCTGACATGGATATAGCAGTCGCAGCATTAGCCAATTAAAAGAAAGACGGACTTTGCTGATTTGGAACAGTTTTCATGTATACAATCCATTTGACTATTGTTCGTGTCAAACGGCACTGATTCATGTCTTTTTGGGGGTTTTGTTGTTGCTAATGTTCATAAAAATTAACATTGAAAGCTATTTTATGTGCTTTTAGTTAGACAAAAATACAATCAAATAACAAAAAAATGATCTATCAGTATGAGAAAAATCAAGACTCATTTCCCCCTCAGCCCAAAGCTTTTGCCACTACATTCATTCATTCATTCATTCAGTACACAAATGGGCAATTATCAAAAGCTTGACGTTCAATATATTCCTTAATAACAAAGCCTATGTAGCATCTCCTCCTCGTTAGCTCGTACATGAGCTCATTATACAGGCGATGTGGCGTCCCTTTAATTGTCCATATCGATCGCACGGTTTATCAGCGTTTGCCTGTTACAGACATTGTCCTCTCCATGAAGCCATTTGCTAATGCGTGTCCTCTAGGTTTTTACTATGTCTCGTCGTCAACGTGTCCTTCACCTGAGCCACGGCAGCCCCTGCACTGATTACAGCACAGAGGGGACAAAATGGTGGACGCCTCCAGACTCATAACATCGAGTCTACACAATATACATGAGGAGCAATATCACGAAATAGTGAGGTTTGACCACAAATGGTGAGAAATGATAATATACAAGTCGGACTCGAAATGAATTCATCTTTTATTTTGTCCTATTAAAACATCTAAATATGGTTTCAATATCAATTTCTTGAATCCAAGTAAGACAGAGTTTTAAATCAGCGCTTTTTCAGACAAAAAAGATTAGCATTTGTTCCTCTAAAGTCTGAACTCTGCTCCAGATCATAGGATTTTACTGACAGAGGATCGGCTGTAGACCTCTCCAACAAAAGGCCCTAAGCTGATCATTGAAGATTAGAAATGACTGTTTGGAGCAGAAGAAGAAGAGGACAGATGAAAACCTGCCCGGGCGCAGACACAGTTATTCTCCCGGTGCAGTGTATGTCTTCACGCATGTAGCGCTGCAGATAATCCGTGCATGACGGAGGAGACATTTTCACGTGGCGTCTGGTCGTCTGTGATGCCGCGTTCGTGAGTTTCCCCATCTTTGCTCTGCTGCGATACTGTCCGGCTAGTTACGGCGGCCTCAAAACAGTGAATGGAATGAATGGAATGAACGGAACGGTAAGCGAAGACACCGACAGCCTCTACCCAAGCTCAATAAACCTGTGCGCGAGTCCTGGACGGTTGGAGGATCTGGACTGAGCCGTGACGGGACTCGGTTGGGTCCATTCAGCAGACCTGAGCCGTCCTAACGTGCTGCCAGTGATTATCATCTGCAACTCGCTCTGGCTGTGTGACGTTTGCATTTTGATTTATTTCAGCAAGACTCGGACAATTTTCCTGCTGCACTTTTAAAAAGATCCGCACTTTTAAAGCAACTAAATGATTAGTTTTTTGTACACCCGTCTCCCCGTGTCCCTTAAACCGCTGCTATGGCCCCGTGTACTCTTCTGAAAACTAATCCTTACCTTATATATTAGCAGTGTTTTGTAATCTTCAACTCGTGTACTCGTTTTATTACATGCTTTTCTCCTCCGTCATTATGTATTTTTTTTATTTTTTTTTGCACAAATCTAAAATATAGGTCACGTTGCAAACGGCAAACCATGTCAAAATTAAGCTTATCTATTAATAAAACAAGCGAGGATGCCAGAAAATGTAGCTTGCTCGCTCTAAATCCAAAATTAACTCCTAGCCTACTTTTAATTTCCACAATTTATGCAGAAAATGTCGCCAAAAACATAAAAAAAACATTATCTTTTTGGACGCGACAGACACTTTCAAACCGTTTGTCCTTCCAAGTCTCTTCTTTTTGATTACAGGCCAAAAGAAAGAGGTAAAAATTGTCGTAAAATCCTAACTCGAGGCTAAAACAAGAGAAAGCAGATGTGCTCTCACTTTTAAGGGCACTTCCACTACCTTTATCATTTATGGTTGTTTAATGAATTGGTCATAATATAGTATTTTTACAGAAAAAATGTTTTGTTGTCCGTTTTTAATATCTTGGAGGGGAAAAGAGCCTTCTTGTGTAGTTACCTGTGTTTTACATGATATTATGAATAAAAAGAGAAAGTTTCCTTCTGCGCTGAATATTGAAGCAACATTTTAAATTCTTAATGCAGTAAAATGAATTGAGATATGGTATAAAATTGTAAAAAAAAATTACAAAAATAGACCAAATGAGAACTATAAACTGCACATTATCTTCATTTTTTAAATTTTTTTTTTTATCTCATTTGGTCTCATTTTCTTACCAGTTTTTCTGCTCTTTTCCTCAGCTTCCTCCAGACTGTGTGATGAGCCTGAACGGACACAGCCACAGTCAGGACACAGGACAACGCACACACACGAAGCCAAACTAACCATATTTCATTTCATATTTGGGCAATACTCAGGCAGCATTATATTTGTATACATAGTTTTGATCGTCCTTATAAATACAGTTTGTGAGAGCGTCAATGTGCCGAAATAAAACTGTAGGAAGATTCACTTTATTTTACTCACTACTAACGCATTCTTTTAGTAGTTGATTATTTCTCACTTTTAAAATACAATATCCACTAAATAAAGGTTGAAATATGGCGACTGAAGCTTCCAGATAGAGATATTCATTTGATATATTTATTTGGACAGTGCATAGGAATGAACACGTAACAAACTAGTAAATTGCCCTGTAAATATATAGGATTAAAGCAAAGGTGCTTTAGTGTATTATTAATGAAAATCAGAAATAGTTTGGTCTTTTTTGACATTTTGGATTAATAATGTCCCCGTCTTTGTTATAAAAAGGTCTTTTTGTGTGTGTTTTAGAGCCTGCATAGTCCAGATAACGATTATGATTGTGAAAACACGACTATGATCATCTTTTATAGTCGACTAGTCACGTTTAGTCCAGCCCTAGTCCTGACAGGAGCGATATTAAGCATAAACAAAGGACAAAACATCTGCATTTTGACAGTTCAAGAGCCAATTCTCACCACAGCGTTAAACTACAGTTTGTGCAGTTAAAAACCTAATGACATCACATGAACAATACCTATGAGATGCCTGGATAGAGAAACAGTCCCTTTAGTGTATCTTAAAGGTATAAAGGGAATAAAGTGTCCTAGAATCACATTTAAATCCAAACTATGCTCTCGGGTCCAATTTGCCGCTCCATTATACTCTTCAGGTGAGCCATTTTGAAATGACCACGTATCATCTTAACTCTAGTTTTACCTGCAGTTGTGTGGGCAGAGACAGCCCCTGCGCTCTGCGATGGAGACCCCACGGCCCGCGGCCCAAACTGTGGAGCACGGCCACCTCAAACTGAGAGCACAGACCGGTCCTGGCCACTAGGGGGCCGCTGGACAGAAGCACATGGTCCCCGCATCTGCCAATGTGACAAGGAATGAATGAAATGGTGAAACTTTATACTACTAAAAATCAGAAAAAGTGTATTTATTTTTAATTTTTTATTGCTTTGCTTAGAATTTGACTTCCTGTATTTTATTCTATCTTTTATTTTATAAAGATAGCCTGGTGCAGTGGTTCTCAGACTGTGGCACGTGTATCTCTGGTGGTCCTGGTGGATTCCTCGGAAGTTCAAATACTGACTGAATTTAAGGTCAATTTCATTCACACTTTTTGGTCCTCTTGTAGGTTAGTTTATTTAGACCTAATATAGCAATTGTGAGTCCTATTTTAGACCTGGTTTAACCCCTGTTCAGACCTAGAATGGTCCTGTTTTAGACCTGGTTCAGATCTGGTGGTAAAACGTTAACCCTGTACTTTAGACTCTACAAACATGTTCTGAAACACATGGGCTTCTTCTTGTCTCAAATGTCTGATCCTAATACTTGTAAGAAAACTTGCAAATGTCTCCAAACAGAACATACAATGAGTTCTCTGTCCTGATATTTAAAGCTGCACCATGTAACCTTTCCGCAGGAGGCAAAGCGCACCTTTAATTCAAATGCGAATGAGGTTTTCGTCACCTGTAGAGTTGAACTGTGCCCGTGGGGCTTTCTGCGGCGGTCTTCTCTACTTCATCCTGTTTAGGCCTGAAACAAAAAAATCAAACAAAACACACCATTCAGTCACAGAGGGCTTTGGTTTGTGGAAAAGCAGAAGGGCAGATCATACCGGAGACATTTGTGATGCTAATGAAGCCATTTGGCCAACTTTATTATTCTACAAAGGAAATTACGTGGACAAAGTAGCTCACACAATATGCAATTACAATATAATAATAATAATAACAACAACAGAGCAACAATAAGAAATAATTACAGTGGAAAAAACAGCTAATGTCTAGAGACTAAATACGAATGGAAGAAATCTGGTTACCATAGTAGTATTTTGTCAGTCAATACTATTCTGTTTTTATAACGATATTGCTCCTCTAAAGTCATTTGAATGGGATGGCACAGTGGCAGAGTGGTTAGCAGTGAATTACAGGTGTTTTCTTTGCAGACAGTGGAACATGTCCACGTTCAGCACAAACATCTCCAAGGAGAAAAGCAGGCGGTCCTCCTTAATGGTACCCAGCCCTGCCTCGGAGCACATGCAGTGTTTTAAGTTGAATAAATCTAATTGAGTCCGTCTTAGGTCCAGTTTCATTCAAAGGCAGTAGGAAACCTGTCAACCCTGGTCAGTCAGTGAAGTGTAAAATGACAGCGTGCGGCGGGGGGAGCGGCGGCGCGTTTTACTTGCTGTGGGAGAAAACCTCGAGGGCGACTGAAGGCAACACGTCCAGAGGCTCGAAGGGCAGGTCCTGGTGGATGAGCAGCTGTGCCCCGCGGGTCAGTGAACGCAGCGACTCCTGAAAACAAAGGATACAGGAGGTTCGTCAGTCATTCGGACACTTTTCATCTCCAAGCAACAGTTTAGAAAATACATTTGACTCACTGTTAATATAGCAATGATCAAGGACAGGTAGTGGGCCTGAACTGGGACTAAAACTGGACCAGAACAGGACCAAACCAAGTCAATATCAGGAAAATACATTTATTCAAATTCTGAGAAACACCAATTCCAGACCTCGTTTTGTCTTCAGACCTGGTTTGGTCATGGTTAGTCCAACCTCTGAAGCTTTTCCTTTTTAGTCCTAATATAGACTTTGCATGGTAATGTTCTAGTCCCGCTTTTGTCCTAGTTTAGTCCCAGTTTAGTCCCAATGCATTGATGCAGTTTGTGTGCAAGTGTGACCACAGTCTTAGACCCGTTTCAGACCTTCTTTAGCCTTGGTTTAGTCCTGGCGTAATCCTGCTTAAATCCTAGTTTACACAATTTAGTTTAAGTAAATGTATCTGTCCTTTAGTCCTGGTTTGGTTCAAGCAATAGACCTTACTCATGACCTAGACCTGGGTTAGCCCTGGTTTAGTCCGGGTTTCGTCTCGTTTTGATCCACACCTGTATCATGTTTACTCCCGGTGTAGACCTGGTTTAGTATTAGAGAAATCGCCGTGCTTTATTCCCATATTCTGTTTCCTACCCCCGCTTCAGACTCTAATGTTAGAGGTGGGATCACACTCCAGCTGTCCCCATCAAAACTTTAAACGAAGGCTGCAAAATTAACCACGATCAAATGGAACGATCACAACTAAGAGTCTCCGGTGTGTCTGTGCAAAAGCTTTAAGCCCTGTAGTTGAAATCTCTCCAAACGTGCCCTGAAATGCACGGGATCCTTGTGTTGGCTCAGCGGTTGAGATTTCAAGTCTTCCATCAAACGTTCATGCAGCTGGATCTAACCGTCATCGCGGGCCTTGTCAGAAAAAATTGCAATTAGATATTTTCACAAAATTGCTCAACCCACAGTAAAAACAAAGATTCTATTTTTAACAAGTGACTCAATAAAAGCTGGAAGGAAGACTATGGTATTTTTAGATCGCTGAAGCCGTTTGTGAGCTCAGTCATTTCTTGTTATTTTAGGGAGAATTCAAATCAGACTTCAGCCCCTTGTTTGCATGTGCATGTCCTAATCTCAGGGACCTTCTCCCTGTTGAATCCACTATATACATTTCCTTAGTAAGAGACTAGTGGCATGTAAAAATGTTGACATAGTTGCATTTTGGAAAACCTCTCCACTAGCTACAGAAAACATTAGAAGATACTTTGCGGTCGATGCATTCTTGTGGCTTTAATTGGCTTTAATTGGCTTTAATTGGCTTTTAGACGCGCTTTTGGTCATGTTGGGATCAGTATTTCACATTTTGTAACTTGGAAAACACACTAGACAAACGACATGTTTTCAATGAGGTGTTTGGAGCACCTTCTGTTGTCAGTGGGAATGAACAAAGAAAACATAAACTAATTAAGCCCTTAGGCAACGTGAATCATGCTAATAGAGCTATGTGTTTGCTGTGAACACAATGTAAGGGCAGAACAAATTCACTGATGGTGTATGGACTTAACAACAGCACCGAATATGTTTTTACTTATTTTTACTTTAGTTATTTTTTACTCTAGACAACAATCAAGGGAAACAGAGTGATTTTTGAGGTTCAGAGAAGACAACCTTATAAACAAGATTAAAACATTTTTTTAAAAATACTGCAGTCACCTGGACACCGTTTTTGAAAAACAAGATGCTTCTCAATCTGTGGATCTAGTCTGAGAATGACTCTTGGATGAGAGTCCAAACGTCTTGTTTTTCAAAAACAGTGTCCAGATGACGACAGCTGAATATTTTCCTACAAACACTCCTGGACGAATGACGGGTTACACAGAGTTACACAGAGTTACACAGAGTTACATACTCTATACACTGTTCTACTGTGGCCCCCTCCTCAAGAACATACTGTAGATGAGGGGGCCACAGTATTACATGGTTAAAAGCATAAAAAATTGCCAAATTTGCATAATGTGTCCTCTAATAAAACTTAGTTAATTTTCCTCTCTTGGATGAATGAGGGATTACAGTTGTGTGATGTAGGGAAAAAACAGCAAGAGAGATGAATGGGGAAAGTCTAGGTTTTACAATGACCTCTAGTGGTGAGAGAAAGCTTGTGTAGTTTTGCCAAAATTGTCCCAAGGGATCTATGCCAATTTAAACTCGTCTGAAATGGATCCATTTAATGAAAATTAGTTGTAAAATTTTAAATAATATTTTCAACAAAACAAAACAAGAACATGAAGAGAACGACGTATTTTAAATACATTTCTTTGGTTAAAAGAGGGGATTAGAGGGTTAGAGGGTTAGAGAGTAAGAGGGCACAGCTTGCTAATTGATGTTTACTATAACGCTGTAAAACCGTCTGGTGTGATTTTAGATTGGAGTTGCTTAAAGCGGTTTTAATTTTACTTGTACGCCTGCATTTAAAAGCATATTATTTTTTTCAGACCTCAGAGGGCGTCCACGAGTCCAACTGCGGATCGAGAACCACATCACAACAAAACGCTCCTGAAGTAACTGGAAAAAGAGAAAGACAAGTTAAATTAATACAACACTGTTCTTTTTAGTCCGGGCACAGTCCGGGCACAGTCCGGGCACAGTCCGGGCACAGTCCGGGCACAGTCCGGGCACAGTCCGGGCACAGTTCAAGTTGTCATAGTTTGATACTAGTTTAGTCGGCTTAGGGTGCGTTCACACTTCACCACATCAAAACTGGGACTAAACCAGGACAAAACAAGAAACTATACCAGACAAGACCAGGACTAGAACAGGACTGAACATGGAATAGACCAGGACTAACATGGAATAGACCAGGACTAAACAAGGACTAGAACAGGACTAAACTGACTAAACTGACTAGAACAGGACTAAACTGGACTCAAGTGTGAACACTAGTAAAATCATCTAATATTAAAACTATCCATTCGGCATTAAACTATAGTTTTGGATAGATATTGAAAAGAAATATCCACAAATATCAAGTTTGTCTTGTACCTGGGATCTCTGGAGACCGGAGCAGCTCCACGGAGAAGTCGTCTTTAAAGGCCGTCTCCAAAACTTGACCCAGAAGAGCCGAGCAGGAGCGCCAGAAAGCCTGAGAGAGAAACATGAAACAAACATGTAACAACACAACTTTGTCAGCCGCCAATATCCAAAGCCCGTGATTTGCGACTGTACTTTGTGACAAATGTCACTGACTAAAAGTGTTTATTTTTCATGTTCATGAAATGAGAAGCAGAGTGGGATAAGGAACGTTGGTCTTTTGTGTCTGTCATTTCTCTCTCATGTAAAATCTAAAGTCTCCAAAAGCAAGAATCATGCCGATGTTTGTGGTCAACACAAATGTTCCAGATGCTCTTCAGTCCGAGGCGACGGAGGAGCTGGCCAAAGCCATGGGCAAACCTGCTCAGTACATCGCTGTGCAAGTCAACCCTGACCAAATGATGATGTTTGGAAACAAAAGAGATGCCTGTGCCCTCTGCTCACTCCACAGCATCAGGAAAATGAGCGGTGCCCATAACAAGCAATACTCCAAACTTCTGTGTGGACTACTCAACAAACACCTGGGCATCGCCGCTGAGAGGATTTATATTAACTTTGTTGACATGGATACCGCCAACGTGGCCAGGAACAACAACACCTTTGGATAAGATAAAAATGAAGACAGAAAATACAGTCTCATTCCAGTTTGGTTTTATGATTCATACTCTGCTGCTTGCTGGTTACCATAGGAGCAATCATTGAAGGGTTTGGTAATAAAAAATAAAAAAAACAAAATAAAATGAAAGGGTAAAATGTGTAAAAACCTTATTTTATTTATATATTTGTATTGTCTTAATGCTCCTGTTTAATGTTTATTAAATGAACTGGCGCTATATTTTTATAGTAAAACACAGAGACATAAAAATACACTATCGAACATTTTTAGTTTGAATATATTGTAGAAAAAGACTCTGTTGTAGTTTTAAGTTGCAGTTTTAATAAATAACTTTATCTGGCCCAGTGGTTGTGGACTCCTGGTTTAGACAGCTCTGCGTGTTTTTTCAGATATAAAAACTGCAATGAAATAGTAAGTGAAATAAGACTGTACAAGGAGGAAAATATTTAGCATTTCCTCAACTGAATTCCTCTTCTCAATACAGTTACTAATCAATTTTCTTATTGATTCGTAATAAATATAAAATGTGTGTCTTATGTGTCTAAGTTTAGTGACAGATGTGTAGGCTACATTAGGACTAAAACTACAATGGGTAACGCAGCTTTCTGCACTGCGTTAACCCAAAGAAACTCGCGATAGGACGAATGCTGAGGCTTTAAGGGCTTTTCTGTTGTAATTCACATAACGGAGGATGTTCTTGTCGGTCTCTTACCTCCACTCTGGTGTGAGTGAGGTATGAGTGGCTCATGTACGTGTGCAGACGCACGTGTGTGTGCGCAGACGCACATGTATGTGTGCGTGCTCCTTTGTAAAACCCTTATAACATCCACACAGACCCTGCGTGGCGTGCAGGGGGTCATAGGCTTCACTTGAGCTAAAGCGTTTGCTTGTAGAGAAGGAGACAGAGAAGAGCGCTGACACTGCAATCAAAGATAGAGTGGCCCAAAGCAGCATCGATAAGAAGAATCATTAAGGAGCAATTCTGATGGATTGCAAGAAATGTGGAGCCAGTTCTCACTTCCCATCCCAAGCCTTGGTTCCCCAGACCATGTGTTGTACTCCAGCTGTAATTGCAGCAAAAAGCGGTTTCACAAAGTATTGACTCAGGGGCCTGAATACTTTGCATGCTTCTCTTTTCAGTTTTATTTTACTCTTTTAAATCTGGAAATCATGAATATTTTTCCTTTCACTTGACAATTGGAGTTTTGTGTTGCTCTATCACCAAAAATGCCAAAGCACTTTATTTAAGTTAATGGTTGTTATGTGATTAAATGTGGAAAAAGTTCCAGGAGTACCAATACTTTAGCAAGTATTGTGCATTCTGAACTGGAAATATATTTTCAGTCTTGGTGCGAGAGCCGCGCTTGGATAAACAGGGAACATCTGCTGCGTTGTTTTGCTAAGAATGTCAGCTCAACACAGAAAAAAGGTTTATCACAAGAATAAGAGCAAGTTAGGTGAGACATGATTATTTTCTGTATGTATCCTCTTTTGCCATCTGCGTTCTCTCTTATCCAATCACCTTGTTGTGTGTAGCTCCTCCTTAGCTAAAAGAGTGCCGCAAGCCAAAGCGAACAAGACCACTTTGGACACTAGTATCTCGGAAGAGCTTTGGATTGCGTAAACGGGCCGATACGGTTCACTTAAGACCCATCCAATCCAAAGCGAACCAGTGGAAAGTGGAAACATGGCTTATAGTTACAACCCCATAAAGGTTTATGGTTTAACTTACTATTACAATAATCAAATACCACATCATACACAAAGAGTACCTGGTTGACAGCAGTGGGGTCTTGGTCTTTAAACGTGAGCAGTCTCAGAGAGCAGGAGTCTGTCAGTGGTTTGTGAAGAGGCCACAGTTCCCCATCCACCAGAGCCAAGACTGAAGTGTTCACGTGATACTCCGTCAAATCTGGACACAAGGTAACATTCCTAAGACTACTAAGACTTAAAGAGCTAAACATTTGAGTTCAACTACTTTTAAAAGGAAATGTACATGCTTTTGAGAACCTGTTTTGGCATCTCATGTTTTAGAAGAAGAAAATACAGATTTTCCATCAGCATTATTCTGTATACAGTGATCCCTCGTTTATCGCGGGAGTTGCGTTCCAAAAATAACACGCGAAAAGTGAAATCCGTGAAGTAGTCAGCTTTATTTTTATTTATTATTTTACAATGCAATACTGAACTATAGAATGAAACCAAAAATCAAAACCTGTTTTAAAGCCCAAAATGTGTTTAAAACAATAATGTTAATATAGTAATACAAGGTTGGAAACATTGTCCCTCGCGTATGTCACAGTCCCAGCTGTGCCTCTTTTCCTGACTCCGCCTCTTTGTCCTGACTCCGCCTCTTTGTCTGACCTCCGCCTCTTTGTCCTGACTCCGCCTCTTCGTCCTGACTCCGCCCCGCTGTAGCGTCTGTTTCTACTGAAGGCGCAGGGGTCTTTCTCCGAGAGAAGAACATTGTTATGGGTCGTTGTTGGCGCTCTTTCTTTTTCTGAGCAAGAAGATTTTTATAAACGGATATGCCACCTTCGATTATATTTGAGAATTGCAACGAACGACTCATCAAAGGGTCCCAAAGGGTCCCTTTGATGAGTATATGAGATATAACACGCCATCTACTGGCAGCGGTGGGAAGAATTACCCTAAAAAGCTAGCTATTTAAGCAACCTGTCTGGGGCATGCTACTACAAGCACACAGTTGCAATTAGACTGCAGTCCTCAGAACGAATCTGGCGAGGGTGTATGGACATCAAAACAAAGCAGAAACAACCTCCAGATCTATACCTTTGAGGTCAAAATGGAGGGAAAATTGAAATGGAGTGTTTTCTGAGGAACAATGTTAAAACATGGTTAACATGGTTAAAAGCAAAAAATCTCTGAAAGGTTTGTACCCGAGGACAGGTTTCAAATATAAACTAAATGAAGCAAACAAATTCAAATTCACCAAATCCTTCAGCCTTATATTTAAGTAAACTCACGTCGTGCACAGCTGACTGGAGTGGACATCCCTTTATTCATGACAAGCAGAGTCCCCTCCAGCCCTGGCCCTTGCATGGACACCTCAATCTTCTCAATCCGGGGAAACAGCGCCCTCTGTCGGCTCTGCTCTCTCGAAAACACTGCATTTCTGTGACCCCGGGCCTCAGCAGCGGAAGGGCGGACTGCAGCAACAGCCGACGCAAAGCCTGGATAGAAATACACCAACAACGTTAAATAAGGTCCTCACTCTGTTACTGTGGCAGAGTTTCCCAGCTTTGTAGCACATGTACCAGCAGCTGTGACAAGATAACCCGTCCACAAGTTAATATTACACTAACTTATTGATACATGCATTTAGCGGTGGGAGATATATATCGAAAAATGGATAAGAGTGCAATTGTTGGTTGAGGCCTATGAGGCCAATTTCAAATTCTCTACAAACTCATCTGCAAACCTGTTTTACCACACATTCATAAGAGCGCATTGTAGGCAGGTTTTGTGCAGACTTCTCAGCACTAAAGTATTAAATTAAACTTTTATACATATTCTTAAGGCAGCCCACTGGTCCAAATAAAATATTGGCCTCTGCTGGAGATTTAAGGTTGATAACAGACAATAGAAATGTGCAAATAAAGCAAACACATCGGTTTATCTCTAGCCTTGACTAGGGATGTCAAGATTATCTGGTTAATCGATAACCGTGATTATTCAAGTCACAATATATTCGTAAGAACTGAAAAATAATAATTGTGACCATTTTAGATGCAAAATGTAATATTTAATTGTTTAATATATAGCTTAAAAAATATAACTAAATCTATCTATCTGGCGGTTTTTTGTCTCATTTAATGTTATTGTCAGTCAGAAAGTTCAGTTTAACAAAGCAGGTCACAAACCTGAGGAACAATAACATGTCAGACCACAAAATGAAAGAAAATTAAAGGTTTTACTCGTATAGGGTGGGTTCGTATACAAGGCAATTCAACGTGCTTCAATAACAAAATATATTTGTAATTTATCTAGGAGCCTTTTGGCGACATATTTTAACATTTATTCTAAATTCAAAAAATCTCAATGTACTAAAGAAATAATCAAATTATCCAACAAAAATACTCCTGGCACTGCCTATTCTTCCTGGGGTTTACGTCTCAAAAACACGTTCTTAAATATAGAGTTAAATAATACACTATTTAAAATGCGTAAAAACTTAAATGGATACATCCTCATAAAATGTTTCACTCAAATCTTTTTAATGACATAAATACTTGGGTGATGGTGAGGGAATGGTGATCAGTATAATATTAGAAATATGTCAAAAAAGGGCGGGGAAACAAAATAAAGAAATTCTTCTAATCTGCTCCTCTCCAATCATGGGAATGTTCATTAATATATATGTTAATCTTGTGTAAACAATGTCACTGACAATCATTTTCACGGAAGGAACAAATAAAATTAATTTAAAAAATAAAAAAAAAGGAGCTGAAGGAAGTTTGAGTTTTGTGCTACAGGCTGGAAGAGCAAAATGAGTATATATCTATAATTAAATCTTATTAAAGTGTTGACACAAAAATTGCTCAGACATGTCGAGTTTAATCTTCCAAACATGGGTATGCATTTCAGAAAATTAAACGTTCCTAAATGCTCATGGTGATGAAGTTAATCAAGGCTGCAGGTGACTGGAGAACACTTTAACAAGAGTAAAGCAGAAGTCAAGGTATTCAGGTAAGAAAAGTATAAAAAGCCTTTATTTGATCTGGGCGAAGTCAGTAGTGAATAAATGTTAAAAGCATACGCTGATTTCTTTCCCATGTGAAGTGGCTCTCTCCAGCCTTCTTCAGGGTGAATTGAATGAAGTGCTGTGAATTACATACAAATAAAGCCTTTTATGATGAGTGCCTTGGATCCTGCTTTTCTCTTGAAAGGGTATAACATGACATTTATGCACTTTTGACGTTCATTTTATGGCCCATTCACATGTTTGCTATTCCTGAGCCGCAACCAAGACATTTACATTTTGGGACATTTCTGAATAATCTAACAAAGGCCAAAACAATTATCTGAATATCATCACGTTAATGCAAAATGTTTGCATATTCATTTTTGTCCATTACTTCTAAATTTGCATTTTAAAAGTTTTAGCTCTTTAACATTTGAAATTGTTGCATTAATTGGAACTACTCATTTAACGTGTCTAATTATATTATAATCTATTATTTATCTGTAGAGTCCTGTACAACACATTCAACAACACAATCATAAAAAACACTGCCAGACACGCGTTACATCCGTGGTAATATGTTTACCAATAAACAAAAGGACATTTTGTTTGAACTTGAAAATTACATTAATTATCCATAACCTTTTCCATAATTCAATGTAGAAAACTAACGTTAAAATGTTTTTAAAGAATAAGCCATTTACCCATTATCTAAAAAGAAGAATCTTTGACAAAATTAAGCTGCATCAAATGGTTGTGCAGTAAATACAAATTATATTATCAAACGATCCTGCTGTCATCCTGTATCGCCACAAAATGACTCTAAAGTGAATACTTACGTCGCTGGAGAAGTATGCACACGCTGCTTGTCGCCATTCTGAACAAAATATAATAAATACGTACAAAAACAAGCTTATAAATGCACAAAAATGATGAAATTTCCTTGTTATTGGAGCTGGATGAAGGACGCCATGCCTGACGCGGGAGTTGCACCTGATTTGGAGCCGGGTGGAAACAAACCGTGAGCCTAATGGTTCCGAGATGAAGTGTAGAGGATTGTGCACCAGGTGGCGCTGTTAGAGTGTGCAAATAAAAAAATAGCGAGAGAAATAAAATTAGAATGAATTAAGAAATATAAATCTATAGGAACATTGTATTAAGATTTATATAGCAAAGTGCAAAGGATTTACAAATATTTTAGTGGACTTGTAGTAGTCCAAGTTTGGTCCTGGTTTAGTCATTTAATCTAGTTCTGTTCCAAGACCTAGGACCATTTGTATTTTCTAAAGTCCTGGTTTATACCTAACTCTATCCAGCTTTAGTTTTTTGGTTTGGTCCTGGTTTAGTCTTGAGATGGTTGAGCAAATGTCCTACTCAAGACCTAGGTTAGACCAGGTTTAATGCCGGTTTGGCATTTAGACCAATGGTTTAGACCTGCTCGAGTCCCTATTTCACCCCTTTTTGTCATTTCCACAAAATTGCAAACAAGTAGTTTTAGTTTGTAGTTTAATTCCTGTTTGATCATCTGACCTGTTTTAATCCTGGTTTAAAATTAATTTAGTAATTAGCAGTATTAAGATTATGCCATATCGGAACTGTTTCATTCAATGTGAAGCTCTAATAAAATGAATTAATGTATGTGTGTATGTCAATAGCACTTTCTAAAAAATATCCAACACATGTCTGACATGTTTGTAGTTAAAATAGACAAAGCGGTTTCACTAGCATATATTTATGTCTAAAAATTATTGTACTTTGTCAAATGCCAACTTAATAGCAATTGACATTACATAATAAATGGCATTAAATCATTGCTGCATAGAAAACATGAAGCTTTGTCATAAAGCGATAAAGTTAAATTATATAGCATGTCAGCTTTAATTAGGCAAGTGCAAGTAAAAATCTGTTCTTCAATTAGCACAATAAATAAAAAACTGAGTCTAATCATCGTCTTGGCTCCAACTGTTTAATCTTCTAATGGACTGTAATGGCACCAAGAATTTGACAAATGAACGTTTCAAAAGTGGGATCTGCAATTCCAGCTTTTTGGCAGGGATTTCAGATAAACCGCAGCACGACGGAAGAGTGGAAATATTTGTCCAAAAAAAAGAAAAAAATAAAGAAAAATGACTGGGAACACAAACGTAATAATCCAGACATGTTTGTGCATAAAGATTTATTTTTTGCAAGAATAAGTGACGTAAAGAGAATGACGATGAGAAACACTTCGAATGTAACAAGGCATTTGAAAACAGCTGTAACGTGGAGACAAAAGCAGTGGACCGTTTCCTTCATCATTTCAAGGCAAGGTTCAGAATTGTTGATCAATTTCATTTGTTTTGTGCGACTTTTCTCGTGTGGAGGGTCCGACACGTGCTTGCCTCCGTGAAGATTGGTTATGAAGTTATAGCTTTGCCCGGAATGTTCCACAGTACGGCATTAAACTAATCTATCTCCGTGGAAACAAGCAGGTGACGACACAGCAAAGAAAACACCTGTGATTGACGCTTGCGTCCTATCGCTCCATGTTTTGTCCTTTTGTTAAGCTTAAATTGGCCATGATTTCTACTGTATTCGAAATAATGGGACGATATTTGGTTACAAACCTCAGATTGAGATTTATTTTCTAAAAATCGATTTGACGTTTCGTAATGTCCTATTATTTAAGGATATATATACATTTGCAATACTCCACTCTTTTTGACGGCTGTAACAATATAGTCGAGCATTTATTTCTCAAACTTTTTTGCTTAAATGTGTTAACCACCTTCCATTCTGACCAAAAATACTAAAAAATACTGATAACGGAATATCCAATAAAAAAAGCATATTTACAGAGGTGGTGAACTATCACACAAAATACATTAATATCGGCTGAATTTCATTTTGGAAAACAGATCTATCATATTTTTACAGCCATCTAAAAGGGCGACATATGCCATTTTACTCCAATAGCTCACACGGGTTGAATACTAAATGTAAAATGTATACATTAATGCTATATTGCGGAACATTCCGGTGCAAGGCCGTAACAAACAATAAGCAAGTGGCAAACCCTCCGACAGAAAAGTCACGCAGTGCAATTTAAAGCCCAGTCTATTCCGCTTTTCCAGAAGCTTCACTATTGTTTTGTCTTTCTGTGATTGTACTCAAAGTCAGTGCAACTAAACATGTCATGCACACGTCATCCACGGTTTCACGAGCATTTTTGGGCATTTGGGGTCGACGCGTCTCCAAAAAGGTGCAATTTATTTGATCTAAAACATTCATTCATAAAATCAGTCATTCACTATTCACTTTGTATACAGACCATATTGACCGTTTCTTCACAGTGATACCATTCATGTTGGTACTAAATGAACAAATCAAAATATACCGGAAAGTGCAAAAGATTTACAAACGTTTGAGAAGACTTGTTGTAGTCTTGGTTCAGATCTGTCTTAGACCTTGTTTAGACCTGGTTCAGAGCCGTTTTAGACCTTGTTTAGACTTGGTTCAGAGCCGTTTTAGACCTTGTTTAGACCTGGTTTAGTCCTAGAATTTAATTTTGCTCTGTTTAAAACCTAAAAACATTTTCATTTTCTTTAGTCTTAGTGTTTACTTTACTAGTTTTAGTTCTTTGGGTTGGTCCTCCTGATTTAGACCTGGTTTAGCATATGAGCTAATCCTGCCCCAAACCTAAATTAGACCTGGTTTAATCCTGGTCCCTACTTAACCCCTGTCCTTTTCACAATAATGGAAACAAATTTGTGGTTTAAATTTGATAATCTATGACCTGGTTTAGTCATGAGTTAGACTTGCTTTAGTCCTCGCATAGTCCTAATTTGTAGCTTTTGTATTTGAACCTGTTTAAATCCTGGTTTAGTCCTACTTCAGACTCGAAAAACCTACCTAAGACTTTTGCACTGCATTGCACTGTATTACGATTCAAGAAAAAGTTGCAGAATTGCATTTTCTCCGTGGCTGCGTTCCCAAAACAGTAGCAAAGATTCATCATCAGTCCAAAGGTTTCGATGGAAGATTTTGGCACCGTTTTGCTTTTCTGGGAACTGGAGAAACTGAATAAAGGAAGACAATGATGAATGACAAGAAAATTATTGTAGAAATGTAAAAAATGTCCAGCGAAAAGTAGTGAAAGAGTCTTTAAACCTGAATTTTGGCTACGTTTAGGTTTTGCCTACATTTCCCAGAATGCAGTAGACGATATGGTTAACTGCCATAGAGTGTTTACATTGAGAATTTGAGGAACCCAGTTTTAATATGTATTTTTCCAAACATTGTCCTGTTCTAGTCCTGGTTAAGACCCCTTTTCCCCCCGGTTTGGTCCTGGTCTGCTCCAGGTTTAGTTCTTTGTTTAGTCCCAATTTTTATGTTTGTGTGCAAGTCTGAACCTTAGTCCCGATTCAGTTCAGTTCACTTCAGTTTCAGCTTATAGTTAGTCCTATTTTAGTCCCACATTAGACTTGATTTGAATATGTTCAAATGTAATCCTGGTTTAGTCTTAGTTTGGGTATGATTTAGTGAGACCGTGTTTTTTACCTTTAAAAATAGTAAAGTCCTCATTTATTCTTGAATTTAGTCCTGGTTCATTTGTGTTTTTGTCCTGGTTTATTCCTAGTTTTTATTTTATTGTAGTTTATCTTATAGTTTAGCCATGATTAGACCTTGTTTAGTCCTGATTTAGACAAGATTTACTACTAGTTAAATCCTGGTTAATCCTGATGTTGTCCTAGTTTATCATAGTTTAGACCTGCTTTAGTCTTGGGTTTAATCCTAGTACTGAACCCCTGGTTTAGACCAGGACTAGTTCTGATTTAGTCAACATAATCCTCAATGTAAACAACTAATTTTGCACGTTGAATTCTTGCGTTGTCCAAAATAGTCCCTTTGTTTTCTCACATTTGAAGCACCATAGTTCTGCTACTGCAGGCTGCACTTGGGACAGCACACTCTTCTCCGGTCAGGTAACGGGCAGAAGTCCATTTGGCGCACAATCTCGGCGAACAGTTCGTCCACCATAGTTTTGCTTTTGGCGGACGTTTCCATAAAAGGACATCCCCAGTCTTCAGCTAAGGCCTGCCCCTCGCTCAAAGACACCTCTCTCTCCTCCTCCAGGTCCACCTTGTTCCCCACCAGAACCACGGGAACCTGCTGGTACCTGAAACACACAAGGCAACGCAATAACCCAAAAGATGAATAATACCAGGAAAAATAAATGTGCAGAATAATTAAAAATACATGAGCTGCACTTAATAATTAGTAGAATGAATCCCGCTCATAGTTTGTATCATTAATGAAACATAGATGTTAATTATTCAACCCTCTACAGCTTATTGTAGTACAAAACACCTGTGGACACTAAAGTATCTATCTCAGGTGGGATTCAAAATGTTTTCTTCTTCACACTCCTTTTTAAGCTCAAATAAGAAACTAAATTCTTTGTTAAATATGCCGATGGCAAATCAATAAGCAGCTGGCCCCTCACTAATAAAAGTTACAGCGGCACCATTCTCTCCTCCCGATCGCTTTCCATTTCTTTATCTCTCCCTTTTTCTCTTCCCTTGTCTCTTATTTGAGGCATTTTCCCCCTCCCTCCTTCCCTCTCTCCTACTCTCTCCCCTGCCTCCCTTCCCCTCCCACTCCCATCTCTCGCCTCACCTCCCTCTCTCCCTCCCTCGTTCCTCCTTCTATCTTCCCCCTCTCCCTTCGCCTTCCCCCTGCTTTCTCCCTCCTCTCTCCCTCCTCCATTCCTCTTCCCTCTTTCCCTCCCTCTCTCCCTCCCTCTCTCTTCCTCTCCTCCTTCCTTCCCTCCCTCCTTCCCCTCCTTCCTTCCTCTCTCCCTCCTTCCCTCTCCTCCCTCCTTCCCTCTCTCCCTCCCTCCCTCTCCCTCCTCTCCTTCCTCTCTCTCCTCCCTCCTCTCCCTCCCTCCTCCTTCTTCCTCTCTTCCCTCCTCCCCTCCTTCCCTCCCTCTTCGTCTCCCTCTCCCTCCCTCTTCCCTCCCCCTCCTCCCTCCCTCCCTCCCTTACTCTCTCTTCTTTAGTCGATATAAGCGGAGCAGGCAGTGCCACCGTAATGGAAGGAGCTTATTGAATAATTGAATGAACCTAATGCAGTCCTTTCACATGGAACCAAAGCGCTGCCCTCAGAAACCTCCTGTCTTCATATAGAGGAAGGGTTCCCAACTGGAGGTTCAGGGACCGCAGGGGTCAATGTCATAGTTGAATTTATGTAGAGGAGACCGGGGCAATGTTGCATACTTTTTTTTTTTTTACTCTTGTCTCTGTTCTGAAACAAAGACGTAAAATGTGTACCACCTGAAAGTAAAATCTCAGTTATATCTCGTTATAAGACTTAATACGAACGTTGTGACAAATGCCCATGGCAGGGTTACGCTGGTCACACCTATTCAGAGCGGGTCGTCACACTCATGTTTATTTTAGTGCTCACACAGTTGTAAAATGTACTCCGTTTTACTCCCCATATTAACATGTGAACATTATGAAGTGAACTGGGTGAATTTTGTTTTACAAAGCGGGTTAACTTTGTGACAACTTCTCCCAAACCACCCCCGGTGCACTGCTGTGGGGTGTGGCTAAAGCTGTTTTATACTTTGAGAGAAAAAAATGCAATTAATACATTATTACATATTTAAAACCAAAGAACTATTTAAATCTTGATGAACATAAACAATACAAACTTTTAATAATAATTGTCATTTAACATCAAATCAGTCCAATTCTGTAGTCTGAACACCAAATCCTTTTACAGTCCCTTTAGTGAGGACTGGCTGTGTCCATTAAAATGACCCAAACTGATCATGAACGATTAGAAACAATGACATCCTTATTTGAGTAATTGCACAGCCGGCACTCGTCACAACACAGGACTGCATTACTGGCCTTGATTCTAGTATTCCACAGTACGAGCAGTCAACTTTCATGTACAGTGTTTTTAAAAGAAGTACACAGGGACAGTTTGACTCAAAATTAGTGTTGTCACCATAATTCAAAAACTAGATTTCAATACGTTACAACCTCAATACGATTTTGATTCGAATATAATTAATTTTGGATTAGTATTGGCTTGGTTTCGTTCCCAGGTTGGACATAGTATAGTATTTGTTTAGTTCTGGTTTAGTCAGGTTAAGTCTGCATTGAGCCCCGATTTACCACTTGTTTAGTCTTGGTTTAGTTCTGGTTTAGTCCTGATTAATCCCTTGTTTAGTTTATTTGGATAAGAATTAAGTTTAGCCCCAGTTTAGCCTTGTTTAGTCCTGATTTAGACATGGTTTAAGTCTTGGTTTAGTTTCATTTTATTCAGATAGGGTTTGAATTTTGTCCTGATTTAGCTCTGGCGTAGATCTAGTTCAAGCCTGGTTTAATCTTTGCTTAGACCTGGTTTAGTTTTGTTTTAGACCTAGTCTAGTCCTGGTTTTCGTGTTCCTTTACTTTTTACGTTTTCCTGTACTGTGTTGGGTAGCTTCAAGTCTAACTAATCAAATCGCCAGTGAACCAGTAAATTTCTATGACATTGCAGTTAATAGAACACGGCATCTTGAACCACTTTCTGTAAATTTGACCTTTCCAAACTCAGCGTGAGACGGGGAAAACCGCTGAGAACAAGTCATAAACCGCCTACACAGACAAGCTAATGTTTACAACTAAATAAAACAAGATGGCCTCTGCATTTCCCCCTCTCCCTCGAGCAAAACCAACAATTATTACTATCACCTGCTGTGTAAAAATGCACCAGTGGAGATTTACAACAAGCAAGGCACTGGAAAACTGACTGTGCACGGAAAATATGGAGGAAAAAACAGCAAGATAGACATGATAAAATGTTGCTAATTAGTAGATGGAGGGGGTCAGCCGTGTGTTCCCCGGTACCTTTATCCCCGGGACCTGCACCGTGGCTGGATATGCTGCTATATTTCATGTGAAACCATACATTTGTGCACAACTTTTGGGGTTGTGGAACCGTAACAACAGGCCCACACTCAACAACATACATGGAATGGACGTTTTTAAGTATGAGGTACCGTAGTTCCCACGTTCATAGAAAAGGGGGAACATAGGTACCGGGGAATACAGGTTCCCGGGGAATACAGGTACAGGTACAGGGAATACAGGTACGCACCCCAAATGGAGATGCTAACAGTGTCCGTGTGTTAGCAATATTATTTGAGTTTAGAGGCCCAAGCTCTTAATCATGGGATGATAGGAAGAATACGAAGCAAGATTTTAGCACAGTGGCTGAGAGGCGAGAGTGCTAGCCTCACAGCAAGTAGATCCCCGATTCAATTCCCGGGCAGTGGAGTTTACATGTTCTCCTTGCGTCTGGGTGATTGGGTTTTCCCCATCAACCTGCACACAGTAGTCTAATCCTCCAGCGAGGTCCTTACGAGGATCCTGGCTCAGATCTGGTCTACTAAGATTAGCTCTGTAATATAAAAACTGGATGGCACCCAATCGTTCGGGAGGAGGAGAGGGAGGAGATTAGAGCGACAGCAAGAAAGTCCTGGGTTCAATTTGTGGGTCTTTCTGTGTGGAGTTTGCATGTTCTCTCCATGTGTGCGTAAGTTTCTTCTAGGTGCTCTAAAAACATGAAGTTTCCCCTCAGGACTCCAGTGAAAAAGACATTCTTAATCTCAGTAGGACTATCCTGGTTAAATAAAGGTCTCTATTGACCACCCCCTGCCTGGTTCCCATTCATTTTTTTTCAATGATTTAATGAAAAAAAAAAGGAAAGGATAAAATTATTATACGTTTTAAAGCTTTCTAATTAGCTATAGGGTAACTAATGGGTATAAGACATAATGAAACTATATAAACCACTAAGTTATTAAAACATTTGTACCGGACAACAAATTAATAGGAAATGTACTTCCAGAACCACGGTCGACTTTGAAGTGGGTGGAGCTTTTGAGCGCCATAAACTCTAAGCAGAGTTTTAGCCAATCACAGCAGCCAACGATCTGAACGTACAATGATGATTAAACATCGATTTCGGCCTAATAAATGTGTAGAATACCTAACGGTTTACCATTTGCCCTCGATACATAGCAATTATTAATGCAATGCTTTTGTCTGAAAATGAAAACGTCATGGTCTGCAGACTCGATCGGATCACCTCCTGGAGCTATACAAGATGGATTCTTCTTTTTGAAACCTTAAACAGTCGTACAGGAAAAAAACAGCAAGATAGAACTCCAAAGGAAATCTCAAACTCAAAACATAGTATATGTAAATGCACACAAATCAAAATTTTAGACAACAAATCAAACCAAGCTCACAAGAAAGTTTTGCAGGGGAAAGAACTCATTATCTGCAATACTCTAGAAAATGTATAAGCCTCTCTTTGTTATTTTGTAAACAATGTCTCCCACTTCCAGTTTCTTAATTTATAAGTTTATAAGTTAGACTATGCCTTAATCTTTCCAGTTAAAACCACTTTGTAGGTGTTTATCGCTCATTAGCATCTCTCTGTAGTTCTTCAGCTAACGTTAAAAGCCTGGGGTCAGGAAATGTGCGCTCCCACAAAGCCTCATGGGAAATGTAGTTTATTCTGCTGCCATTAGACACAGCATCAGAGCAGCGTGAAGGCCTTTGAACATGAACCGTAAAGAGGAGATTAGCATCAGTTAGCTTGAGTTAGCAGCAGGCTACACCCACAAGTGGGAGATAGGCATCGCTTTGTTTGGACAAAGGCTGAGGGGTGACATTTAGGCTGGATTTGCAAATTGTTTTTTTTAGCTAGCCTATATTTACTGAATTATTTACACTTTTTAAAACTACCTTCAGTACCAGCATTGGTATTTCGACTTGGACAGCTTTGAAATACAATAACATAATCATTTAAACTCAGCTTGCAATGGCATACAAAACACCAAAAAGAGGGCATAATGACACCTTGGCTCCCTGCAGGTACACTTGAAGCAGTGTCAATCAGGCTAAAAACTGTAACTGCAAAAGTGTAGAAGTTGGTTAGCTGAGTAGTGAAGGCAACTTTAGCACTTAAATGATAAATGGTGAAGTGGAATGGACTTTAAAAACACAGCGGCCCACTACAAAAGGTATAAAATATAGGTCATGTGAGGCCACATTGCAACATATCATATAAACCTCTCTCAACAATCCTTTGGTCTAATTTCCGTTTGGCTCCACAGTGCCATTATCGTTTGTGGTATTTCTGTGTGTGGTACGTCTGCTCTCTCCGCTGCATCTGCAAAAAGAGACCAACTAAGACGCTTATAGCAATAAATCCAACTAAATGCATATATAGGAAATCTAAAAAGTACACTAGTCAACTGCACACATTATTTGTCCCGTGAGGAAACACCAGTATGTAGCAAGCTGCCATCATTTTAGTTCTAACTTACTTTTCTATGAACTATGTTATGGACAGTGATGGAAAGAATCCTTGGGAAATGTATTTAGTTACAGAATACTGAATACCTCTATTAAAAAGCATCCTATAACGTATTCCGTTACATGGTCCAAAGAGAGTACTGTATTCCAATATTTTCACTTTGAGTTGCACTAAAAAGTATTAAAGCTACTTTGTTTGCAGCACTTCCTTATCTTTATATATCACTGGTTAGAGAAGAAAAACACGAATGTATTTACTGCGAGAGAGTGCCGTTGTTATGTTCTCTTTCATAGCTTTCGTTTCGATGTCTCACGGCATATTCACAGAAGCCCTATACTAATACCCCAGCCCTGAGTGGCTGGCATTGCCAATGGCACCCCACTATAAATGCCACGAACACGACGTTGCCAGTCATTCAAAAACCTCTTCTTGCTTCACTAAGCCAAGTTACCGCAGCTTGTGTATTTGATTGCTAGCTTAACTGTTCACAGGTAAGAGCCAACACTTACCCTTAACACACACCGAGCGTTATCTTTTATTGACACGGCCTCCTGCCTCCATACAGGACGGAGTTTGCGCTAACGAGCTTTGGTGATTTTTAAGCTAACTGTTATTTCGCTTTGATTGCTACCACTCCAGTTAGCGACCATGGCATTAGCTGCAAAGCTTTCTCCCACCAAGGAGATGGAGCCGGACAGCGCCCGGCTTTGCACTTGCAGGAACACGATTTCAAGTAAAGACACACACCAGGTCTGCTCGGTACATCTTGGGCTAGAACATGTCCTCCCTGCTTTCGATTCACGGTTAAGAGTCTCCACCGCAAACTAGCATGCCATGCTAGCCTCTCGGGAGATGGACCCAGTCCTGAACGAGCCTGCTACTGCAGCACACCAGCTCGGAGCAGCCGCTCAGAGCAGCCACTGGTTTCTGACGACGACGAGGACTGTTCCTCCTTCGATCTCCCAGGCCAAGGCTCTCTGACCAAGGATAACAGCGGGGCTGCACAGCCACCGCTCTGTTGAGACATTCTGAAAGTCCATTTTGGTCCCATTTTGGGAGCTTCTTCTCTGGATTTTGTCAATATGGACAAGCTCGGCATGGCCCGTATGCCACAAACCAAGCCGATGGTGGTGGCCCATCTTCACCCAAAGCTCTCGGGCTCTAAATGTCAATTCCATGCAGACTTCTTACCAAGCACACAAGCACTTTGAGGACCCTAACACTACAGCGTGGGACAACATTACCACTGTTGCTGACATAGGCCTATGTGTCCAACGTTGTGCTGTGCAGGTCAATGTAGGCCCATGTTAGTGCTTCAAGAGAGTAGTGGTTGAATTTGACCAGGAAAAGGAGGACATTTTGGACATGCCGGTGGTTCTGGAGGGAGTATTTGGCTCTGCACTCGGGCCCCCGAGTGGATCACAACAGCCGGGGAGGAGGAAGAAGGCATCTTAGCACTTTATCCACTCCACTACTTTTGGACAAAGTTCCAAATTTACTCGTCCCTGACGTTACCAGTGTGCCTCAGGAGGTTTCCCCTGGTGTTTTGTGGCCCCCTCGGCTCAGTCTGGACCTGGTACGTTTTCCACGAGCCCCAGCCAAGAGGGAGAGAGAATGTTGGATTGTTCCCTGTCACACTCAAGTCTCACAAGCACACAGACATATTTTTCAGAAATAAAATGTTCACCGACGCATCCAGGCACAAGGCTGAGGGCGAAGGAGCACATATTCCATCCTCACCCCGAGCAGCTCTCACTGCAGGCCATGCTCCTGAGTGGCTGAGCCAGACCGCGGCTGGTCTGTCTCAGAATGTTATTAATACAATTCAGAGTTTTTGAGGAATGGTGCCTTAACGTGGGAGTTTTCCCCTTTGATTGTCCACTGAATGTAATTTTGTCATTCCTGCAGGACCTGATTAGAAGAAGGCTCCACTATCAAGGTATATTTGGCTGCTCTTTCTGCATGCCATGTTGGCTTTGATGGCAAGACCGTGGACCAGCATCCGCTGGTTTGTCGATTTATGAAAGGTGCCAGGAGACTTGCCTGTGTCCAAACCCATGTCACTATCATGGGACCTGGCAGTTGTGCTACAGGCTCTGACTGTCCATCCCTTTGAACCATTGAGGGACATTGACCTGAAATTATTATCACTTAAGAATGTTTTGCTTGTGGCCTTGGCGATATTCATGCTCCATCAATGCATCCCGCTTGTATGCGATTCAGTCCTGATAATCTCAGGGTGACCCTGCGGCCCAATCCAGCCTTTGTTCCAAAGGTACCCAAGTGGATGTGTGCGCCTTTCAGCCTCCACCCCACACTTCTGCTGAGCAGCAGCGTTCACACAGTTTATGTCCTGTCCGAGGTCTGAGCACCTATGTTGAAAGGACCAGATCATTTGGACAGGTGGATCAGCTGTTTGTGTCCTGGGCTAAACCCTGCAAGGGAAAACCTGTTTCCAAACAGAGACTTGCCCATTGGATTGTGAATCTCACTGGGTCTTAGAACCCATTCTACCAGGGGCCTGGCAACATCCTGGGCCTATTTCAAGGGTGTCTTCTTCAGGATATCTGTGCTGAGAAAAGATTTTGCAGATTGGACTGTAAAACCAGGGTCTGTCCCACGCCGTCCTCAGAGACCTGCCCTGATCTTTGGCTCCCCAGGGGCCTTGATTGGCATCATGCCGTTGCGATAAACTCGTCTGGCAATACGGGAGTCTCCATATCCCATAGTGAGACATCGAAACGAATGCTATGATAGAGAACTTTAGGTTCATTCCGTAACCCCGGTTCTCTGAGTAGCATGAGTGAGATGTCTCACCAGACAGCTCTTCTTGCTGCTGGGGTGAAGCAAGAAGAGGTTTGCTTATTGAATGACGGGCAGCGTTGTGTTCATGGCATTTATAGTGGGGTGCCAACGTCACAACGTTGCCAATGCGTATCCCATAGTGAGACAGCTCACTCATGCTACTCAGAGAACTGGTGTTCAATTCAATTTATTTTTGTAACGCTCAAAATCACAACAGCAGTGGCCTCGAGGGGCGACAGCGGAAAACAGAATAAACAATGTTCATATGGACTTGGTAATGTTCCAGGTTATGAAAGTAACCTAAAGGTCTCATTAATAACATGCAGTTCAAAGCTTTCAGTTCATACATTATTTTAAGTTCTCAAACACGAGATGCTATTTATGTCCAACCCCATTTAATAGTGCCAAGACTGTCATTGATTAAGATGCGTTGCTGTTAGCCTTCTCAAAAGATAACGTTAAAGGTTTGTGATGGAAAACAGTAATAACGTTAAATCAAGTTTAAGATAAATTGACAAATCAGCAGATTTTTGTCCGTTTCCACGCAGCAAGTGACTCAAATGTTGAAGTCGGGCAGCAACTTTTGACCCGAGTTCAGTTTTTTTGCCAAAAATCGTAAGCGTTTATGCGATTTTTTTAAACTCAGAAAGACATTTTCCCTGAGTTCGAGAGGAGCACATGAACGCAGCATACCAGTAAATAACAGTTATTTCTTGATGTTGTGGAAGATTTCAGTCAAAGCAATAACATCTTCATGGAGACAAGCACACAGTAGACCTCCACTGCAACATAATGCACCTTTAAATATAAAAATAAAATGTCTTCCCCATCACCAGGGAATATAAGGGTAGTATTATCACTCCAACCCTGTTTATTCTCTTTTAAAATGACCTCTTGACTGCTTTAGAAGGCATATGTGCATTATTATTATTATTATTATTCTAAGTTACACCAGCTGCATACAGTAAGTAGATACATAAATTACTGCACTGAATAAAGAGCTTCCAGTGCACACGCAGCCTCAACAATAGCAAAGGACTGCCAACAATAGCAAAGGACTGCCAATAAATAATAAAGAAACTTTTTTAAAAATCCATTCAAAAGACAACAAGCATATTGTACAGAACTAAAAACAAAGTAATCACAGAAGAAAAATGCTGGTTTATGTTTGTGGATTTGAAATTGTGTCTGTATCGTGGAGCTCTGAGCCTCGGAGTCTCCCATGGTCAGTGAAAGTAGGTCATCTCTTCCTGTTCTGTCAACACCTGAATACTTAAAGGTGAACTATGTAACTTCTCCACCTGCTTGTCTAAACGTATCCGCCTTGCACTCGTACGTAGGTGTTGTATTTCTAGAAAAAACATCCTTCCTATGAGCATGGCCACCTTTCCACAGAGCTGACTATTAAACTGGCCTAGTGACGTCACCTGCTCGTTTCCATGGAGATTTATAAGTTTATTTGTGGAAAATTGTAGGTAAAGAAAAACATCTGCATGGATACAACCAGGTGGCTGAGTCTCCACCAGAAAAGTGACATGGTGCATCTTTAGCGTGTATAGTTCTGTAAATTCTCAGTACATTGGCCAGAACTTACACGAGGTATTGGCTTATTATAGGCCGTTACACTGAGAGTCTGTTTATTTTATATTGTAGACGCTAAGTAAGATAGTTCAGCAAAAATATAACTACAATAAAAGCAGGGGTCCATCACCTGCTTGTCTCCATGGAGATGTTATTGCTCTGCCAGGAATGTTACAGTTATGTTAATGTTATAGTTAAACAGGAATATTTAGTGCCCTAAGGGGAATTTGTCTTGCACACAAGAGCACATGAAATCATTACCCAAGGTACGGAAGACATACAGGGGCTGCAGAAGAACACGGACAGACATTAAAATACAGTCCATGTGTCAAAGCAGAACACTAATTACAATTTATTGAGCAGCTGAATCGGTTCATACTAGACACGTGACCTGTGCCACCCGCAGCCATCTTAAGCGAATCATGGACACTCAAAAGGAAATCTGCATATACTGCTCAAATATGAGAACAGTCCTACTCTTTACTGCCAGCTGTGGTGCTGAGCTGCAGCATGGTGTAAGTGAAACTCTCCGTGTGTATCGTAATGTAGTGTAATAGTAATTATTATTAAGTATATTTTTAAGTAATTTCGAGCTTTTGCTTTGATGAAGGCCAGTTAAACGTCTGTGTAAAGTCACGTAAAGCAGTTCAAAAGCCCTGACATCTGCGCTGACTGCACTGTGAGACCAACACCTTTCCCCCAATATTTGAGAACGAATCGTGCATTAATGAAAAGGCAAAGTACAAAAAGTAAACGTTGGCATGAACTGTTACTGCATGAGAATACTTTTGCCCTCACTGCAGACTACGCGGTGAAAGTACATCAGCCAGAGCTCGTTCGCTTTCACACCACACTCATGCCGCTTCAGTGGGCGGTACGAGCCGCTCCGAGACCACTTGTTTACTGCGCTCCAGACTGCGGCTGTCATGCTTCCGCTGGTGCAAACGCATCGCTCTCAGATCCAAAGCTCTTTCATGACGACCGTATTAGTGGCAGTGTGAAAATGACCTCAAACACACGCTAAAAGATCTTTGATAAACAAAGGCTACAAAGGGCTACAAACAGCTAATCGATTAATCTGGCTATTAATCAAATTAGTGATACAAAATGCTTATAAATATCAGATTTTTACTCAGTTTGAAGCAGAGGAATCTAAGGCAGTGTCACTTGAGGACAGGCAAAATGTTTTTTTAATCAAACACGCTAATTGTTTCCGATGCCTTGAAGCAATCCCTGAGTCATACAGCAAAACCACTTCTCTCAGCACATGACATGTTTTGGAGTCTGCGTACAGTCTAGATAATGATTATACGATTACTAATGTATTTGACGATTATCTAATAGATGAACTTATTAGTTGGAGTTTTGTATTCCACAAACATTGGAGCATAAATAAATCCATATCTCCACATCTTTCCCTTCTATAGTAGCAGCACCAGACAATTGTATTGAAATATTGATGCCTGTGAAGCAGCGTGAGCAGGTGGTAAGATTTCTTTAATACGTCGTGACTCATTTCAGCAGATTTCCCAGAAGCCCTTTCACCGCTTCACCATCTCTTCTTCTTCTACGGCTGTAAAAGTGTCATCCTGAAAGTGACGTCAACAACATGGAGGGCAATGGGTTCATTTTGAGACAGCAGGGACGAGCTGAGAGCACCGAACAACAGGACCCCAGAAACGAAGGGCCGCGCAATTAATCCAGCGTTGAATGTGATGATGAAAAGGTATTTGTATATTGTGATTTGAAATGTTTTAGGATTATTTGGTACACATCATAACACAATCTTAAAAGGAACAATTTGTAAGATTTAGGTTTTAAATGTGATAAAAATGATCTTTCTGTCCCCAGATACAAGGTTAGCATGTTGACAGGTCAAATATAGCTTTTACTGATAACAATTGTAATAATGATCTTAATTACGGAAACATCGGACATGATGACATTAGACTCGTCTGTATTAGACAATGTGAGTGAAGGGATTTCGCTGTTGTTTGGTCAAGGTGTCGATAAATGATCTTTAAATCATAATGTTTGCTCCCTCATTGTCATTTGTGACATCTCGTTGTGATGATATGCGTGTCACCAGGCCAAAGGCAAGATGGTTACGTTTAATGTCGTACTGTGGAACATCCAAGGTTATTTCTATGACAAAATGAATTATAGTAATGCATTTCTAGCAATAAATTGTATTAGGCTACACAGAAAGAATAATTTCAAATAATCTTCTTTTTTTTTTTGGGCCCATAGGCTTTAACTTTAGATAAAAATGAAACTAAATAAACAAATAATGTAAATCCAATTGTGGTAGTGTGTTTAAACCAGGCCCTGCTGTCACTATGCTGAGGGGTTTTCCTTGCCAAAACCACCCTAGATTGCTGTTATTCTGTGATATGTTGTGGTCAAAACCATGTTCTTCCATTGAAATCACACATCACATCACCTCTTTTCATTGGATGCTTAATATGTTTTACCTTGATGAACCTATTACGAGGGAAGTCCTCGACTAAGACATGTCTTGCATTCATGAATCGATTAAAAGAGGCGAACAAAAGCTCATAAGTATCTCCATGATCAGACCTCAAATCTGACAAGACAAGATCGTAGAAGTTCACACAAATACAAATATTTAAACCAGTAGATTGCGGTGACTTTTATAAGTAGGCAAGCTGACTTGGGGTGGTTATCAATATTTAGTTGATAACAATTAATAATTCTTTATACAAATTATTTTGTAATTTAGTGGGTTACTGAGCCTAGACCTTCATAGTTTATCAATATTTTAGATAAAGGCATGTAATGGACACTGTGGGTCCAAACTCAGAGGGTTTTGTTTGTTTCTTCACAAACGTCTTCTATTGGCCTTGTTTATGCAGCTGAGCCTGCAGGACAACTGTCATCTATTTTATTATGCATGCACGAGAAACAATTTTAAGTGAGAGTGACAAATCCTGTGACAGCTCTACAACACGTGTGTAATGCTCTTACCACAAAGCCATACAGGTCATACAGATTCACTTACGATGAAGCTTCATGTGCCATTGAATGTCACATTAAAACCCCCCGAAGATCCACGTCTTTCCTGAAGAACGTCCCGTATTTCCCTGAAGTGGAGTTGGTCCACAACAGCCACAGATCCTCTCACTCTTCTGTAATAGTCCCGTTATTCCCTTATCGCTGTCATAGCTTCTCCAAACCTCCGGGCACAGACGAATGCTGCAGCTACTGCCCCATTGTTCATTGCTTCGTCTGGATCTTTTTCCATTACACACAGATTGTCTAACTATACAATTAAACGACTGTCTGCAATTCTAACGAACATCTAAAGATTAGAAACATGAACGGCCTGAGCTACAATCAATGCTTTGTTGCTAAAAGTCAAAGTTATTTTTAAGGTACTTTGGCGCTGTTGCTGTGATCCTCTGCACATGTGCAGTTAGCGCACAGAATCACAATCTGCAGACTTCTCTGTATTAGCCTGGTAGTCCTCAGTACACATGCACAAACCTCTAAGACAAGCTGCTCTACTCTGCGATTGTAAAAGGACATGTTAGAGAGCAGAACGGGCCTCTGTAGAAGGCAAGAGAGCGGGTGAACAACGTTCCTGCCCTTCAGTATGGCTCAGTGGCTTGTAGAGAGACACTCAGCCGGCAGAAGGGAAGAGGTTATTTGCATATACTGTATTTTAGAGCAAGACCCACGGTGGTCTTAGATTTGATTGGTCAATCACTGATTGCCTTGCTTGCCCTGACCACGCGACATTGATTCAAACAGAAAACTGTAAACAGTGTCATTATCTGTAAAATGGCAGATTAAACTCACAATTAAAGTCACAAATCTCAAACTAACTCACTCCAAGCCTTTTCCTTTCTGCAGTGGTCCATATAAATCATTAGAATCCCAAGCAAATCATTAGTCAAACATTTGGATTGACTACGACGCCATCGCCCGCCCTGCCATCTACTGTACGTACAACTGTCAGATCTTAATAGACGCCCACAATTCAATGCATTTCACGCGCTTTAGACGCTGAAATGTCAACCTCAGCAGGAGACATCAGGTTATATAACAGTCATATCCCGCTATCACCAGGAGCAAGTCAGTAAAAGGACAACACGAATATGTGTTTTAAAGTACACGCAGAAGGGCAGCAAATTAACAGTCTAACACGTAATAATTAAAGTGATGTAATAAATGACAACAAGGTGCAGAAGGAACTACATAGACCATGATCCTTTTGCACTAGAACTTTTCCCTGTGGACTGCTACAAACTGATTTAAATGAACTTGTTTTTCACGTTTTTTTAGACAGTAAAAATCTGTGACTTTAACCCACTAATAATTCAACATATTTAAATGTTTAATTATCCCATACGCAAGTGTCATGTATCAAAAGGAATATAAAGAAAGGTCGACCATTCGAAAAAGTGCGTCTTCTCCAAAAGTCTTGACGTTTAAACCCACCGTTTTCCGCTGCGCCCTCTCCGTTACAGCTGAGCGGACTTGTTTGGGTAACGTTTGCGTGTGGATCTAAAATATACGGTTGTTCACGAGAGAAAAGAGAGTAGGGAGTAGAGAGAGAGAGAGAGAGAGAGAGAGAGAGAGAGAGGGGTGAGTGGGTTCACACGGAAACAGGTGAGACGCACGTTGAAACACTTCCGATACGAGGCACAAGCACAAATTAAAACATTCAAATGGTACGCAAACCGAATATTATATCACGGGAACGAGTACAAGTTGAAGATGACGGGATTTGTGCGCCAAGTCCTGGTGGAACTCAAGTCACGATGGGTGCAACGTTGATTAGGGCTGCACCTTTATACAACAAAGGTTAAGAATAAGACAAAGAATAAACAATTTCAATCAATAATACGGTTATTTTAGGAATATTCTCTATATATAAGCCTTCAGTAACCACATTTCAACCTTTATTTGGCTGATAATGTATATAAAAAGTCTCAATGGGCAACGTGAATCATCGTTAAACTAGTCAACTACCATAATTGCTAAATGTACATCGCTGTGACAAGTGGACTACAAAAATAATCCGTAGTTGCGTCTCTGGTGTTTACAGACTGAACCTTCTGGTCAAGACCTAGCGCCAAGTTCAACGTTCAGACCTAATTCAGTCTTATGTAACTGTTTTATGGGGACGATTGTTAAGACCAGTGGTGTTTCAGGAATCTAAGCCACAACCTCCTCATTGAGAGAGGAGACACGAGGACCGCTGCCACAGAAACCGTTGCCTATTGTTCAAGGTTTCCAGAATATCATCCTAGATTTATGGTATGGAATACTTTAGTCCTGGTTTGGATGTGGTTGTATCACACTTTAGTCCTGGTTAAGTACTGGTGTATTCATCTTTGTATTTACATTCGGGTTAAGATCTGGTTTAACTTTGGTTTGGACCATGTTAAGTTCTGGTTTTGACCTGGTTAAGTCTCTAACTTATTGTATCAAGATTTAGTCCCGGTTAAGGAATAGTCTTAGTTCCCAGGAAAGTTCAGGTTCAGACATGAGTTCGTTATTGTAGACCTGGTTTAGACCTGGTTTAGACCTAGTTTGGTGATGGTTTAGTCTTGGTTTGGACATGGTTTAGTCTCATTTTGTAGTTGTACATGTTCTGTTATGTCCTTATTCTGAATGCATGTTGTGTGGGAACGCCTTTACATCTTTGAGTTTGTCCGAATGTATTCTGAGTTTGAGTGCATTATTTAAGCAGTAAATCATTTCAATTCATTTATTTTTTTATTCATTTTTTCTTGGTTTGTAAAGCTCCAATAGACATCTTACCACTGCAATAGAAATGTTACCTTTTCACTCGGATGATCTGGTCTCTCATGGGTTTGATGTCCTGAAAACTTTGCTGGTTCACCAGGCTGTAGACGAGGATGAAGCCTTGCCCGTTTCGGATGTACAAATCCCGCATGGACGCGAACTGTTCCGTGCCCGCCGTGTCCAAAATCTCCAGCACCGACGGCGACGAGTCCACTTCGATCTCCTTCCGGTAGAAATCCTCTATCGTCGGGTCGTACTTCTCTATAAACGTCCCGGTGACGAACTGCACCGTGAGCGCCGACTTGCCCACGCCGCCGCTGCCCAACACCACGACTTTGTACTCCCTCATCTCCTGCTGGTCCAAGGCGAAGATCAGCCGTTACGCATCACTGTCGCGCGGGGTGGGTCGGTGTTGGTGTTGGTGTGGGTGGGGGGGGAAACGCCTAAAACACGTCCTTTCGACTGAAATTCCCACGCTATCTCGAAGGCAGACCATCCATAATGCGCGGAGGCGGCGTTGTGGCAGAAATAAGAACGCGCTATTATTAGACACAACGGGACGGCGCGTCGCTTTTTACGCACACGCGAGCCATTGTCAAACGCGCGGCACACGCGGCCGCACGCCGCCGTATCCCCCCGGTATCAGCCATTTACAGCATTTACGCTCCAAGTTTAAAGGCGAAAGCGACGCACACTGACGAGGCTGCGGTGTTTTTGTGTGTGTGTGTGTGTGTTTGGGTTTTTTTTGTTTTTTTTCCCCCCAGCGCGCCGGGGAGACGCAAAAAGAGGGGGGGCTGGAGAATCTGACGGGAATCCACGCCTCTCCTCCTCCTCCTCCTCCTCCGCTGCTGCTCTCGACTCCAGCGCTGTAGGTCGCCTCCTCTTGCCTGGGATGGATGCAACTAGGTATTTCCTGGAAGTAGAAAAAAGGAAAAAAAAAAGAAAAAAGAAATAAAAGAGTAGGAGAGAAAGAAAATGGATGGGTGGTGATTAGTGCGTCTGATTGGGGGCGTAAATGAAGCAGGGAGAGCGGGGTCTGGTTGCATCGTTGGTCTAAACTGCGTGAGAAATACCGATTGAATTGTTACTTAGACACAAAGTTTTATGGAAAAGAAACATGAAATACTGTGCATACAATTGGCAAGGTGCATAATAGGCAAGGCACTGTTCCTATGTCGGAATGAAAAGAGAACTTATTGACATCTCTGGTAACATATTGTTTAATTTGACTTTGTGTCCTAGTTTTGGAGATCTTATTTTGACGTTAAGAGCCAACAATAGCACGTGGCTATGCTTACACGCGCATCTGTGCAAGCTAAAATGCTAAGATTTTATAGAACTATTGTCATTCAACTTTGTCTTTGAATACAAACAGTTTCTCTAAAAATCCACTCACGCATGAGAAGTGTAATGCCATACTGTGGAGCATTCCTTCTGCGTCTCCATTTACATAAACACATACTGTAAACCCCGTTGTAAAAACAGGAAATAGTCAAGAATAAATATTAGGGACTTTTTGCTTGTGTCCCAGTTTTATCCTGTCCACACTGAAGCTAACATCTGGCTAACAGCTCTGCTAGCATGCTAATAGTTTGTTTACATCACCATTTCCTGTGTTCACTTTTCCCTCTGCGGCATGTTTCCCTTTTACTGGAAAACAACAGTGATTATAAGGGTCTAATATTATGTTAAACTTCAAATTAAACCCTGCATTTAACTGTAATTTCTGGCCTCAGCTTCTACAGGGGCCTCATCTTCTGCGGGGCCCTCAGCTTCTCTACATGGGCCTCGGCTTTCTCGGGGCCCTCATCTTTTACAGGCCCTCAAGCTTCTATCAGGAGCGATCAGCATTCTACAGAGGCCCTCAGCTTCTACAGGCAGCATCAGCTTCTACAGGGCCCTCACTTACAGTGAGCTATCAGCTTCTACAGGGCCTTCAGCTTTCTACAGGAGCAAGTCAGCTTCTACAGGGCCCTCAGCTTCTACAGGAGCATCAGCTTCTACAGGGCCCTCAGCTTCTAACAGGAGCATCAGCTCTATTACAGGCCCCGGCTTCACAGGAGCATCAGCTTCCTACAGCCGCTCAGGTTCTACAGGAGCCATCATCTGCTACAGGGTCCCTCAGTCTTCTACGGAGCATCAGCTTCTACAGGCCCTCGAGTTCTACAGAGCTCAGCTATCTACCAGGCCCTCAGCTCTACAGGAGCATCCACTCACAGGGCCTCAGCTTCTACAGGTAGCATCAGCTTCTACAGGGCCTCGGCTTCTACAGGGCCCTCAGCATTCACAGGCCCTCAGCTTCTACAGGACTCAGCTTCTACAGGCCCTCAGTTTCTTCAGGCGTCTTGCCTCTACAGAGCCCTCGCTTCATACAGCCTCAGCTATTCTACAGGCCCCAGCTTCACAAGCCCCCCGGCTTCTACAGGGCCCATCAGCTTCTACAGAGAGCGTCAGCTTTACTGGGACTACGCCTTTCCTACAGTGGCCTCCGCTTCTCCCAGGCCCTCAGCTTCTACAGGGCCACTCCGCTTCTTACAGGCCCCTCAGCTTCTACAGGGAGCCTCGCTACATATAGGGCCCTCACTTCTAAAAGGTCCTACCTTCACAAGGTGGCCTTGGCTAAATATAGGCCCTCAGCTTCTACAGGCCCTCAGCTCTCAGGGGCCCTTCACCATCTACAGGGCCCTCAGCTTCTACAGGGCCCTCGCTTTTGCCTACAGGGGCCTCGCTTCTTAAAGGGGTTCTGGCGTTCTTACTGGGGACGCGTCAAGCTGCTACAGGGACTCGCGTCACAGAGGCCCTACACTTCTACAGGCCCCGCTTCTACAAGGCCCTCATCTTCTAACAGGAGCCTCGCTATATTAGCCCTAAAGTTCTAAAGGTTCCTCATGCTTCTACAGGGGCCTTGGCTACTATAGGGCCCTCAGCTTCATCAGTCGCTCGCTTCACAGGGCCCTCGTCTTCTACAGGCCCCCGGCTTCTACATGCCCTCGGCTTCTACAGGTCCTCAGCTTCTACAGGGTCCTAGGCTTCACCAGGGCCTCAGGCTTCTTACAGGGCCTCACTTCGACAGCCCTGGCTTCTACAGCCCTCGTTCTTCAGGGCCCGTCGGCTCCTACAGGGCCCTCACTTTACAGGCCCTCAACTCCACGGGGCCTCGGCTTCTACAGGCCCTCAGTCCTACCAGGGCCCTCAGCTTCTACAGGGCCCTCGCTCTCAGGCCTCGGCTTTCTACAGGGCCCTCGGCTTCTACAGGCCCTCGCTTCTACAGGCCTCGGCGTCTCACAGGGCCTCGGCTTCTACACGGGCCCTCGCCTTCGACAGGCCCTCGCTTCTACAGGGACCCGCTTTCTACAGGCCCTCGACTTCCTACAGGCCCTCGCTTCTACAGGCCATCTCTATCTCCTCGGCTTCATACAGCCCTCGGCTTCTACAGCCCTCCGCTTCTACCAGGGCCCTCGGCTTCTACAGGGCCCTCCGGCTTCTACAGGGCCCTCGCGGCTTCACAGGCCCTCGGCTTCTACAGGCCTCGCTCACAGGGCCCTAGCTTCTACAGCCCTCAGCTTCACAGGGCCCTCGGCTTCACAGGCCCTCGGCTTCTACAGGGCCCTCAGGCTCTACAGGGCCCTCAGCTCGACAGGACCTCAGCTTTCTACAGCCTTCAGCTTCTACAGGCCTCAGCTTCTACAGGCCCTCGGCTTCTACAGGGCCTCGCTTCGACAGGGCCCTGAGCTTCTACAGATCATACAATAGAAATAAACAGTACTGCTGCTTTAAGAGCATCAGCAGAGCAGATTCTTGCACAAACAAAAGTCTCATTAAACTTACACAAAACAAAGTGAGAATAAAGTGATGAAGGACATGGTGGAGTGGTTAAGGCTCAGCACACATATGCCAGGCTCCTGGTGCAGCCGGCCGCAGTGTTGTGTGTTTGAATCCTGACTTTGACATTTACTGCATGTCTTCCCTCTCTCTCATCCCCCATTTCACGCCTTCTTCTCCTGTCTAATAAAGCTTACGAGCAACAATATCTTTAAAAAAATAATAACTTACTGAGTGAGCAAGTTAACCCTGTGACGAGCTGGCCCCTGTTCAGGGTGTACCCCGACTACGGCCCAAAGTCACTGGGACAGGCCCTAGTCACCCACGACTCCAAACAGGAGCAAGAGGTAGAAGAGGAATTTACTGAGGCTGCGATCTTCTGACTGCAGCTGAGAAGTCCAACTCTGGGAGAAGGAAACCTGACTTTTGCCTTCTGAAATATACATCAACATGTTTCCAGAGGATTATTGTGTCTGTATTCAAATAAACAGACACAATAATCCTCCTGGAGACGTTTTGGAGACAATCCTTATTGTGAATGAAGAGAAAAGTGGGACAAATGCACCCAGATATCTCACTTCATTCCTCTCCTTGGACCAGGACAACAGGGCGATGCTGGAGTCACGAATAAACTTAATAATAAATGCATATTTTACACCTGAAATGACAGAAAATACAATGAAATGAGTCAAAACAAAACTATAACGCAAGATCATTTCAAACATTTTGCCCGTGGAAAAGGAGCAGCATCTCTCATGGAAGGCTGTGTGCAGACTGGGTTTGGTCCTGGTTCCAGCCCAGATTGGTCTTGTTGTGGACTTGTTCTGGTCCTGTCCCAGTGGTGGTTTAGTCCAGGGTTAGCCCTGGTTTAGTCCAGGGTTAGTCCTGGTTTAGTCCAGGGTTAGTCCAGGGTTAGTCCTGGTTTAGTCCAGGGTTAGTCCTGGTTTAGTCCAGGGTTAGTAATGGTTTAGTCCAGGGTTAGTCCTGGTTTAGTCCAGGGTTAGTCCAGGGTTAGTAATGGTTTAGTCCAGGGTTAGTCCTGGTTTAGTCCCATTTTGGTCCCATTTTGGATGTTTGAGTGTGAACGCGGCCTAAATATCTAACGTTAAACTTCCTCTGGTGGATCACTCACCCCTATTTTAAATTGTGGACCTATAAACATTTTTATTTTTTATTTTGTATTAGCAGTTACTTCTAATACTTATATATATATTATATTTATAGAAGCTTCCCGTCGCTCCACAGACTTTCTGTAAAACATCTCAAATTAGTGCTTTCACAAAGAGACACTGTGGGACAAAACACAAAAGACATGTCTTTTTTGGGACTTTAAATGGAGGTTGGGGGTTGTACTGCAGCTACAGCCCCTCCAAACCTGTGCACCATGGCAACAGTGACAGTGCCGTGTGCAAAGGCGTTCAGTGCACATTGAAAAGCAGCTACTACGGGATGGAAGAAGAGATGCTCCAAACGCACTTGTGAAAGCAGGCTTCAAATAAACAAACACTTCATCCTTTGCTGTTGTTTATCAAATCCATTTATTATGTGAATGTGACTCACAATAATAATACCAACAAATAATAAAACATAAAAAACTACCCAGGAGAAGAAGGGACCGCCCAGCGCAGAGTCAGTGAACACCCCCAGATCTCCACAGATTATTATTACGATGTTCAGAGTTTGGTCCACAGTTGCTCTGATGGAGAGCGGCTCACAGAGATGGGCTGATACTGTATATTGTCTTGGTTACGACCGCTGAAATGAGAAACACAGCTTTGTTTGAGCAGAATTAGCTTCAGTCCATCAGAAGGGGGCGCTGCAGTGAATGTGCGCGGTTAAAAGTTTGGTTGTGGAGTCTAAATGTCACATGTTCTTTGTTATACTCTTATTATGCAGATCAGATTATATAATGCTCTATCACAGAATGGAGAAAATTAATATGACATGATATAATAAAATACTACTACTAAAATACCATAGTAGTTTTACCTCGCGACCCTCCTATGCCCAGAGAAGAACAAGTTCAGAGACAGTGCGTGACGTACTGTGCAGTTCTGTAGAACTGTAGGACTCACACGCAATTTATAATCTCAATCAGACTTTAGTCAAGAAGAGGTTATATTTCTGTCAACAATGTGTTTATGTTTCATGAACTCATACGCAGTTTTTATTTTTGAAGATTTACAACTGGAAATAGATAAATACTCTTCCTCATCTTCATCTCATTGACACTTGCATCTGGCGTGGGGAACAAAGTCCAGAGCAGGAGCTAAAGCAGAGGAGATGGAGGGCACAGCCCTGAGGAGAGACCAGAGCAAGGGTCCGCCAACATGGCTCTGAGGTCTACAGTAGGGCTCATGCTCTCTGCTGAAGAGCGAGGGCTGGGGGACGAGGGTCTGGCTCCACAACCTGAGCAGGAGGAGCTCCCTGCCAGCCAGGAGGGTAGAAGTCCTGCAGGAAAAAAGGCATGTACTCACTCTCTTCTTCCTCTTTGGCTTCCTCTTCCTCCTCAGACAGGCTCTCATATCCAGAGTCTGCGTCGCTCTAGTCCTCTTCATCAGACAAGCATGAGCCACTGACGCAGAGGGGAAAAAGGAGCACCTACTCCGACTCACCTGTGTTGTCCTCATCCGAGAAGAAGGCTGGATGGTCCTCCAGAAGGTCCAGAGGGTTTGGACCCTCTGGACCTTCTGGAGGACAAATGCAACAAGCTGGACTACGACCACGGGCAGTAATGAGTTACTTCACATTTACTACAGTAACATACATCACATTCCATATGATGATGCAAATTGTGTGCAAGTGTCATAAAGGTCATTTGTGTTTGTTTTCCAGTGAAACTCATGGAGGATATTGAGTCTCAGGGCTCTTTGGCTCAGTGAAATCTATCTCAGACACGGGCCAATTAGTTTGCCCGCTAGGCCCAATTAAAGGGAAAACTGTTTAAGAAGGACGTTCCACATTATTAAGTAGACCACACAACTTTCAACAATACAAGAAAAAGGATCTCTCTAGTGCCGAAAAGTGTGACATAATAATGCCTTGGACAACCTTACATTTCACAAAAACTTAAGCGAGATCGTCGTACTATTAAGAGATTTGTAGCTGATTCACACACGGGTTTTTGCAGATAAAGGCACGATGAGGAAGGTTTGCCAGACAAATACATCAGATGAAGAGAGCAGCTGCTAAAATGCATTACAAAGCAGCAAAACAGGTATTTGAAGCTGCTGGTGCCTCTGGAGTCCCCGAGAACATCAAGGTGTAGGATCCTCCAGAGGCTTGCAGTTGTGCATAAACCACCCTGAACCAATGCTACAAAGCAGAAACGGCTCCAGGGGCCCAGAAATACATGAGGACTCATTATCAAACAGTCTTGTTCACTGATGAGTGCCGTGCCTGGATGGTCCAGATGGATGGAGTGGGGATGGTTGGTGGACGGCCACCATGTCCCAACAAGGCTGCGGCGTTAGCAAGGAGGGGCGGAGTCATGTTTCAGGCCGTAATCATGGGGAACAGAGCGGTCGGCCCCTTTAGGGTCCCTGAAGGTGTGAAAATGAACTCTGGAAAGTGTGTGGAGTTTCTGGACCACTTTCTGGACCACTTTCTTCCATTGTAGAAAAAGTGCTTTTCTGTAACAAAATCCTCTTCACGCAGGACCACGCACCATCTCATGCTGCAAGGAATTACCAGACCATCATTGGCTGCTATGGGCATAAAAGAAGAGAAACTTATGGAGTGGTCCCGTCCTCCCTGACCTCAGCCCTCAGCCCTATTGAGAACCTTTGGATCATCCTCAAGTGAAAGATCTGTGAGGGAGGCAGTTCACACCCAAACAGAAGCTCTGGGGGCTATTCTGGACTCATCTGGACTGATTTGTTTTTTCTAAAACAGAGTCCAGATGACTACAACTGAGTCTTTTTCTACAGGAACACGCCTGGACGAATGAGGGATTACAACGACGTCCTGCAAAGAAATTCAAGCAGAAACTCTCCACAAACTCACAAGTTCTTTGGATGCAAGAATTGAATATAACATGGTTGGAAACTCTTTCGTGCAGAAGCATTTGGAACTGTGCATTTTAAGTTTTTATTTTTGAAAAAGAATATCGTTATCATTGGGGTTTGTTCAATAACATTCGAATTGTGCTCACAATGTTGATGACTTGAAAATTGTGATGACCGTCATTTATATGAACTATTTGAAAAATATAATTTATATAATAAGGCAAGTTTATTTGTAGAGCACAATTCGTAACACAAGGCAATTCAAAGTGCTTCACACAACAGGAAAAAATGTATTAAAATCACAAAGACATGACAGAAATCACAAAACAGTCATTTCTATTCAATTTAATCATTGTGCTGACATAATAATAATAATAATAATAATAATAATAATAATAATAATAATAATGTGTGTGAATTTAAGCTCATTATTTGCACCATTTGTGAATGACGACTTTATACTTACCAGATTATTATCATTATTATTATTATCATCATTATTATTATTATTATTATTAGTATTATTATTATTATTATTATTATTATTATTATTATTATTATTATTATTATCATTATCATTATTATTATTATTATTATTATTATATGGTATAACCCCAGACCACAGTGCATTTGGCTTGGTTCATGTAGATCTAGTTCTTCTGGGGAAACAATCAAAAGCCAAAGCTCAACTCAAACTCTACTTAAGCCTTTCGCCATCGTCTCCATGGAGATCAAATGTGCATTTATGTTAACATTACAAACCCCCTCAAACCATTAATAATGTAGAAGCCCATGACATAAAATACAAACCATTTCCCACAAATTCCACTGTCACTTTTGACTTCGCACTCCCGGTGATATATTTAGTCCGCTTACATCAGATATTGATCCTGCTCCACAGAGAGATCGTCATGTGGACGTGAACGCTGGTCAAATCTGATCAATTTTCATAAACATGAAAACATGGTTATGTATGAAGCTCAGCCGTATCCCGTAGAAACAGCCGCAGGCGGACTAAACTATTATTGTCATGAAGTATTTAGGCTATTTCATCAATACATTTCATAATCGATTTATTTTACCTCCAGATCCAGGCCTCCGAGGCAGGGCAAAGTACAAGCCACGGCTTTTGAAGCGTTTGAAACCTTCAAAACGAGAGTTCCAAAGTGTTTAACCAACACGAGGGCTAAAGATGACACATGGAGATCAAATGGAGATCAAAGCCTTGCACTATTTTGTGCAAATGATGAATCTGAGGAGAAACACAGGATCAGTGTCTCCAAAACGCAAAACAGGTTTGATTCCATGATGCGTCAGAAAGTTCACATTAGTCCAAATGCACATCACTTTCCCTTTAGGGGCACAGGCCTGAGGGGCACAGGCCTGAGGGGCATAAGATGGGCATAGTGTGACCTCAAACGGTTGTCAAGGTGCTCAGTGTGGTGGGACATGGCCCTTCACTCTTGTTTTGCACTCATAACATCACTTGACGCAGAGGTCTTAAACAACTGCAGCTGAGCAAATCTCACTGCTATTGATTTTAATGCCATTTGAACTGCAGCGTTAAAACAGGAGGAGTTCTCGCGCCCTCTCCTGGCAAAAGCGACACATGCATCTCTAAACTGTTTCGCTTTCATTTGTTTTCCATATACATCATTTAAAGGGTGAACTAAGTGACTTTCCTGGTGGCGGACCCTTCACCAGAAAAGTTACACAGTGCGGCTTTCACTTACACCTTGTAAAAATGTGAATGTAAATGAAGAACTTATGGACATCAGTAGAAAAATAAGAAATGAGACAAACATATATTTATTATTTTCTTTATTTTTCTCTTTCAATAAATTTTACACTATCCTGCTTTAACCAAAAAAAAACATTCAACTATATAACATAAAATAGCACAAAATATATGCAAAAACACATTCAAATGATAAACTACAATTAAGTGATTTTAGTCCGTAACAATTTTGGGGGAAAAGCCAAAATAAAAATGGCACGAGCAGTCTCGAGTTTGCCGACTATGGTGCCCTCTGGTGTCTAAAGCTGCAACTACAGGTCCATTGTACATAAGGCAATGAGACAATATAACCATAAACTTATGACTGGTGTTAAAATTTTGCTGAAAATATATTGAAATTAATTTAAATTGGATTTGAAGTTACAAGCATTCATTCAAGTCTTGTCTTAAGAGCTTTTAAAAACCATTTTAAGCACTCAGAGATAAGGCAAAGTTGTTCCAAAAGTGCTATTTTTAACTATTCCATCAGTCAACCATTCCAAACACAATTAAAAGTCATTCATAAATTAAAATGGGTCAAATAAGAGGCTTGAGTAGTACATTTTTTTTTTTTTTTTCAAGAAACATTCAAGAATTTTAAGTAAGAAATAAATGATCCATGCAGCGAGTTGTAATATTTTTGAATAAAATATCAGGTGTTGTGTTGTTTTAAGGTCTACCATTATGCTCTTAATAATTATATTATTTTAAACATATATCAATATATGCTACTTTGGGCATGAGATGGAGAAATTATGAAATGGTAACAATTCACATGCATTTTTTAAGAACAACTTTGTAATTGTAATTTTAGTATTGAAATGTACTGCCAATATATAACCAGCTAAGCTAATATGAGCTAATTATAGCTATAATTTGTTACTTGGTCGTAATCTTTGAAAATTTTTGAAAAATATAAACCAAAATCATTTTGTATTTATACATTTTGGGGATGAGCTCTAGTTTGATATTTGAAAATTGAATTTTTTGTCATTTAAATTTGCAATTTTGTGACTTGTAAACTTCGAACATAAGAGTAGACCATAAAAACCATCCCATTATGATACAAAAAGTGCAAGTCTTAACTTTTAGTGATACAGTGAAATAAGCAGTGGAACCAAAAGGCCCTTCGTCTCGGGAACATATCATTTATAAATTGTTTTGTCTTAATATATATCTGTATATTAATATCCATATATATAAACTATGTAACATCAACCATTTTAAATCTATTAGTGTTACAAGTACAGATTTTTTTTGCTATAAAGAAAATATTTGTAAGTGAAATTGCTTTTTTACAGTCTACCTGGTTACATTTGAACAAAACGTATTATCATTTACAAAAATACGCAACTTTTAGTCATTGCAACAAATGTTATCGTCATACTAGAATGAAAATTACATCTTTTTTGAAATTTTCTCGAGATTTTTTTGGTAAAATGTTTTCTATACAATAAACATTTTTTTTCCAACAACACAATGCTATAACTGTGCCGACATTACTGCAACATGTGATCATTTTGGACCAATCAGAAAGCAGGAAGAAGAGGCTACACATTTCAATAATGGTTCATATAAAAAATATATAATATATATATATATATATACATATATATAATATATAATATATATTTTAAACATTTACATTGTGAAAACTAAAAACGCAAATTTATAAAAACATTTAGTTTAGCAGGAATATAAATGTTCTGTATGTTTTTTTACTTCTCGGAGGATAGCCAATCTGGTTGTATGCTAAGAATTTCAGTAGTAGTAGTAGTAGTAGTGGTAGTGGTAGTAGTAGTAGTAGTAGTAGTAGTAGTAGTGGTAGCAGTAGTAGTAGTAGTAGTAGTAGTAGTAGTAGTCCAGGGTGTACATTTCCGTAAATACAATTCATTTAATGAAAAATGTCCTCGGCGCAACAGCCTTTGTCTCTAAACGCTCACCTCTGATCCACCCACAGATTAGACCTTCAAAATGACCAATCGCACAGAATGCAGCACAGGTTAATAAATTACATTCATCTGAAAATACAACATTGCTTTTGACTAAAATTTGACCAAAAGTAACAACAAAATCTAACTTTTTTCCAAACCATCTGTCACAATCAAAATTGTACATAACTATTTTAATGTATGTTGGACAATAAGAAAAGAAAATGTAAATATCTTGCCCTAAAATGATGGTGGATTGTCAATGTTATTCAAGCACCATGAAATTACACCCAAACAGTTTGAAAAAAATAAATTAATTGTTTGAAAACTAAAGGGCTAAAAAGTGATTTTTTTGGGGGGGCGGGGGGAGGTGAATCAGTCCAAACATACCTAGATACCAGACAATACATTTTATCTTTTTAAAGAACATTTCTATAAACTTTTCAAAATAAAAGACACTTGAACAAACACTACAATTTCACAATACATATTTCTCAATCACATTCCTCGTGTAAACTACTCAAAAACATAGTAAAAAAGTGATTAGGGGTGTCACAATTTTGAACCAAAATTTGATTCAAAATTCCCATTTTAATTTTTTTTTTACTATAGACTGAAATCTAAAATCTTGATTCAATTTGCTAAACGGTGCCATTGAATTTGGTCTAGCAGTGGCGCGGTGGCAGAAACACGTGATTTTTGATTCCCATAGCACTTGTATCCATGAGCAAGACGCTTCACCTGCCTGTGTGTGACTCACTCTTGTTCTGTATAACATTATTGATTTCATTTCGTTTATGTTTACCAACAAATTACAAGATGCAAAAAATAAAAAAATAACTCTAAAAGACAAGAAAATGAGCCTGATAACTGCTGTTAATTGTGTGAAATTTGGAATATAAAAGAGTTGTTATGGTTATAAGTTATGGCTTGGCATATTTGCTGCAAGGGACATAAAAGTGTGCGACACAAAGCCATGGAGCGCTTCTTCTAATTGGAGCGTTACAGGTCCAATTCCAGTGCCGAAAAAGTACACACATTGTCGTGTCCTTGGGCAAGACACTTCTCCCACCTTGTCCGTGTATGAATGAATGAATCATGACACCCCCAAAAACAAAAATCTCACTCTGAACATCACCAAACAGCTAATCTGATTTGTCTATAACTTCTTATTTAAAGTCACAACATTTCTCAAACAAGGTCCATGAACCGAAAAAGTCCCCAACTTTTCAGCAGCTTTTTCTATAAATGTGACTTTTTTTTTATGTTTTCGATGAGCATTTTTAGGCACTTCTTCTACAGATGTTTTTTTCCTAACATGAAGGATTTTTGGTGACAGAGGGGTTAAAGTTCGAACGACAAAGCTAGCCCTCTGCTCATAAGTTCAAGTCATCTTTTTATTTGTCAAACGCACCTTTATTTTTTACATATTTTAGCACTTAAATCCATGTTCAAGCTTGGTATCCCAACCTCTTTTCTCCCAGTCTGCCGGCAGACCATTCCAAATCTATTGTTACACTTTCATTGCATGCAAAAAATGAGCAAAGTCCTCCTCTTTTTAACATTAAATAGTTCTTGAATCTGAGGCAAAAACTGGCTTTTTCCGATTTCGATGATTTGAAGGTTTCCATGCTGACTTTCTTGTTGTCATTGGCGATGAAGAAAAGCTGTTTGAAATTGGCTTTTTTTTTTTTTTTTTTTTTCTCAATTTTTACGACGCTGAATTTCTTCTTGTTGTCACTGGCGATGAAGAAACGTTTTTAGAACTTTTGATACTGGCGTGACATAATCTTGACACTACATTTGCTGAGTTCGATGGCATTTCCAGTTTTACGGTAGGTGACGTTTCCATGCTGAATCTGTATCCGTGTTGTTGTCTGCGATGAGGGTGGGAACTGGAGTTCTCCAGTTGGACATTCAGTGTTGTAAAATCAAAAAAGTTTAAGATCCATTCAGAGTAAGTAGCACTATTATAGTTTTGGTTTGTTAAAATGGCCTTTCTGCTATTATAATTTACTATACATAAGATTTTTTTCTATTTTTTTCTTGATGTTACAGGTACATTTTTGTATTTTTGTGTGTATAGTTGAGTTTTTAACATGCAGGTTGCTGGAGCTCTATGGCAGAGGAGAGATAGTATTTACAAAGAGGGGGTTTGGGGCTTGCGAGTGCGTCGTGGGGGCACTCGGGGTCCTTGTTGTCCATGCTCACTTCAGGATGATCTAAAAGAAATTTTGAAATAGGATTAAAAAAAAAAAGAAAAAAAAAAGGGCGAATGACAAGCGCACATTTTCAAGGAATTACTATCATGTTTTGTTATGTTACAGTTTTCTATTTTAAAAACCTGGGTCAAAAAAGTACTGCCGAATAAATAAACATTTGAGAGAAAATCAATGGTTATTAAAAAAAGGTGTTCCATGTAACTTTTCACCCCCATGAAATCATCCACAGCAATAAAAAAAAAAAAAAAAAAAAAAAAAAAAAATCCATTCCAGGCAAAACAACAACATCTCCATGGAGACGAGCAGGTGTTGGAAAAGTTACGCAGTGCACCTTTAATATTATGTCAGTATAAATGATCTTAAAACATGATCCATACAGCTGTGGTGATTACACGCTCTGCATTTAGTAAACAAGGCGATACTCGGGTAAATAAATCACTGCTAAACATACTTTCTGACCCAGATCTTGAAAAAAAATGAATAAAATCTAAACATTTCAAGTCCTTGTAAACAAATGGAGAGAATACAGGGAGATATAGAGGAGAAATGAGAGAGCGAGAGAGAAAAGGACAGAAACAGCAGAGCCAACACCATCAACGGTCGCACTGCAGATTGGAACCAGGACAAGAGGAGTGGACCGGCGCCAAAGGTCGATGGTTCAATCCCAGCTCTGACCGGCGCATAGTGTCATAGTGTGTCGTTCACGCCGCTCGCCTGTGTGGTAAAGTACGGCGCTTGCGGTGTCCGTGGAGTGAATTGGTGACGTTTTAACACGAAGGTAAAAGGCCTGATTCACAACTCCACAAAGTAATATAAAAATGAGACTAGAGCACAATAGATCCAGACCTTTCTACAACATCGCCACCATAAACCAGCTAATGCATTTTTATTTAGCTTTTTCCATTATCGATACTTGCTGGAATTAGCATCTAGTTTTGATGCTAGTTTTAGAAGCAATTATTACTTGAGACACGATTGTTCTTTGTCAACCTTAGAGCGAATGAATGAGTACAGCAGTAGTAATATCTCAGATAAATACATTTAGTTTTAGTTTTTACCAAAGCGAACACGTTATTATGACTTTAAGAGGACATCCTGCTTTTTCAGATATGTATAATTGAACTTTGAAACAGGTAAGTAGATGATAATGATTTTACATTTGACATTGTATATTGCAATATTGATCTGCAACGGCTCAATCGAAGAAATGAGAGACTTCCTGTTCCAAGCCGTTGGAGGAAAGGTCAACTTTGCAGGCACCGGATTTTCATTTACTTGTTTTAGCTCTTGAAAAATGCCCACGCAACACCCCACAGGGATGTGGGCGGGGATAGTAGGTAGGTGAAACGGACATTTTTGGAGCACTCAAGCCTCGATGCAGAACAAACATGCATGAATCAATCCACATATGATTCTGAGTAAATTAATGATGATGGAACATGTTATAACATGGTTAAAACATATAGAAGTCTACTCTGCATAATATGTGTCCTTTAACGTACTTTAGTAGTCCACACTTTGGATTTTAAACTCTAAATATTGGTATCGGTTCAAATAAATCGGTCCGTTCAAGTGCTACTACAATCCATATTTGTTAATTAGCTGTCATGACCTCAGTAAAAGAAAACTCTAATTTTGGTTTAATTATAAGCGGAGATGAATGGGGTTAATTAGTAATTAACCTTATGAGAGGATGGGCTCTCCTGAACAAGGTGAGCTACATAACAGGTAATACACTCCGCTGACAGTGGAGGGCACTGTTGATTTATATTGCATGAATTTGTGACATTACTGGAAAAGTGGAAAAATACTTCAAATACATAAAAACAATTAAGAAGTAAAATAAAAATAAAAGCTACAATTTTTACTCCTACTGCTTCTTTTTTTTGGTTTAAAAACAGACCCAAAAGCCTTACAATTTTAACTAGACTTAACGACTGCCACATTAGGAGAGAAAAGAGGATGAAACGGTTCCCTTGACCCTCCGTTCTGATGTAAATTAATATCGTTATGTAAGGTTTGGATATCTTATTCTTTGACTCCAAAAAAAAAAAAAAAAAAAAAAAAAAAAAAAAATCGAATGTTTCCATCATTTTGCTCATGTGGTGGAGGTGGAAGACTTGAACCTCAACCAAGACATTTACAGGCACATTTTTGCACATTTCTGACTGAATTAATACAATATTGATTATTCTCTGTTGGAAATGTAACTTATTTTTGCTGTTCGTACTAGTCACCTTACTTGGGGCGTTCACAGTAGATTACTCAGTCCTTTTCAGTCCAGATATGCTGCTGCTGCTGTTAGTTTGGCCATGTAAAAGAGAGCCTTTCATAAGGTTCCACATCTAACCTTGTTGCTCTTTCACTCCTGGATATAATCGATTCAAAAGCAGTCAGTGCATGCTGTTCCTTATACACATCAGCACAACATATGAGTTTTATATGATCTTTTATATGATTGAGATAAAAAAAATAAAAAAAATAAAACTGATTGAATAATGAAACACTAACCTATTTACTAGTGTTTTGTCATTGTTATTACTATTTCAATGATACTGATGTCCAACATTTTCCAAAACATTCTGAAGGATGTAAGATTGTTCTTTATCCAAACGCTACGCTGAAAACCTTCTTAGGACCCCTCGAAACGCTGACGCTGACTGACATTGAAGCCTTGACGTCACTCTTTATGCCAAATGAATTCTTAAAAAGCACCCCCGCTGCTAACAGCTAACGCAAACTGTGCTAGCGCTAACCTGCTGCTGCTGCTGCTCTGAATGCTAATGAGACACGCTGTGACTCAGGGGCGGCTACACCAGGGTCAGGAGGAGGTAAGAAGCACTGTGACGTAGCAGACCACAAGAGGAAGTCAGATGTCTGCTTGAAAGGGAAGTGTACTCAACATGATCGTATTTAATGAACAAAAACATGCCCATGATGTGAGTAAAATAGAAGACCCCCTTCTGTTTACTTGATAAGCTTTTACAATTACAGTGGCGGCGTTAGATCTAAATACACAGAACTAATTGATAGTTAATAGGTTCACGATGAGAGTTTATATGGCTGCACGCATTTGAATAAATTAAAAGTTGGCCTTGGTTGTGATTTGAAAGAGCCATCAGACATTGCACCATTGGCTCTCCCTCCCCTCTTTCTTTTATTTATTGTCTCCTGAAGTCAGTTGTAGATCATTATCTGCAGCAGACCAGTTTCTAAAAGGTCAATCCAGGACAAACTTACGTCACCGTCTCAAACACAGCTCGGTCTCTGAACCCAGGTCTCTGATGCCCTCCCACCCTCCTAAATGCCTTAACCGCGATGGACAATTATAATAGTCTATAGTTAAAACTGACTGCTACTTTCATGCTGTGTTATTCACCAACTTTGTTTCTTACGCCTCCGTTTTCTAATCTATGTAAGTGTCACTAATCCATTGTTTTGTTATTTGGGGGATATTTTGGAACAGTAGACTTTGTGGCATTTGTAATATTTTTCATTGATTGTCCTCTTCATCGTGGGGAGGTTGACCTGGCAGAAAAACCTCGAACTCGCCATTGCACTTAACAGCATACAGTATGTTTTATTTGACAGTTTTTCATGCTTTGACCTTTAACTTGGTCGTGCCGTGGTCTGCACTATTTACAATCAGACCGTCAATTTGCTTTTCCTGCACTGACTCCTACTCCCACATTAACTACAGAGGAAATGTATTTATAAATCCATTTCACCTTCACCCTTTTGAGTGCATTACATTTCTTTTTTCAACCCATGAATTGTACAAACATCGTGAAATGCAGCTTACAGTTACGGTAAAGAGCAAATGTAATCCATAAATGTCTTCTCCACAATATTTCAGTAAAGTTCAAACATGTTATGAATCATTTTTGTCTTCCTGTCCTGTTTCCAATCTAAAAAAAGAGGATGTTAGCATTAGCAACACGGCTGCTGCGGTGAGTGCTCGGCTGTGCGTTGTTTTTAGCGTAGCCACAAGCGCTAACACATGAGGACCTTTGCTGTGAATGGAGAGGCTTAAGACGACGACAACAAGAGAAATAAATAAATATTAAAATAAAACATAAAACACATGCAAAAACAAAACCAGGAAGTGACGCAACGCATACACAAACTACTACAACTGCAAATGAGGAGCTCTCAATAAGGACTCGTGGAATACAGAGGAAATACAATGGCTTTTATCTTTACCACTGGAATGAAATGTAATATAATCAATTATAAGAGCCAGATTGTTTTTAATTCACTGAAATAACTGCAAATGTCAGTCCCTGTAGCGTTTAGGGTTTATATATAAAAAGGTGAAGTACATTATATAATGAATATTTATGTTAATGCATTGAACAATTGTGCACATTGTGTCTTTTATTGACAAATGACTATTTCATTGTTTGGTTTTCTAACTTTCTGTAGGTTGAATTAACAATTTTGTTCATGAATTAGTTGTTGCAAAGCTGTTGTGATTCTGGCCTCTACAAACAAATACATCACATTTCTCCATCTACATTTCTTAATCCTATATTTTAACTCGTTTATTTATCCATCTGATCTTTTTGCCCCGTCCTTGAGTCCTTGTTGAGAGCTGTCGGGCGGATGAGAGAAAGCCGTAAAAGAGCAAACCTGATTGGCTGTTGTGGAGGCTGCGTAGGGGACACTGGCTGCAGGAGCTGATGCTGCCGAGACAGTAGCAGGCGGAGGAGCATTGTACATCAGTGGCACTTTTCAGGTTTTATGGGCCAAAAAATGGGGCAAAGTAAAATAAGAAGGGGGCAAGAGGAGGTGACAGCGATGGAGGCGAGTTTGTTTGGGATTTTGGATTGGAAGATGGTGAAAAGAACACGCCAGCAAGCAACCATTAGTTATATAAAGGAGTCAAGAGATGGCATGCAACCAATTACAATGCAAAGCGGAGGAGAGACAGAGAGTGTTTGTTTTTGAGAAAGGAGAAGAGGAGTGAGGGAGGAGGAATAATAAAAAAAGGAAAATGCAGGTTACAATCACAGGTTTAAGGAAATTTTGCTGAATATTTGTTTGGTTTTCCAAGAGAAAAAATGAGGCATTGTTAAAAAGGTTAAAGAGCCGCTCTGTAGCTTTTCTGACGAGGGGTCAAAAACATTTGCGTATCCACGGAGATGTTATTGCTTTGCAAAGACTGTTCCATAGTATGACATTAAACTTATCAATCTTCATGGACACAGGCAGTATATATATATTTTGCTATAAAAGCGCCTAAGGATAAAGTGTATTATTGATGCAAATGAGACATTATTTATATCTTTTTTTACATTTTGATTTAATAATGCCACTCTCTTTGTTATTAAAGGTCTTTTGGCATATTTTTAGAGTTGATTATGATTACTTTTTAGCCAAAAATATAGACTAAGATAAAAGCATGGGTTGTTTTTTATTTTTTCATTTTGGAAGCCACCTCCAGAAAGTAACTTCACTTTACTTTAATAGTCGACTATAGGCTTTGCAGCCCGAGACTTCACTGCTATTAAAATAGCTAGGATAGAAAATAAAAAAGCTATTCAATTATAGATAACCACAACTAATATATTTTGTTGTTTGTAAAACACGTATTATTATATTATCTCCCCCATATCATTAGTTAAACAGTTGCCATCCCTTTTAGCCAAAACAAAAGCTTCATTTTGAATTTCTCTGGAAAACAGATTGTAAATTTCCCAATTACACGGCACAACACAGTGACAGTACCTAATGTTACGCTACAAGCTACAACATTTTAGTAATATACGTTTTAAATTATAGACAGATATGGTTAAGAGGAATAAAGGAACACCCAAGATGGACGGACAAAATTTGACTTTAAACAATGGTTTAAACAGTCAGGGTTCCCATGACAATCAAATATAAAACTTTACTTTATCTAGATATTATTTAGACACAAATAGGGATTGGTAGTTTATATCAAATATTATTGTATATTGTATATTTTAAAAGGCATTAACCCTACAAAACAAACTGAAATAATAAATAAACAAAAACATACAAAAAAAATTAAGAACTAAATTTGAACAAAAACAAAGTGAGGAACTAACTTAAACCAAGACAAATAAGAGAAGATGTTTACAAGCTTTAATGTCACAAATGGGACCAAGATAGGCATAAAAAGAATACAACTACAACTATTACTATTACCACCACGACTAAGATACTATTCTGTAACACAAGCACTGTCTGATCAACTAGCAGCTAACGTTAATGTGCCTATGACAGGTTGGACTACTCATTTGACTTAAGTGCAAGTAAGATGCTAAAAATGATAATCCAATTTTTTAGGTTTATAATTTTACTTCCTGATTGTAAATCATGACATCACACCAGAGCTGTTATCCAGCAACACTGCACACTGGACCAAAACTCCTCTAATGTTACACAAATTATTATTTAACACATTTATTTGTTGCACAGTGATTTCACCAATATGTTTTTGAACTATGCTCTGTGTAATTTCCAACACATTTTTCAACATTTCTTTACAAACTGCCACTTGATTGGTGTAAAAATGTCATTTAAATTTACAACAGGTATTATGTCACCAAATATTAGTAACAAATAATTTCAAAAGGAGAAAATACTAAAAACCTGTCTTACGCACATTAAGCTGCTTCATCCCAGTCTTTGCACTCAACAATGACTTTTATACACAGAAATCAGGGTAAAAAAAAACGTTACTTGTTTTCCATTCATAATTTCACGAGTTATACATTGCAAAAAGATAAAATAATGTGTAACAATGATAAACTACACAAGGATTAGAATGTTGAATATAGGGGTAAACCACTGCTAAACACTGATTTATTGTGTAAAAAGTAGATTTTGTGAATTACAACCAATGCATTTCCAATGAATGTTCTTCCATTTTGTGCATGTGTTTCTATGGGAACCCCGATGTTAGTGTGTTACAGACAGTTAAGGAGAGAAGGCGTGGACCTACCCAGACTGCTAGCAGGCGTCATGCAAAACACTGACCCTGTGAGAGCATGCAAAAGGAGAGAGGGAGGAGAGAGCGACAGAAGAGAAAGGAGAGAGCAGAGAGAGGAGAAAGAACGGAAGGAGGAAAGGAGGGGGAAAGATAAAGGTGGACGTGTAGAGAGGAAACATGTGTGTGGAGAGGAAATATGAGTGTGTAGAGAGGACAGGGAAATGGAGAGCGAGAAGGGATCGAGAGAGAGAGAGAATGAGGAAAGACAGAGAGGAGAGAAGGAGAGGGAGAGAGGGGGGAGAGAGGGGGAGAGAGGGGGAGGGTAAGGGGGAGAGAGGGGGAGGGTAAAAGGTTAAACATCACACAAGATTCAATCGGGCTGAACAGTGATCAGACAAGAGGCAGGAACAGGCACAGTGCACTCAAAAATATCACTTGATCACACATATTTAACTCGTGAATGTAGCAGCTGAGTAAGCAATTCATGCATCCCAAGTTTTACCAATTTTTAGTCGACATTTTAGTGTTTTTTTGCAAGAATAAAATGTTGTCAGTTGTTGTTATTGTTAATTATATACATTTTGTCTTCTAAAATGCGATTTTGTCTACCAATTTTGACATACTTTGCATCAACAACATTGTTGTAGTTAAAAAATGAAAACTATAATTAAAAAAAACTTTTTGGGAGGAATGTCTGCCATCTGCTTGTGTTCAAAAGATAGAACAAAATTGCACTTTTAATGTTTGCAAACTGTAAAGACTGCAATTAAAGCAACATCATGTTCTTTGCAAATAACACAAAATCCTGTCTCACTAATGTCTAAAAGCCGCTAACCCTTTAAGTCTTCTCTCAAATGCTCCCAAACATGTTTAAAATGTGAACTTTGAACAGCAACTAAATATTAAAACAATAATAGTAAATCTAATCACAATTGCAATACTGCTTGATACTAAAAAAGAGTCATACAGCCCTGTAGATATATGCGTGTAGAAATAAAAATCCATCAACAAAAACGAACTGAATAGAAGGGAAATGTGAGATAACATTTCAATGAACGCCTTAAGATTAAAGTACTAATATTAAAAGTGAATTACTATTGTTAAAATGAATAGTTTTCCCCCCTTATTTGATTATTTTGAGCCCATTTCAGTTTTAATCTGTGGACAGTAATAGCTCTCTCATGCACAACAGTTGTTAGTAAAACATTACTCTTTGCAAGCAGGATTTTAACCCAAAGCTAAGACATCCACAGAGCAAAGAGAGGAGGAGGCGAAGAGCGGTCAGGCAATTGAATCTTTAGCAAATACATAAACAAATACATACAGAGGAAAGACAAGGGCAACATGTGCTACAGGCTGACAAGCTAACGCAAGCTAAAATGGCCGTATGCACTAGAGATACAGTATGATGCTACAGGGTGGTAAAGGAGGTGAAGAGACTTAAATAATCTGTCTAAAAGCTCAATTTGACCGTTGCTATGTGTTAATCAGGCATATCATTTAGACTTAATCACGTCTAACCAAGGTCTAAACCAGGTCTAAATCACCCGATAGATACTGACCATTGCAGACCAGGAACACCACACAAGAGCTGGACTAAACTGGGACTAAACCAGGTCTAACCAAGGACTAAACCAAGTCTAAATTGCATTTAATAAACAGAATGGGAACTCCAGGACTGAGCCAGATCAAACCCACAACTAAACTGTGTATAAAGCAGATCTAAACCAGGCCTAATAATCTCATGCCTGCTGTAGTTGGGTAAAGTGGTGTTCCTGGTGGCGCTAGATGGTATTGCATTGCCTAAATAACGTCGTATTGTTTACCTGTGGGGAAGAAGGCGGGCTGCTGCAGTTGTGCGTTGGCCAGAGCTTGCTGATAGTGCAGGACGTTTGGGTTGAACAATGAAGAAGCTCCGTTGGTTTTGTCTAGCGCTGGTCTCTTTGGTAGAGGCTGGAGAACACCGTGGGGAAAGGCCTAAAATACAGAAAATACAAATAATAAAGACATCAGTAACCATTGCATTTGTGGTAATGAATGCATAATAAGAGTTAATAGCACAGCACAATATGACTGGAAATGGTAACAGATTTGAATAAGGTGTGCTAATACCATATTTACAATTAGGTGGAAATGTATGGATCAAAAACTAATATTCATTCAATTATTTTCCTTTATAAATAATTAAAATTAGGGAATATAATACAAAAAATTACCCTTTTAGATTATTAGCTTAATTAGGTACAAATTCAAGAAAAAGTACTAAACTAAATAATATAACAATAATTTTGTTAGTATTAAAACTAATACTTGACTGTTACTGCTCCAATTCACTGTATAAAAGCCTAAAAGTGTAAAAGTACATTGGTACAGTGTATCAAGTAAAGGTTTTGTTCAATTATTGGTGAAAATACATGCTGAATAAAATTATAAATAATGACAAAGAGTAGATTTATATAATATTCTAGGTTAAAGCTTAAAAAAATATTTACTGATGCAATTAACTATCAAGAGAATTTAAATAAATAATAAATAAATGTAGTATTTTTCTACAAAATAATAAAGCTAATAACTGATCAATTATGTACTTTACTATGTAAATTGTAAATATTTTATTAGCACAACTTATTCAAATGGAATAGCCGTAACTAGCACAAGACAATGAACAAAAACTACATTCAAAAATTAGCATTAGCATATAGCCAACTTAAAATTGAGTGTTGCGAATCAGCGGCTAGCACAGTTAGCACACACTTAGTACGGCTACGTTACAGAAAGCTAACGTGCAAAAGCAAAACAAAAGGTGAAAGGTGAAAGGTGAAAGTACCATGTCTACGGTTGCCTCGAGGGGTCGCTTCAGTACTTTGGCGGCGGAGTGTGTCTTTTAAGCAGGCACAGCGAGCATGATGGTTTGTTTGTTTGGGTTGTCAAGCGTTTAACAGACAGCAAGCAGAGGAAGAGGAGGAGGAGGAGGAGAGGTGCGGGGCGGGGCAGGGCGGGGCGGGCGACCATGGAGGCACAGCATTGCATTGTGGGTAGGTGAGAAAGGGAGGGAGAAACAAAAAAACAAAACAAAAAATAATCTGAATGCAAGTATTAAACCACGTACAAACAATAGGCATGCACATAAACAAAAATAGTAAGTTTTTTTTTTTCTTTTTTTTTTAATAAGCCTTTTTCAATTAGTATATAAGCAGTAAAGCAACTACATTTCAGTACTTGGTTAAAATAGGCAAGATACTATGAAGATACTTTTTGGTAGGAATAACTAGAACTTTATTGTCCGTGAGGAATTATTTTTAAAAAGTGCCTGATTTAGTAACTATAAATAAATATATATTTTTATGATAACCAACTGATTTCTAATATGAAGTTCTTAGCGAGAACGCGCCACGAGAGCTGCACTAAACCAGGTCTAACCAAGGACTAAACCACGACTAGGTCTAACCCAGGCTTTATGAAGGACTAAATCAGGTCAAAATCAGGTCAAAACCAGTACTAAACCAGTACTAAACCAGTACTAAACCAGTACTAAACCAGCACTAAATATTTATTCATTTATACATTTAAGAGTAAAAAAAAAAAAGGTGGAATGATGCATATTAATGAACATCTAAACAAATATAAAATTGCCAGATTAAAGCTTTAAAACAGGTTAACCGGAAAACTGTTATTTATTTTGAGTAGATATTTATTATGTATAGTAGTTGTAGTAGTATATCTGATTTTTAATAGCGTATTTCTAATTCTTCAAACTGGTTGCAAGGACGCGACAGCTAAAACAAGATGGCTCCCATAGATAAATAAATAAATAAATAAATAAATGTTTAATTAAGGCATTTTTACAACACTTTCCCCAATAATCTCCATGATAATATCTTTAAATATAACATGTATTTGATTGTAGCCATATTCTCCATGCTCATGCTTACTGGTATTTCCTGTTTACACATTGAAAAGGATTTAACTCTTTCGCTACAAAGATAGATTTACAACAAGCAATGAGGAAGGAGACCAAGGCATGGCAAGCGAAATGTACTGCTATACAATGGAATAATCTGATTTAGGTAATACAATTTTGCCAGTGTATATAGGTAACTTGTAATATGATATAGTGCACTTAAGCTTGTTTGGTTGGGGTTAAACCAGTTGAATTATGGGTAATGTTATTTGCAACAGGTTAAAATGGATTGTACTGTATTGCCATAGACAAATTGTGCAGCTGTTTTTTTAACCTCTTCTTGCTTGGTTTGAAAAGACAAGAGAAGATCTGTAATTGTAATTTCAAATAAACAAGCAAATTGGACACAACCCAGTAAAAACTCCAAAATACTTCTATGTATATCTGGACCTTTAAACAAATCTGTTTTTTTTCTTAATTTATTGTTTTATCCCAACTAATAACACAGTGGCCATCTTCAAATGTAATGATAACAATAAAAATACAGCCTTAGAGCCATAGAGACCACAAATGGTTGAGAATAGCATTAGTATTTATAGTTTGAAAATACATACTGCATCGATACTCCATACATCGATGGATAGCTTGCCTAAATCAAACTTGCCTTCATATTTTATTCATGCTATTGATGTATTGGTGATGTAGTGAGCCAATGACAATGGTTTGTGGATTAAAGAATGCCACAGAGGAGCACTTAGCATTTAGCACAAAAGCTGCAAGTGGAAATGTATCACTGGCCTTTCAAAATACATAAGAGTCTTTGCTGCGCTTTAACAGCCCTCGATAAACTGAATCATCGCTATCGCTAATATTCTACTCTGTAAAAATTGTAAAACTACAATTAGCTAAAGGTGCACTATTGCCACGTTTCCACTGGATCACTTTGGAGCCGATTGGTACCGTCTGAAAGGGTCTCCACTGTGTAAAGTGAACAGTACCGGCCCGTTACGGGCTGAGAGGTAGTAGCTTCTAAAGCGCAGACTCAGGTCAAAACAAGATGGTCAAAACAGATACTAACAAAATTAATAATTTCTCATCAAAGCCTGACTTGATCTTGAGATTGACCGCCTAATCTCTGTATGTGTTGAGCCGACAGGTTTACCAAAAAAAAAAAACCTAGCGCATGTTAGCAGCAGCTGTTTCCTGTTTATTGACGCAAGGCGATCTCGTCAAGACCAAATTATATTATATATATTATATATATTATTATATATTATATTACCAGCGCATAATGAATCTAACATTATCCAAACGCAATGCGTTAAATAGAGAAACATTAAAATGTGGTGTAGAGGCCTAGAGAAGTGAAATAGATGCAGTTTTGGGCTTACTCTAGCTTTAGCCACGTCTCAGAGCAACACAAACTTGGAATTACTAAACATCTTCCTAAGGATCAAAAAGTATAATTCAAGTATAATTTACATATAAAGAAAACATTGTTTATGTTTGGGTGAAGTCAGTTGCTTACGTAGCAGACCTCTGCCCCACGATGTGGAACCAATCGAGCCCAAGAGCTCCAAGACGAACTGGTCTGGGGGAACACAGGCATTGGAAACGTGCCTTATGTTAGTGGCGGCAATTGCTTTCTTATTACCTAAACCTGTTGTCCCGCATTCACTCTCACAACACACTCTCATGTTTGTACATGTTTTTAGTGGTAGGGGAAGCCGTAGCACGCAGAGGAAACCTACGCAGACACGGGGAGAACATGCTAACTCCACACAGAAAGGCCCCGCACCACCCAGGAATCGATCCCAGGACCTTCTTGCAGTGAAGCAAGTATATGTGCCGCAGTTAGCGCTCTGCTAACTGCGGCACATATACCTATAAATTCTTGAAATTATAATAAATAAGCGAAGAAACGGAGAAAAACAAAACGAAAAAACCCAGACTGACAAAATAAATCAAAACTTGCCAAAACTACTCAAATTGTGGTAAAATTACTGGAATTTAGAATATTAAACTTGATACTCTGTTTTAGCAGAGTGCATTGTTGCAATAAATTTCCAGAAAACAGCTCAGAGGTTAAGCCCCCACCCTCCAGGATATTGCCTCTCGTCTTCCTCTTGATTCAATTTGCAGTGATTTGAGAGCTCTTCTTTGACAAGGGAAGACAATGCATTGTCTATGAGGAAACCAAGCACTTTTGAGAATAAAGTATGGTAGAAAAACAGCAAAATGTTCTTCTGACATTTTCTAGAGGGCAATAAATCCACTAAATGTCTCTCTTATAAATAATGACAATACAATGTATTATTTATGATTGCAATGGAGCCAGCAAGAATGATCAATTTAAAGGGGTATCGTAGAAAAGGATTCAAGTCATCTGGACACTGTTTTGAAAATCAAGACGTTTCAACTTTCATCCGAAAGTCATTCTAAATCTGTGGACCTGGTCTGAGAACTCAGATTTTTTTGCTACTCTGAGCTGCGTAAACCTCTGGTTAATTTTTTTTGTTTACACTGCCTCAGTTTCACCTAAAACAAATCTTCTTTGTTATCCTAACAGCCCTGTAACGGGCTATAGCAATCTTATTATTTGTTGCTAGAGCTCCCTCACCACTGATGAGGGCGTGAGTAGCATATTCACCTTACTCCGGAAGCCCGACTTAAAAACACAAGATTCTCAGAGCCATGTCACAGATCGAGAAAACATCAGAGGGAGAGGATTATCTAACTAGGATTCATTCACTAGTGTGAATGAAGCTCCTCCAGGTATGTTTTTGACGAGGGAACAATGTAAGCATGTGGTTAAAAGTCAATTTAAGTCAAAAGAGTCAATTTTGCACAAATATGTGTGCTTTAAATTGTAGAAAAAATACTTTCATATTTTAGTAACGCAAGATGAGAAAAAGAATGAACTCTGGCCTAAATTGCTTGCATATCTTCTTAGTATCTTGTATAATGATGTGCATATTAACCGAGTAGCTTTCAATTTGTTTATGTATAGCATATTAGTAGAAGTTTAGTGATTCTCAACTGGTGGCTCAGGACCCAAATATAGTTGAAATTGAACCGTATTATATTATTACTTTGTAACGGGCTTTATTGTTTCCTTAAGATGAAACAAGTCAAATTATATTGTTTGTGTATTTTTGAGACCAAGGACAAAATCACTAATATTAATGATCTGTTTTGTCTTTTTCTGATGTATAAGTTTTATGAAAAGACAATGTAATCAGATACAAATCAAACCAGAGGAGAATCACTGTATTAGTCAATAATAATGTTACTCTGCCATATTGTTCCGTACATAATTGCTCTGAACTGGAATTAATATTAGGGCTGCACAATAAATGATACAAACATGTGCAAATCGGTGTAATCCCTCATTTGTCCAGGAGTGTTCCATTGTAGAAAAAAGATTGTTGTTGACATCTGGACTCTGTTTTAGAAAAAAACAAAACGTTCCGACTCTCATCCAAGAGTCATTGTCAATCTGTGAGAATTAAGAATGACTCTTGGATGAAACAGAGTCCAGATGACAACAACTGAATCTTTTTCTACAATGGAACATGTGCAAATTGAAAACTATATTGGCTTCTGCAGCAACTAACTGCAATTTCTATCATAAAAAATAAAATCAGGCTGAATGACTCTTAAATGATCTCTACTTTTGGAATAAGACAACAATGGTTTAAAACTTGTATAAAAACTAAATCCAATCAATCAATATTGTGGATTTTAATTAACTGAAATTTATTCAAGGCACTATGTCCATTTGGTTCGCCACCTTCTTGTCTCCATGGAGAGGTTGTTGGTTTACCTGGATCCATCCAAGTATCCATCATCCATTCTAGCAGCGAGAGGCCTTGCCTCTCCACAGATCTGGCCTAAAATCCTCTAGTGCAAGTAAGCCTTACAGAGCAGTAAGCCTTACCTGCACAAGGATTATTGCACTTAAGAATCATTTTGCAAAAATCAGTGCAGCCCTAATACATACATATAACGTTCATGTCAGCACACTCATTATTATTGTATAAACAGGTTAAACGTCCTCACCATGGCTGCAGCTTGAGCAGCCACAGCGCTCTGGTTGGCCTGGTGCTGCGCTGCCTTGATTTTGGCCTGAAGATGAGCAGGAGGGTGGAAGTATTTGCACTTTTCTCTGGAGCAGCGACTTTTGATGAAGTCCATGCAAACCGTGACCGTGTTGTCACTGGTGTCGATCATCGGGGAGTCCGAGGGGTGGGCGAACCGGCAATCTGTCTCCCCCCGGGCGCAATTACCACGCTGGAACTCACGACAAACCTGAGATAGTTGTGGGAGGGGGGAGGAGGGGGCCGGAGAGAAGGGATAGAGAGAAACGGAGACATCAAGCTATTTACAATTTATGTTGCAGCAGTGGCACGAACTCAAGGGTCCATGGTTTGTTCTAGCGCTGATCAAAGTTTATTACAGTTCTGTCATTGGGCAAGGCACTTTACCAACGTTGCCTATGTTTGCAACCATCGAATGTTTAGATGATACAACCCCAGCTGCTTATGTGTAGCGTACGGTCTCTCAAATGTCAAACACATCTCCTCATAGCATTCAGAACCAAGACATATTTTACCTCAGATTTACATGGTTGAGTTATTTACTAAATGTTTTATTCATGTGTATCGTCCCTTTTCAAATAAACAAATAAATACAAATATAAACTAGTGCTTCGTTTGTTGCTTGTTGCTTTGAGCGCCAGAGGAGAGTGCGGTGTTCACTGTTCAGACTGTTGCAGAACCTCTTTTGGTCTGTCCTCATTCTCCTACAGAGCCATAACCCTCTGGAACAGCCTCCCACGTGAAATCATATCATGTACAAATTATGAAATGTTTACACGCCTGACGAAACTATGGCTTCTAACTAAACAAATATGTACACACTGGACTGTTATGAATGCAGCAGCACGAATTGTAAATATGTAACTATTGTATGGATGTGTGTGAGATGGTGTTTTGGAGTGGGGCTGGTTTTACTAACGGAATGACTGGATGAACTGTCATGAACGCCATTTTTTACATCAACCTGCCCAGGGACTGCAAGCGGAAATGAGCAACTTTGCTAAAACCATCTTTCCTGTAGGTCAATGTCTTATGTGCACTGTCCCTGATAAATAAACTAATCATAATAAACTATTCTGCTTCTCAGTCCTGTTTTACATCCATCCATCTTCTTCCGCTTATCCGGGGCCAGGTCGTGGGGGCAACAGTCTAAACAGGGGACTCCCATACTTCCCCCACCCTAGACACTTCCTCCTGAGGTGTTCCCAGGCCAACCAGTCAGCATGTCCTGGGTCTTTGAGTATCTTAACAGTAAGAAAGTAACAGTAACTGAAATATTGTGACATTATATCGTCACAACTTTCACAATAATATCGTTGACTGGTAAAATGCATTGAATAATAAGCTGCTTTGCTTGAAGCAGCAGCTAAAGAAACAGAAGGAACTACATAGACCATGGTCCTTTGCTCCATATCAGCGCAGAAAACATGAAGACATGACTGTTATTAAACTCTTATATACTGTTTATCTTAATTCTTGATGATAAATGTTCACACCAATGGCTTTTCAAGGAATTTTAAAAGGAAAGCATCATTTCTACAATTCCGTTTGCTTCTCCCATATATCCAATACATTTCATACAGTGAAATTAATATTGTAATAATATTGTACTCTGAGATTTGCATATGGTTACATCCCTATTTGAAAAGTCCAATACTGCTGTTAGTATCAGGTTTTAATTGTGGCAAGATTCTATCAAATTATGGGATATTTAGGCTGTCCTTTTTCACAAAGAAAGGCAATAGCCACATTTACTAAGATTATCTTGACTTTGTATTGATTTAAATGCTGCCCTCTAGCTGACTCCGTGTGCTAAATTAAAACAGCGTTGTAATTATTGAAGATTGCATGGATAAAAGGAGGGGTTTTGAGTGCATTAGACAGATAAACAATAATAATGATGCAGCCTGGAGCGAGAGGTGATGTGTGGGCGTGTTTTTCTCACTTAGCAACGAACCCAGGCTCGCTCAAACCAACCCAGAGTCCACAGAGATAGACCAGCTGCCTACTCTGATCCACTCATGTTTGTTTTTGTCAAATTCCCCAAAGAGACAGAGTCATTGGAGATTTAACCAAAGATTTCTGCAGCTCTGGTGATGTATGTTACATAATTTAACACCAAAACCGTTTGTACTTTATGTTCCACCTGGTAAAAGAAAAAAAGAAGGAATTACATCAAATAACCACTATGAAGGTTGATTATTCCCATATCAGAAAATCTAAATGTTAACCGTTTAAAAGGCAATACAGTGGCTCAGATATGGGATAAACATAGTGCAATTAGTAATTAATAGTAATAGTAAAAAATATATAAAATTTGCGGTTCATAAAGTCTCATAAAGCTAATCTTCCTTAAAATATATTTTAATTGGCTCTCTTATGTCCTGCCATGCACTCAGATGCATGTATTTCTGTAATGTTTGTGAAACAGAGCCGTTCATTGATCATCTATCATTTAGAACACTTCAGATAACAGTGTTTTGTGCTTTGCTCATTGATTCCACAGAAATCCGTGATGTTTTTCATTCCTGTGATATTTTTTTCCTTTCTTTTTTCCTTGTAAAATGCCATATTTGTTTTGATACAGATGGACCATACGTGTCCCTGATTTGCTAATGACCTATCAATCATGCCCACCTAATCTCGCGGATATTACGCAGTGACCAGACTGATATAAAACTACAGCAAAATATCCTTCTGGATTCTCCAGGCAAGTTTCTTTGTTGCTGACATGGTAAAATAACTCTCAAGCCCAAATTGAATGAACTAAATTGGAAGACATTATTTTGTGTATTTATGAGGGTGATGTAAATGCAGAGGGGGCTGTGAGGAAGGAGATCTGGTCTGAAATTAAAATGAACAAATTGTGATACAAAGGCTGAGCTCAGAAGTCACAACTTGAAAAGAACCTGGGAAGGAGTGAAAACAATGATTGGCTCCACTGACAAAGGAAAAAGTGTTTGGAAAGGTTATGATTCTGATAAACAGCTTTCTGATGAGCTCAGTACATTTTACACTGGGTCCCACCACCACCACCACCACCACCGTCATCAAGGGCACGGACATTGAGCTGGTGGAGTAGCACAAGTACCTTGGAGTCATTGTGGACCATAAGTTGTGTTTTGAACCGTGGGTTGATGTGGTCTACAAAAAAGTTCAATAGCGAATGTATTTCCTCAGGCCAAAGAACACTTTTAATGTGGTCTGAAATTATGACTTTGTTTTATCAAGCTTTTATTTAATCGAGTTAACATTTTTGTATAACGACATGGTTTGGTATCCTCTCCTTAACAAACAGAATCTATTTGGCCGTCTGGTCAAAGTATTAATATCTCTGGGAACAGCAGGCTCAGCCAGGAGCTGTGCACAGGAGGCAAGTGCAGAGAAAAGCTAGTGCCATAGTTGGCTCTCAGGACCATCCTCTCAGGGCTCAGTTTAAGCTTTTGCCCTAAGGGAGGCGCTACAGAGCCCCTGGTTGCAGGACAAAGAGGGAGGAAAATGAATTTATTCCTATAGATGTGAAGCACCTTAATGGCACAAAACACTTGAACAGAATCCGTTTTTGTAAAGGCACCTTTGGGTTATTCTGACAGTCCCTCTTGGTTGTTTTGTATATTATTTGCTTTGTGTCTGTTTGTTAAATTGTTCTTTATGTTGAGTGATGCTGCAAAACCAATTTCCCCTAGTGGGACAATAAAGATACGTTGAATCTTGAATGTAATTACAGGTGTTTTTATTGCTCAAAAGTACCTCAGAAAAACAAACTTAAATTCTTCCTCTGAGAAACTTGGTCTAATGGCGTCACCTGCTTGTCTTCATGAAGATAGGCAAGTTTAATGCTTTACTGTGGAACATTCCAGGCAAAGTAAAGTTACAAAATGTACCCTTAAATTGGCTATACTTAAAAGCCAATAGAGTCGAGTAGATTTTTCCTACAGGGCTACCGTAGCTGTTCACATTAGCTAAAAAGAACAATGTTAAATTAGCAATGTGCAATGTCACTATATTGCCCATAAAATTCCCCTTCCACCTTTAATTAAAGCTGTATTACCTGGAGGTCATTTGAGATAAGCTTGTTTTGTGCTGTAAATAAAATAAATGGAAGTGTCAATGGTGACGCAGGTTTCATTACGGTGAAGAGCGGCCCTTACTCACCCCTTTATTGCACGAGGTGAAAGACTTTAGAACATGTTTTGGGATGAGGTATCGCTGACTTTGCTTGTCCTGTGTAATTTCAATATAACAATTTCCTAGGTAAAACTAATCTCTTGCAAATAGGGCTTAAACCAGAACTCAACCAAGACAAAACCAAATCTAAAAACAGGTCTAAACAAGGACTGACCAAGGACAAAACTAGGATTAAACCAGGTGTACACCAAGTCTAAACTGGACTGAAAGACGACTAAACAAAATCAGGACTAAACCAGATCCAAACCAAGACTAAAGCTGATCTAAATCACCTCTAGTTTGTCGGTGCGCAGTAGTTTCTGTCCGGTTGAGTTCCCAGTCCCCACAGAGACAGAGGGGCTGCCTGGGACCATCACGGGGGCAGAGGGGAGCAGGTCTGAAGGCACCAGGCTCACACTGTGGGACATGGGGGTGATGTAAGGGGTGTAACTCAGACCAGCGCCCGAACCAAGAGTCTGTCCCACTGGAAACGTCTGAGGAGGAGAGACGGAGAAAAGAATATCAGTAACAACAAGAATATCACGAACAACTTCTGCAAATTGAAGCGCGTCCGCCTGTCCGTCTGAGGGAGTCAGATCTCTCTTTCACTGTGGAACTATTCCAAGTTTCTACTTTTCCCAAAGAGGTTTTGTAGTTTTTCCTGGGCAAGAAGGAGGGTCTAAGGACACGGGATGCTGGGAAATTAGCAAATCCCTATAAACATTGTTTATTCTGTTTTTTTTCTGTAACTGTGAAGGAGCCATACTGGTGTGTGGTGTTGGATGAATATATCCCACTATATAGATCGGTAGAGACAACAAAGATTATATTGCTACAGAACGTTATCACAACAAACAATAATATTGAACTAATTTATGCCACTGAAACAATAATCCTAAACCTGGATAATCCCAGTAAACGCGTTTCTAAATTGCTCACATCATTAATCAAAAGCAATAATTAAATAGCAAATAAAACAGTTAGTTATAGTATCAGTAATAAATATTTATTAACTCGAATAACTCAAATGTTATGTGTGTGTTATATGTAATATAGACTAATTGTACATAAATATATGAAAACATTCCCAATTAGTGGAGCGAAAAGGTACATGCAATAAATATTAAGCCTGAAAATATTGTTAATTTATCACTTATTGAACTTGACATAATAATGATCGTGACTATTGGGATAATGTAATATAAACTAATATAAATGATCAGGTAAACATTTGTAGATTTTCCTTTGGGAGATTTCTTATAATGATCCAGACTGTGAGTGAGTGACACCACGTTCTACTGTCTACGCTAATGTTTTTTGTTTCCCAGAGTGCTTTGCTCTCCCTCACCATGGGCTGCATGGTGGTTCCTGGGATCATGAACTGCATCTGTTGAGCCAACATGGCCGCCGCGGTCTTCTGCTGGATCAGGTTGTTCCGTCCGTTTATTTCCAGTTGAGTTTTGAGGTGAGCTGGAGGGTGGAGGTACTTGCAGTTTTCTCTCGTGCAACGACCCTGAACAAGAAACAAAGAAGAACAAAAATATATAAAAACAATTTAGGAATTTAACAGTCTAAAATATTTGGATTTGGTGTTAGCATGCAATTAACTGGCAAGAGTGGGAATTAAACATAGAGAAGAAAAAAAACGGCATGTTAATATAAACACACAATTGTAATGAACGCAATTTGACCGCAAAAGATGTTCAGGACGAGTATGGCGATGATTTATGGACTTAAAAACAGCACAGGAGACCTCTGGATCTCTACATTTGACGTCACAATCCGGGAGAATTTTTATTTCTGAGGCTCAGAGCAAGAGGACCTTGTAAGTTTAAATGAAACAAGCGTGAATGAAGCTAAATACAACTCCAGGTATGTTTTTGATGAACAAAAGTCAATTTAGCTTATTATGTGTCCTTAAATGATACCGCACAGCGTGTAATGGATACAATGTCATGCAAATTTCACATATTGAATAAAAAATCTTAAAAAGGACCATTTACTTCATGGTGTAGCTTTGTTCTCTTTGAAAATAACAATAATCTTATCTGAGAAAAACTAATAAAACATGTTATTTTTCTCTTTGCGATTGATATTAAAAATCTGTTGGTTTCAATTCTGTTTTTGAAGGAAAGGATATTAAATCTTGAGGGTTTTTTTCCAATTTTAAATATACTTGAATGGAGCTTTTGTCATCCTTACAAGCACACCTGCAATGTATTTATGATAACATGATTAGGTTACAGTTTCCAATTTAAACATTTAAAGGTGCACTTGGTAACTTTTCTGGTGGAGGGTCTGCCATGGAGAAAAGCAGGCGATTTCAGAATGCATGTTTTTCAAGGTTTTTGACTGATGAAAAGGCCCTTAATTGAATAAATGCAAGATTAATGCCATGCCGTGGATCAGTACAGGCAAAGCAAGAGCATCTCCAAGGATACAAGCAGGTGGCAGGCTTCCAACCAGAAAAGTTACATAGCGAATCTTAAACTTCATGTTCACTTGGAAGAAAAACGGGGCTATTAATCATGTGTTCATGTAACACTAAATAATCAAATTGAACGTAAAGTATAAACTATACTATTTACATTTATACAACAAATATGACACATTTTAACCTTCCCGATTATGAAAACATTGTCAGTGTTCATCAAAAAGATAAAGAGATAATATTTGTCTGCAATAAATAAGGCGTGAAAAGAGATAATATTTGTCTGCAATAAATAAGGCGTGAAAAGAAAAACTAGGAAAATACATATTCCCATGCAGTTCAAACCATTGCTGAGATGTGTGGGCAGGTGTTAACTCTATAGGACATATTGTGTAGGAGGGTGAGAAAAAGAAAAAAATATAAATCTAATGTGTAAAAAATGTGGATTGAATTTGATCACAAAATCGCAGGAAAGTAGAAATGATGAAATGACTCCAAAATGTTATAGACCAGCACTTTAAAACTATTACTGAAAAGAAAAGTGCGGTCCATTTTTCCCATTTGAAAAGACGAAGCCTGTTGTTCAAAATGGGGCCATGACATTTTAAAATAGCTTTGAGACATTAAGTGACAGGTTTGAGACCAGGTTTAGTTCTGGTTATTGTTTACCTGCAGTAGCTCATCTTTTGGAGATAGCGCTGTAAGATTAAATTGAATTCAAATTGAAGTCGTTACTTTTTTGTTTTTTTAAATTTGTTTTAACCTTTATTTACACAGGGAGGGCCCTTGAGAGCAAGCTCTCATTTTCAAGTGCACCCTGTTAACACATAAAAACATTTACACAATTAAAAATTATACAAACAAACACAAGATATACAGACACAAGGCCAAATAAAACATTAAATAAAAATACATTTATAGAAACACACAACATTTAATAAAATCATTTAAAACAAGAACACTGATACTAAGAATATTCTTTGAATCCTTAAAAGACATAAAATCATTTAATTAAAAAAATCTTTTGTTCTATAGATCGGGAGCAACGTTCCTGAACGCCTTTTTCCCAAGTGCCGTATTGACTCTGTGAGACTCTAAAATAAAAATGCACTGTGATCTTCATCGGCGAATACCTGATCTGATGTTCAGCAAACTTGTTAAATACCTCAAACCTAGGTTTGGTATTTGGTCTTGTGTATTGGGACAACAGCAGCAAACGGAGCAGCATCATCAAAAATAGTTAAATGCATCACAAAGATATTTTTTAATTGTCAAACTAATTTAATCTTTTATCATTTCATTTGGTAAAGAGGGAGCAGAATTTAAATTTAACCGTTTAGTGAAATTTAGCAGAATTGTCTTGTGATTCAGTGAAAGTATTGCCGTAGTAAGATGCTTTGGCTTTACCAACAGAAGAGACATATTTATTGTGCTTATGACAAAACTGCTGCCAATCTGCTGCTGATTTGGTTGCCTGGGCTTCTCCCCAGGTTTTGTCACGCTCTCAAGATAATGCAGCGATGTCTGGACAGAAACAGGGATTATTCTTATTTTTGACCCTGACTCTTGTAACATATCATTAAATGTTTTAATGAAAAAGTCCGACGTTGTGTTGAACTAAAACTAAATAGAGGACCAAACCGAGGTCTTAAGGTTTAAATTGTGTAAAATATATTTATTTGCAAGGTTATTTGCTACAACAACGTGGTTTAAAATAATGTCTGAAAAAACCTCTCCAATATTGTTTTTACACATAACTTGTAAAGCCCTTTCTGTTACAATCTTCCTATAAAAAGCACTTCATTTAAAAAAAACAGACTCTGGGATTATTTGCACGTAACCTCATTGAAAACAACTGCATTTTGAGATTAGGCAACTAGCATCAATTATTTAGCAAGACCAACCATGGTGCCACCGCGGTTCAGCCCCACCTCAGGAGAAGATTTAAGTATTTGGTAAACAAATGAAGGATTCTTTCTCTGTTGGTGGTTGGAGACACGGTTAATGTTCTTGCATAATTCAGATTCAGCACTTAAAAGGGTCAAATATACAGAATTGGCAAATCTGCAGGGACCTATTCAATGTAATGAGGAAATGACTAGTAAATACAACAACAAAAAGAAGCTGCTTTCAGGCATTTAACCAAAACAACCGATTCAAAGTCTGTGGAGAGGTGAGCCACGAATAGTAAGAATGCATATTAAAATCACCTGTACTAGAATAACACAAGCTGTATACGTTTAACGCTATACTGTGGAACATTCCAGGCATGGCAATAGCATCTCCATGATGACAAGCAAAAGTTACAGTGTACCTTTAGCATTAAGTCGCAACCACTATTTTCAAGGTGGAACATAACCAACTTCTGATATAAAGTACAAAATGTCACTTATAATCAAGTGTTAAGGAATTGCACATTGTGCCTCTAAAATCAGTTGTTGTATTGAATTTGTGACTTGTAGGTTTGGTACTAAACATTTTGAAACACATTATTCGGTCCAAAGCGTCTGTATCTGACCTAGTGATGGGTCAACAATTTGACCTGTCGTCCACACATAACCGCAGGATTATGCCTTTAAACTGCTTTTGGAAAACTCCGATCAAAGTGAAGATTTGGAAAACTACGGTTTTGTATTTTGAGTGTGACATTAGTGACAAAGGAAAATCCCCAATTGGCAATCAGCCCAAGAGATTTTGAGGAAGACAATTCAGCATCACATTTAGTTGTCCAATTAGATTTTTGTCATGTTTGTGTTTTGCACATGTACAAGTTGAAATCAAAGGAAAAGGATACGAAGTAAAAGTAGGTGGATGTTTTGTTTTCATGATGCAAAATTACCAAAAGATGAACAAAACATGATTTGTCTTTTTGCCTTTTTGCTTGTACACTTGTGTGGACATGGATATATGACGTTTTAAGTTTCAAACGTAACTATCTGTGACAATGAATGAATACACATCACATGCTTCCTTGTTTATGCCTGACAGTGGACAACATGGCTCATTTGAAAAGTGTGTTACTTTTGTTTGCACATGTTTTTTCTTGCTCGATTTTGCAAACCCAACTACTGCTTCTTGTCGCAGAGCAGGAGTGCTTTACAGTCAGTTATATTGCACCAAATAACCCTTCCTCTACATCAAAGGCGTGCAACTCGCAAAATCTGGCACCATGCTCCATGTTTTGCGGAAGTGATGACTATCCAATGAGGCTTGCTCTCATTGGATAGATTGGGTCTTTTAGGCAAACGCTGCCAACTATTGGTCTGGCCATGCTCAAGAGCACAAATATACGGGTTTGTGTGGATGGACATATACTGTATTTAAAACGATTATGTGAGTACAGGAGGTCCCGCCCGGTGGGCAGGGTCTACACAGAGGGGGATATAAAACCTGAGTTCCCAGACTCGATTGAGAATGACCCTTGGATGAGAGTCGAAACGTTTCCAGATGACTACAACTGAATCTTGTTCTACTAGTGATGGGTGATATATTGAATACAATTGATAATATTCCAATTGTTTTGTAGATATGCTAAATTAGAATATTGATATGGTTCATAATTAAAATACTTAAAAATGACTTAAAAAGAGACAGAAACGTGTGTAATCTCCCAAACAAGTGTATAAAGTCTTACTTCTGCACTTTTGTGGTCCATTTTATGGGACAGTCACGTTTTGTGCTTGACTTGAACCTCAACCAATACATTTACAGGGACATTTTAGCACATTCCAGATGCATTGTGAAAATATTATCTGAATATCGTTGTTGAGATAATGGTAAAAAATATTGAGTTATCCTGCCCAGTGCCCACCCCTAATCTGGACCCATCCTTCAGTGTCTCTGAGTTAAACTTGTCAGGAGCTGTGGACCAGATCTGAGAAAGGATCCTGGTCAAGACCTAGCTGGAAGATTAGACTACTGTGCAGATTTTAGGTTGATGGGAGAGAACATGCAAACTCAACACAGAAAGAAAACAACTAGCTATGAGGCAGGAATGCTAACCACTCTGCCACCATGCCGCCAGCCTAGAAACCAAAATACCCAGACTTTGGCCATTAATGTTCGCTTAGACATTTACAACCCCACACCCCAAGTGTTCACAACATAAATTCTAGCCTGTTTTTAGCATTGGCATTCTGTTAGCACACCCCACTTGCTTAATTAGTATTTGTGGGTGGCATTAACATAAAAAGCTAGCTCTTGTTTTGGACAGAAAAGCGTTTCATTTGTGGGCCCCTGGTTAGACCACTGTAGAATTTGCATTTTGTTGTCAATGGTGTCTTTATGCGCCGGTTTGCAAACGGCACACGCAGAAAGACAGTTTTGAATGTGGTAGTACAGATTACGATAAAGGCCTTGTGTATCACGGTCCAAACTTTCCAATAGATTTCAATCAGTAAAAGCTAGAAGGCCTGTCAAATGAGTATTATAATCATTCTTTTCATGTACCTGCAAATAAATTACGTATCCCAACGATGTTTGCGTCATCAAAGTTTTGTTGCATTTTGTACAATGAGAATAAAATCTAATCTATTTTAGGTTTAATACATGGCATGATAGTTAGGGGGAGAAATCTACCTCTGTGATAACCTTTTGACAATGAACAGAGAGGACTTGGGTGTTTTTCTGAGAATGACCACAAAATAATTTACCCCCAAACAGACAAAAACAAATATTTTGTTTCAAAAGGGGCACTGTCAATATAGAGCTCAGGCTAACCTTATTGTTCGTTCGAGCACTATAAAATGATAAAAGTATTTATTAGTCGTGATCCAACTGATAAAAAGGGTTGTACTACAGCTCTTTTGTTTACTTTTTAAAACATTGTGGCTAATGCTTATCTTTCGTGCTGTTCCGATACCACTTTTAAAAATCCGAGCCGATGTGAAACGTGGTCTCAGGGCAGGTGCCGATACTGATACCACTTCAATATCACACACTGTGTCACAGTGGCTGAAAAAGCAAACTAAAAGGTACTCACTTTGGTTAGAGCTAAAAGAGCAAACAATAGCTCCTGTAAAAGTAGGCTGGATCATATTATGAAATAAAAGTGCTGAAGTCTGTATTTCAGATATTTTGAGAACTAATGTGGTAATCTTCATGAAGAATAATGCAGATTTCAGTACATTGACTTAGTCCCTTTCCCCCACTGGTGTGTAGGATAAAAACAACAATGAGGCCTGTTAAAAGATGCTCATCCTTAGAGCACATGGCTCATTATCATGCAGAGTAAACAAAGACTGCATTAGCGCTGCAGTCAGGGCAGAGTTCAGCTTTCACTCAAAAAGGCCAAATGAAGGCTTCGAAGAGGTAACACAACAGTCTTTTCTGTCAATGTGAGCGTTTTTAGCATCTGCTGAGTCTCCACAGTCTGTATTTTAACTGCTCTTGGCGTTAGCCGCAGCATTAGTCTAAAGCCAGAACAGCGGCGCTGCTCGCATTCAGGAAAACACAGTATGGTATTGGATTTGGTCTGAGAAACTGATACCTGAAAAATGTGCAGTATTGGAGCCTTTGCCAATACCGGTATAGGTATCGGAAGAACCCTACTTCTCTTTGGCTGTTTTTCCACACTGGTACACAAGTTTCTGCAAACATGCTTGATTTATATGAAAAAAGGTCACTTTTTGACGTTCCATCCTGAGCTCAAAAGCCTCTCAAGCACCATGATCATTCCCTTCACACAAAATGGTAGTAAGTTACTTCTGAAACCGCAGCTGCCCAAGAGTAGATCATCAGGGTGAAGAAAACAACAACAACAGTATGCCCTGGTCTGAGCTGGGTTAACACCTTTAGATTATGGGCAAATGTTGTGCCACCACTTATTTTTGCTTTAACCATTATCCACATGGAGTGGTATTGAAGATTTTTTAATGTTTCAACTTTATAACAAACAAAAAATACTTGAAAAAACAAACAAAACAAGACCAGAAAGAGAATAACAGACAAAAATCAAAAGACATCACACAATAAAAACTAAAACACAACTGAACCCAAACAAGTTTCCCACTTTGCCCAGTCAGTCAAATTTGTCCATTTTCAAATTGAGTCCGAATGTGATTTTTTTGTCGAATGTCAATTATAATGTTAGTCCAGTCCTTGATAGTCGGTGTGTTTTGTGTCATAGTACGTTTGAGTCTGTACATTTATAAGTCACAAGTAATTGGCAATCTTTTCTTATTTTAGCCTTCTTGCTAGCCTTCTTCTGCATTGCTAACACAGCTATAACCTAATGACTAGTACATCAATGCTAGTTCGAGTGACATTAGTGACAAAGGAAAATCCCCAAATGGCAATCAGCCCAAGAGATTTTGAGGAAGACAATTCAGCATCACATTTAGTTGTCCAATTAGATTTTTGTCATGTTTGTGTTTTGCACATGTACAAGTTGAAATCAAAGGAAAACGATCAAAGGAAAACGGATACGAAGTAAAAGTAGGTGGATGTTTTGTTTTCATGATGCAAAATTACCAAAAGATGAACAAAACATGATTTGTTCTTTTTGCCTTTTTGCTTGTACACTTGTGACTGGATTGTGTATATGTTTGAAGCTGGATTTGATATGCCTGAATTGATCAAACTATAATATAATATGTTGAAAAGCTCACAAGGGTGCTCTTGTACACTTCAACCACTGGTTTGTCTCCACAGAGTAAACAGGATTAATGAAGCAAAATACAACTCGCGTATGTTTTTGATGACTGAACATGCTAAAAGATCAAAACGTTTTTCTGAGTAATCAAATACGGTAATTATCTTAGCACTTCCGAAACTATCTTAACTCCTCTGTTTGAAAGTCTATCCTATCAGGGCATTAACAGTTCACGGTTGAGTCAACTCATGGACAACCACTTTGGAGGAAATAGTCCACAATTTGAGACCTGAGAAACCTGGCCTGGTTCTTGGTTGCACTCGGACAGGACCCGCCTTCACAATAAGCTGAAAAAGACCCCTTTAAGTCCAGTTCAGCTAGATTTAAGTCAACCGAACCAGGTCTGGGCTAATGGATCGAGTCTAAACCTTCAGTAGGTCATAGAAAAACATTGAAAGTCCATTAAGAAGAAAATATTGTATTAGTGGGTACAGTTCAAAATAAAAGTTACACTTTAATAGTAAAGGTGCACTATGTAACTTTTCTAGTTTAGGGTACGCCACCTGCTCTTCTTCCATGAAGATGTTATTGCTTTGACTGGAATATTCCACAAAACAGCCTTAAAGTTATTCTTTCTTGGAGTTCTTGAATTCCAAGTGTATTTTTTCCTTCTATTGTCAGGGTTGCCTTTCCACAGATCTGATCTGTAACCTTTCCTGGTGTCATCTTGTCTGACCAAACTGACTGAGTATATAGGCTACACAAATTTACAAAGTCTTGATGCTCAAATCTCCATTTGCTCATGAATGTTGTAAAAATGAATCCACACAAATCCTGCTGTCTGTTACAAGGCAGTAGCGTAACAGCACCAGTTCAGTCCAAGCAGAGAATGACCACTTTTTACAGCGAGCCAGGGTGGTCATCAGCCCCGCTGAGCCAGTGAGGCGCAGCCTCGGACAGTGATCACGCTCTCACGCTCTCACCTTCTCACGGCTCGGATTCGGTGTAAACCAACCGTGCACATGCACGTCCAGAACCCTGCCCCTTTCATCGGCTTCGCCTCTGCGCTGCCCCCCGAGACACAGCCTCTGACCTCAGGGAACGAAGAGGTTCTCTGGACACTTGATTTACAGTGTGAAATTAAATAATAATAATAATAACTTTATTGTTTCAAAAACCAAAAACGGGTTAAACTATTTTCTATTTCGTTTTAAAAACTTACAACAAATAACACACACAAAAGAAGAAGAGGAAAAAAAGAAAAAAAAAGTAGGGACAAGAAGGGTGGGGAGGGGTGGGTGCACACACAGATGTATATACATATACACATACATACACCCCACACATATGTAAGCGTACACATATACACACATTTCTTTTTATATTTTCCAATTACAAATCAAATATATTAACCATCATTGGTCCAAATGGAGTCCATGGGCCAGCTGTTTTTATGTCTGGGTCAATGTCCAGAAGAAGAGCAGCTTGCTCCATAGAAAGTGGGTCCTGGAAATCTTTTAACCAATTGTTTATATCAAACAGCTCTTCTTAAATTCTTTCCAATTCATGAAAATAATATAGAACCGTGGACACAGGGGGATCTGTATATTAAACATACAGTTTTTCAATTACATTATATCAAAATAGTTCCTCTGTGGGGCATCGCCACAACAAGTGTATGAGTCTGTCTTCAGCAACCATGAGTTTTGATGATTTGTTATCAATTTTATTTAGAAAATATGGTGTAATGTAAGCTCAATTTAATACTTTGATCTGTATATTTGAATATTTGACACATTTGGATATTTTAGTGCATTTTTGCAGTGTGGTTTTCCATTGCGTGACAGTTAAAGGCATCCTCATATCAAGACTCCACTGATTTTTTGTTCCGTTGTTGAAATCCTCTTTGGTATGGCACAACATTTTATAGATTCTATGTGCACTTCCATGCAACCAAACGCAGATCTTAAGTGTTGTGTGTTAATGTTGTTTTTTTGTGTATGTTTTTTTGTTCGTAATGTGTGCTGGAAGAAAACTCACTGAAAGGTAAAAATATTACTAGGACCATTAGCTCGGATTGCGCCAATGCATTTTCAATGGGGGAGTAAGCATTAAGGCCAATACACACTAGGGACGCTTTGCAGTGTGAAAAAAAGACAAAAACGGCTATGAGCGTGTACACACAGGTCTTTAGCCTTCAAACCTCACAAACTATTAAAAAACAGTGCTTTTTTGGCAACTGACCACCACTCAATCACACGTGAGTATCGCCAGAGTCTTGTGAGAAAACAAGAAGCAAAATGTGCCTAAATGCTAACGACTAAGTCATAAACATTTCTTAAATCTAATGTTTATATTAAACATTATGTGGGAGAATAATACACCAAAAATTTAACGGGCCACAACAGTTATTTTAGTTTTATTTCATCAAGCACCACGTTAATTATGGAACTTTAGAAATTGAAGCTCGAAGTTAGATATGGACAATTAATGGAACTGCAGAGTGAAAAGGTGCTGGACGGCTCTGGGTTTAGTGAATAGATATGCGTTACTTCTATGTATTCTTAACTGTGTTTTTTATACTTACTTTGTAGTGCTTTATTGTACTAACCTCTTAAAAACATTTAAAAGCCTAACCAGGGATATTAGCCTATGGCTAATTTGCAGCTCCCTCTGCAGGTGACCGATGGTAATGTTTAAATGTACTGTCCCTGTCAAATAAACACATAAATAATTACTTATAATATGGAACAAATGGTCTGTCTACAAATGTTTTTATTTTGCTGTCATGTTAAAATGAAGAGGAGAGAACGTTTATATCAGTACGCTTCTTAACACATCACTGCAGGAACGGTCTATAATGTCCTAACGCCAGGTTGATATGTTGGTATATTGAAAAAGTGAAGGAGTTCTACATAATATCAATCCAGACAGGCTCTTGCTGAAAGCAGTAGGGAAAAGAACATCATGACCAATATTTGAATCTGATTGGTCAAAGCGTCACAACAGCGGAACGAGATAAGAAATCAAACTGTTGTTAAATCCAGTCAGAGAAAAGCACAGACTTCTTCCCCGTCCTCAAATACACAAAGAGCTTCTGTGTGCACATTTTAAAAAACAAAATAGACCATAAATCTGCTAAAATAGGCCAAAGTACGTCTGTCAGCGTCACCATGATTGTTTAGGTTCGTCCTTTTGACTACCGCCCCAACTACAATGCGATTGGTTTACGACACAGCTGGTGGGCTCAAACCCAACACCATGAGCCTGACCAGATGGATCCTCAAGAGTTTGTGAAACAAATATCGCAAGAATTGATCTGGAATGAGCCAGGTTAATAATGTCCTCTTCTCAAGTAAATGTCCCTGTGTCTCCATGGGGATCTTTTTCAGTGTAAAACAGCTGACCATGTAGTTTAGACTACAAACATGTTCTGAAATGCATGGGATTCTTGAATTAGTTTAGCAGTTCAGTTTTCAGCATTCTCACAAATGTTAATGCTCGTAGACAGGTTTAAAACGTGCCCATCAAAGTTTATTTTAACCAAACTAATTCCTTTAGCCAACAAACGCATTTCCCACCAGTTTAAGCCACGGCAGGTAATTTAGCCACAATAATGCCCCTGTCTTTGCGCTACTTAGTCTAGAGTTGCAGTAATCAGCAGTTTCATTGTCCATAATCCCGTTGTTAATCCCGACACACCCTGGATTATAGGAGGAGGAGAATTTAGACCACTGTGCAAACTCTATGTGGTGCAATGGTACTTTTGGGGGGAAGTCTTTAGACTTTTAAGAGAGATTTTAATAACAAACAAAATAATTTGATAAAAAAATATAGGTGAAATGAATATAACCAATCATCTTTTCAATTATACATCATTGTCTTAAAATAACTAATTTACATAGACAATATAGCCTATTAATTTAAAAGTGCTCTATGTCATTTCTGGATGGTGGGTAATCTTCCTTGAACGCTGGTGATTTTTGCGAGTTCACAAACTCTTGAGAATCGATATTGTTAGGCTCCTGCTGATTTGTTTGCAGTCCGCACCAGTGGTTTAACGGGCCAATCACATCGCATTTTTAGGTCAGTGGCTCCCGCTGATGCGTTATAGGAGACTAAAACCAATCAAAGAGCAGCATTGTAGTTTGGGTGGAAGTTAAAACAACCATACCAAAACAAACATTGTCTATTTTATGAGAAATACAAACTATTTTGTTTTTAAAAAACATGCACATAAAGGCACTTTGTACATTTATGTATGAGAAAGATGACTGCGCTTTTCTCTCCAATGGATTTTACACAATTTTGATTTATCTGCTTCTTTCGAAATCAGCGTGTATTTTTTTTATGTCCCGACGGCTTTTGGTGAGAGACTTTCCATATTGAGTCATGTGAAGAACTCAATTCAGAGTGCTACACGTATCAATCTGCTGTGAGCCACTTTAGACCAAGGGTCTTCTTATCAAAAAAGTGACAATGACAGTGAAATTCACGCAAACTAACTAACCACTAACACCAGAGCCTTGTTAGAAAACGTTACCACGTGTAGTAGAATTTAATCTAGTTTATTTGCGATAGCAATTGGCACCGATACTCGCATACAAGCTAACATCTTTGTAACAAAAATTTTTAAAATGTAACATTGTGCTCAGAAGCAAAAATGTGAGTGGCGACAATTTAACAAGGAATTCTGTTTTGTTTTACCAAGTACCCCAGTCCAACATTAATTACTGAACTTTAGAAAATTGAGTTGGAAGTTGAACATTGACTAGTGCTGTCAATTGATTTAAATCACACTTTAATCACCGTTAATTATTAATGTTAATGTTCTTTAAACCTAACAGAAAGACATTTAAAGAAAAGACATTTCATTATTTCACAAATCTAGATTAGCCAAAGCTATATTGGCTATAATTTAAGTATTTTTTCTAATAAAGCTTTGTAGTCACATGCTTCAAGTAAATTTACATTCACATGACCAAGGTTTGGTGGGGCTCAATGCCCTCATTGCCGCTTGCGGCTGTTACTGGATCTTATGGTGACAGCTGCAAGCTGCTCGGTTTGGCCTGGTATTTACTAGTGTTCTGTAATAGTTTGGTGGAATATTTGGCCCGTATTATTAGTTTTGGTCAACAAAATGCCAAGCAGTAGAAGAAACCTAAAACATTTAGACAGTTAAATAATTACACAGACAAATACTTCACAAAATTATTATTGTGGTGGAGGAATGGTGCAACTGAATGTCTGGGTGTAACTTAAGACACACCCTGGGTTTATTTATAAAAGATTTAACTGTATTTGCCAACACCCTTTAAAATAAAACAAAAAGCTCTATTATTCAGAATGGGTAAACAATCCAACAATCCAAATGTGAATAAACCATATAAGAAAGTGTAATAAACGGTATATATGTTCAAAGCTTCAGGAGAGGGTCAAGTTAACATGGCATGATAATAAATATCTAAATACGATATATTGTTATATAAAGCAATATTGGAGAATAATTTATGCCACCAATATATAAATCTAATATGTAAACATTTTACAGCATGGTAATGATGACGAATGAGGTGGTGGGGGGTCCATCATCAACTGTCTCCATGGAAATATCCACATATGGCATTAAACGTATAGCATCATCCCAAAGATTCTCACTGGTTCAGATCTGTGGATTAGTTTCTGCTTCTCCTTTTTTCTCTGCTTGATGCCAATGTTTTGACCTTTCTCAAACATACTGACATCATTTCCATGACTACGGGATTTGTCTTTCCACATGGTTGTTTCAGAAATGAGAAACCACCCATCAGTTGGATTGTAGAAAAAGATTCAGTTGTAGTCATCTGGACTCTGTTTTAGAAAAACCAAAACGTTTCAACTCTCATCCAAGAGTCATTCTCAATCAGAGAAACAAGTCCGAGAACTCTTGTTCCTACTCAGTGAGAGCCCTGCCCACAGGGCGGGACCTCCTGCTAATGGCCCATTGAAACTGGGATGGCCTATTGTTCTATTGTTCCCTGCCTCACCTTGAGTGCCTATTTAGCATCCAATGCCCAGGGCGTCTCCAGGGTTTCAGCAGACCATTATAAACAACGGGAAGGTTGAATCTTAAACCTCCATTACGATTAATGAAGGATTCTCTTTTTTAACAAAGATGGCCTCCTTAACTCCTCTTTCAAACCATCTTTTTCCCTGCTCAGAATCTCCACCTCACTGTCTTCAATAGAGTGGTTTGTGGCTTTGAGATGAAGATGCACAGCGCTCTGGGTCCTGAACTTGCGTGTCTTCTGTGCTGATAAAGCCTCTTGTGAAGTGCTGTTTTGTCTCCCCATGTACCGCTCTTACAACTTTCTTCACTGCATTGGATAGAATACACTACATTGCTCTTGTTTTGTGTCGGCATCTTGTCCTTAGGGTGAACCAGTTTTTGTCTTAAAGTGTTGCCTGGTTTGAAATAAACAGGGACTTCGTGTTGTCTAAAATTTCGTTGCAGTTTTTTCTGACAGTCCTGAGACATAAGGGATAGAGACACCCCTTCTTCTTGGTTCTGTTTCCCTTTGTCCCTTTTTTTTCTGCTTATTGGTTCTCTTCCACTTGTTCAGCGCCACAGTCGGGTATTCCAGGCTGAGAGAGCATTCCGGACGTGTGTTTCTCCTTCTCCTCGCTCTGAGCTGGTGGCACGCTTGTGCTCTGTGTTGTAGTGTCTGATCACTCCAAGCTTATGCTGTAGTGGGTGGTTAGAGCCAAAGAGCAGGTACTGGTCAGTGTGTGTGGGTTCTCTTATAATACTTCTATCTGGAGCTTCCCGTCTTCTCCTCTGATAGTGGAACAACTAAGAAAGGCCAAGCGGTTCTCCTTTGCATCTTTCTTGCTAACGATTGCGGGTCCACTGCATTGATTCGCTCTGGAGAAGTCTTCCCACTTGTTTCTTATGTCACAAAAGTGTCATCACACGATAACGTACCAAAAAGACTTGGAGCAATGCCTGAAAATGAGGTCAGTGCCTTCTTCTCAAAATGCTCCATGTACAAGTTGGCCACTATGATTATGAAGCCAAAGTCCACAGCCTGCTCGAGGACCCAGCCACATACGAACGTCTGAAAGAGACCCGACCAGTGGCTACAAGAAGAGGTGATAGACTGTTTACAGAAGCTTGAAAAAGAGGAGGTGATTGACAGGCTTCTGTATTACAGACTGTATCTGGGGAAGCCATTCATGCATTTATGGCCTTCCCAAAATTCACAAAGAGATGTTCCACTCAGAGACCATTGTGTGCAGCACAGATTCCATCACATACAATGTGGCCAAGCATTAATAACAACCATCTTGGCACCATTGGTGGGGAACTCGGAACATCATGTGGAAAACACACACTGTGGACAAAGTGAAACATCTCCAATTGGACCAGATGACCTGATGGTTTCTTAATGATGTTGTGTCCCTCTTCACCTGCATCCCGACCTCTGAGGCAGTAGCAGCGGTAGGACGAGACTGCAGGAAGACACCACCTTACAGGAAAGGACCAAACTGACACCTGAACACATCTGCAAACTACTAGACATCTGTCTTAACACCACATAACTTTCCAATTCCGGGGACTTTTTTACAGACAGATTCACGGCTGTGCCATGGGCTCGCCGCGTCTCTCCCATAGTGGCCAACTTGTACATGGAGCATTTTGAGAAGAAGGCACTGACCTCATTTTCAGGCATTGCTCCAAGTCTTTGGTACCGTTACGTGGATGACACTTTTGTGACAATTAAGAAACAAGAGCTGGAAGCCTTCTCAGAGCACATCAATGCAGTGGACCCGCATATCAGGTTTACAAGAGAAGATGCAAAGGAGAACCGCTTGGCCTTTCTTGATTGTTCCACTATCAGAGGAGAAGACGGGAAGCTCCAGATAGAAGTATATAGGAAACCACACACACTGACCAGTACCTGCTCTTTGGCTCTAACCACCCACTACAGCATAAGCTGGGAGTGATCAGAACACACAAACACAGAGCACAAGCGGTGCCACCAGCTCAGAGGGCAAGAGGAAAGAGGAAACACACGTCCGGAATGCTCTCTCAGCCTGTGGATACCCGACTTGGGCGCTGAACAAAGTGAAGAGAACCAATAAGCAGGACAAAAGGGGACAAAAGGGCAAGAACCAAGAAGAAGGGGTGTCTCTATCCCTTATGTCTCAGGACTGTCAGAAAACTGCAACGAATTTTTAAGACACGAAGTCCCTGTTTATTTCAAACCAGGCAACACTTTAAGACAAAAACTGGTTCACCCTAAGGACAAGATGCCGACACAAAAACAGAGCAATGTAGTGTATTCTATCCAATGCAGTGAAGAAAGTTGTAAAGAGCGGTACATAGGGGAGACAAAACAGCCACTTCACAAGAGGCTTTATCAGCACAGAAGACACGCAAGTTCAGGACCCCAGAGCGCTGTGCATCTTCATCTCAAAGCCACAAAACCACTCTATTGAAGACAGTGAGGTGGAGATTCTGAGCAGGGAAAAAAGATGGTTTGAAAGAGGAGTTAAGGAGGCCATCTTTGTTAAAAAAAGAATCCTTCATTAAATCGTAATGGAGGTTTAAGATTCAACCTTCCCGTTGTTTATAATGGTCTGCTGAAACCCTGGAGACGCCCTGGGCATTCGGATGCTAAATAGGCACTCAAGGTGAGGCAGGGAACAATAGAACAATAGGCCCATCCCAGTTTCAATGGGCCATTAGCAGGAGGTCCCGCCCTGTGGGCAGGGCTCTCACTGAGTAGGATAAAAACAAGAGTTCTCGGACTTGTTTCTCTGATTGAGAATGACTCTTGGATGAGAGTTGAAACGTTTTGGTTTTTCTAAAACAGAGTCCAGATGACTACAACTGAATCTTTTTCTACAATGGAACACTCCTGGACGAATGAGGGATTACACCGACACCCATCAGTTGGGTTTAAATACCGTGTTGCAGCAGAAAGATCCGTCACCCATGCAGCAGTTATCCCGTAGGACGAGAGGACCTACTGTATTTGCTTAGTTGAAGTGGCGACTTTTTTTTTTGGACAGGCAGTGTACTATTATGTTTAAAATGTATTAATCAATTTAATTTATCTCCAACTGGCTACTTGATGAGAGGAATAAAACAATCTCTAGATTTATATGGCTTGGTAAAAAAACTAGTATCTGATTTAAGACCCTACAACTACCAAAAGTAAAAGGTGGTTGGGGCCTCCCATGTCTGAAAAATTACTTTATTCCAGCTCAAATAGTGATCCGGAGTACAAGGCACAATGGAAAAATACTGAGTGTAATGCTGTGCCAGAGGTCCTGGCACAGGCTACTGGCAGATGATAAATGGCTGAGTCACTTAGAGGAAGTTTAGAATCCTTGGATAAAAGCTAAACGAAACATATAAATTAAACAAAGATGGTTGGCTTATGACCAAGGTTTTAAGCCAAATTGCACCGAGCAGAGATTTAAGATTTGGATAACAAAAGGCATAAACGTGTTTTTACTAGATTGTAAAAGAAACTCAGATGAAAAGCTTTGACATGTTGAAAGAATCCTTTGACCTGGAGAAACAAGACTTTTATAGGTATTTACAAATAAGTTACTATAATCAAGAAATAAAACAGAAGCAATGATTATTATAACCCTTTGACTGAAATCTTTATGATGGCATAACTTTCAAGGAGAATAATATCTACAGTATATAAATGCATCAATGACCTGGACAGCCAATCTACTAAGTGCATTAAAATTAAATGGGAAAAAGAGGGTAATTTGGTGGTTGTTGTGTTGGACAAGGAGTGGGAAAGATTGTGTACACAAGACATCATGTTTGGAGGGAATTCTGTTGGAATAATATGACCCGCTTTAACACCATTTCAAAGTTCTCATTATTCACAGGGAGGGGCAGAATTTTGGAGAAATTGCGGTTGCCAGGAGGCACATCATTATCATGTGTTCTGGGATTGTCCTGTTGCACAAACATATTGGACAATAAATTAACAATGCACTGCAAACTGTTTTTGACACCACCATCCCACTCATTTTCAGAACTATGTGATTGGGCCTCAAAATACCTGCTATGGACAACACAGATACTTTTGGAACATACTTCTGGCGGCTAGCAAAAATCCATTACAAAAAAATGGATAACACAAACTGCGCCAACGATAAAGGACTGGACCGACACCATAACTGACATTCGGAAAATGGGAAAACTTGACTCAACTTGGAAATGGACAAACTTGACAGAAACTGGACTAAATGGGACTCTTATTTTGGACCTTGTGTGCCTTAAACTTTCTTCATTGTTTGGATGCCCTATTTTTTTTTCTTATTTCTTATTTTAAATTCTATTCCATCTGTTTTTTGTTTTGTTTGTGCTTTTTAATTTTGAAAAATGAAAAAATAAATAATAATAAATAATAATAATAATAATAATAATAATAATAATAATAAAAAAGGTAGATTTGTTGGAATATAGGACCTTTAAAAAAGTGGCATTGGCATTCAGTTAAAGGAGGTTAAACTAAAGGTTTGGTGGAAGCAAAGTGGTGTCAGCTGAAAATCACATGAGGATGTTTACTCTGCAGCAAAAACACCGCAGTAAAGACAGATAGAGAGATGGCAAGAGGGGGAAAGAGAGAGAGAAGAAAGAAAAAAGTGGAGGGAGAAAGAAAGTGGGGAGAGAAAAGAAGGAGAAGGAGGGGAGAGATGGGGGTAAGTAAAATAATTGGAGGAGAGAGGAGGAGAGAAAAGGAGGGAGGAGGAGACACAAGGAGAGAGAGTGGGGAAGAGAGAGGTAAGAAGAGAGGAGAGTGCAAGAGGGAGAAAGAGAGAAAGATTGAGAGAAAGAGAGGAGGAGAGGGAGAAAGAGTAGCGATGGGGTTAAAGGCAAATTATAAATGTGGTGTCTCAGCAGGTCTCAAATGATCAGATTAGAACCGCATCTTTGATTCCTGAATTGGATCCGTTGTGCGAGAGTACTTAAATTCAAACAAAGATTACAAAGTAAAAATAAGAATATAAATAAAACATAAAGAATGTAAAGAATACAATTTGAGTATAAGGATTTAGCATATTATGAGGTCAGAATCTTTTTTTTTTAACCTTTTTCTTGTTGTTGTTAAATATCATAAAATGCATTGGCCTAAAACTATGGCGGTGCCCACTTTTGGTACTGTTTTTGACATGGACTAGCACTTCCATTGCAATCGCACTTCTGGTCGAGGTGGAACTCCATTCACTTAACTGGAAAACGAGGGAAAAGTCTTGCAGCTAAAATATGCTATAAAGTAGATTGATTGGTGTAAAATGTCCATTGTTCATGTGACCAACAAGTCAACAATGCACGGATTCCCTGGGCGGCCCGAAAATGGCTTTTTAGTCTTTTTTTTTTTCTCTGGAGGTCGGCAGCTCTAGGTTAATGTATAAACCACTCTTAAATAAACTGTAACTGTGACGCTGTACCCAGTCAATTATTAGGCATGTTGCTCAATCAATTCTTTTTCATTCAACCTTGTATGATTAATAGTCCATAAATATATTTGTATCAGATGGATTTGATCAATGTTCATCACAGATATCTATTTTTAGTTTAGCAGGCTTTTTTCCACCTATAGACACCAGAGTTACATGACCTGCAGTGAGGAGAAAGTAGTGAGCTGAGTGCTTGAATCGTTCTGAATGAGAGCACAATAAATCTAATTCCACTATGTTGTCAGGGACAAGGGGGATTTTGCCAAAGAGATGGATAAAAATGATAAGGTTTTAATACTTTCAATATTTGCTGAAATGTTGAAAACAAAAATGTAATAATACAAATTAAAGGATTTGTGCAAATAATAATGGTCAGGAAAATGGTGATGACAAACGTATTCTCTCCCCTCCCTCTAAACCACAGGCAGTTATAGCGTGGGCAGAACTTTAATTCCTCTATGCGTTTCCCTACAGCAAAGTTACATGAAGCTTTTCTGTTAAAAGATTGTGTCGTGACCAAATCTTTTCATAACCTGCACACTGAAAAAGAAAGATTTCAACCTCCCCCTGAAGTTACTATGGAGATGGACTCAGACAAGAAACGTTCAAAGAAAACGTTCTAAGAAAATTTTATTTGGAATTGCACAAACATTGCACATTACATCTGTATTATAAAACTAATGTTATGTTTTTTGGGATGGTTTTGTTTTATGGGATAGTGTCTGCATTTGACTGATTCTTCAGTGTCTCTGGGTTAAATCTGTCAGGAGCATTTAATTTATATAAGACAAACAAAGAATGCATAAATAAATGTCCAATGATATTGAGGCTTGTATGCATTCCTTCTTCATCTAAAAAGATGTTCTACACACGGAAATTCAGGTTCATGAATACGAGTGTTGTGGTAAAGGGGTTCAGAGCTAGGAACAAGTTAGAGTTAAATACATACTTTCTCCTTTCACAGGTACCAGCTTTTAAAATATTTACGATTATTTTATGGATTTAAATGAATACATATTACATTTAGGCATGTCAATATTATTTGGTTGATCATTATTCAGGTCACAATATACCGTATTTTGCGGCTATAAGCCGCTAACTTTTGTCAGATGTTTTGAGCCATGCGGCTTATTTAGAGGCTGCGGCTTTTCTGTGGTTTTTTTCTTTCACCGCTAGGGCGAACTAACCGGAATTGGAATCAAAACTACAGAAAAGTTAAGCAAAGAAGCAGATGTTGCTTTTTTATTCAGCTAGCAAATGGAACACGGACGACAATTACCAACACTATAAATTATTTTCAAATTCTTGCCGCATCATTATGGAACCCAAACGAAGAAGTTCGTATGAAGCAAGTTTTAAGCTGAAGGCCATCGATCTTGCTAGGAAACGCGCGGCTGCACGCAAGCTTAACATCAATGAATGTACGGTGAGACGCTGGAGGGGAGAGCACGCTGGAGGGGGGACAGCGGGACGAGCTCATGCGATGCCAAAAGTCAAGGAAGAGTTCTGCGGCCTATACAAAAGGTGCGGCCTATGATTGTTTTATTATCGTTTTTTTAAAAATAGAGCAAATGCGGCTTATATAGGGGAGCGCTAAAAGTCCGGAAAATACGGTAATCATGTCAATTTTAGAAGCAACATTTGTGTCTTTTTAATTCAATCTATCATAAAAAGTGCTTTATTTTATATTATGACTTAATTTTGTCTTTCAAAGAAAGTTATATTTCATAAATCTGGTCACAAACTTGACAAATAGTAACATGTTAGATAATGGGAATAAAAGAAAATTCAAGATTTCACTGTTATTTGTTCATAATGTCAGTAACCGCGTATAATCGTTGAATCATTATGTTTTTTCTTGTGACATCCCTAATTACATTAAGCATGAATACGCTTGCCACACCCAAGATCATTTGTCAAAGCCTGTTTAAGTCAAGCTGGTTTTCAATGTTCAAACTTGTTTTAGATTAATTACTGTCTCCAAACCAAAAGAGCAGCTCCCATTTCTCTGCATCAGACAATGAGTTTGGTGTATCAGTTGACTAGTGTCCAAAGGCTCATGGGATAGTTGTGTATCTGAACCGTAATTGTTTGACTTGCAATCAAAATGGTCAACAATAAATGCAATTAAATTACTTTGTTTAGTCCTGGTGACTTAATGACTTACGGTGCATTCTTACTTGTCCTTGTTGGGTCTTTGTTTGAGCCCAGTTTAGTCCTAATGCAGAATTGGTTTGGTCCTGTTCTAGTCCTGGTTTAGTCCTGGTCTAGTAAGGGTTTGGTTCTGGGTTTAGTTCCAGTTCCAGTTCCCCATGTCTCACTGTGCTAGTGTGAATGTCACCGTGACCTTAATTTGGTCCTTGTTTTATCCTAGTTAAGTCCGTCTTAAATTCTAATGAACCAAAATAATGAAGTCATCCTAGTTTAGTTCAGATTAAGTTCTGGTTTACCCCTGGTTTAGTTTGAGCTGATTTAGATCTTGTTTTGTCCTAGTTTAGACCTACTTTAGCTCTAGTTTAGGCCTTGTTTAGTTCCAATTTGCCCTGGCTGGATTTGTCCTGATTTACTCCTGGTCTGGCCCTTGTTTAGTCCTGGTTATGTTCCAATTTTCCTTGGCTTGTTTAGCACTATTTAATTCCGGTTGAGTCTCAAAATAAATTACATAACAGCTGTGTATTGCAATGGTGTATTGCCTGGTTGGTTGGTTGGTTGGTTGGCTGTTGTTTTGTTGGTTGTTCCCATAATAATCTCTATAGACCCAGCCATGTGTGAATTACAACTCTAGAGGACCCAGCAGGTGATGAACGAACTGAAAATCTGTACCAGGATGTAGGACCAAAGCAAAATAAAAAATAAAAAATAAAACCTTGGGTAAGACACGACTTGAGCCACTTTCTTATCTGCAAATGAACATCTGCTGCCTGTCCGTCCGTGGGAGTAGGAGCTCTCCTTCACTGTGGTTCTCGCGGAGATTTAAGGGGATGCTGGGACAGTTAGCCATTTGCTAAATTCCTACAAACATTGTTTAATCTGCTTCTCTATTCCAACGTCGCCGCAGGAATTTATCAGGTCTAAACTCATAAAACCAGGACTAAACCAGGTCTAAATGAGAACTAAACCATAAACCAGGATCTCTGCTGCAAAGACCGGCCCATCTCCCTTTCACTCCTGATTTTGTAACCTCAGTGGTATGGCAGCAATGGAGACTCAGGAGACACAAATCATTCTCACTCATAAAAAACTTCACTTAAGAGCCCTAGGTTTGAATTTCTTAACACTGTAATATTAAGGCGGTATTACTTTTGCCTGTTATCCAAATATTAAGTTATAAATTCGTCCAAAGACATGGTGTTAAAAGTAGAGTTGTATTTTGCTTCATTCACGCTTGTTTGATGAATCCTGTTTCCTATGTCCTCTCCTCTGAGCCTCACAAAACGCTCGTTTGGAGGTTATGTCTAGAAAACATCACCAGACCTTGCTCTGGGAATTTTTGTTGTCAAATAAAGCTCATTGTAAATGTGTGCTTACATTAGCATGCTGGGGAAAGCTAGCTTTTCTGTATTTTATCTACTGCCAGTTGATGGAGTGCTAACACCAAATCTTGATGAGGGAATGCGTAACAGATATAGGGCCATATTTTGCCCCCGGAGGACGAGTTAACGTGAGCCTTTTACAGGGGGCGGGGCCAGGGCGCTATTTTGCTACCTTGCCGACCTTAGCGCTGGCTTGAAGAGGCCTAACTTGGCCGCTGGAGACTGGAGTGGGATGGTGCCAGTCCATATATGGTGATAATGTCTGATCCAATGACTGATAACTATGGCATTCAAAAGCACCACCTGTGTGGGAGATGTTTGTCATGGCCTCATATACATGCAATGAAAGGAGTGAGCAATAACATTTTTGGATTTCCTGTTTCTTTATGTAAACAAGTTAATAAACAAAATTAATCATTGAAATGCAGCCTTGGAGTGTTGTTTCTTTATTTAATTCATCTTTATTTGTTTCAGCTGGTTCTTGACACATCAGCTGAGCAGAAGTTTGTTCGGAAGGGCGGTCCTTTAATAGGTGTTGATAGGTTACACCATTCCAGATTACAATTACAAATAAAACAATTTATTATTCTCAAAACTGTTAATGCTGAACATCTTTTTTGAGTGAGAAGACAAGCGAAAGCGCTATGCGCACGTTCGTTCTTTTCACTCTCCGCGCGCGCATTTTGCTCATCTAAATTCTGTTCCTGCTTCGGCTCGATTCTCTGTGAATATGTGATTGTGATTGTAATAAAACATGACGCATTTTGAAGCTTAAAATATAGAGAATAGGTCTGACCACTGTTTCCTCACTCCAAAGTCTCTCTGTGTTTGTGTTTGGTGGTTTGTTGGCTGGTTTATCTGCTTCCTTCACATCTGACCAATTAGAAAAAGTGGACCAGTTTTATGCAGACTGGGACAAGGATTTTGGTTGAATGTGATGTGAATGTGTTTCACACATAGACGTTCCTCTCTGAGCTGAGCACATGAGTCTGTACGGTCCAGTCTGGTCCAGACTGTGCAGTACCAGGGGTCCAACGCGGGAGGTGGAAGTGTCCAGCAAAGAGCTTTATGCATGAAATGCCAAAGTAAATGTTTAATGCAAATAATGCATATTATGCATCCTTTCACATCTCAATAGAGTCTATATGTTTATTTCAGTTTTTTATCATTAGGGCACTTACTTTATTCATAAATAGTCTGTTCAGAAAAATTCAGTCACCATATTTCAGTTGTTATTTGGTTAAAAATGTATTTATAAAATCTCACTGTACTATAGGGGTCATATGGGACAGAACATAAAATGGCCATCTACGCAGATTCACTTCCTTCACTTTAACTAATTTAAAACCAATCACTTACAGCACTGTTCACTTTCTACAACTGTGAATTTTACTGTAAAAACTGTGTACATAGTAATCCTATTTTTATTTTTATTTTGATCCTATAGTAGATTTAAATTGTTTCTTTAACGCATGCCCTTTTGATTTCATACATGTTGTTTTATCATTGCTCATTGTTTTATGTTGCACCGAATCAGCAAAGCAAGTTCCTATGTTTGTGAATTCTGTTCATTGTCAATGGCAATAAACCTTTCTGATTCTGATTTTGACGATGTCCTACAATATTTGAACAAACCAGAAAAACATAAAAACTAAACAAAGATGGGTTGGCTTATGATCAAGGTTTTGCTCCAAATAACACCGACCTGAAATTCAAGATCTGGATTACAAAATCTATAAAAAATTTTCACCAGATGGTAAAAGTTTAATATGTTAAAGGAATCCTTTGGTTTGGAGAAACAGGACTTTTCCAGGTATTTACAAATAAGGAGTTATTATAATCAAGAAATTGTACAAAGCCATGACCATTAAAACCATCTGACTGAAATGTTTATCAAGGCAGAGGAATCAGAACTTTCAAGGGGAATAATATCTAAATTATATCAATGCATTAATAATCGGGACTACTCTACTAAATATAACTTTGTTTTGACTGCTGGAGAAATGATGGCAGCCAGGAGGCAAACCACTATCACGTGTTTTGGCACTGTCCTGTCACTCAAAAAGATGTGACACTGTGATCCCTCTCATGTTTAAAACTACAGTATGTACTTGGGCCTCAAAACTCTTGCCATGGACACAATAAATGGACACCTTTGGAACGTACTTTTGGCGGCAGGAAAAAATCCATCACAAAGAAATAGATGACACAAACCCCACCAGCGATCAAAGACTGAACAGACATAGTAACAGACATTAGACAAATGTAAAAAATGACATCTTTACTTAATTTGGAAATGGACAAATTTGACAGACTTTGGAGCAAGTGGGACTCTTAACCACTTAAATGTGGCTGTGATTGTTTCTTGTAATGTTTAGTGCTACTTGTGTTCTGTTCATTTTAGTTTTTGCTCTCTGGTCACGTTCTGTATTGTTCTGTTTTATGTTTAATCTTCCTAAAAAAAACCACATTTTTAAAATTATATATAAAAAAAACAAAATTGCGGTCATAAAGCTCTCTCTAATCTAAGTCCTCGAAAAGATCACGGATTTCCTCTTAATAAACAACTAATTTGATGTTTTCCAGTCAGGTTTTAGACCTCATCACAGCACTGCACAGACTGCTCTTGTCAAGGTGACAAATGACATCCACCTGAACAGACACGGGCAAAGCCTCAGTCTTAATTCTGTTAGATCTGAGTGCTGATTTTGACACTGTGGATCATGGGATCCTACAGAGACTAAAGGATGGGGGGCATCATTGGCACTGCCCTAAATTCTGTCTCAGACGACATGGCCTTGACCCGTGGGATTGCCCCAATGGTCAAGCCTAGGAACCCTTTTGTTCAACCTCTACATGCTGCCGTTAGGTCAGTTAATACGCAGCAAAAATGTGTCCTATCACAATTATGCAGACGACAGTGACGGCAGGTGAATATGGACCAGTGGATTCACTCTGTCACTGCATCCAACAGATCAGTGTGTGGATGCAAAACAACTTTCTCCAGCTAAACAGGGCTGAAATAATTGTCTTTGGCCCACAAAAAAAAGAGTGTTAGCAGTGACCTCCAGTCTCTCTAAAACCTACAAATCACGTTAGAAATCTGGGGGTAATAATGGACTCAGACATGAACAGCCACGTCAAATCAATGACATCAGCAGTTTTTAACAACTAAAAAACATTGCCAAAGTCAAAAATATAGACTAAACCAGGAGATCTATGCATATTTCTCCAGTAGATTAGACTACTGTAACGGCCTGCTCACTGACCTCTTGTATAACAGCTGCAGTACATCCAGAACGCTGCTACTCGGGTCCTGACTAGAACCAATAAGTACGATCACAACATTCAGTCCTGTGCTCAGGTCTCTCACTGGCTCCCTGTGGCTCAGAGATATAGACTTTAAACAGCTCTGCTTGTATACAAGTCTCTCCACGGCTTAGCACCAAAATACATCTCGGACATGTTAGTGCCATATGAACCATCTCGACTCTGAGGACCACGGGACCGCCCTCCTGCTGGTGCCCAGAGTCAGGACTAAACATGGGAATCTCAGTTTTATGCAGCTAAAATCTGGAACAGTCTTCCTGAAGATAGAGACAGAGACAGGACTCTATTATGACAATGTTCAAATCTAAGCTAAAAACATCTTTGTTCAGCTGTGCATATGACTGAAAGGATTTTATTCCACTCTTCTCTTTTATGTCTTTATCTGTTTTGCCTTGCCTAGAGCAATAATCATTTGACTAGTTTGACTACTAAAACAATCGTTAATGGCAGCCCTACTGGTTTTCATGTTGCGTGGACGTTTTGAAATACAGTATAGAATAAAACATAGAATAAAAGTAAATAAATAAATAAATAAATAGATAATTTCGGGCCACAGGGGATGGAGCAGTCAGCAGAAGACTATAGTGCTTTGTTGGACAAGGGTCTATAGAGATTTTGTGAGCTCATTAGAACAAGCCAATTAAGGATAGCTCGTTATAAATGAGGTGCCCTGGAGACGGAGGACTGTGTCAAGATGTTTTTGTTCAGCAGAACAAAGGTTTGGGAGGGTAAGGAGTGTTCGTTTTTTAAGTAATAAAGACCAATACAAAATCTGAAAAATTCTAATTATGAAGAACAGAATGTAAAAGTAGCGCCGCTGGTGTTAACATACAATTAATTAACTGTAAGAGAGTCCTGGTTTAGTTCTGTTTTAGTCCTGGTTGGTTTAGACCTCAGTGTGGGGCATACTAAATTAGTCCCGGGTTAGTCCTCGTTTTGTCCTGGTTTAGATCTGATTCACCCGGGTTGGTTTGACCCCAATTTATTCCTGATTTAATCTTGGTTTGGCGTGGGTTTAGCCCTGGCTTTCCTTTTTCCCAGGCTGGTTTGAATATGGTTTAGTCCTCATTTAGTCTTGGTTTAGACCTAGTTTAGGTCTGCTTTAATCCTGACAAAGCCACTCTACTGAAATAGTGTTCAAAGTATGGTCGAATTGATCCAAGTTACAATAGGGAGTAATTCATAAAAAAATAAATTATATCAAAATATTGATCAGATCTAGTTTGGACCTAGTTTAATCTCTAAATAAATAAAGCACAGTTCAGCAAGGTATTCATTTAACATTTACGATACCCCATTTTCTTTGTATTAGATTTCCCAAGCCTGTGCCATTTGTTTTGCTCCGTCTTGTGTCCGTCCATCTGGCTGTACACTTCACCTGGCCTTTACCTCCCACACATCTGAATCATAACTACCCTCTCTCTCCCTCTCTCCCCCTCCCTCTTTTCTGTTTCTCTTTCTTCCGCCCACTGCAAAACACACCAGTCCATTTTACAGTATTACTTAAAAGAATGGTGTAAAACAAAGGAAACTACTGCTTAAATCAATGCATTGTACAGCCAGTTTAATGAAAGTGAAAGTACTGAAAGTGCAGTAGTAGTAGTAGTAACAGTAGTGGTAGTAATACGAGTGGTAGTAAAGGTAGTAGTAGAAGTAGTACTACTGCAAGTAGGGCGTGCAATTTATCAAATTTCAATTACTATTATGGTTATTACTCCAATCGTATACAAACATTGTGTAATTGAGTAATCAGAAATCAGGATATATTTATTGCAATTGTCAATGAACAAAATTCACAACATAGGAACTTGATTTGATGACAGATGCGACATGGAAAGACATGCAGAAAAGAGCACCAGTCACCCGGGCAGCTAGTAATCAAGATTATTAACATTAAAAGTGCGTTCCTTGGGTGGAAACGTTGCTCACAGATTGTACCTTTCTATTTCGAGAGTCCATTTACAACAGTCTTTTTCGGTGAGATATGTACCGTACCTTAATTGAATCTGTCTATTTTCTTCATTTTAGGCCGATGCCACACCTTCTCTAAGCAAATACTTGTTTGTATAACCGTGATTTCAATTATGCTTTAAATATCATGATTATTCTTTTTTTAGTAGTAGTAGTAGTAGTAGCAGCAGCAGTAATAGTAGCAGTTCAGAATATGTAGGGGGACAGGTAGAGGGCTTACTGTGAGATTGACCTTTTAAATTGCATTCATTAATTATTGAAGGAAGTGATGCCCTGATCTAAGCTTTTCCTGCGACAGTACGGCAAAAAGACATAAAGATGCTTGTGATAACAATAGTATTAAGGATGTTTGATAAACGATCAAAATACACTTGCACAAATGCACACTACTCAGAGAGCTCAGGAGTTAGACCCACAACCTCCTTACTGAGAGGAGACAGTATAACCACTCTGCCACAGTAACACAGGGAGGACATGCACACTCTACTCTTGGTTGTATTTTTAACTTCACAAATAATAGCGTATTCAGAGCTTGTTGCTAGGTAGATTGCAGCATCAGCAAACGCGATAAATCAAAACAGCCACAAAAAAGAAATGTAAGTGGGTCATATTCAACCACCTGGACAAAGTGCAATCCATTTAAAAAAAAAAAAAAAAAAATAAGCTTTCTATATGTGCTAGTCATTTGTGAGACAGTAGTTCAATAGATGACAATGTGTAAGTATAAACTAGGTCTAACCCAGGGCTAAACCAAGTGTAAGCCAGGTCTAAAGCACAATAAGCACCAATCCGCCTGCCGTCTTGGTCTCACAGAAACGCACTGTCACTCTATGTCTTGTCGAGACCGAGCGTGACCAACCATGCAGCCAAGTGGTAACTTTTGCGCATGCGTATGACACGGCATCTGAGCAAACCTCCGTACCGCTGTATGGCAAGGGGCAACACACACGGGCACCAGGTTTAAGTCTCCATCTGTTAAGACTTTACTTAGTTGAAATACAAATTAATCCAGCAGAAAACTTTTTAAAAGAGGGAAAAGGTTGTGTCTCCAGTTTTCCCAGATGAAAACTCATGACCAATCAGCGCGCTCCTTTGTCCAAGATGTCCGCCACCGATAACACATGCTGTAATTTGTCTACGAGACCTTCGAGGGCCGATGGTGTGCTCCAGATCAAACACACGCAGCCGACAGCGTCTAAACCTTGGTCTTGGGCGGATTGGTCTGTACTGTACAAAACTAAACAAAGTCTAAACAAGGACTAAACAAGAACTGAACCATGGTGTTAAACTAGGGCTAAAACATAATTTAACCAGGACTACATCAGGTCTAAATAACCACTGATAAGGGCTATGTCACACTAACACTAGGTAAGTCGACGTAAAGGAATTTTCGCTCTGAGAACGGTGCGATTGTCCCAATGTGAACACACCAGCCCAAGTCTGGAGGGCAGAGTCCACTTAAAATAGGTGGTCTTGGAGCGGCTTCTCCTGCATGTGGGGTGAGTGTGGTGTGAAAGCAGCAGACCTCAGGCCGACCTTAATGTGAGCAAAACTTCTCCTGGCGCAGCGCAGCAGGTCAAGGTTCTGTGTGACGCTGACAGCTTTGTTTCTGCCGCCACCATCACGCATCACTCTCACAAAGGTCAGCTGATGCCTCTCACGTGGCTCATGGTGCTGCGTTTGGGGAGAATGAGGAGCAGTGCATATGTGAACCGGACCGACCCAAAAGTGAAGTAAACAGAACTAAATCTAGAGCGCACTGGGGCCGCTCCACTAACTTGTGATAATGACCTAAAAAGCCATGGATGATTGGGAACAGAGACACACCACAAGAGATGCTTTAAACCAAGTCAGGTCTTAACCAGGACTAAACCAGTTCTAATTTTAGATCAAACCCATCATCCTGTGAAAGTAGATGGTAAAGCAGTGACCAGTTGTCATAATATGGTCCAGGTTTATAAACTATAAGTTGCATTTGTTACCACCAGTTTGCTTAAAACGTTGGACATACTATTTTGATTTAGCCTTCAGTTTTGGTTAAGAACATGGGCATCAATCATGTCAAAAAAACACCAGAAAGTTTTCACCATCTCCTCTGAAGCTAAAATTAATCTGAGGTCAGCGCACTATCAACAAACTTTTGACAGATTTGGGTCTTGCATTTTCAACTATACAGCCACATGCAAAATTATGCTTTTTCAACATTTTATTACAAATCTTCTCACTTGTATGCAATGAACTAATTTAATTGTGATAGACTCTTCCAGGAGTAACATGTTTAGTTCAGTGCTCAACATAGTTCTCAATATAAACGTTCTATCCCATTAATTTTAAAAATGAGGCAGCAAAATTAACACATTAATTTCGACGTTTGTAGACGGAGAAGACAAATGGATGTTGTTGTGGAGATGCTAAGGTTCTAATAAATATTGCCATAGGTTTGTTTAATAAAATTAGGATTGAGTTCACTTACATTTTAAACTCGTTCAGGAGCATTCATTCTGAACTGCTAAATTAACAAGAAGAAACCCATGATTTAGAACATTTTTGTAGAGGTTTAATGTACAGGGTTAGCAGCTTTTATTCACGCTTGATGGAGACACGGGGACATTCAATGAATCTATTAAATCAGATATTTTAGCACTGTCTTTTAGTCATACTATGCAGCTGAAATTCTTGTTAACTCAGTTGTAGCAAATATAACTTGTCAGATAGTTTGTTTTGGGGTGAACCTCTTATCAAAGCGCCGCGTGTTGGACTTTTTGGGGTTAAGCGTGAATCCGAAGCTCCTCTGTGAAAACACAGCCACATGTTTGTAATGGACCAAGGTGTGGCCCAGTTTGAGAGGATTAAGGAGAGGAATGTGGTATGGCCCAAAGTTTAAAAAAGAGATGAGAGAGGAAAGACACTATCTGAAAGTGGGATCTTTAGGGATCTCAGATTAAATGCAAACTAGAACTAAAAATAAACCAGGTCAGACATTGGTATGGTTTAAATTCAGAAATGTATAAAGAAATACATCAAATAGAAAGTAAGTTCCATTTAAAATCGTACTTGGAATTTGTGATGGCTAAATTTTGATTTTGAAAAACTAAATTTAGGACTTATAAAAGGACATACCGGTAGTCTTTATGATACCATGATGGTCGAAGTGATCTTAGGTTCATCATGGTCCATCGCCCTCTAAACCTATGCATGTCTAATTACATTTAGCATTAAGCAGGAGATAGATATTTTTTCTTGGAAAGTTAAACAGAAGTTGCTTGCTTGTCCCGCATTCACTCTCTTTCATACACCAGCATACATGGACACTGGAGGCAAAGTGGGTGACGTGTCTTGCCCAAGGACACAACAACAGAGCCCACTACCGCCCCCCCTGTTGCTCCTGGCATTCCAGTGGTCACCCACCCAAGTACTAACCAGGCCCATCTGTGCTTTGCATCTGAAATGTGACGAGATCGGGCATGATGGCAACACAATTCACGTTCCCATTCCACAACAAAGGGAAACACTCCCTTTTCTTGTATCCTCCACACGCCTCAGAGGAAGATGTTCTGAGGAGGGAGAATCAAGGACGTTTCCATCGCAAGGGAGAGAGTCTTCTCATGGGACACAGGCAAGATGTAAATCCCCTCCACACCGAATCTATGGAGCTATAGTGTCTGCACCAGGGCTCCAGTGTTTGTGACAAGCCCAGATTGGTGTAACGTGATCGGGCACAGACGCAGCGGACTCCCCCCTCTCCTGGATCTATAGAGGAGCACTGAGGCGTGGAGCTCACCTGTGCAAATCTGAGACAACAAGACTTAAGATTCCTGAGGACAAATTTAATGCAAAACAGACTGCTGAATATAGTCTTATTTGGGACAATCAAGTTGATAAAAAATTTGATAAAAACATTTTTAATCATGTGCAAATAATTGTCTATGTTATTTTTGGCATAATATTCTTTTCTAAAACAATATGTTCATCTCCAATTTCAATCTAAGATGACAAAAAACTTTCAAGAACTTATTTTTTTGTATTTCACAACAAAGGGGTCTGACGCCGCAGAACTGAATATCGCTTTAGAAGAGCAGCAGAGAGACCGCATGTCCACAAGCATGTGTCACAAGTGTCTAACAGCAGTCTGTCTGAGCCACATGACCAGCGTGACGTTGGTTAATGGAGGCGTCCAGATCATTTCACCATCTGCCTCTACGTCCTATGTAAAAAAATAGAAATAAATCTTTATTTGGACTTTAGTTCTTTAGTACTATTGCTTCAAAGCATTCCCATCTGTATGATTGTCCTTACACACATGAAGTAGCTGGTTCTATTTTAAAATGATGAATGTATAAGTGTATTTGTTCAGCCTGTGTGGATTTAAATAATTCCCAGGACAGAACTGTATAGAAGGAAGGAGCCTAAAGCAGCAGAAACACACGAGTCTATAAAGAGGAGGCGTTTTCACCGTCATCATCTGTCATGCAAAACCAAACAGAAATGCAAAGTAATGGGATTGTACTACAACTACTACTACTACTACCACTACTACTACTACAGCAACTAACTTAACAAGATCGAAACATGGTCAATCAATACAAAACTACAATACAAAAACGTTTTAATCAATACAAGCTCGAATTGTAAAAATAGGACAACTACCAATTTTTGCTAATGGATTAATCTCGCAATTATTTTCTAGATGAATCAACTTGTTATTACATTGTGAAAGGTGAATAAGACAAATCTAACAGACCAAGACAAATCTAAAGTGAACCACTTGAAGCCATCCTGGTGGAATTTAATTACAGAAAAAAGTGTTTTCATCAAAAACACTAAAAGGACTTGTTTACTGTGACATTTTGATGTTATTAGTGCTTGGTCTGAGCCATAAAACCAATTACCTCAATAATCGATAGGTTGTGGTTAACTGATTCATTTGTTTCAGGCCGAAAGGAGAACTAAACTTGCACAAAAAAACAGGTCTTGAGAGAAACTAAACCAGAACTTAACATGGACTGTCCAATTCTGAATCAGAACTGAACTAGTCCAGAGGGAAACCAGGGCTAAACCAGGGATCGAAACCAGGTTGAAACCCAATCAGGACTCAACATCAACTACTTAACTCCATCAGATCCACCATAAGAGCCCTGCTTATAACTATAACATTACCCACCACATCTTGAAAACCCCTTTAGTCCAACAGACAGAGAGCCTAGTTTATTTTACAGAGGAAGTCTCGGTCTATGGCCCCCTGTTTCCACACCATTACTCCTGTATCGTCTTCCTCTTAATCGAGCCATATGCTGCCAACCAGGTTTTTGGACCAAGATCACAGGAAAACCATCAAAACAAGTGAAAGTACCTCAAATGGACTGGGGAGTATCTAGTCACTATTCAAGTATACTTTAATTGGCATAAAGGTTGTAGGTTTGGGCAACATGACAAAAATCGATATAACATTTTTAAAACGAATGTCGCTTGTCGATTTTATTAAGATTCATGTACATGCAGAAGTCTTATATTATATTTTCAAAGATTACTACATCTGTCTGCTTCTCCTGAGGGTTCATTCTTCACAGTGATTGGTTAAACTCACCAGTCACTCACACAGGGAAAGACACAGCCTGACCAATAAGGAGTGAGCGAGGAAAAGGGATGTTAATGTACTTTGTTTATTATGATTATACAAACTTAACTGAACAGAATCTTGACAAAATCAGGACTAAAAACAAAGTACATTTAGGACTAATAAAGACTTGAAAAATAGGCCTGGGAAACCAAAACCAGGGCCTCATTGTAAAACTAATGCAAACTAGAACCAAACCAGACCAAACCAAGACTAAACATTTTCTAAACGCGGACTAAGACGAGGGGACTGGGACTCATGACATCAATTTTCCCATGACCAGAAGGGCATCCCAGATTTCTCACAGTGACAGCCAGTCCATGAATGCAGCATGAATGATCCAGCGTGACTTTGAAATGGTCAAATCATGTTATGCACAGATGTATTGATCTGAATTGGGCTCAACTGTTCGCTCATTACGGTCTACAGCGGGGGAGGGGCATTCAATACTTTTCAATGCAACCAGCCAAGTCTAGTTTTGACAGGTCTAATTTATTATTAAGCTAAATACAACCAACGATGATTTAATTGTTTAGTATTTTGTATTAGTGTTGGAGTCCATGCACATGTAGAAGTCTTAGTTTGAGCATTTCAGCACACGATTTACCGAGTGCACACTTGCAAACATACACCACATCAAAATTTAAACCTGGACTAAACCAGGACTAACCTAGGACTAGAACAAGAGCAAACCAAGTCTAAACCAGGAGTAAACCACATTCCAAATCGTCCAAAAAGTGTGGACGTAGATGCAGCTTTGACATTTGAAGCTAGCAGCTACTGAACATATCTATCAATGTTTACAAAAACGTAAATTGAGAAATACCAAGGCGAAGGTGTCCAAAACTCTAAGTAATATAATATAATATAGTACATAATATATGTCAAATGTGTTCTCTGCATTTGACTCTTCCTTCAGCGTCAATGGGTTAAATCTGTCAAAAGCAGTGGCCCAGATCTGAACCAGGATCTTGATCAGGACCAAGCAGGAGGATTAGGCTACAATGCATGTTGACACAGGGAGAACATACAAACTAATACTATTACCTGAGCAGAGTTTCAAACATCCCATTTTAATATTGTAAAATTCATTCGAAATGTTTAGGTTTTTTGCAGTGTCCCCAGCTGTGTAGTTTTATGCCGACATTTTTTCAATGATAGTTCAGTAAGACAAGAACTTGCAAATCTTTTCAAACTACAAAAACATACATAATTGTTAATAAATGTTATTGATTTTAAGAAGACATATTAAGCTTTTGTCTGCGACGGCGTAAAACATAATAAAAGAAATAAATCCGCTGACGTCCGGGTTGAAAGCTGCGGTGCTGTTTACCGCCTGCCCCGATGCATCACATTGGACTTTTTTTCTTTTCTTTTTTTTTCATCCTGTGCCAACATCGCCACGCAACGCTGAATTTACAGAGCAATGGCGTCTTGATTGCAGCAGAATAAAGACATTCAAACGTGCATGGATCACACTAAATACGACTTTAACGACACTATATTGGCAACTTTAACTGCCAATATAGTGTCGTTTTTTTAATCCAGTACAACTAACGTCCGTCTTGTAAAGCTGTGCATCTGAAATTGTGCTTGTTCTTTCGAAAAACGACTGCCTTGCACCACAGTCCCAGCGTCATGCTCCAGTTTCTCATCCCATTTATCATTGTCACCGCTATTTTGTTTATTTTTTCCCGCACAGCTTGGAAATGATTAGGGAGCTTCTTCATGCTGTTTTGTCATTCTACAAGGAGAAAGTGTAAAGGAATGTGCAAGGACTGAATTTTTCAACACTCAAATAAAACGTTTACAAAAATCTAGATTTAATTTCCCAAAGATGTCGCAGCGATTGACGAAATATAGTCTAAAGTAAACAAATGCATGGCGGCAGGTTGTTGCGTGCTTATGGCGCTTAGTGTTGTAAAGATGATGGATCTGTACTGGCCCGTGGACCATAAACAACAACGCATTCGACAGCTGAGGAGGGTCCCGAAATAGAAACTGTGAAATGACTTAAGGCGCTCAGATGTTGCTCGCTAAGTTTTGATGATTGACGTGCGTTGGCAGAGGTGCAAAGATACTGAAAATCTGAAGTGATAAAAGCGTTGTTACATTTTAATAGGGTGCAATCAATGTCGTGAATGTAGAAACGACCAAAACATAGACTTAAGTATTTTATTTATTTAAACTGTACTGTCACTCACACAGAAAAAAAAATATTTATTTGAATATTTATAATTTGTTATTGCAATTGTTGTTTTGGAGATTTGCAAAACTAGAATAATTAGTACAATACTTGAACCTCAACCAAAACATTTACAAACACAGATGCGCACATTCCTGATACGTAAATCATTGTCTGAATATTGTTATCATATTTGTCACTCTCGTTAACTGTTAAAAAATATCAATAGTATAGAAAGAAAAAAGCAAATTCACGACCGCAAAGTATTTAGTGAATATAGTTTTACAGTTGTGCCAAAAATCTAAACGCTGGATAATAAAAATGACTCTTATAAAGCAAGTGATTTATTAGCAGTGTGTTACTTTCTCTTCTCAAGGGAAATGACAACAGTGGACATACACAACCTTCAGCTCTAAAGTTCAAAGGTCACAGGGGAGCGGCACACATGCTAATTCCAGATGACAGCTAACACCCAGCGCTAACATTTTACATTGTGGGTCTAAAATGGTCCCAGAGAGGTGTCACCCTGCCACCCACGTGTCCAACCTGCTTCAAATCATCAATGAGGGGAAAACGAGCAAAAGTTACTGTATGTGGGCGCCACAAAGCTATGTGTAGACTTTCTGACCAAAAGGACCAGGACTGGACCAGGACTGGACAAGGACATAACTAGGACTAAACCAGGACTGGGCCAGGACTGGACCGGGACTGGACCGGGACAGGACCAGGCCTGGACCAGGACTGGACCGGGACTGGACCGGGACTGGACCGGGACTGGACCGGGACTGGACCAGGACTGGACCGGGACTGGACCGGGACTGGACCAGGACTGAATCAGCACATAACTAGGACTAAAACCAAAAAATCTGTAAGTTTGAGAGCGAGTGATTCAAGGACCTAAAAACATGATCTGAATAGGTCCTGGACCTAAACAAGGACTAAACCAGGCCTATAGTGATCTTTTGGCCCACCAGCACCATCCTCCTGACAGCGACAGGGGCTGACATCCAGTTCACAAGCAACAAACAAACAAACAAATGTCACATTTTGAAAACATTACAAAAATAATAATTAGAAGATTGTTTATCATCTAAAAGGATAAAAAGGTTGAACGTGGTTGAAATGGAGTGGTTTAAATTTTACAGATTCACCTCAGCACACATTAACAGGCACATTTCTGTTGAATAGCATAATATGATTGGATTATTGTCATCAGGTAAGACTGTCTAACTGTAATATTATAATAGCATTAGTTACGTAATATAAGTATTACAGTCAGATCGCCCATTCAGGAAACCATAAAGTTTGCAATTCTTACCTTTAATGAGTCGAAACATGCGATGACTCTGCCGTTGTCCACAGTGCAGCTTTTGGGCGGATGAGCGAACTTGCATTCCTCGTCGCTTCTCGAACACGTCCCTCTCTGAAACTGTCTGCACACCTCCAACGTCAACCATTTTGTGTCCCGCATCGACGCAATGTTTAGAGCCATAATGTCGGTAAGCAAAGTCCCGGACGCCAATCGTCAATCCTCCTTGTTATCCTTATTGTTTTTAAAAATGGCAAAAAGCTAAAAAAAAATCCTGAACATGTAACTTAAAAAGTCCAGAACAGGTTTGTCCTTGTAATTACGTTATTATGTATGGGTTTTATAACAAACATGGAAAGTTGTAGGTCTGTTAATGAGCCAATTTATAAATTAAGCCAGACAAAATGGGAATCTAAGAGGTGGCATCGCTTGAGTTTGAAATTGTTGCAACCAACCAACAAATTGTCCCCAAAATGTCCGTCGAATGAGTGATTATACCTGGATGCTATGCTATTTTAAGCAGCAATACAAAATGGCTTTCTTTGTTCACGCTTGTTCAAAAACCTTGATAGCAGCGCAGAGTGGAGCAGAAGAGATAGGTCCAGAAATCATTCCAATAAACCTTGATTTTGTTCTGGTTTTTTTTGTTGGGTTTTTTTGTAGGATTTGTCTTCAAGTAGGAGGCGGTCTCAAAAGGCACTTTCCGTCGATCTGTAATGACACAAGAGAAAGAAAAGAAAAGAGAGAAAAAAAAAGAGAAAGAAAAGAGTTATTTTGGGATGAAGTGAAATGGTGTTAGAAGTTTATGTGACAAGCTCAAACAAGATTTAGTGAGCTTAAGAGACAGAGTATTAAACATGTAAACTGAGGACAAAATCTGACCTATTACAACAAAAACAAAAAGGCTTTATTATTAAGAATTTAAAGGAGCCTTGAATGTGGATAGGGCTGTCTATGTTTATGTACAGTGTGAAATAGCGGTCATCAGAGTCACTAGTCGCTCTCTACTTCTCCAGGAGCTGTCCAATACTTTTTACTTGTTTAAATGTTTCACTTTTTCACTTGCCGAACATTCGGACAGGCCCTAAAAACGGCACGGTTACCTAAATAGTGGCTTATGTCAGGGATAGTGAGGACATTTGGACGCGGCTTTTACCTAGCCGTCATATTGAGCGATAAAAGGCAGAATGGAGAATAGTATCCGCTTCGGTGTGTGGCAGTAATCTAATAGAAGAGGCAGTGTAAAGCTATGGGGCCAATGGAAACAGCAGAAACAGCAGTAACACAGAGAGGGCCTGCGCCATGGAGACCGATGACTGAGCCTGAAACGCATTACCAGGCCAATCTGACCCCACACACTGCAGAAATGACAAAGCACTTACATGACATCAGCATTGGACAGAGGGGAAAGTAATTAGTTATGTGCAGTTACTTTTTACCTGATCCATTTATCTAGTGATTATTTTTTTAATGAATTAGTTTAAGTCACAAAAGGTCAGAGAATATGAGATTTGTTTTACTTTATTTGACCCAGATGAATTAAACGTGAGTCCGCTTGATAGAGTATACTTGCAAACAAAATAGGTTTTCATAAATCTTTTTTTGATTCTGATTATTTGTGTTGAAAATGTAATTATATTGTAAAAGGATGTGAGTGGTGGTAAGCAACTTTCTAGCCACAGCTGCCCTTGGATTGAATGACAAAAGCGAGGCTGCCAATCTGCCATCAGCCCCAATGACCAATACATTCATACGAGGCAAAGTGTCTTGTCTAAGGGCACAACAATAGTCCTTGAATATGTTATGAATACATTCTGAAGTAACATTGTTTTGGAACTATTAAAATGAAAGTGAAATTAAATGTAGTAGTAGTAAATAGTTGTACTTCTGATTTCGCAAACATAATTTGTAAACTTTTGCCATGAAGTTGAGCAATGTAAGCAATCACATTAGTAACAGAATATTCCAAATGTATAGACCCTTATAGACCGGTGACTTTTTAATCTTGTTTTAAGCTAGTCAGCTAACGTACAAGAGTCTCATTGTTTACAAGGGGACTTCCAATAGGGACTTCCCAGTTTACCATAACACCATGTTGATATCAAACCTCTGATCTTCACACTTTTGAGCATCACTTCACTCAAACAGGAGCCGCATGATATGAATAAATGTGTCCGATGGAAGAGTCGACATTTACGGTCGACATTTTGTGTGTGAAGTGCAGATTGTGGCCCATTAAGAACATCATCTTATTTCTACAGAAGCAGCTTAAGCTTGTCACAGCACGTTCATATAAGCAAAGGCTGTTTTTATGGGAAGAACATTTTATTTAATGACAATTAAAGTCAATAAATAAGGGAGGGTCCACCACCTGCTTGTCTACATGGAGATGTTATTGCTTTGCCTGGAATGTGGAATCTCAATGGAGACCAACAGGTGACGTCACCTGCCCAACTTACAGGTCAGATCTGTGGAACGGCAATGCTGCCAAAAGTAAGAATGTATGTTTTTCAAGGTATTTTTGAGCTATAACAAAATATCTCCAATGGAAATAAATGTGAGAGGGATAAGTTTAATGCCATGCTGTGGAACATTCCAGGCAAAGACATAAAATCTCCATGAGGCCCCAACACCAGACCAACATCACATAGTCCAAGTCAAAACTACTCGCATGATAAACATTCAAATCTAAATTCAAGTTTTAATTTCACATTTGTCCGGTTTTGCAGTGAACCATAATGCTTTGGTAGTGTCTTGTTCTCATTCGCTCCCCCCTCGAGTAGTAAAACACTTCCAGATGCGTAGCTCCCACTGCAGTAGCTAAAGGTCATTTCCTCTGACTCTCATGTTAGCCGATAGGGCAGGGCAGTATGGCCGAACATTTCTATCATGGTAAAAAAAAAAAAGAACATTTGCAATAACAATACAACTGACAATATAACTGATGCAAGACAAAATTCTTAGTCATATAGTCAAATTATGCTTCCACACCTGACACATATTGTTGTTGTGTTGACGTTGGACAGTTTTAGTTTCCTGTTCTGTGTTTTTAAATTTTTGCTTTTCAACCTATGGTAAATGCGATTATTTGTGACGGATCTGGCATTGTGTGATATTTTTTCACTTTACCTTGCTTGTGTCTAGTTATACTGCAACTCTTGCCCATCATTGTCCACTGCTAATTGTATTGTCCTTTCTAATCATATTACATCTATAAGCAGCTTCCGCCCTCTTCCTCGAGGCTAGATTTAATTTCACACGTCTCTCGGGGCATAGACAAAATCTCACTAGAGGAGACAGTCAGGTAGGAGCGATTCAGACACGACCTTTCTCAATTAATCCCGGTTTATTTTTAGACGCCATATTCCAGCTGTCAGCCAGGTAACCTAATTCTGTGACATGCAAAAAAGGACAATGGTGGCAGTTATCTAGGATTAAATGCAACAAGGTGATGAGTTAGTACAAATAGTACAAATGATGGCAATTTGAGCTCATATTAAAGGTCTAAAGGAAGTGGGTCTAAACCTGGTTACGTGCTAGTTAAGTTCTGGTTTGATCCTACTTCAGCAAACCTGCGTTTATTTTTTTGTGTAGACCTGGTTACGTTCATGGTTATCTCTGATTTTGTTCTGTTTTTTACTTGGGCTTGGGGTAGCAATGGTCGGTTCCATGTCATACTGTGGAACTTTAAAGACACATTTTGAGACAAGCAGGTGGCGCATTATCCACAAGAAAGGTTAGGCTATACATAGTGCACCTTTAATATAACAAACTATTATATTTCAAGGCAAATATACAAAAACTAAAAGTAAATAGAGTGCAGCTAATGCTAACTGTAGCGAGTTCAAAACAGGTTATTTTGGATGTGTAGCTGGAGGAGCCACTGTTTGCAATTGTTGCTTAGAAACTCAATGTTGCTGTGGAGATGAGCACAACACTGAGTCAGACCAAAGCTATGATTGTAAAATAAATTCTGCCAAAATTTGACATTGAAAGTGCATTGGTTATTTGAAGCAACTTAATTCAAGGAACTGTGAAATAATATAGTCATTGCAATGCGTACATTTAAAACGGCCAGCTATAGATCTGGTTTAGATCTAGTCAAGTGTTGGTTTAGACCTGGTTCATTTCTAGTTTACATATGATGGAGAGTTTGTTAAGCATTTTAGACTAGATTTGTTCTGGTTTAGTCATTATTTTGACATTACTTATTCCAAGTTTAGATCTAATTTGGTTTTGGTTACGTCCTGACTTTAGCCTGGTTTAGTCCATATTTAGTCCAATTATATAAACCTGGTTTAGTCCTGGTTATCCACTGATTTTCCTGGTCATAATTTAATTTGTTTGTTTCTGGTTTAGCCCTGGTTAAATCCCCCTGGTTTAGACCACATTTAGTCCAGATTATAGCCATGGTTTAGCTCTGATAAAGCATAGGTTAGTTCTGCACATGTACAATAGTTCTGTCTGTATCCGTGGTTAGTCCTTGACATAACTTATGCATATATAAATGTATGCATAAGTTATGTCTTTTTATACTTTTTACTTCACTTTTTATAATTTAAATGGCCAAAACATGCTATTTCTATGCTTTATCTATTGCAATCATGTCCTCCAGTGCATCTGAAGGTTGGCACAAAGCAATCCTTGTTTGACTTTTGCAGCAGCCAAAACTAAATTTGAGATAACGGTGGTTTAAGGTCATGAGAGCGGGCTACAATGCCAGACATGAAAGGTATTCAAAACAAGGTGATGTTTAAAAGAGGCACCAGTATATGAGAGAGGGGGAGATTACAGCGTGAAGTGCCATGATAGATAATGGGTCACATTTTATTGAGCCTGGTTTAGTTTTGGTTCAGTGACTTCAGTCCTGGTTTAATCTAGAGTAGAGACTAAGAAAGATATGGACTGAAGGGATGCGACAATTGTCATGAAAAAAAAAAGGTATATCTAAAGACCTATAATATAAAGTTGAAACGTAAGATTTCAATAAATTACAGCTGTAAAGTTGTCTATGTACAAGTCATGTGTGTTTTAGTTCATTTGGTTTAATGGTTTACAGCTCTGAATTTGTGTGCTTTCAGAAAATAAGAATTTTGCCCTCTAATTATGGCTTTATTTGAGAGGAGAGTCTCATAGTTCTATACTAATAAAGTGTCATTTTATGAATTTAACCTTTTCCTTTAAGGACCAAGATAAATGACAACACTGCTGGAAGGACGGACGCATGGATATATCAAGTAGGCAGAATACAAACAACTCCACTGTTTTTGAAATTTGAACCTTATCATTGGCTTTACATACTTGCCATATAACTGTTATGGCTTACTGTCTTTTCAGTTGACAACAATCATGTCTACGGATTGATTAATGGCGCCACATTCTGAAGCCAAAGCAAAAAATATAACTTTTCGTTTATGTATGCTGCTAGAGAAGACGTTGAACTTTGTCTCCGACAACTGCATCCTTTTCTTTCTTTTTTGGTTTAGTGAGGATAGACCCAGTAAATACAGCGATATCAACCCTAAACCGGGTAAAAAAAATCTGCAATCTGACAGTGAAACGGCAAATTCTACCATTGAATTCTGACTTGTGTTCATCTAATTCAACTGTGTGCAACTATATGGATTCTTTAATGTTGTCATACCACGGGAACCCAAACTGTTGTAGCTGAAGTTACATATTAAACCCAGTTGAGGTTTGGTTTGGTTGACCCTGTGTCATGGTGAATCAATCATTAATCAATAAAGATAAATAGCAAATGGCACAAAGATAAATAGTCCAAGATTCGCGATACATAATAACATAAACATGATAATAACAAATGGTTGAGTCCTACTGGTTTGCACCTGGTTTAGTCAAGGTAAAACCCAGGTAGTTGGTTTGAACATGATTATAAACTCTTGGTTTTGTACTGGTTTGTTGTAGACTTATATGACCATAGTTCTGAGCACTAAATTAAAACCAAATAGGCTAATATACATTCACCATCTGTTTTTATGACACATTTATGACGCACATCTAAACCAGGTCTAAACTGCATATATTCAGTAGGTAAACATCTTCTTGCTTGTACCAAAAGCAAACCAGTGTCTTATCTCTGCAAGCTCTGAACAAACAGAAGATCAAGTGTTAGCGATGCGTTAGCTAATAGGCTAACACACACCGCATGCCGAGGTCAACGCGATGACTTTCACTTCCTGCTGACTCCTGTTCAATTAGCTCAACACGACAAGCTAATGCAGCACCCGCTGCTGCTAATATAAGGGGTGGTAGGCGCAATAGAATCTAATGCTACAATGGTGTTTTCATACAAGCTGCTGAATGCATTGATTGTTTTGGCTAATGGACAATAGAAAATACTGTGGATTTGTACTAGGTTGAGTCTTGGTTGCGTCCTGGTTTAGTCCAACAGCATGTTTTAGCCTAGGTTTAATCCACATTTACTACAGTGTTAGTCCTAGTTTAGTAATAACTTAGTCCAAACTTAGTTCTTGTTTAGTTCTGGTTTAATTCTGTGCCATGTTTTCCTGTTTATTTGAGCTCAGTTCAGGATTGTTTTTGTTTGTTTTCTTTTTGGGCTTAGTCCTGATTTTGTTTTTTGGTACAGTTCCGGCTAAGACTTAACACATGACTGAGTCTTGGATTCTTTCTAATTTCTTTCTAATCTTTCGTCCAAGTTTAGTTCTGGTTTAGTAGAAACTAAGGTATAAGGTGTCACTCAAATTGGTCCGAACTAATCTGATTACTGATTACTCTACTCCAGAGCTTCTCAAAGTGTGAGGCATGCCCGTTTGGGGGGGCACAGAGCCGTGCCAAGGGGGGTGCGAGATGTTTGAGGAAATGTGCAAACATGACAGACGTGTTTTGGGCAACAGAACAAAAACACCCAGTGCCAACACAGGGTTAATCTCTAAATACAAGAGAGGGTTAGGAGTGGGTCAGCCTGCCTCTGTGCCCCTCACATATGTCTGCCTCTGTGCCCCTCACAAACGTCTGCCTCTGTGCCCCTCACAAACGTCTGCCTCTGTGCCCCTCACAAACGTCTGCCTCTTGTGCCCCTCAACATAGTTGCTCTTGTGCCCATATCACATATGTCTGCTCTGTGCCCCTCAATATGTTTGCTCTGTGCCCTCAACACGTCTGCCTTTGTGCCCTCACACACGTCTCCTCTGTGCCCCACAACGTCTGCCTTTGTGCCCCATCACACACGTTTGCCTCTGTGCCCCTCACACACGTCTGCCTCTGTGCCCCTCACATATGTCTGCCTCTGTGTCCTCACAAAGTCTGCCTCTGTGCCCACATATGTCTGCCTCTGTGCCTCTCACACACGTCTGCCTCTGTGCCCTCACATATGTCTGGCTCTGTGCCCCTCACATATGTCTGGCTCTGTGCCCTCAACACCGTCTGCCTCTGTGCCTTCCACATATTCTGCCTCTGTGCCCTCACAATTGTCCTCTGTGCCCTCACACACGTCTGCCTCTGTGCCCTCTCACATAAGACACGTTTGCTCTGTGCCCCTCACATATGTCTGGCTCTGTGCCCTCACAACTCTGCTCTGTGCCCCTCACATATGTCTGCTCTGTCGCTCGTCCACATGCGTTGCCTCTGTGCCCCCTCACATATGTCTGCCTCTGTGCCCTCACACACAGTCTGCCTCGTGCCCCTCACACACGTCGCTGCTCTGTGCCTTCACATATGTCGCTCTGTGCCTCTCACACACCAGTTGCCTGTGCCTCATATGTGCTCTGTGCCCTCACAATATGTTATGCCGAGTATAATAGCTAGACATACAATTACACGTCTTGCCTCATTGTGCCCCTCAATATGTCTGATATGTACCTATAAGCAATTTACACTAAAGAAAAATAATTTTCATTTAATTGTCAAATCTGATTAATTGTATACACGTCTTGCCTCTTTGTGCCCTCCTATGTTTGCTCTGTGCCCCTCACATTCAACACAATAGACATTTCCAAAAGTAAATCTGCACGTTTGCCTCTTGTGGCCCTATGGGCATTATGTCCTGCGGCTTGTGCCCACTCACTCGTACAACGTTCTGCCTCTTATGCCTTATCAATGGGTTTAGAACAAGTTCGTTTTAGGCTTCTATACTTGCGCAATATGCAGGCTTCGTGTTCCTGCTCATCTCTTTTTCTACTCTGGTTCAATCATCCTCTGTTTCCTTTCACCTCTGTTCCTATCCTCTGATTCCTCCCATTCTCTGTTCCTACGCGTGTGCTTCTGGCTCCCTATATATAATTATAATATTATAGTATATATATTATATATATATATATATATATATATATATATATATATATATATATATATATATATATATATATATATATATATATATTTCTTATGGTTCAGCTGATACCAATCTGTCACTATCAAAAGATGATCACATGCTACATATTTATATTTTATCTGCTTTACAACTCAGTTATATGGATAGTAGGGCTAGTCAATGTAATCTGATTACTCGATTTAATCTGTGCTGCTCAGTGATTCAGTGGTCTATGCCAGGTTCTGTGCAACCCAGCCTCAGTATTGTAAGATCGATTCCTGGCTCCAGCAATTTGCTGAATGTCTTCCCTGCATTTCCCCCAACACTGCCTTGTAATCTTATTACAGTAATCCCTTACTTTGTAATTTGTTACTGCCCAACTCAGAATTTGGTTGATTTGCATTCAGTTAGGTTGGCTTTTCCCTAAATACACTTGATAAGCAGAAGTCCACAGATGCCATGGTATTTTATCTTTAGGCAAAGTCAAAACAGAGAAAAGCAAATTTACTTCAAGCTAAAGCAAACATTGTAATCAGACAATGAAAACAATTGAGCTATAAACGTCCATATGACATAAAGTTTCGAAATAAGTTTACCAACCAACTTCCTGGTCCTGCTTTAGATCTGGTTTAGACCTCGTTTAGACCTAGTTTAGACCTAGTTTAGACCTGGTTTAGACCTGGTTTAGACCTGGTTTAGACCTGGTTTAGACCTGGTTTAGCCCTGCTTTGGTTGTTGTTCCTCCTGATTTTGTGTAACACTTGGTGTGTTCCCAGACTGCAGTGGTCAGCACCAGAGATGCTTTAGACCTGGATCCGGGTTAGACCTGGTTCAGCCCAGCTGTCATGGTCAAATAGGACAAATCAAATAGCACAATATGTGTTTTTAACCCTACAGTTGGCCAAACTTGAATATTACAGCTTTTTGCTGTCAGCTAATTCTCTGTTTCTAATTTCTAACTGGTGACAGACACTAAGTCTGTCACCTCTGCGAGCTTCAAATCCAACTTCCTTAAATAGTATTCTGATTAAATTACCATTATTAGCAACGTAGCTTTTTCCATTACTGCCTTCAAACTGGGTATTTGCCTATTGGTCTTTTACAATGAGCCTTTCATCTATTCAGCCAGTCAGTTTCCATAGATGTGTTCCTCAGGGCAATGCAAATCCACCGGTAGAGCTATCTAAAAATGGTAAATGACGGAAATGCAATAATAATAATATTCATTTTAACCATGTAACATTGTTCCTTCATTAAAAACATACCTGGAGTTGTGCTTAGCTTCATTAACGCTTGTTTCATTCATCTGTTTACGTGACGACAAAGAGCTCTGGATTTGTCCTGCTCTGTAATACATAAATCATCGCTAGAATCGTTTTGAGCATTTGAGCTTCAAATCACGTTCATTACAACTGCATGCTTATATTGGCGAGGTAGTTTTAGGGGTTTTTTTTCCCTTCTGTTGCCAGTGGATGACTGCAAACGCCAAATCCTGGCCTGTAGAAAGTAATGTGTGGTTAACAGGTTCGCAATAGATGCATTATCTTAAATTCATAAAATGCCAAAGAATGTTACTCAAGAGGATGTTTAAAGGTCAATAATACCCATACAAATAATGCATAATATGTGTCCTTTAAAGTGGTAGCCGCCAAGGGGGGGAAAAAGTCACCTGTTCTAATACACTACCCGTCCAAAAAATAATAATTCCCCATCTAGATTCAACTAAGCAAACAGGTCCTCTCCTACTATTAGATTATTGCGTGGGTGATAATCCTTCAACTGCAACACCGCATTTAAACCCAACTGATGCAGTGAGTGAAACAACCATGTGGAAAGACAAATTCCGTGGTCATGGAAAAGATGTCAGTGTGGTTGAGAAGGGTCAAATCATTGGCATCAAGCAGAAAAAACATCTAAGGAGAAGCAGAAACTAATCTACTACAGATCTGCACCCCAGTGAGAATCTTTGGGACGAGCTGGAGAAATATTAGAGCATGTGACCTTTTTTTTAGACAGACAGTGTAGCTCAGGGCTGTCAAACTCATTTTGGGCCGCAGGCTGAATTTTGACACAACTTTATATAGCCTAGTAATAGTTAAATGTGGACACTGTTGCATAAATCTGCAGCAGGTGAAAGACCTGCCATATTCATGCATCAGCAGCAGGAACAGGAATATGGACTTATGACTTGGGTTTTGACAATTCTCTTTTAAAAGCTGAAGGTAAATTCACCAAAAATACGTTTTAAGGACTTGTAATAAAGCAAAAATGTCCAGGCGGAATCCATATAAAAGTCCTATTCATTTTTCATTTTATTTTAGGGTAATTTTTTACTTGTGGGTAAATAGGGTCGCTTCATTTCCATACAACAGTGCTGTAATACTTGATAAATTGTGCGGGGCATAAGCTAAACTATAACATCAGGTGGTAGCATTAGCGATTAGCACGCTGAGTGAGCTGCTAAGACAATAGAAGAATGCCATTGTCAGCAGATAGCAATGCTTTATGATAATAGTATTAGCTTAGCCTTAGCTTAGCCAGCATGGCTCTGTTGCCCCAGCACATGATATTGAACTGTCCCCATGACCTAAATACTCTACTGTCTATGCAATGTAATGTGCTAAAAGCTTTGGATAGGATTTGGGATATTAGATTGAGTGCATAGAATCAATTAGGAGAGTATCAAAAGGTTGTTTTTTAAATCTTACCAAGTTAACAAAAACAAATTTTGTTTTTATCACCTATTGGTTGTCAAACTATTTCTGCAATTAATTGTTTGTAAACTGGGTTACCAAAGTGTTTTTTTATGGGCTAAATCTAGTCAAAAACAGGTCTGGATCCACAAACGTCCTCACCATAAACACATTCATCCATTGGCAAAATGGATTAAGTGACTTCCCAAGAACATTACAACAGCATGTCCTCAATCAGAAATTGACCCGGCAACCATGTGGTTCCAAAAAAAGCAGAACTGAACCAGAATTAACACAAAGAATCTGCAAACATGGAAGAAAATGCAGCTAATTTAGCTAAATCAGGACTAGACTGAGATTAAATTAGGACTAAACAAAGCCTAAACCAGGAATAAACTAGGTCTAAAGATGAAACAAATTAATACTAAACCAGGAGTTAAATTGGAAAAAACAGGACAAAACTAGAATTAACTGGGACTACACTAGGACTACAAAATATTGGCTAAATTGTATAGAAAGCTGAGAATGATTCAGCAAAGTCAATCAAATAATCAGTTTCAAAGTTCCAAGTTTCCAAGTCCAACACAATATTTTCCTGGGGAAATTCAGAATGGATGATGACTTTATCCCATTCTTCACTACAGGAAGGGCAGGTCTGATGTTCCATTATAGAGAAAACAACTCACTTCCCCAAAAATCCACATCCAGACATTACACCACGATTTGGCTTTTAGCTGCAGGGAAAAGTGACCGCAAACTGACCGCTACTAAATATGGAGCATATTTACAAGAAAGAGAAACAATAAGGCTAAACCAAGTCTTAACTAAGACTAAGACATGCTTAAACTAAGATTAAACCATGGTTAAAATAAGACTAAACCAAGACTTACCACCCTTTTGGTCTGGAAGGAAGAGTGACCGCAAACTGACCGCAACTAAATATAGAACTATAGAAAACTGAAGATGAATGACGACTAAACAATGACTAAATCAAGACTAAACAAAGACTAAACAAGGGCTAAACTATGACTAAACTAAGACTAAACCAGAACTAAACCAAGACTAAACCAGAACTAAACCAGGATTTAACAAGGGCTAAACCAGAATAAAAGTCGGGATGAAACTAAGGTTGAACCAAGACCAAACCAGAGCCAAACCAGAGCTAAATCAAAACAATAATAATATTAATAAAAATAATAAACAATGATTATGAACCAGGGATTAAACACTCTTTTGGGTGTGAATGAATGAATAAACCCAGACTAAACGACAGCATGGTCTTAAAGGCAGTTCATGTCAAATCCAAACTAGGACTACACTAGGCCTTAAACAGTGGAAATAAATACTAAACCAAGCTCAGACCAAGATTAAACCAGAATTGTTTCCATGGAGATATTATTAATATGCTTAGAAGGTTCCACAGTATGGTATTGAACAAATCTATCACAGTAAGAAGTTACCAGTTATGGCACAGCACACGTATGCCAGGCTCCAGCCGGCCGCGGTGTCGTGGGTTCGATTCCCGACCCCGACATTTACTGCATGTCCTCCCCTCTCTCTCATCCCCCATTTCACACCACTTTCCTATTAATAAAAGCATATGGGCACAAAATCTTTTAAAACAAAAAAACAAAAAACAAAAAAACATGTGTTAACAAGATAAGTAAGTTTAATAACATACTGTGGAACATTCCAATGCGGCTAATTTGAGCGAGACCGGAAATGTAGCTCTAAACGGGTCATATCTGAAAGGTTAATGATGATGTGGGAGGTTCACAGCAAGTCCCGTTTTAATCAAGAATAAAAGTTAAGTATACATATATATACGTAGGACTAAATCAGGTCTAAACCAGGATTAAAAAGGTCACAATTTTGCCTCCCTGATCCAACGCTGAGACTGATAAACTACATTTTTCCAACTAAAATCCACTTGCACTTTCCTCACAGTGAGTCACCAAAATGGCACATAGCACAACACTTTTTTTCCTCCTCAACAGAGTGAAAAATACAGAGCCTAAGTGACAAAAAGGAAAAATGACATTTGAAGATGTGTAATGCTGTGATAATGCATCTGCCAAAAGAATCAAGAAAGTCCATTACCCTCGATGGGGCTATGGGGACTACAGCAATTTAAGGTACAGGGAGATCTACATTTAAGCTTTCACTCCAAATATTTGTATTTGGAGTAACTAGGGAGGACTTAATCTGGACTAAACCAGAACAAAAACAAGGGATAAACTAGGACTAAACTGGAACTAAATTAGGACAAAAACGATGACAGAAACAGGACTAAACCAAGAGTAAAATGGAACTAAACCAGATCTTAACTGTAGTAATGTTATTAATCAAAACTAAAGCAAACCAGGACATACCAAACAGATATACCAGGACTAAACCAGGTCTAAAGCAGGACTAAATCAGAACTCAAGCACATACAGGTAATATACACCAAATGGCAGATTTACTTTTGGAATCTATTGTTTAAATATTCAATGTAATCAATACTGAATTAAATCATTTAAACTAAGTTAACTAAACCGCCTTAAAACCAGGACAAAACCGGGTTTAAACCGGTTTAAAAGAAGTCTAGTAAATGCCACTACAGTTACTTTTTGAAATTGCAATACAAAAAAACTTAACAAGGACAATTTAAGACACAATTATTAGATTTAGACTAAATTGGGACAAAACCAGGATTTAGCTAGGATTTAACTAGGATTTAAAAGGTCTAAACCAGGACTAAAGTGAGACTAAACCATGATTTACTCTGACCAAAGCACAGAAAACAGCACTTTTTCAAATCTTAATATAAATATTCAACTTAACCAAAACGGAAATAAATAACAACTCACTAAGTAGACTGAGATTAAACCAGGTATAAAGCAGACCTAAACCAGTACTTAACCTGGTCTAAAGGCAGTTCGCTGTCCCACGCTGCCAGCTTTAGTCTTGTCCTGTAGACACAACCTCCCCACCCAGCCTATGCAGCAATGCACCATCCGAAAACCCTCTTCTTACCTCAATGTCCTGGATCTGCTGTTTTTCCTTTTAGCTTTCTATATTCTTGTGGCAATTTATCGTTAAATTTCCAAAGGTGACAATCCAAAAAGTAGAATCAAGACCATGCCTGGACTAGGATTTATGCAGTAGCGAGAGTGACTACCCAACTCTGCTCCTGTTTGCTCCTCTCTTTCTGAATAGCATGCGCGGAGAGATAGACAACCCCTCTTCCTGCCCATAAACAAAGCCCGCCCACAAGGGGACAACAGCCAATCGAGGGCATGAACAGCCCACAAGTGTATGGGACGGCCAATAGGATGAGGGAGACATCTGATTCATGGGGTTGAAGCGATTTGTATTGGAACGAGCGAGAGTGAGAATGACAGGGAAGACAGACCGGGATTAGATCAGGGCTAAACCAGGACTAAACTAGGACTAAACCAGGATTTAACAAGGACTTAGTAGAGGTAGTAGCAATAGTAGGCAAGATAAAAAATATGCTATCAAAAATAAAGATTATAGCTATCAAAGATGTTGTTTGAACTAGTAGTTGTTGTTGTAGTAGTAATAATAGAAATAGTAGCATTGGTGTGATAAATCATTTTACATGCATAATATATGTACAGCCAACTGAAAAAAATCCAATGATACATGTATTACACTTGATTAAACGGCCCTTTCTTCCATCATCATAAGTCTGCTCATATATTCTGTCTCTCGTCCGCTGAATTGGATTTCCGAGGCCGGCCTCATTTGGGTTAATCGGTAGGTGACAATACTGTAAAGCAATCCTCCATTTTATCGACCAGCCTATTGATAAAACGTCAGCTGATATGACTTTATGGCCTGTATCGAGTTTATATGAGGTTTCAGGGGCAGCCATGTTGGAATGACCTGTGTGTTATAAGATGGAGCAGATGTGTCCTTGTAACATTCTATCTAACAGGGAGTCCCAGAGGAATAACACAGCCACGAAAATACATCGACCCATTAACCCAAATGTTCTCTAGAAGTCCTTTCACTGGCAGTGGCAAGAAAATCCTTAGTGTGATAAAGAATACAAACTATTCTTTATCACACTATGGACTCATTTAGCCGATTTGTGTAAATATTTTGTTGACAACAATAATTGTAGTAGTACATTCATGTTCGAGTTATAGAGGGTCAAAGACATGTAGATACTGGTGGGAGTTGGCAAAAACTGTGTATGACAGCGTAACTAACAACATTACTTTTTTGTCACAACAAATTCATCATTACGAGTTACTAATTACACCTTCCTGTGCAATAACGCTGTTATAGTTAGTGTCGCTGTAACGAGGCTTGTTATTTTACTATGAGTGGCAGCGGCGGTGATGGATCAGACGCCGCTCTCTCGTCTCATTCTGACAAGCTGCAGCGTTTTTTTCTGTTTGGGAAGTAAACATGAGCAAGATGAGGACTTAAGAGGCATTGATTGGCTAAAAAAGGAATTGACCGTTGAGGTGACCAATCAGAAGAAGCAGGTGTAAAGACTTTACTTTCCTCCTTTCATTGGTTTAGCATAACTGTCCTTGTACACTGTCCAAAACACACATGGAATTATGCAGCATACAAGTGGATTTTAAGGATGGACAATCACAATATTTGGTGATGGAAGTAGTGGAAGTTTATAGTTTATACATACAGTCGATACAGCGGTCTATTTTCTCCACATCATTGAAGTGCAGCCATTTTAACCTCTAGTGTTACAAGTGCAAGTGCTGTCATTCGCCTGTTTGTTATGTTCTGATTTCAGCGTTTGTTAAACGCGCTGTCGAGCCAGTGTCTGCTGCTACAGATTGAAGATTAAAGACTGTTGTTTGCCCTGCGTTTTTGTGGCTGTCTGTGAGGGTGACGTGTGCCCTGACACTGGTCCTAGGTGCATTTGGTTATAAACAAAATAAGGTTGAATAAAAAGCAGATTGGTGCTTGTTTGTTTGTTTGTTTGTTTTTTAGAGTGATTTCTTGGTTAGTAATGTTGTACTATAGTTACTTTATCTGGTAATTAGTTGCTTTCATCACACAATAACGCAATAACTTTTAGGGAGAAGTAAAAGCGAATAATAACTATTAACTTATTACTCTTTTGAAGGAACTAAGTGTTGTCATTGTGGTGTTTATGAATTGCAGCTCATGTTTTCTATGATAGGGTTCATTATGAGAAGGGTTTACCGGGATTATCCTGCTTTAAGGTTAATTTGGCAGAGGCAAGACAAGTATCATCGTTTATCACAATATTTCTGCAGTTCAAAATGTGTTATTGTGACAGGCCGACAGATCTAGGAGTAAACTAGGATAAAAATAAAGCGTAATTGGTGATTATAATGTGGCAAATAACCATTAATTACTTAAACTATATTTTGTGTGGCACTTTCTTGTCTTTCTATATATTTACCACTTTGTACCCTCCACTGGAAAAGTTACATAGTGCAAATTTTAAATAAATTGCTGATAGATTCCTAATACTTGATTTACTGATTTCATATTATATGAGCCTAGTCCAAGCCGCGCTCCATCATGTGAACGCCCTTGTTATGGTCATTGCATCAGTGTCATTAGTCCTGTCTGGCTCAGTGCAGCTCCCCAGACGCTTCCCCCTCCTCCCCCTTCCTCCCATCTCCTCTCCTCCCCCTGTCCGCTGATGTCACCCCAATGATGACTCAGAGCTTCATGACTTTTCCACCGACATCCATCCGTTTATCTATCCGTCTCCATTTTCTCACTCTCCTCTCTCTATAATATAATTTTGTCCTCTCTCCTGATCATTTCTATGTCTTTCACTCTCCTCTCCCTCTCTCCCTCGCTTTTCCCCGGACACGTGGACTTATAAATCATAACTTGGACTTGTCACTATTTTGATGACTTGATTTGACACAATGGACTGAACTTGGACAGTGACCTTGCTTTTATAGAAACACACGGGAACATGTCCCTCCACACTTCTCTACTTGGGACCAGTGGTCTTACTCTTAAAGCGTGCGTACGGAAAACAAGTGTTTTGCATTTGTATGTGACTTTCCACATTAAGATTAAAATGAATAAAAAGACAACTCCAGGTGGAAATATGTGTCCCAGTTCACAAACCCTGAAGCCTCCCTCTGGGGGCTTTCAGGGACAAACAGAAGTGTATACAGGGTTATATAAATAAAACGCCAGAACCTTTTTAGAAGGACCAGTCTTGACTTGGGAATTGATGCCAAAGACATGAGACTTACAAGGACTTTCTCAGTCTCTTTCAAACTCCCTAGATATGAATATCTTTCCATCTCTCTCTCTCTCTCCCTCTCTAACGTTTTAATTTCTCTCTCCTCTTTCCCTCTCTCTTCCTCTGTATCTGTATAATATATATATATCTGGGCAAACAGTAAGACTAGAATTTTCCTGAACATTGCAGAGGATTAAGATGCTTTGGTAAACTGATAAAACACGCTCTTGTTGAATATTATAATAAATGTCAGTAGAAGCAGCGAACAATAACAGTGGCAGTGGTAGAAGTAGTAGTAGTTTTAGCACTTCAGTTCTCTCACTGACTCTTTATTCCACCCCAGCACGAGATCGCCACTTCCGTTGTAATCACACTTCCGGTCCAGCGGGAATTCCGTTGGTTTAAATGGAGAACGAGGGAAAAGTCTCGCCGCTAAAATGTGCTATAAAGTAGATTGTTTCGTATGAAATATCCAATGCTCATGTGACCAACAACTCGACGCACCAATTCCCTGGGCGGCTCGAAAACAGAGTAGAACTTATTTTCTCTGGAGGTCATCATCCTTATGTTAACGTCGTATGGCGCCGCCCAGACGGGCTTCCGGAATAAGGTGAATATTATTCATAGGTTAAACATTATTAGAAAAACAAGTACCGGTAATGACTTGTAATATAATCTTATATGTAATTATGATTGACTGAGGAATTAAGTGGTTTAAATGATGCTCAAAACAATAGCTGCTCATCTTTTAATCTTTTATTTGAACTCTGTATCAGAATGAGTCTGGTGAAGATGAATGAATGAAACAAAACGTAACTGGTATGTTTTTGATGAGGAAACAAACATTACATCGTGGCTAAAGACGATGTGCTCTTTAAAGAGTGAATCTCCTCGACTTGGGCATGAGCCAAAAGCTCTTGCTTTGGAGAAATGAGACGAGAGGATTAAAGGTACCAGCTTTTAAAACATGTCCAGCCCGTTCTCGTCTGCAAAGGACAGAACTGACGTCACTGACACCTGTAGGAAAATGAGTGCTAAGTCACTGTCTCAGAGGAGGGCAAAGCTAAAGATGATGACAAAAATAAATGAAAACTACAAGATACTTTGACTTATCACTGCAAGAGTGTGGAAGAGATAGTGCATATTTAATCATGCTATTTCTACTCAATACTCGCATTTAAAATCGTGCTTCACTTCTGGCCCAAAAAATTATATTACCATTTTCCTGGAGTTTCACAATTGTTATTTTACCTCAATCCTTCTGTACCAAGTATCTTTATATTGGCTAAATACAACAATCTTCTGGGAGTTGATACTTCACTGTGAGTGGTTAAATTGACCTGTCAATCATTTAGAGCAAGACAGAGGCTGACCAATAAGTGGAGTGGGATAAAGTGAAGGATTGAATCACAAAATGACATATATTTTACCGTAATATTGCCCAGCCCAACAATAAAGCAGATAAGAACTATCTTGTTGTCCACTATCATGCAAGAAAACATTAAATTAGACAATAAGTGTCTTCACAAATCATATTATCCTTAAACATCCTTAAAAAAAGGTTTTGACAAGATTTAAATTAATTTAAAAAGATATAAGGAAAAACTAAGTGCTGAGAGAAGCTGAAGGTAATATAATAAAAATAAATCATAATTCGAACTGATAAATAGGGAGGAAACAGGTCGGAGCAGGTCAGTTTGATATGATAGATAGTAGTAGTTCATAAAGAACGTAATAACAAGGTATTAAATGTTTTTATTTGAAATCAACCAAATCACAAAAGATATAAAAATAGTTTGGATTGTTTTTTTAAAATATAATAATTACCATTTTCGACTTCATAAACACGTCATATATATTTTTAATGGCTTAAAAAAAAAAAAATTGCAATACTACAAACCCCATTTTTATTCATCCATAGCATACAGTATGACATCATCTGACACAGTGACCTTTACGCGTGGCCTGGAAAGCTCCATCGCTTCATGATCCGCACCCCATCGAGTTATGTTCATTAGCACGTCCATAACAACGCACTGCTAGGCTAACAACAACAGGATATTAGTCTGGAGGAGGCGGAGGCGGAGGCGGAGGAGGAGGAGGAGGATGAATAAGCGTTAAGAAAGAGAGGATGCTCCGAGGAAAGTGACATGGCAAAAAAAAAAATGATATCGCCATATACAAAAGTAAATTCAGTGAAAGATAATTATTTAAATGTACAGCATCAGCATGTAACATTACATTATAAGTATTTGTGTTTCTTTTCCCTTTTTTACAACTCAAACCAACAGCTAAATGAAGAGTGTGGGTAGAGATTGCTTAAGATGTAGTTGCCTTGTCAGAAACAGGAGCTGAAAACTAGGCCAGTGAAGGCAGATCAATAGAAAAGCATGTGTCCTTTCGCTAATATTAGCTGTAATCAAATATCAAGCGTTAAAGGGATGTATTTCATCCGCTTTCTGGTAAGGCACTGCCAGCTAATAATGTCAACCTAATGTCTGTATTGAATACAGGAAATTGTTGTATAAAACGTCAGTAATACTGTAGTTATTTTTTTGAATAATTGTGATAGCCATTTTCATAAGTGATTTCATTAAAAAAAAAGAGTGTGCACTGTTGTTATAAAGGCTTTGAGTGTTTTTAAAGGTATAAGTATCAATCATATAATAGTCTAGTTTAACATTGAGCAGGAGGGCAGCTGAGAATTCTACAGTTGACTTTGTAAAATGTGTAATCAAAGTGTGGTTAAGATCTCTGTAATTACTGGTCTTATCCACATGACACACAAAAAAAGATATAAAGATATCAAGTTTAAAGTCTTCTTTGTCAGCATTTCTTTGTCCCTTATACATAGGCCTTTGCCTTTGATGTGAGTCTTTTGCATCAAATTCTATTATTTTTAAGTAGTTATGGGCAAAATGTATAGATTGAGGTGGCCTATTCTGTTTTTTGCACACCCCCAAAAAAACAGTTATAGCCAGAGGTAAAGTGATTTTAGTCTAATTGCTTTAAATGAACTAGAAAACAGTTAAAATCCTTGAGGCACTGTGTGATAAAGTAAAAGTACTTAATTTATTACAAGGGAGGAGCCAACATGTTTCAACATAGTGTTGTTGTGTTGTGTTGTGTTTTTGTCAGGTCATATTGTGTTTTAAATTAACCTCAATGGATGTTTATTTGTGATTTGTAAAGAATATTTTATTCAGGTTTGGCATTAGTAACTTTACGAAACAAATAAACTGGAAAACATTTTGTTTTTCCATAATAAAGATGAGGAAAATAACAACGTATTACCATTGTAATAAATAGCTGAAATTGCCATATCCATCCTTGAATTGCACAAAAAGGAGACATTCATATAGGTTATAATCTTGCTAAAAGGAAGATATATTTCATCATATCTCTTATATAATAATGCAGATAAAACGATATTCCAACCATAACCTCAATGCTTCCATAAAAACACGAGTGTCTCCCAAGGTTATCACCTGTTTGCTTCCTTATTACTGGGCATATAATTAGAAGTGATGTCAATATCCACTATGATAACCACAATACGTGACCTTTCAGCGAGACACAATAATGACTTAGTCCAGTTAGTGCGTGAAAATCAGCCAAAACCAAAAAATACATGTGCGTACAATTTTCCTCTTTACTTTAGCTTGTGCAAAACAATGAAACATTACAGTCCATTTATTTAAGGCAAGGCATACAGGCAAAACTCTCTCAACATAAAAGCTTTCACGTGGAAACAACGACTTTGTCCAATTTGCAACTAAATATGTTTTATTATTTAATATACCGGTAATTCACTCCTGTTTTCCCAAAATGCATATAGAGACATAAAGAGCAGCCCTTAAAGCAGCACCTACACACACCAGGCTGTACAATCTTATATTCAATTCAATTCAATTCAATTTATTTTTGTAACGCCCAAAATCACAACAGCAGTTGCCTCCAGGAGCATTAAACAAGACAGAAGGATTTGTTGATATGTCTGATTCATTTGAAATTTAGAGCCAGAAATGAGGCAAAACTTTCAGTTTTCAGTAAGATTTAGTTTACCCAAATACTAAATAAGATATCCAAAATCATCTGTGTTTTTTGTAAAAAAGAAATTTAAACGTGACTCTACGCATTTTCCAGATGTATATGTTCCAAATGTGTGCTATTTTGGCAATTTTAATGCACAAAAGCCTATGCCGTATTTTTCAATGAAAACATGACATGATGAAACACGTGTAATACAATTTATTCTTACACTTATGTAAGTAAACTACAGCAGTGGCTCGCCTTGTGTCATTACTTTGAATTACGACCTTGCGCTGCGGGTTTATTCATGTGCAAAATCAATGCGCGTTTGAGAAATCGTGTAGTGTTATTATTTGCAAGTTAGATACTGCGGTAAAAAGAAAAAAAAAAGAAAAGAAGAAAAAAAGCGCGTCCCGAGACAGGAGGGTGCAGACAAACATGACGTAATGGGTGCTGTTAAATTTCACTTTCTTTTTTTTTAATGCTGTGATTTTCAGAGGGCATGTAATGTTCACTCTTTACGCATATGGTCTGCCTCGTTACGTGCAGGCCCTTTTTTTTTCTTCTTTTTTTTTACACTTGAAATGAAACAAATGTCTTTTTCTTTTATGCCAAATGCTAGCAGTGAGAGGCTAGGCTAAGCTACTACCTGCGTGCTTACCTGTCACATACAGCTGCAAAGCGCAAAATCCCGAATCTCTGCCCCGGGGGTTGCGATCGCCTTTCGGGAGTCGGGCACAGCCAGCCAAGCACGCCCCGTTCGGTCCTCGTCCTTCCACCAGACACCCAGGCTCTCCTAAAATGAGAATAGTCGCAAATCCTGGTTAGAAGCAAACTTTTCACCCTAATGTTTGAGACTAAAGTGAGCTATTACTGCCTAGAGCTAAGGTCGCTAACTACTTTTAAGGCTAGGTGGAAGCAACAAGCGATTTTGACAGTTCGAGGGATTGTTGACTGAAGATTAATGACAGGGTTTTTATAACAATATAAACACCCAATTTTTATGATTATCATATGTTTACCCTTTCAACGAGTTCACTTCAATATAATTAAGAATTTGTATTACGTTTGGCTCTGCGTATTTTTGAGTTTTACCTTAAAAATGAAGGTTTAATCGACAATACATTGCGGTTGTCCCCTATGCTGAAGGTGGTACGATCCGTTAGAACCAAGGATAAAGGGAGGGGGAGGTGTTGCCGTGGAAACAGCAGTAAATGGGGAAGATGATTTACGAAGCGGTCTGTCTGCGTCTGTCCATCTTTCTGTCAAAAAGGAGATTAAATCAAAGATGACACGGTTGATATTGGTTTATTAATAACATAAATAATCAGAAAGAGGTCACATTTTAGGATGTTACATGTAGGCAGGCTATTTCAGGAAAAAGAAAGAATTAAAAAAGCAAAGCATATGGTGTAGGTGGGTGTGGGGACTGATGGTTCATTGGCTTTGTATCAAATAAGTGATCATAATTAGGTTAAAAGTTAATAAGCTCAATAAATTGTTATTACCAGTATGTTGGCTTTATTAGGTTATAGTGTCAAAACAAGCACAAATGTTATTTTGGTAGCACAATTATTTGTATGAACTGAAAACAAATAGATTTTTTTTCTATAGCATATATATAAAATGAGATAAAAATTCCCTTCTCACCCTGGTCTCGTCCATTTTTTGGAGCTGGGGTCCTCCGTGGAAGGGTGACACCGAAGGGTGATGCCCGTGGTCATCGGAGCACTCAGGGCAGTGGCTACAGCAGATCCCTGGGAAAACATCAGACATCTCAGTCCAGAAAAGTGCAGTGCTACAGCAAAGATACTGAAGAACCCTCAAGCTCCCTGGACCCGAGGACCCGAGCTTAAAAAAAGGGGCAAGACCACCAGGAAGAACCCGAATTTACATTTATATATTGATTGTTTTTTATTAATTGATATATAGCCTAAAATTTAAAGTGTGATTTTGTTTATAAGCGTGTTGTTGGTTATTTGTAAAGATATAGCCTATTTGTTGTTAACGTCCTCACTTGTTGCACATTCTTATGAGCAGATTCCTAATATTTACCTCCTAATTGGATTCATCTGTTTTGGTTTAGCAGCTGGTGAATCACAGAGCCCTGTTGTTAGCATTAGCATTTCCAATCAAACATCCAATCCATCCAGTCACAAATGTCCAGAATGTTTCTGAATATCCCGGGAACGAGGGACAGTTTGGCCTTGTTTAAGAGTGACTGACTGCTGCCTACGCCATGTGCAAATACAATGGACATAGAGCCAATAAAGAGAGCTCTGTGCAGCAAAGGATCATGGGGAAGAAGGGGATGCAGTTGAACAAGACAGACGCAGGACTCTTGAATTTAAAATGGTATTTATCAACATTACAGAGTTGCCAAAGTGGGGTCAGGACCCCTTCGGGGGTTGCAAGGCATGAGCTGGGGGTCGCGAGAATATGTCAATTAAAAAAATTAGGACGACAATGTATTTTAGGTATTTTAAATTGAAAACTTTGGGTCAGAAATACATGCCTGACTTTACATGTTTTTTTTAACATCAATTTAATGTTGCTATTTTGGGGGTACTGGCCTCAAAAGTTTGGGAATCTCTGGATTCGATAACTGGAAAATCTTTACTGAATCGTTGCCCTAGGAAATGAAATGAAGAGAGACAAAGCATACACTCTTGTTGCAATGTGGTCTTAAATTGAGCCCATTCACATTCAAAAATATTTGTTTATTTGTTAATGATCTTATTAGATGAAAGCAGTGCAATCACTTCCTGGGTCCATTACAAGATTTAGTTTCAAATACAATAACATGGTTATCAATCTTTCCATTTCATAATATTTCATTACAGTAACAATTTAACAGTTCTTTAATGCTAAATTTCAGTCCATAATAGTGTGCAGTTCATATTTAAATGACTCATTATTCGTAGCAAGTGTTAAAAATTATTATATTATTTTTGAGTTGACAAATTTTGATAGGAATGTGGTTCCAAATGGTTATTGCTCTGTGCAAAACTGTGAAAAAAAGTTGAATTTGGGATGTGGTGGGACATTTGGCTGCAGTTCTAGTGTTATGCTTATGAACGGAATCACAGTAGATTCAATATCAAAGCAAGCATTTTTAAGATCATTGTATTGTATACGGAAATAGTCTTCCTGACGATGTGAGACAGGCCTCTACTCTGGCAATGTTCAAATCTGAGCTAAAAACAGTTTTGTTCAGCTGTGCATATGACTGAAAGGATTTTCTTTGCACGCTTCTCTTTAATGTCTTAATGCGTTAGACTTTGATTTCTGTCACGTCTTTGTGATTTTAATGCATTTTTCCCCTGTTGTGTGAAGCACTTTGAATTGCCTTGTGTACGAATTGTGCTCTACAAATAAACTTGCCTTGCCTTATAACAAGGTGCCTAATGTAACTTGAATTCTTTTGACTAAATTAAGCCACAACAGAGTGGAATACATCAGTTCTCTGCTTGTTCTAATTGAGCAACCAAGATTAAGTCTTGCTTTATTTTGAGCAATTTGTATTTTTGCTAGATCTTTTTGAGATGCAGAAGACCACACGTCAGAACAATATGCCAAATGACATAATGTTAAAGACTTTGTGATTGTTTTTTAAAGCGTCACATTTGACATAATGACTGGTTACAGCAATGCCACAACACTTTTTGTGTAATCTGTCCAAGGCAGACTACTATCCATGACCAGACACAACAGTTTAGCTTTGACTACTTGTTGTATACTCTCCCCAACAATGTTTAATTTTAATTCAGATCCTTGTGCCAACATTTGTTTTGAGCCTATTATCATACCTTTAGTATTTTTGATATCACGAACTAGTTTGTTTCCTTTAACCCACTCATACAGCCGGCCAAGCTCGCTAGACAAAACAGGTATTTTTATTGCATGATTCTGCAGCATAATAAACAGTCGAGTCATCTGCATAAATTGTCATTGACGCTTTTTCACAATTACAGGTAAGTCATTAGTAAAGACAGAGAACAAAAGAGGCCCTAAACAGCTCCGTTGTGGAAGTCTGCTTTCTAAACTTTTACAGTCGGATGAATAACCATTGTAGAAAACTCATTGTAGATAACTAGTGATAATTAGTGCTACAGCAGATCTGATGATGTATTACATCGAAAGCAGTGCTAAAGTCCAACATGACCACACTGACTAATTCAGAATGGTGCATACTTCTGAGCCATCCGTCTGTCATTTGCATAAGAGCTGTGCAGGTAGTGTGCCTTCCAGTATTGTCAGCAGTTCATTAGTCTGAAAATAGAGTTATTTTGGTCAGTTTCTAGTCCTAGTTTAGTCCCAGTTTTGATGTGGTGAACATGAACGTATGAACGCACCCTAATCTTTACGATTTCAATGCAATAAGACTGCATCAACGGGTCCTCGTTGTAAAAATAAGGTGCTCCTCTAGGAAACATTAAAATGTCATAAAACCCCTCTTTTGTGTGTAGAAATGTGAATTATTGTCAGAGGGCGGAAGTCTTCTTGGGGGCACACACATTTTCAAAAAAGGCGTTCTTTTTAGAGGGCATCGCATGATATGATTACACGGGCCAGAAATACACTGGAAAAACAAATACAGACAGGCACACAGCAATGTACGTGAACATGGAAATATTTTACATTTCGTATCTAGGTACACAACAAGAGGTTTTTTACAGCATTTAAAAATATGTAATTGTACATTGATATAAATATATTAAAAATAAATAAAAATAAGACATAATAACCTGCATCCGTTTTCCAAAACAAAATGCTGCACCTGCAAGAATTATACAAGAACCTTCCGTACTTCCCAGTGTCCTGTATAATACCCCAACTGCTAAACAATTATTACAAGTAGTGAAAGCTTTTACTTGTTTTCCAATGGGCTCTGTGATGGTTTAATATTGATTATCTTTTTATACATTAACAGAGTTGAATAAGCAAGGATGAGATGATTTATGGTGGCATATGACTACAGCGCAGTCAGCAGAAAAAATGCATATTAAAATGGCTTTCCCTTTGGATCTTATTTAGCTTGCAGAGTGAATTTGAAAATATGATTGATGATGGCTGCATTTTCTTGTCTTCCTGCCTGTTCCTGATTTGGAAAAGAGACAAATTCACAAGCTTTTCAAAGTCCAAATCCTAATAATGTTTATTATAACATTTGCAATACTTTACATAAGATGCTTTTATTTGGCAATAATAAATAATAATAAAAGTGGCAATAATAAAATCTGTAATAAATTGATGTAAAGTTACCAATAATAGTATGGTATTATATATAATAAGTATTAATTGCGCCTCGTGGCAGTAGCAGTTGTAGAATATAGTTCTTGTAATATAGAGGAAATAGCTATGTTGGAAGTAGTACAGGTAACACAATAACAATAAAAAAAATATAAAATTGTATATGGTGTTTAGTTGTAGTAGCAGTAGTAGTAGTAGTAGTAGTAGTAGTAGTAGTAGTACAGAAACAGTCGTAAGTGTACAAGTGCACAAGTGAACAGCCCACAGTGAACATAAGTAATTCTAGTTTTGTGAAATATACTCGGTGGCTAGCGCCCGTGCCTCACAGCAAGAATCAGAATCAGAATCAGAAAAAAGTTTATTGTCATTGTCAATGAACAAAATTCACAAACATAGGAGCTTGTTTTGGCGTTAAGGTGCAACATAAAACACTGATTAATAACAAAAACAACATATATGAAAGAAAAAGGGCATGCATTTGGAAACAATTTAAAATGACTATAGTATGAAATAGAAATAGGCATTACTATGTACACAAGTGTTTACAGTTAAATTTACAGATGTGAGTGCAGAAAGTGATTGATTCAATTGTAGTTAAAGTGGCAGGTGTTTAAGAAGTGAGATAAGAGCTCTTCACGGGTATAAGAGCACGCTGACGCACAATTTACGAACAAAAAAATACAAAACAAAGAGCACAAAAAAGCCAGGGCATCCATCGGCGGCGCCATCTTGGATCTAGCAAAGATGTTTGCAGGGTCAACTCTGGCTGCCCAGACCTTTCTGTGTGGAGGTTGCATGTTTCTCTCCGTGTCTGGGTGGGTTTCCTCTGAGCACTCTGGTTTCCCCCATCAATCCAAAACATGCACAAAAGGGAAAATCCTCCAGCTAAAGTTACGACCAAGCCTAGGACAAGATCTGGAGATGGGTCTTCGGGTGCAGGACTGTGGAGTCAAATGCAGAGGACAAACACAGGAACTAAAGCCTACCTGAACTTTTACTCTTCTGTGATCATGCATTTTAATTTTGAAGAATATAGTTATTATTCACATTTTTGGAGTGCCGATGTTCCCCTTTGATTTTAGAGCTCCAGTTCTGATCTCTGCAGCCACTGTAATCACAAATATGTCCATCATATTATTACAGCGTTTGCAATCAGGTGATGCACACTCCATCAGCGGAATGGCTTTCTCACCTCCATTAGGCTACGGTGGGTATTTCCCTTAAAAGCTTTTATAATTAAATGTTTGGAAAATGTTTTGATACTTTATTTTTTATTTTTTATGACTAGCACAGGGAGAGAGGAGTAACGCTGGAGTCTAACCTACAACCTCCTTACTGTGAGTCAGGGGGGAAATCGCAGAAATGCAGATTTACAAGCCCTTTATTTTATTATATAACCGCAATTTTATTTACTTTTAGACTGCCTTTTAACTAACTCTGGCACATTTACCTTTTTTATGTTGATTAATGTGCAATGTCTCTTTTCAAATGAATAAATAAAAAAGATGATACGCTATCACCCATCTGTGAGGGCAGTAGTAGTCAACTGAGTCGACAGCGTTTGAAACCCGACTCTGACATTTACTGCATGTCCTCCTTTCTCTCTCGTCCCCCATTTCTCTCTCATTTGTCCTGTCTAATAAAGCCTGAGGGCCAAAAAATATAAAAAAAAGAAAAAAAGAAAAGAAAACGAGGCTACTATTTGTAATAAGTGAAAAGACAGATTAAACTGTCCATTCACTCCCAAAACAACTTCATGCCTTCTCCTTTCTATTGTTCTGCATAAATACTTCAATCCAAATAAATTAATGAGTAAACTAATAAAACATGTAGTCAACTGATATGGCACCAATTGATTAATTGACTAAATCATAAACCATCTTTGCCTATTTCTTACTTTGAGATCCAACAACAGTGGGGAAATGATTTGCTTGGTTTTCTCCTCCACAGTTGAGCCTATGATCCAGATCCACAAAGCGTAATGAGAAAACTGTACAAAAACAAGGTTTTTTTCAGATATTGGAAAGTGTTCTTCATTTTATTGTATTTGAAGTGTTGAACATTGAATATTGTTTTGACTGCAACTTTTACTACTACTACGACTTCTACTACTATACTGCAACTACTCCTGCAATAACTGCTACTACTGTAAATACTACTACTACTACTACTACTAATACTATTACTACTACTACTACTACACTACTACTACTACTACTACTACTACCACTACTACTACTACTACTACTACTACTACCCTAAAGCAGCACAAACACACAAGTCTGTAAAGAGGAGGCGGTTTCACCGTCATCATCTGTCATGCAAAACCCAACAGAAATGCAAAGTAATGGGATTGTAGTAGATCTACTACTACTACTACTACTACTACTACTACTACTACTACTACTACAACGCAGGAAGGCGGTGGACCGGCTGGTTTCCTGGTGCAGCGGTAATAACCTGGACCTCAACGCCCAGAAGACAGTGGAGATGATCTTCAGGAAAGTCACAGCCCCCCAGCCCCCCCTCACAGTGGGAGCCCTCCATCAGCTCCCTCATCAAGAAGGCCCAGCAGAGGGTGTACTTCCTGCGGCAGCTGAGGAAAGCCAAGCTGCCAGTGCAGATGATGGTGCAGTTCTACACGGCCATCATTGAGTCCATCCTCACCTCCTCCATCCGTTGTGGTACGCCTGGAGCCACAGCCAGGGACAAACAGAGACTACAGCGCATTGTGCTCTGCTGAAGTGGTGATCGGCTGCAGACTTCCATCTCTGCAGGACCTGTACGTCTCCAGGGCTCTGGGACGAGCAGGTCGGATCACAGCTGACCCTTCTCACCCTGGACATGGTCTATTTGAACCACTCCCTTCAGGCAGGAGGCTACGGTCCATCCGGACCAGAACCTCCCGCCACAAGAATAGTTTCTTTCCCTCTGCTTGTTGGACTCTGATGAACACTTCAAAACACCTGCCACTTTAACTATAAATTTAATCAACAAACCACTTTCTGCACTATACTTCTGTAAATGTAACTGTAAAATTGTGTACATACTAAATCTATTTTCATCTTCTTAGTAAATTTGAATTGTTTTTCTTTAATCCATGCCTCATTTGATATATTTTGCTTAATTATTTGTTAAATTGTGCTCTGAGTGGTTAGAGCTCTCGCTTCTCAAGAAGGAGATCATGGGTTCGATTCCTGGTGAACATCACATCACATGATCTCTTTGGGTGGAGTCTGCATGTCCTCCCGTGTTACCGTGGGTTCTTCTCCGGGTTCTCCGGCTTCCTCCCACCGTCCAAAGACATGCATGTGTTAGGTCAATTGGCAACTGTAAATTGACCCTAGTGAATGATTGTCTGTGTGTCTCTGTCTCTGTGTTAACCCTGCGACGAGTTGGCCACTGTCCAGGGTGTACACCGCCTAAGGCCCAAAGGCACTGGATAGGCTCCAGTCACCCGCGACCCCTAACAGGAACAAGCAGTAGAAAATGAATGAATTGTTCATTGTTGTATGTTTCCCAAATCACCTAAGCAAGTTCCTAGTCTGTGAATTTTGTTCACTGACAACGACAATAAACCTTTTCTGATTCTGATTCTGATTCGAAACTCATTTGAAATCTCAGATCTGGTCAGTGTCTCTGGGTTAAACCTGTCAGCAGAGGACCAGACGCAGGTAGCACATGCATACTCCACACAGCCCGGGAATTCAACAATCAACCATATACCTCAAACTCCTTGCCCCTGTTTGCTCTTCCAAACTGCCCCTAAACCCGCATTATAAATCTATATCCATGGACCTTTTCCCCGAAATGTTGTGGTCCAAAAAAGAATTGATCCATTCCCACAAAGAGCTTCTAAATATACAGTAAAGTAGTGTGCATAATTCATGAGTTCAAACGGGGGTGGGCATAATGGATAAATCTGTAGCTTTTAGCATTGACATAAGCTTTAGCATTAGCATCAGCATATTCAATAATGCATTAGGAATCACAAGGATGGCTAATTATGGCTAACTTTGTGTGCTGCACTGTATTTTGGTGGGCTAGAAAAAAGCAAATAGAGTGGGAATAACCTCTGCATTAGCAAGCCGAGGGGGCAACCTATTAAGGCAAAACTGAACCAAAAACTTCTGGAAAACCTCAGATTGGACCCCCTGGAGGGCCAAGAGGTTAATTTTATTCTAAAATTTGTATTTAAAATATTGATGCGGAAACAGATATACAGTATAGTTATAGTAACTGTGAAAGAAGTGCTATTTGGGGAAATGATATAGATAGTTGTATTAGTGGTGGCATCTGTGGTGGTATCTTGGTAGTAGTATATAATACTTCCACTGAGATTATATAAAGCAATACATGTATAAGCCCCCGCAGCATTGAGGGATGGGTCAGATTTTTGAATGTACTGTGACTTATTTTATTTAGAATTTTGAATTTATAGCCTTCATTCTAAACCACTTGCCATGAACATATATTTCTCATATTGTAATTGCATTGCAGCTCAAAGTGTCCTTGAAAGCAGCGCCATAGTCTTGTATAGAAGTTTTCTATAGCTGTATCCATGGAGATTACTGCAGTGCATTTAATTATGGAGGTGAGTGGGAGGATGGTTTGAGAGGAGATACAAATGTGAATATTTAGCACTTATGTTGTACAATGTGATGTTGACCTTTGGATACTACAATGAATGAGCTATTTAGATTAGTGTTCTTGAAAATAACAATCTAATAATATGAATCAAGAACGAGTATGAAGTTGTGGACCAAATTATTACAAGTGTTTAAGTGAAAAAGTATTTGGGGGAAAATACTACACGATATATATAAGTACGACCAATTGTAAGAGTGGACGTATCTGATGTATGATTATGTTTGAAGAACAAACCATGAATGAATGCACAAAAATAGAATTTCCAAAGGACAGACATGAAAACTTTGGAAAACTAAATCATATCTGAAGGAGTGGTGCAAGAAACACAAATGTTCAAATCATTTAATATTCAACATAAAGCGTAAGTCTCTGGAGCCGACATTGGAAAGTCCATTCAAAGCTGTAAAAAATAACAATATAATAATCTTAAAATCAACCTGGAAATGAACTGAAAGCAAGTGCAAAGACGCCAAAATGGGAGTTACATGCTGCAGAATTTAGGACTAACTTTATTTCAAAACCAGGGGTGCCTTCTCTGTGGTCTACTCTAAGCTCTGGAACGCTCTTCTCTAAAGAAGTAGGTAAACAGCCCCATCTAGTGGACAAATGATGTAGACGAGCAAACGAAGGACTGTGTGTTTACTGGAAATGAGGGCTTTGGATTTTTAAATAAGAATTTGAATGGCATATTTATTAGTGCTATCTTCGCTCGCGTAAGTGAGAAACGACTTTTTGTTTCATCTTACGTATTTCTTGTAAATACCATGCCAAATGACAATAAACTGAAAACAATATTTTTTATTAATAAATTGTCATTTGCATTGCCGAAGTAGTTATATTATTATCAGTCATGTACTGTGAGATAATATATTTCCACCATTATCCATTTGAGGAACACAAGGTGGCGGCAAAACACAACAAATGCTTTGGCTCGTGCCTCGTATGGCGTTCGAGGTGTTTTAGGAGACAAAATACAAAAACTCTTATAAAGTCTGCATAGGCAATTTGAGAGAATTATGAGTCAGATGTGTGAGAAAAGCAGTAAAGAGGAAAGTGCAGTAAAAAACATTCATAATTTAATACTACTACTTAATATTAATAATAATTAATACTTTTTAAAAATGTGTTTAATAAATTAACATTGCAATATATTGTACATGTTTTTTTCATTGGTTGTATATGGTAATTATTTATCTATAAATGTTCCCTTAAAATCTTAAAAACATTTCAAATCTATTTCAAAAAACTCCATTTGTCAATGAAGTTTATTTTATGTTGAGCTGAAACAAGTAAAACTAATAAAACTGTGGATGCATTTATGAGCGATACATCCTTCAAAACACATTGCTTATTTCTAATGTACAAAAATTCTTATTATCTGTTGAATGATACATGGTTCTGCAGGGGTGATAAGCAGGAAGAGTCTACACTATGGAGGGTTTGCAGTTCAAAGGACGGATCACAAACTAAAGAGGAACAGAACTCTGCAGGGAATTATATGAAGGAACAGGATTTTGAAGCTGAAACAACAAAATTGAGTTTTACTTATACAAGACGGAGCAGAGGATGCAGAGGAGAGGGTCCAAACCAGGACTAAAGCAAGACTAAACCCAGAATAAACCACATCTAAACCACATCTAAACCACATCTAAATCACATCTAAATCAGGTTCTAAACCCAGAATAAACCACATCTAAACCACATTTACAGCAGGGATTATATACAAATTAAAACAGGATGAAAAACGGAGCAAGGACAAAACCAGACTTGAATAAGAACTAAAAGAAGACTAAGTCAGGGACTTAATCAAGATAAAAACAAGACCAAATCGTAACTAGGAATTTACCCAGGACTAAACCATGATTTAGCAAACCGGAGCAAAGGATCAGAGGAGCAGAGGAGCAGAGGATGCAGAGGAGAGGGTTTACCACAATACTTTCATGTTACTAAAATCCTCTCTCTTCAATGCGGTGAACATTTATTATAATTTAGGACTTATTTTCCTCATCTTTTTTGGCCCATCTCTTGCACCCGAGTCTATTAAACCCTTTAAGAGCACATCTTCAAATGAAACTCAAATCCAGGGTGATACTCTGGACCCATTGTGGAGTGCCTCCCCAGGGTTCAGCCGGATTTTAGGTGATCTTTTGTTGTGGCTCTGCTCCCGGTGCGTTCAAAGAGAGGTGCAGCATGGGACATCTGGGCTTCTCTCACAACATTTATTTTATTTATTTATCTGTAGTTTTGTTTGGGTTTTTGGGGGATTGGACAGGTTCAAGGTTGGGCTGTGTTGGCACAGCTGAGGATGCCAAGGGATTGGACAAACAAAATGGTAAATCTAATCTAAGAAGATGGTAGATTTAAAAGTATTTGTAATGAAAAAAATTTATACGTTTGTATTTATTCTAATCTCTATATGTTCACTATGTAATTTTTCTTAAAAAATAAATAAATCATAAAATACATCGAAAAATATTAATTATTGATGTGAGTGACATTTTTTTAAAGTTATAGGCAAGATTTTGTCATATGAGTGTTTCCCCAGTCAAATAAGGCCTTTTTTTAAAAGAAAAAAGAAAAGTGGAACATGGATTTATCTTTACTCATTCTTATTATTTATTTATTCATTTATTAAAGTGTTAAATGTATGCAATATATTTTTATTTTGTTTTTATTTTTAATCTGCAAAATTGTCCATGACAAAAACTAAGATGAAATATTTTAATCAGACAAAAAAATTGCACTGAAGCAGACGGCAGAAAGTTACATAGAGCGCCTTTACACATTAAAGGAGTATATGGGATGTTAGGATGTCACACTACCATTTTAGACATTAGAACATATTAAATCATGTCAATGTCAATTCAATTTAAAAGTCAGCAACAAAAGTAAAATAGCACTGAGTCATCGTGAAACAATGGGCTGTCTGTCATTGCATTACAAACTATACAATGGAACATAATAGACGACAATGGAGACATCACAAGCCACGGTACGTCCCATTTGAGGATATGGGGGCCCTCAGAGTCAGGGGCCAAAGTTAGGGGCCCCGTTTCCCTCCTGTTATATTCCTATGGGCCGTCCCGTCGAGAGGGGTAAGCAAATAACCGTTCAAAGGTCACTGCACAGGCTCAGTAACTTCCTGGGTTTGATTGACAGGTGTCTATATCCAAATGGAATAGAGGGGGGTGACATTTGTATAGACAGGACACAAAGAGGGGGAAGGGACATGCAGGGCTATTTTGAAATCAATATAAAAAATAACTGTATAAGTGGTTCATAATCTATCGCAACGATATCGATATTGCAATATTATTGACACAATAATACAATATGGCATGTAAGATGTACTTTGGTGCTAGGCCATGGAGAGACTTGTACACAAGCAGAGCTGCTTTAAAGTCTATTCTCTGAGCCACAAGGGAGCCAGTGAGAGACCCTGAGCACAGGACTAATGTGATCGTACTTCCTGGTTCTAGTCAGGACCGAGCAGCAGCGTTCTGGAGTGTACTGCAGCTGTTTACAGCTCGTTTGGAGAGGCCAGTGAGCAGGCCGTTACAGTAGTCTAATCTACTAGAGACAAACGCATGGATAAGTCTCTCCAGGTCTGGTTTAGACACTATACTTTTGATTTTGGCAATGTTTTTTAAAGGGTATTGATTTGATTTGACTTAGCTGCTAAAGTCTGAGTTCATTACTACCCCCAGATTTCTAACTTGATTTGTAGGTTTTAGAGCAAAATACTGGAGATTACTGATAACATGTTGTCATAGCTACTGTGGGCAAAGACAACTGTCAGAGTTTTGCTAGGGAAGAGTTGGATGCATGTATCAACTGAGTTAACGGCAGCTTGTAAAGGTTGAACAGAAGGGGTCCCAGGATTGACCCTTGGGGCACCCCACAGGTCAGGGGCATGTGGTCTGAGACACAGTTACCAATTTCAACATTGTACTTCCTGTCTTCCAGATAGGACTTTAACCAGTTTAGATCAGTGCCAGTGATGACCACCCAGTCCTCTAGTCTCTGTAAGAGGGTCCCATGATCGACAGTGTCAAAAGCAGCACTCAGATCTAACAGAATTAAGACTGGAGACTTTGCCCGCGTCAGTGTTCAGGTGGATGTCGTTTGTCACCTTGACAAGAGCAGTCTCAGTGCTGTGATGAGGTCTAAAACCTGACTGGAAAACATCTAATGAGTTTGTTTATTAAAAATAAAGTCAGTGAGCTGTTGGTAAACAAACGTTTTGAGGACGGTGCCCAAAAATGGCAGATTAGAGATGACTAGATGATCAACAAATCATTTACACTAGAACATGAGACGTTTTCAAAGTTTATCATTTCCATATACAGTGCATCTGCCCTATTACCTATTTTATCCATGTGTCTCCTCCAAACAATTCCAGGACCAGCCTCTCCTGAGTATGGATACATACTGTACATAGATACATACTACAACTTGTGGGGAACTATTTCATCTCTAAAAACTGCCCAAACACCTCCACCCTTTTTGTTTTCTCATGTTAACCCTTTCCCAACCTTTTTCCTCGCATAATCACAAGACTTTTTTTTCCAGGGACTGTAAAATGTGTACAAACCCTTCTATAACTTTGAAAATACCTTATTACTTATGTTTGTTGTTTATTAGCTCAGTGGGCTAAACAAAACAAACACAAAATAATAATACACTGTAAAGCATAGGTTGCATTTGCTTCTGGGGCCCGGTAGCAGATGGCCGGCGGCCACACCAGACCAGACCGTTTTGGGCTCCGGCCCGGTGGTTGGAGATCCCCATTTCAGAGCCTCGATCTGTTCTGCAGAAGAGCAGGAGAAGGGCTTCGGGTGAGGTTAGAGCCAGGGCGGAGCAGGGATATTTCGGGAGTGTGGGGGGCCCCCCACAGTAAACAATGAGTAATGAGTTGCTATAATATTACATCTAAAATGCACCAGAACACAGAAAATTATATCATTTTTGTTTAAAATCTCTTGACTGAGGGCCCCCAGACATGATTGTGATTTATGGAAAAATGTATTTTAAAAAAATATTTCTACTGCGCATTATTTACATGTTCAAAGTGGGTTGGGGGTACTGAGCATTTCTGCTTATGGCGCCCAAATGGCTAGCAGCGGCCCTTTCATCACCCTCCGGGACGAGTCTGAAATTGTACTGTGAATTGTACTGTCTGAAATACGTTGTTCCGCCTCAGTGGTGCGCCTGCCGTCTCCTCCCACCTTCATGCCCACCACATTGGCTTCTAGTGGCTCCTGCCCTCTACCCGTAGTTCAGCTCTCAATGACGCCATGTCATGCTGCATTTCACATAACATGAAGGTCAGCTTTAGTTCAGTTATGTCCTCTCCACCGCGTTAGCATTGGGACCGCGTTAGCATCATCATAGCATCATTAGCTTGTGAAACCGTCAACTTTCCTCCGAGTTTAGGGTCTGTTAGTATCAATAGCTTAGCACCCGAAGCATTACCACCCTCGTTTTTGTTCTGTTGTTTAGTTATTTTTCACTGTCTTGCTCGTTTTTTGGGGGCGAAATGGAGATTTTTAAAGCAAATGTCAGCAGATAAGTGTAGCTGGCAACCATTCACCTGCACCATTTCCAAAACTACAAAGTCCTCTTAATTCTATAAAAAAATCCATCAACTCTGTAATGTTATATTCCAAAAGCTGTGACACAAAGAACTTAAAGACACTACAGGCAAAACCTTTTTCATTTTGTTTTTTGGATCAGTTTGCTCTCTCAACATAAGCTTTTACCTGGAAAACATGATCCAATCTGAAGATCTTTTATTTAATCCACTCACACTTTTCTTACATGTTTGCAAGTACACCACAGAAGAAGCTTCAAAATAACTGATTTAAGATATTTTTTTCCTATTTCCAGCAGTGTCTCGCCTTATTTGCCTTTTTCATACATCATATATGTTAGAAGATACGCCAGAAACCTACTCCGACCCTTTCCAGACACCTTTATCCTTTTACTGCAGTAATCAGGGTTTAACGAGAGTCTTGATGAGAAATGCTGAAAGTGTTTGGAGATTAGAGTAACGAGAGACAGGGTAAAGAGACAGGAGGGAGGGGCAAAGGAGTGCAAGAGAGGAAGAGGAGAGAAAAGATGGAGGGGGGGGTGTAGGGAGAGAGAGAAAGAGAAGACAAGAAACAGAGAGAGAGAGAGAGAATAGGGTGAAAAATGTAGTGAAAGAGTACAAGTGAAGAGTGGGAAAGGAAGAGAAAGTGAGAGAAAAAAAAAAAGACTAATTTCCTCATTAGTGACACTTATCACTGCATTGGAGTTAATTACAAGTTAAGACCAGGCTCATGCATTTGATTGGTAGAATCTGAATATTCTACCACATTTATTTACGTTTAAGTATAGACATGCTTTTTTTTTCTTGAACTTGGGCTGTTTTAGATCAAGTTTGCAGTTTACAAAAGCCATGAATGTTGTAAACTGCACGTTGCACATACATGTAGCTTTCAATGGGAGAGTTGGCATTCCAGGGCTGTTTTGGCGACTGACCACCACTCACGCACACGTGGTTGGGCTGGTTCTGGTGGCTTGTCCCACAGTTGAATGCTTTAGAGTGAAATATTTCGGGCAAAGCAATAAGTGGTTTCCTTTTTTTTAAAGTAACAAAACAAGAAGATATGTTCAAATAAAAATAGGCAACCATTTGAGACAAATGCAAACCTTGCAGTAAAGTAATAACACACATTAACCATTACCGTTTGATGTAGGCCCATTTCCTCTTAGTAACCCTCATTTTAGCTCCTCTGTGCAGCCCAGAAGACTGATATTTCTAATTAAACAGCTCGTTAAAAGCGGACCAGCCTTTTATTGTGGTCGTTTGGGAAAGGGAGGTCCAATAGTTTGTCTGAGAACACCGTACAATGTATGTCGACAGGAAGTGCTGATAATCCAATAGGGAAACACACAAGAGGCCAATGAAAACCTATAGATGCTAGCAGGATGTAACCTATGGATATTACAGTATTGGTTAGTAGCAGAGTTTCTTTCACAATCTCTCAAACATGCCTTTTTTTTTTTTTTTTTTTTAAATAAACACTTACCTCGAGTTGGGTTTGTTTTATTCAGACACATTTGAGCCGTCTAGTCTGCCCTCAAATCACTCTGTTCCACATTGTGACATCAGCCAGTAATTCAGGAGTGCCCCACTGTGTTTTTAAAGTCCATTCGCCAGACTAATCATTTCAATACTCCGATTCATTGATAGGCTCCAGTCATCCGTGACCCCTAATGGCAACAAGCGGTAGGGAAAAAACTGATTCACCACGCACATGCCAACTAAAAGGTAAATTCAAGTTATTTTTAGCCTCATTTATACCGCTTTACCCCTCAGTGCACAGCAGCTAGTCTTTGCGCCCTCTGCTGGCACCTTTGAATGCAAAGATAACGACTGACTTATAATGGTTTACTGTGCTCTACTTTTTAAAAAACGTGAAAAGAATAGTCGACTAGCAAGGCATACTTAAAAAAATTATAGACAAGTAAACTACAAATAGTTGCAGCCCTACTGCAGTGCCAATAGTGGTGTTATAGAAGTAGAAGCAGTAGTTTTAGTAGAAAAACGTATGGCAGCACTGTAGCAGAAGTAGGCTAATTTAGTATTAAGTGACATTGCAGGTAATGGAGCTCAACAGTGCTGCTCACTTCAAAAGTAAGCATTCATAAATCACATTAAATAACTTTAGAAACGTTTTGAATGAAGTGATCGTCTTGGAGTCAGTTAGCTGATTGGTCTGAGCACTTTATGTTATCCCCCAGAAAGTATGGGGGGGGGGAAATGTATAGAAAATGTATACTTCCTACAAACAGATGGATGTTTTAGTAGTAATAGCAGCAGCTGTAGTAAAAGTCATAGAAAGTGATAGTGGTTTTGTATAAACCCTACGCCTTTCATCATGGCAGTGCAAGAAGCAGGTCCACTGTGTTGGTCAATACAACTTAACCCCTTTTAACCTCCGTTGTCAATAGTATCTACATAGTATTGCAACAGGTTTGGACAGATTTGACAAGGCAAAAACTTCAAAAATATACATCTTTAATTTAGTATTTTAAACATATACATGGTAAAGTTGGGATTTGTGCATTTGAGAGACAGAAATTGCCAATAGTAGCAATACCAGAATAATGCTTAGTACAACTCCTACGCCAGACAGCACGGCCAAAGATGCAGAGGGGGCTAGAAATAAGGAAAACATTTTAGATACGTTTGCATTCATTGTAAACATTGGGAAATATTAAAAAGTAGATAATAATCTTACAAGCCTCAGTGACGTAAGGTGTAGTAAGGTGCAAAATGTCATCTTCCAAAGACTTAAAAATGATTGGAACCACAACCATTTCTTCCCACTGTAGAGCTAAACCAAATATTGTGGGGGGGGGGGGGGGGGTTGAAACAAATCAAAAAATATATTCATTTAAAAAAAAAAAAAAAAAAAAAAAAAAAAAAAAAAAAAAGAAGGTATAGGCATCACATTTTAAAAAAAAGTAGTCCATGAACACAGGCCAACCTGTGTAATTGAATTAGTGAAACGTATAAATTAACCAAGAGAGTTAATCCTAATTTCCCAGATTTGTGATCTCTGGGCACTAACGATACTTTCCCCAATGGCAATCCTTTCTGCTGCCAGTAGAGTAGATGGCGTACTAACACCAAATCCTGATGTGGGAACTACTGACTAATACAAAGTAATTGTTTAATACATTTTCTAAAAACATGACACACCAATGCAAAAGATACTCCAGAGCATTTGACTGAGACATGTTCCTCATCACAAACAAGGACTGTGCAATTTTCTTCAAAAGTCCACTGACCAATCTATTTTGAAAAATCCAATAATTGGTCATCTTTAATGGTTCATGGGCTCTCCTCCCAGCTCAGGCCGAACGCCCGGTGTACCCCGGGTGCGGTCCGAAACCCGTGCGGGTCATTTGAAAATTGCTGGTTAAACCAACGCCGGTCCACTATGGTACGTTTGTGCGGTTTTGTGAAAGAACACTGGTCAAATGACTGAAGCCACACCAGACCGCTGCGGTCCCCCGCAAAGATAGAATTTGCAAGTAGTCTTTCTGCGGACCCGCAGTCGTGGTGCTCGGCGGTCAATGTAACAGTGCACATTGATTTTAAGTACTTTACCCCGGAAAGGAGTCAGTGTACACCGGGCCAATGCAATGTGTCCTTTAAAAGCGAAGATAAAATCTACATGAGACAAGGTGGCGGACCTCAGCAGAAGTGTTACCTAGCGCGATTAAAGATATTCCACAATTTCACACATTTTGTGACCATATAATCTCATTCACTTACAAAATCACAAATGCCATGGCCCCATCTTGCTATAGTACCAGATCATCCAAACAGAGCACTTCGCTCTCAAAATGCTCGACTTCTGGTGGTCCCAAGAGTCTAAATCACAGTAGGAGTGTAACTACCAAGCTCCAAGTGGAATCAGCTCCTGTCCATGTTAAAGACGCCGACAGTCTACATTTAAGACCAGGCTTAAAACGTTCCTCTTTCAGCTTATGGTCAGGCCAGTTAGGAAAAGAAATAAAAACCTACAGTTTCCCTGCTATGCTGCCCTAGGAGCAACTATGCTAGGGAAGTATGGCAGCTTGAGCACCATCCTCTGACTACTTTTACTACCAAGCAATATTTCATATTTTATTGCACCCGTGTCTGTTCATTGCTGTTCACATGTTTTTCCTCCTTCCAGTCCCCTCAGGGCGTGCTACTGTTTTAGACACTGCTGATGCTGACCTGTAGATCCGGATTCTCCTCAACTGCCTGGAGGAACAGCCTCTACTCTAGATGAACGGATCTTAATCTGCCTGGATGAACTGTCTTGTTAGATGAACCACCCTCTCTCCTCCTGAGTGGTTCTGGCCCCAGGAGTCTATCTGCAAATTGAAGTATGTCAGCCTGTCCGTCCGTGAGAGCAGGATCTCCGAGAAGAAGGGTCTAAGGGCAGGAGATGTTGGGATATTTGCCAATTTCCTATGAACATTCCTTAATCTGTTTTTCCACTGTCCCCCTTCGAAACAACTGCTGTTGTGATTTGGGGCGTTACAGAATACATTTAATAGTATAGATTTCTTACCAGCCTGTTTTGTAAGACTTCTTTTCTTTTTCTTTCCTTCACAACTGCTTTCACAGCACGCACACACGTCATTATCCCCCTCTGAAGTCACCCACCTGAAATAAAAATCACAATTACTGACTGCTAAAACATGGTGAAAAAAAAATAAAAAAAATCTAAAACCATTCAAAAGTCAAAAGAAAAACAAATTTACACAGACATTTAATTTTTAGTGTGCGTGTATAAAACTACCTGCTGGCTTCATTTAAGAAGGAACACGCTTTGTGCTCGGGGCCAATAGGGACAGAGAGGGAAGTGGCTTTGAGTTTACAGATAAGGTACACCTGAAAGCAGAAGGCTTTTGTTTCAGTTCAATAAAGCTTGGTACTCCTGCAGTTTTAGATCAAATGCTTCATTTTATTTAGTAGTAGTAGTAGTGGTACTTACAGAGTTCTCAAGCTGTTGTCTGAACCTAAATATCTGAAGTTTAAAGTGCAGTTTGTCCTCTTGGATTCTCTGCAGAAAGTAAGACTTTGCTCCTGTCAGCTTTGAATCCATAAAACACCTGCAAATAAGGGAAGAGAGATTAATATTTGAACTCTGACCAAGTCCAAACCAGGCCTAAATCAGGTCCAAAACATATACAACCTCGCTCAAAGCCGGCTTCACACTAGACTAAAATGGTCTGCGATTTTTTTTAAGATAGATCACAGACATGAACATTTTTCAACAGTCATTTGTACAGCAACACTTGATGCACACCGACACAGGGCAAGCTGCCTTTCCATGCACTATTATTTAGCGCGAAAATGAAAAAAAAACAAGACACAAACACATGTGGATTAAACCTGTTGTAAAAAGGACACAGGAGTGCGCCGTCTTCACTGGCGGTATGGAGCCTGTTACAGTCTATATAGCGCTGATGGAGAGTGAAGACATTTGCACAAAGTATGCCTTGGCTTTGCTCGTGCCATTTCTAAAAGTTTAAGAGTCGTCACTAGGCAATTGAGGCTGGCACTGTCTGGCTGCTCCGATTGGCTCCGGTAAAGTTGTTGGAGCTTCACAATTTGAGGCTTGTGAGCTGCGACCCGACAAATCATTCCAAAAACAGAATCGCATTAGCCCGTACAGACATGAGGAGCGCCACAACAAATAAATCGCTTATGAGAAGACAAATCAGGCTTAAAATTTAGCAAAAAAAGTGCAGAAGGTCTAAGATCCTAACGCTAAATAAAGACTAAACAAGACCAGGACTAAACCAAGCCAACAAGAACTACTAAACATCCAAACCAAGACGAGGAAGAGCCAAGGCGAGGGAAAAACACAAGGCGAGGAAAACCATGTTGATAAAAAACCAAGACAAAAACAAAAGACCATAGAATTTCTAAACCCTGTTAAAATTAGACTTCATTTACACGTTTTCCACCCAGACAAATTTCTCTCTCACCCATGGTTGTTCACAAATTCATATCTTTGCCCCAAATCTGGATTTCGGTCTGTAGTTGCCACACAGTTGTCCACAAATACTCTCAATGGAATGTGATGTCCGTGCAACACTGAGACTTCAACATGCATGACATCATTCACAGAGTAGACACTAGAGGGCCTTGGCGCGCTCCAGTCCTCTGCAAGAACAGCATAAGCATTTAAAAGTTAATTCGAGAAGACAAATTTGATTTAAAATGTTGCCTGTGGTTCCGAACTAGACACGACAATTACATGAAAGGTAGATATTATATTATATTCAGGATAATACTCTTTGAATGATGACTTAATAGTTTTGTGGTTGGGGGAAAAACTATTTCAAATGCAACGTTTGGAAAGGTCAATGACTCCAGCTGTTGGATGACTGAGGAGTGATGCATTAACCTAGCAAAACAAAAAACAGTAAAAAGATCCAAAACGGTAAGAGCTTTTACCAGTCATGAGCTGCATTGAGAATTTGTGCTGTTGCTCTGATAACACTTGTGCGTCGACAGGAAACCAGGTGGGGCTGATGTCTTTACTGCTAACGTTCTGCTTCCTGGAAATTTTAATACAAATTCAACTATTGCAATGATTAACACACAGCTTATGTACGCATTCACTACCGTTACTGCCATTTTGTCAAAAGGGTTCAGAGCCACATCTGACGTGAAATGGTTTTCAAATTCAATGACGAGCAGCACTAAACTCTTGATGCAGTCTAAATAAAACTACATTTGTGTCGTTTATATGAACATTCATCATACATAGCAGTAGTTTACCTTGGATAGTGGCACTCAATTATGACCTCAGCCGGACTGGTCTTCAAAATGAATGTATTTCCAATGGGAGATGGCTTGTGCAATAGTGAAAAACTGTATACAAGGGCCTCTTCAGACAGCTAACAAAGACAGATTTTTACAGATGAAAGCTTTAAACTACTGGAAAAAGCCAAGTAGATACCGTCATAGTGCTGCCACAGCTTTGCAATGCAGATTTGAAGCGTAAAGTGGTGTCTATCGCTGCCACAAGGGGACAGTCTCCTAACCTGAGGTCAGAAGCATTGATCCGCTGACCATTTCCTACAGAAAAAAAAATGTATATATATTTTAGCCTTCATATTTTACAGTATATTGTATGATCAACTATATTTGCAATCACTTTCAGTTTGTTAGACGTTATCCCCGTTTAGCTTTAGCTTACACTGCATTCTGTACCATTCACCTGTGACCAAAGGACAACTGTGGCAGAGCACGCAATAACTCCTACTGGTGCGCTGTTTAAAGGCTACAAACAATAGCTGCTAGCATTGACGTTGATTAATTGCATGTGAAGGCAATTTAAAGGTGTGAAATTAATTTGACAAAAGTACACAAAAATTGTAACAACCAAATTAAATAAATCAAACATGATGTAATTAGAATGTAGGTCTCATTTTGATCTTCCTTACTTTGAGACATTTATACCTACCCAAAAAGTTTTGCTTGACGTCTATTGTGATCTCATCCTCTTCACATTTCACCCGCACACTATCAGCTGGAACGGGCACGCTCTGTTCAGATTTTACCATCACCTGAAATTGAAACAAACCCATTTTGAACACATTTACCATTTAATTCATCAATCATTTTAAAAACAAAATAACTGGTTGGCATTTCAAGATTCATTTTCTTGCACTTTCAATTTGACTTTTTGGATTAAAAAAAAAGGTGCAGGCTGTAATTTGAGAAGGCATGAATCCAAAAAAAAAAAAAAATTGACGCAATAATAACCACAGCAAATACCCTGAAACTACTTTGGTTACCTTGTGAATGGCTTTGTGTACTTGCAACTGTGGAAACTCCAACTCGTCCACTTCAAGATCTGAATCCTCTTTGCCAGCGCCATTTTGCCCCAACAACTTGAAACTTTGAAACTCAAACGTCTCGGACTGATTTAGCAAATCCTCCAAGGTTTTTGTCTGCAATTCTAATGGACGTTTAAGGGTTGTCTCTTCCTCATTTTCTTCCTCCAAAATTTCATCAGTAAAATTTTGCCCAAAAACACACAAATGTCGTTTAGACAAGAGTAGCACAAGCCCCAAATAAAAGATTGCATTTAAGGACAGCATTATCTTACAAAGCAATGCGTCCTTCACTTTGAGCGCAGAAGTTTGAAAGGAGGAACTCAACCTTCTTCTTAATGAGAAATTGGAGTCCAGCTTGTGGTGACCATTTTGGAAGATTTCTCCTTTGGCAAGACAGCAAAACAATTTGAACGGTCGCAATTGGCAAATCACAAGGTCTACAGTTCTTTAAGCAACGTATCCGTGTGTTTCCACAGGTGTTACGCTCTGCTGCTAACGTAGAAGTTTAGACCTACACAAACAAGCTCTGAACTTCATGGGCTGCTTGGATTAGTTTAGCAGTTCAGATTTCAGTTTTCTCTCAAATGTGCACTGTGGGCAAAATCTTGTATGTTGAAAAAAAAAAATAATGCAAATCTAGTCAGTCAAATGATCGAGTCCAGCAAAGATATAAGGCCATGTCTTTGGGTTCGATCATTTACATACGAGTTAAATGAAATATATTGCATGATTTGTATTGTGATTTAAATGTACATATTAAAAATCATACATTACTTTCTATCAGTCTGGCGATCCCTCATCAGTATTTGGTATAGCTTGGAATCTACTGGCAGCAGAGGGAATTACAATGGGGAAATAAACGCCTGACATGCTAATATAAGCATGTTGTTGTGAGAGTAATGAATGCAATGTATGGGCAGAAATGCTCAAAACAAGTCTGGTCATGATTTATGGATTTCTACCTTTAACATCACAAATCAGGGATATTTCAAACAGAGTGTTTTCTGAGGCACAGAGAATGAGACAAGCTCGTAAACAGGATTAATGAAACACGTGTGAATGAAAGGTGCACTAAATCTGTAGAGAGGTGCGCTCATTTTCACCACAATCATGAAATTGTCCGACCCCCCCACAGCAAAAGTTATATAGTGCACCTTTAAATGACTAGCCGAGTACATTATCTTTCATCTTTGCCAGAATTTCCCTGTGGACCCTGAACGCAGCGCCGCTATTGTCTGTGGCTGTGGCTTTTATCTCATCACTGACAAAACAAAAGGCCCTAAATGTATTTTGTCTCAGAGCTATAGTCTCAGACCTCCAAAGACCAGGATCTGACCAGGATCTAACCCGGACTAATCGGTCTAATGTGGCCCCTGGGGGAGTCCTAATGTCAGTCTAGAGAGGCTTTTAAAGGCCAGATTTAGAGATATTCAAATGCACTGCAGCTGCTTTGGGTATAAGCTTCTTTTTTTGTTATTTGGTCTATTTTGATTACATCACATTTGTAACATTATTCATTCATGGATGATTTTGAAATGTGTCCTCTACATTTGCCCAATCCTTCAGTGTCTGTGGGTTTAACATGTCCAGAGCAGTGGACCAGATCTGAGCCAGGATCCAGGTAAGGAGGACTAATAGACTATTAGTATATAGTGCACGTTTTACCCAGACACAGGAAGAATATGCAAACTCCACATAGACAGGCCCCTTATTGGTTAGCAGCAGGGAATGAAATGATGCGTTAAATGTAATAAAATTTTTCAAGAGGCCAATTTTTTTTTTACATATACAAAGGGGACAAAGTCAAATGTGCATTGTGAAATTAAATTCAAGTTGAATTAAATTAAATCTACACACACTTGGGAAAGACAGCCACCACTTTGAGAATCATGTTCTTTGACTTCTCCAGTGCGTTGGACACCATCAGGCTCTGCTGGTAGATGCCCTTCTGGTGTCCAAGATTGTGGATGACCTCACGGGCAGACCACAGTATACTGTCATGCAATGTGCAGCTAAAGAGCTATGTGACTGACAGCGTCATCCGCAACATGTAACGTTTTTAGGACGGCACCTTTATGGAAATGATTACAGTATGGTTGTTAAGTACTGCTTTCTCAATATTATTGCAATATTTGAATATACTTTTTGACACAATAATTTAAGTTATATTAAAACAAATATCTTTATGCCTTAATGTATTAGTCAAACTCTATCAATATAAAAACTTAAGACAAAACCAAGATTTAATCTATGGAAATATAGAACTGCCAGTGTCAGGCTGGTGTCAACGAGTTTACATTAAATATAGATCATTTTCACCTTATAACGAGAACATTTTCACGTTATAACGACTTTATTTTCCCATTTTAACAACTTTATTTTCCATTTTTAAAGCTATATTTGAGGATTTTTGAAATGTGAAAACCACCTCACTGCTCCTCCAGAGTGAACGCTCACCAGATGCCGTGAGCGCGCATGGCTTAGATGCATCTGTTTACAGCCACTACCCTTGGCATAGCAGTTTAGCCTAGTTCGGGTTCGTGCCCGTGGAAATAATCTGTCTTTATTACGAGTTCACCTGGGGAGACCTGATATTTCTTCGAATGAGCAGACATATGACCTTGGACCCAAGAAAAACAAGAAGAAAAACCACATTGAGAACCAGGCTGGCAATGCTACGTTTAAAGAGGCACTAAACACCAAAACCACTTTTTTTTTTTAATGATTAATTGTTTAAATGGGTCTAAAATAGACATATATACACATCCCTGGCCTTATTTTGTCATTTTAGTGCATATTTGATAAAAATCTGACTTTTGGGTCCAAAGAGGTCCTACATTGTCCTTTTTGGGTTCAATTGTGGCCACATTTGAATTTGGCGGTTGGAGCTGCGGCCGCTGCTGAGTCATGAGCCCGACGATTATGCCATGACTGACCCCCTGTGAGCCCCGCCTCTGTGTCTGACATGGTGCATGAGAGCGGAGGGGTCCGAGTGAGCGGAGAACGGCGTGGACGCGCTAGCAAACTCCGCTAACCCATAAACTATTATCAGGAGGAGGAAGATTTGAAGAACTAATCCATGTGAAAGTTACAGCCACGATTGGTCCCTCTGAAATTCTCCATACCATTTTTAACATTAAATTTTTTCTTTTTCCCCTGCAGATTGCGAACCAGAGAAATTGTGGCTGAGTACAAGATGCAGCACCGCAGACTGAAACACTCGAAACAGGAGACCACCTCCTGTTTCGAGATGTATTCTCACAACATCTATGAAAGAGATGCTCACAAGTTGAGTGTGTGTGAGTGTGAGTGTGCGTGCGCATGTGTGTATCGCTAAATACAAGCAAAATAAAAAGAGCCCTTGCTTTTCCACTGCAGATTGCTTTCCGTTTTCAACAATATGAGCGAATAATCTTCATGTTAAAACGAGAAACTAAAGTAGTGTGAACATTTTCTCATTTTAAACAAATACGTTCTTTTTTTTAACAAAAAGCCTGAAAAAATTATGTTTGCCCCACACTGACAGCGCTACGTTTCCATACTAATCAATGAGCCCCATATCTGTCAAAAGGAGGGCCTTGCTGTTAATGTTAGCCATAATATCGATTATTGCGTCAGTTATTTGCAATATAGTGTGCAGCCCTATAACTTTTCTAGCGTGGTGTCCACCATCTGTTTGTCCCCAATATGTTATTACATTATTGAACTTACCAATCTCCATGGCAACAAGCCAATAATGCAACCAAGCCAAGTTACAGGTCAGATCTGTGGAGAGGCAATCTTGCTCACAGTAACAAAGCATGCTAGTTTTTAGCACTTGTAAACAAGACTGATATCTTACTACTATAAATATACACAGAAACTCTTGCATAGTGAACTTCCCTGTCCCCTCATACTCTCTCTGATCTTATCACTCATGACATTTCTAGTGAATGGGGCTTTGTCTGTTTCAAAAGGTCTCGTTGGTGTTTGATTGACAGGTGCCACAGAGTCGAGTAGGATCCAACAATGAGACCCTGACCTCGGGATGACACCACTGGACTGGGATCTGAACCAGGTCTACACTTCCTCTCCAGGGACCTTCTGTTATCAGACCATGGCTATCCCATGGTATTTACAGGCTATTGTTAAGAACGACTCAACTTTTGACAGATATTTTGTTAAAGTTGAAAGGCATGTTCTGTTTGCTGTCATCTGTCTTTTTGGAAATAATTTCACTAAACATTCATGAATGTCAAATACTTTTAGTTGAATCAAAATATTAAAGGGCACATATTATGAACTGATTGTATTGTTATTGGCCTTTACATGCTCTTGAGTACTTTGGCATCTCATGTTTTAGAACTACTGAAAGCATGAGATACTCTCATCTGGATTTGTCCGTATGGGAACATTTTGTTTTTTTGGTATGTACCAATACTCCATGGAGACAAGCAGGTGACCTCTCCAGGCCAGGTTAGAGGTCAGCTCTAAGAGAGAAGACACTGTTCACCGCAAGAACGCATGTTTTTTAAGGTATTTTGAGTAATGAAAATGCAAGATAAATGTTACGCAAAACAATTTTTAAATGTTAAACGTGTTGAAAAAAATGAAATTAAAAAACCCTAATTTCTCATTTCTCCCTGTTACACATTGGTGCCACTGCAACCTTATCCTTTGTTTAATAAACATACTGTCAGTGATGTATCGTCCCCCTGCTCTAATTTGATTGGCCAAGTCGCAGAGGTGGGTTTCTCTCTCATATAAAACGACTCTGGGATGAAAGGAGGAGGCGGCCATATTGGAAAGAGCTGCAATTACATCGTAAACGACATAATACGACGTGATAGATAGAGCCGTGGCTATACACCAGGACAATAAGGTTACACTGGGAGAGCCGAAGAGGAAGGAGCCAGAGAAGAGTCGATTTCTGGTATCATTTTATCTTTGCGACAACAGAAAAATATGGAAAATAATAAAGGAACTATAAAGGTCTGTTACTGCAAAATAAGCAAGCAAAGGCAGGCAAGGTATTTACTACTATTGAAATGACTACATCTACTACAACTACTACAACTAGACCACCACCACAACACCTAAACCACCATCACCACCACTACTACTATTCCTACCACTTCTACCACTACTACCAACTACTACTCCTACAACTACTACTCCTACTCCTACTACCACTACCAACTAGACCACCACCACAACACCTAAACCACCATCACCACCACTACTACTATTCCTACCACTTCTACCACTACTACTACCACTACTACTACTACTACCAACTAGACCACCACCACAACACCTAAACCACCATCACCACCACTACTACTATTCCTACCACTTCTACCACCACTACTACTACTACTACTACTACTACAACTAGACCACCACCACAACACCTAAACCACCATCTCCACCACTACTACTATTCCTACCACTTCTACCACCACTACTACTACTACTACTACTACAACTAGACCACCACCACAACACCTAAACCACCATCACCACCACTACTACTATTCCTACCACTTCTACCACTACTACCAACTACTACTACTACTACTATCAACATAATCAAACTAATATTGAAGGATATTCATTGATATTTCTACAATTGATAAGCTACTTGGAGGAAAACAATTTGAAGTAAGTTAACTTTATTTGTTGAGCACTTCATCATAAAGTATACAGCAAAAATACAGTCATTTTTACTAGTCGATAAGGTTTGAACGCTTGCCTGAAAAGGTAAGCCTTTGATGCCTTATGTCCCAATGTGGACGAAGATAAATTTGCTCGAGCTACTAAAAAAATACTATACTACTGCAACTAACTCATTAAAAGTAAAAGTAGCCATTCTGATTATGAAGGCCTATAAGAAAAGAAGAAGAAAACTATGAAATGTGATGAACCTTAACCCTTGTGCTACCCTCAAAGAGAGTGCAAGAGTTAAAAACACTTCTTTCTTTTTCACGCTTGTGGTCATCCAGACCCGAAGATTGCACAAGGGTTCACCAATACATTTCTTGTACTATTAATTTGAAAAGTTTGTAATTACTGAAATAACTTTTAGCACTATAACTAAAACTACTACTAAATGTATCACAACATGTTCTTGAGTACCTTTATTCTGGCATCTCATGTTTTAGAGCTGAAAAAAATAGTTTGGATGATGAAAAAAACAAATGAACTGACTGGCTGCAGAGGGAATTACACAGGTTAATAATAAACAAAAGGCTTGGCAGCTCGCCACACAGTTGTTCTGATCATGGTTAGAAGGGAGAAATTGAGAGTCTGGCAATGATTTATGGACTTAAAAACAGCACAGAAGTTTCTCAGAGCCACGTCACAGATTGAGAAAACATCACACATTGGGGAAATTCAGAATGGAGGGTTTTCGACGCTTGGAGGGGAGAAGACTACAGGACTCATCAAACTAGCGAGAATGAGGCTAAATGCTACTACTGGTGTGCTTTTGATGAGAGAAAATGTTTGAACATGGTTAAAAGCCATAATTTTACATCTTGTGAACCAGGAAATAAGAGCTGAAAGCAGTGCTCTGATTGGCTGCGCTTGGGTGATCCAACCCAGTTTCTCTTCACCATTTGAAAAGCAGTTATAAAGCTGTGCACAAGCCCCAAAATGAATGCTTGTGAGCTAGGGACAAATTAGAAATTAAAAATGTCCAGTTTAGTGGCATGAAAATCAGATAGCCCAGCTTTAATAGTACATCTGCTGCTATTGCTAAGTTAATAGCCTACAACAACTACTTTTTTCTTTCTTTCTTTTTTTTTTTTTTAGCTTTACACAAAGAACAACACACTATGTTTGAAATGTAGAGACTGTTTGGTAACATGAACATTTAAATATTTCAAAAAGTTGTCAGTAGGTGCCACTGTGGGACCAGATGTTGAAGTTTACAGTAAAACATGAGCACATGTCATTGACAAATGTGGCATTGAATATGTGAATCAAATGCTACTTATTTTATTGACTCAACTGACTAAATACATTTGTGTGTGGTTAATGCTAGATAGTATGCTCTGGAGTGACAATTTAGGTCAGGACAATTGTTAATGTTCGGGAATGAGATTATGGTAAAAAAGAATGTCACATACTGGTCTAATATTATTTTACACCATAAAATAAAACATGACAGTTTAGGCCTCATAATAACAGAACCGTGGCATCCAGACTTATAACATAATGGTCAAAAGTACTTACTTACTTACTTACTTAATCACTTACTTACTATTATGTTGGCCTCTACTGATGGCGGAGTGGCTAAGTGAATAGAGCTCAAAAATTAGGATTATAGAAAACGTCCTAGCGATTCGCATGAAATATATTAAAACATTGGGAAAAGAATCGTGGAGCCACCAGATAGCTGTTTCATTGCTGGTAAATACATTTGTCACACTATGGCGTCAGGATACTTTAAATGCTCTAAGTTTCATATTTAGCATCTTAAACTCTTCAGTGGTTTAACATTAGGCTAAGCTGTGTGGGACGCCATGTAATATTCTGCTGACATCTGAAGGATTGAAGAATTCACGAGAGGAAAGGAAAGGAAATGAAAAGAGGCAAGAAAAAAGATGAAGGAGCCAATACATTCTCCTTACCTTGTATTTACTTGAGTAATTTTATTAAGGGACAAGAGTTTCACTTCAAACTGTTATGAGCAACATCTTCCCCCCCTGAGAACCCAATTACCCACAATCCCTCTTGGCTCCTTGTTTTGACGACATCACTTCCTCCACGTTCTCCTCCGCTGCTTCCTGTCAGAAATGAGGCTGGACACCAACAGATGTTTCACCAAAAGGAAAAAAAAAAAAGAAAAAAAAAAAGACAGGGTCCCGGAAGACATTTTGTTTTGTTGTTTTGAAGGAGGAGCATTGTAAAGAACATGAGCTGAGACAAGCTTCAGATCAGTGTCGTTTTGCATGTGCATGACAAGTTGGACGGAAATAAAGTAGGTCACCGAACAGTAAAAACAAAATGCAATGTATTTCAAATGCTCAAAAAGCTAGTTGTTGTTTTTTGTCAGAAGCAGTGGAACAGACCTGAGCCAAGGATTTGTTTGGGTCATTAACTTGAGAAAACTTCCACAGTAAGGCATTAAACGTCCAGTCCATCCATGCAGGCCTCTCCACAGATCTGACCCACGTTTGGATAAGTGTCGCACTGTGAGATTTTCCAGGCAAAGCAATGACAAGCAGGTAGTGGAACCCACACAGAACAGTTACATATATGCTTAAAATGTATAAGTAGCATTTATTTTTAAGGTTGGCAGCTCAATTCTGCCTCAGACATTATATTGCAGTGTTTTGTTCTGAAAATTCCCGCCGGTGTCATCTGTCCATTCGTTTCAGTGACAGGTGTCCAGCCCATGTTTGAGATTAGTAATCCTAATCTCAAACATGTGGGAGGTAATTGGACACAGACCAGAATCAGAAAGAAGAGACATTCAGGAGACATACAGAAACAAGGAATACAAACTAAACAAAACTTTAAAATATCCTCTTATCCCAACTCTTGGTTGTGTCCATGTGTCGTCACACATTCTGGAATTTTTCTTGGTAGAATTTGCTGTTTAACGGTCAGATTACAGATTTGTTGTCCTGGTTTATGGTTAATATCTGTAATTACTGGGTATGTCCACATGAAAAAATAAACTCTGTCAACAACAAATACAAGTTTTAAAAATATTTCACAATTGCTTCAAATGTGGGGCCATTTTTTAACCCCAAAGGTGTGATTTTTGTCAGTTAAAAAGGAGTTAAACCATAAAATAAATATCAATCCCAAGAAATAAAGTTAAGGTTGAACATTTGTGGATCATAGATTGTAAAATTCCTTCTTTCAAAAAACTGTGAATCTCCCATGCAACCAAGGGGATTAATTAGAAATGTATGTATTAATAATAATATCTATAGGAGACAGTTTGTGGGCACTGTGTGTGTGTGTGTGTGTGTGTGTAGCCGACATTTTTGTTGACCGCTATTCGTTTTTGGTTTCTTTTTTTATTGATTCAGTACATCAATGCAATGGTCTGTCCTCTGTGTCCGCACCCGTTTTTGTTCCCGCTGTGACCTTTGCACCGTTAAATTACAACTTAACGAAATACGGATCCAGCATCGTTGTTTGTTAGTTTTAAGCGCGTCACACACACACACACACACGTTGTTACAGGACCCGACCGGCTTCGTCCCTCAGCGGCTCTACAGGAGCAGGTAGCCGCTACGATACCTTATGTGTGAGCGTGCTTTACAAGCTTGGCCGGCCTCTCAATGCGGTACAAATGTGGTACCATCAATCACTTGTACACACACCACATTCACACAGGCGAAGGCAAAATAATCTTGCTATTATGAATTATCTTGCTTAACAACAGTATGTTTTTTTTTGTCCAAATGGCAATTGAACCGACAACTAGATATTGGTGGGTAAACGCTCAAAGCATGAACGATTTCATGATTTCAAGTCAATTCGTTTTTGCAGAGCTCAAAATCACAGCAGTTGCCTCGCAGGGCGTCACAAAATTGTTGATTTAACCGACAGAATGTTACGAAATTAAACACTGAAACAGTCATTGGTCAATAAAAGGCAAGCAGATTAACCAACGTTCAAAGGAAATAAGCAAATGGAGAACTGTCCCAGAGCATCCTTGAGTTTTTTAGACCCTCCTTTTCTGCAAGGAAAAACTACAACAACAAAAATCTGAGAGAAGAAGAGAAGAGAACCACAGATGAGATGTGACCAAAATGTAATCAGGACTGAACTACAAACCATTACTGAACCAGGCCTGAATCAAGGCAAGGCAAGTTTATTTGTAGAGGACAATCCGTACACAAAGGCTTCACACAACAGGAAAAAAATGCATTAAAATCACAAAGACATGACAGAATAGTTTAAGAAATAAAAGAGAAGAGAGCAAATAAGATCAATCAAGACTGAATCATTTAAGTTTAAGTCCGTAGCTCCCGAGTCCAACTCAATTATCTATCCATGATCATGACCTAGTTTCATGTTAATATAAACTACCAATAATAAAATAAAATTAAGTATTTCTGTTTTTGCCCTTTTTGGCCTCACGACACTGAGAGTCTGGCATTTGTGCTTCTGCTTGGATCACTTTGACCTCCGAGCAGCACATTCACGTAAAAAAAAAAAAAAAAAGGAGAAAGACATTCACGTAAAAAAAAAAAAAAAAGAGAAGACATTTCTCGGCCATAAACATCGCCTCATGCAGATTGATTACCCTTGCAGTAAATTGGCTGGATTTATTAGATTTTAGGGAGAGGGGCCAGCGATTTGCACCGTGAGTTAAAGCAGCAGTGACTTTGGGACCTGCGGACTCATTTAAGGTCTATTTAACCCACCACTGGGCTGTGTAAACTAATAGGAATATCATTACATAGGCCAACAGGTAAAGGTGTAGGGTAACTTCGCTTTAAGAAAATTGATTTAGTTACTTAATCCCCCATGCATTTGAAAGACCCAAGGTTTGTCTGGCTAAAAAAGGTACAGACTTTAAGATTTGCAAAAATATAATCATCAATTATACAAAAACAAACTGTAACATAGCTGTACAAATAATAACAATGAAAAGTACAGAAATTTACTACATAATCTTCCAAGCAAGGGTATAAAGTGATATTTCTGCAATGTTGTTTTTAATTCCCTTTTAAAGCAATCCTTGGCGCAGCGGTTAGAACTGATGTTTTGAAGGGAATTTTGTCAAAAATGAATGGAACAAATGCAAAACAGATACGTTTAATGACTACTGTGGAACATTCAAGGCAAAGCAACAACATGTCATGTCCACGGAGACACGCAGGTGGTGGAACCCAACGCCAACAATGTTACAAAGCAGTCATATTGATTTCTCCCATATAAAGATCATTCCTACACAAATGAGCTACACAATGGGAAACCATGGCTAACTAGTGCATGTTGTGGGTGTGTCCTAAAGCTGGGCGTACACTGAGCAATTTTGTAGAATTTTAAGATAATTTTAATCCACGTAATCGCACTGTGCCATTGAATCTGTGAGCTGTGTTTACTGCTGCTTGCGGCCGTATTTTATGCCTTCAGCCCTCGGACCCTCGGACCACAAATCAAACATGTCTGAAATCCCTTCGAATGCACGTATATCAGCATCAGCAGTCACGCACTCATCGTGAGCAGATGATCGCAGCTCTTAACCCCCAGTACACTGCACGACACAGACGCACAGATGATCCCATTTCAAATTTGTGTAAGCTCAGTTTAAGTATGAATGTGAAAACGTTTACAGACTGTATAGAGTTAATGAATAATAAGGGAATTTTAGGTGTTCAAAAAATGAAAAAAATGCACAATCTTTTGAATTGTAAGAAGTCCTCAAAATGATGCATATGACATGAAGCAAAACTCACTGAATATGTTATTTACTATATAGATGCACAATGATTAAAGTTGCTTTTATTTTAAGAACAAAAGGTAGCACATGGCAGAGTGACAAGCACTCTTGCCTCACAGCATGAAGGTTGTGGGTTCAACTATATGTTTCTCTCTTGTGTCTGTGCGGGTTTCCTCTGGGCACTCTGGTTTCCCCCATCAACCAACAACATGCACCAAAGGTAGAAATCCTCCAGCTGTACTGACCAAGACTAGACAGAAATGTGGAAATCATTAAATGTAATTTTAGTCCATATGCAATTGTAGATATTTCCTCTTCGCCGACTCTTTGCATGTTACCTTTTCCGTCTGCAGTCTTGAGAGCAAATTGCAAAGCACTTCAACTCTACACAAAGGGCTGATGATTTCACACAGAGAAGCATAGATCAATACATGGTTATTTCTTGCTTATTATTGACTTCAAGACTTTTACACTGAAAATCTGACAGGAAAGTGAAAAGGGTGCAACTGCTCACAACATGACATCTGCAAAGTACATCAAAATGACTATCATCGAGGAGGATTTCAACCCACAAAGATCTGTTTCAAATCGACTAAATTGGTCTCTCAGAGTGATCTCGTGAATTATGGTGATTGCGGTATTTATCTTTACCAGGTATAAACCAGGACTAAACATGGACCAGGATAAACCGGATCTGACCTAGAAATGAACCTAAACCAGGACTAAACCAGTTCCTAACCATGTCTGATACCAACCATTGCAGGAAATAATAATAATAATAATAATAATAATGCCTTACACTTTTTTACACAGGTTTACAGACTTGTCAAAGCCTCTTGAGGCGCTACACTGTTGTCATTATTCCCTCATCCCATACTTAGTGTTGGTAAGACACTATTGTAGCCACCGCTGCCCTGGGACAGACTTTGGGAAGCGAGGCTACCAATATGCACCATGGGCCCATTCACACGCCCACACTCCTTCACTATGTGGGTTGCCTATAGACACAATGATCAAGCAACCTCTGACGGGTTGGTGGACAAGTGCTCTAACCACTGTTACAGCCCCCCCCCCGCTACTGCCCCCTCAAGAGCTGGACTAACCAGGACTACACCAAGATTTAACAAGGTCTAAACTAAAGGACTAAGGGACTAAATGAATATTAAATTGGGTCTAATTTAGGACTAAATCAAAACTAAACAAGGATTAATCCAAATTAAAACAGATCTAACCCAGGATTAAACCAGGTCTAACACGGACTAAACCAGCCAGGACTAAATCCGTCTCTGATATTGAGGACTGCGACTGGATAATAACCCTAAAGAGCTGGATTAACTAAGAACTGAACAAGGACTAGACCAGGATTAAACCTGAACAAAAACGAAACGGTCATTCCATACACAGGATATAATAAGGTATCATGCTGTGTCCATTACTTTGCCAATAACGTTTACAACTAACAACTATAAGATAATATAATATAGTAATCTAATAATAAATACAACCTTAAGAAGCAGGAATACATATAGCTATAGCTCCTTTCATGGTTTATCAATGCGTTTAAAACCTTTTTTTTCTTCTTAAATTTAGTCAAAAACATCGGTCCTATTTTTTGACAAAACCTTTAAAAAAAAAAAATTCCCTTCAGGATTTCCTTTGAGATTGCGAGATATAGAAAGTCCTCATTCAGTTCTTGACTTGATTTTGTCCTTTCCTCTGCACCTTAGAAGAAAAAACACGGGGAGAAAATAAAAATGGTGGAGTTGGAAGTGGCTTGGACTTGTCTGGGAGAGGCTTCACGCTGGTTTTTGAAAAGATTTCACAAAAGACATGATTGCAACGATAGAAAAGGGAGAAAGTACAGGTAATTTTGTAGTTTTTTATATATATTTTTTCTACTTTGCCACCCCCGGTAAGAAGGAGGAGGAGGAGAGGTGGAAAATGACATTGCAAGTAGTAGCTCAAACCATTTGATTTTTTGGGTGAGCAGTTGCCATAGAGATGGGGGACTATTTTTTTCCACTTCTTTTTTTTTTTTTTTTAGTTTTGGTTCTTTGATTGGCGCCCCACTTATTTTTGGAGAGAGGAGGTAGAGGAGGAGGCTGGGGGAGAACTGTGCTTTAGTGGCTTAAGATTTGACAATAAGGTTTTGTTTTTTAAGGGACTGACAGAAATAAAAACAACAATAAAAAAATGGGTCTGGAAATTGTAAATGTACAAGTGTTATTTTAACAGTAAAGTTCAGTTTGTTGGTTAGTTTATTGTTTAAGATCAAAGTCAGAACAAAACAAAGACTAAATCATATTTAAAAAAGGGACATAGTTATACTTTCAATAATAATGATTCAATAACAATAAAATAATAATTTATGGACTCTAAAAGACCCTTTCATTCACATTTGTTTCTTTGTTTGTTTATTCGGTCGGGACAGTAATGCTAATGAACATGGGTTGTAGCCATGGGCTAATTTCCATCCATTGTCCCGCTTTTATTGTCACAACACACTCTCATCCATACACCGGCAAACCATTGTTTTTAGTGGAAGGGAAAACCTACCACTAATCTGGTCTAAACTGGGACCAGCTTTATGAAGTAAAACTTTCCAAATGATTAGAGTTAATGTGACTGACAAATAAAAAGCACCTTATATTTACTGTAGGTTTTCTTTTTGGAGCAAAAATTGGACAGAAATAATTTTGGCTTCAGTTCTGCTTCTGAAAATTCACCCGTTTATTAGGGCTGATCGCAACTAGTCAATTTATAACTATAATTGTAGTCATATTTTCATCAACATAATTGTTATTTGGACTATAGAGACTCTTAAACACATACAAAAATACGTTTTTATAATGAAGAGTGGCATTCTTACATAAAATGTCAAGACATAATATACAATTTCTTCAACGATTTCCTCAACAATCCCCTTAATTTGTAAATATTCTCTTTCTGGACGCTTTCAGTCTCATTAATTGGTTAAAAATGCATTTAAAAAGTCAATGTTCAATTAAAATGATCGTTTGACTAGTCGACTACCGTAATCAAGAAACCAATAGCCAACTACAAAATAATGCTTAATCGCAGCCCGGTTATCATTTTTAAGTTCTTATGATTATGTTGTGACGGCAATAATCACAATTATCAATTCACTGTATAATCTTGACATCCCTACTCCACACTCGGTAGTAAACAACTATAGCCACGGCTCCCTGGGGTGGAGTGGCTGACATTCTGTGCCATTGGCTACTCACTCACTACGTTCATAAATGGCAAAGTGGGTGAAGTGTCTTGCCCAATGACAAAATAAAATACAAGGCACCAAAAATATGATACTGACAATAATACAAAAACAAATATAACAAATGATGAAATACAGGTGCATGTACCTTTTCTGGTGGAGTCCTGTTTGCTTGGAGATGTTATTGTTCCACAGTAACTTAACTATCTCCATGTCGACAAGCAGCTCCACCGTCCACCAGGCCAGGTTACAGGCTAGACCTGCTCCGTTCATGTACAGCATGAAATGAAGATGAGACTGGGGACTGACATGCACTACATTTGTGCGAGCCGGATTCAAACCCATGATGCTGTGGCCTGCCCCACACAGCAGGCACGTGTGCTATCCACTCAAGCACGAGCGACACCACAGCGTGTTCATTTTTTGGCAACACCTGTAATGCAACAAAGATAACCATTCCAGGCAACGCATTTACATCTCTATTGCGACAAGCAGATGGCCAACCTTCTACCAGTGACGTTATTGCAGAGTAAAAGCACCAAAAGAAGACTGTGTAGTAAAAGTAGCATCCCTAACACATCTTTTGAAAACAGTAATCATTATTCCCCATCTCCTCCGAGCTATGCGTTCCTTCTGACCTGATTTTTCATGCAAATAAAAGCGTGGATCAATCCGGAAGCGTCTGACAAACTAATTACACGCTAATTGTTCTGGTCTAGACTCCAGCATTGTACTCTAGACTTCCTTTGTTGCTCTCTTCTTTCCTGATGGAGAAGATAATTGGGTTTTTGATTGACGTAAGGGGCAATTTTGGTTTCTTCCCCCACCGTAGACATCTCAACTGTATAGGAAATGTCTTGAGTGGGTTAGGGGGGTTAAGTGGTGAAGCCAGGCTAGTTTGAATGTACAATAACATCATTTGCATAGCTTAATAGTCCATGTTTGGGTAATTTATTGTCATTAGATGTACGGGAAAGAAGTTCAAGATGGTTACCCTTTTTGCAAATTATTTATTTAAAATAAAAAAACACAACAAAAAACAACACAGAAGGAAGCAGGGAAACAAAAAAAGTATAGCTGGTGCAAATCATCTAAGTTGCTTGGCATGTTTGTCCGTTTAATACCTATGTTTGGTAACTATGTCCATTTTCGAGTTTACTGCAAATGTGTTTTTAAAATGTTTATTAAACCCAGATCTTGATTTGGGTGCAGTCATTGGCTGTTTGCTCATTCCGTGTCATTCATTTCTTTGTAATAGCAGTTTCTAAAATTCTAAAAGGTATCCATCTATTATTTGCAATGCTAGAGTTTTACGTCTCAGTTTTGAAGGACAAATATTATGTATTATTTGTACTGTTATTGGTCTTTAAACGTGCTCTTGAGTGTCTTTACTTTAACATTTAATGTTTTAGAACAAAAACAAATCTTGGCTGCAGAGGGAATTACCCTATCTTTAAATTACCTATCTATCTAGTTATGTGTTGGAGTTAAAGTAGATACTAAGATGATCTCATCAGCCAAACTGTTAAATATGTGTGTGCTACAACCAGAAGCAGGAGGGTTCACTCGTAAGGGGTCCCGAGTATCCAGCATAATAGACGTCTGCAGAAGGTCATCTCTGAAGTCAGGCTGCTCAGCAACGGATGAGGGCCGCTTGATCTGAATTTTCCTTGGCTCTGAGGCTTTCCAAGAAAACAGTTGCACTGATCCACAGATGAGGCCAATGTGGAATTTGGATTGTCCTGGATCCAAATGGTTGTAAACTTGAAAAGTTTAGTGTTTCTGTCCAAATCACATCAACAAGCACGCTAATGGAAACGGGTTTATGGGGAGTGAGTAAGCCAATCAGCATGCATCCCACTGCGCTGAGTCAGCAGCAGCAGTTGGTAACTTTCCAATGAATAGTGTGCTGAACAAATGATACCGTTTAAAACACCCACAAGACATTTACACATCAATGCAAACAATATTAACTGTATTTATATTTTATACAGTAAATTCAACATGTGGGCAAAGTCTTCAATTAGATCATTATTTAATAAAACAGCATAGTCTTTTAGCTGTATTTTAGCTTTCATCTTGGGAGAGAAAATGACTCTTGAGAGTTCCTTTTAGTCCAGATTCCAATTGAAAGTACCGGTAGTTATTTTTGGAAAGGTTTATTCCGACTTCCAAAGCAGCCGTGTCTCTGCTTGTTAAAGAAGATTGGATTGCTGGATCCAAAATCTGTTGGCGTTTCTTGCTTTAGTCCTGTTAAAGTTCTGAGGTCAGATGCAGGTCGCTTACACTGGTTAAAGAATGCAGTTGCAATGATTGTGATTTGACGGCAGAAATGCACAGAACGAGACCGGCGATGATTCATGGATTTAGAACCAGCAAAGAATATTTTTGGAACCATGTCACAGATTGAGAAAACACCAGTTTAGGGGTTCAGAATGGAGTGTTTTTGACAGTCGGGAGGGGAGAGGACTTTCTAACCAGGATTATTCAAATTAACGTGAATGAAGAAAAACAAAAAAGTACACGTACGCTCCATGTGAGTTACCTGCAACGCTGTGAGTCCGACTCTTGACCATTTGCTGCAATGTCCTTCCCCAGTCTCATCCCCATTTCACCCTATACCAAAAAAGAGTGGTATATTAATGCTGAAATTTTTTTATAGTGCTTAATTTATCTAAGGCCAATATTTATGAATATTGTAATAATGGACTACCTGGCAACCACAACAATTACAAGCTCTTTGCTTAAAAAATATAGTTTAGTAGCAGCAAAAAAACAAAAACAAGAAGAACATAAAACAGAGGGAACAACATAGAGGTCCTTAAATGTTGTACCGTGAGATCCATATTGTGATGATGATGAGATACTTTCAAGCACAAGCGTAACAAAAGACATTGCATCATCTAGTTAGTGATTTATTTTGATGAACAGACTAATAGTAATAGAATAAATGGAAGTAAAATTACAAACTACCATTTCTACTACTGTAAAAATATTTGCATCTGAAAGGTTAACAAAAATAACATTTTAAACTTGCTAGCCATTATTCAGATTTCAAGAAAGATAAAGCTTCAAATTGATATGTCTAAAATGTTCTTTATTCACCTGAAATGTTCGGCCTTAAACAAAAATATATTTTTTGTGTACCACAACCACCTTATCAAAAACACAATTCTAAATCATTACTGTCTGTAGCTAACGTGAGTTTCTAAAGTATCTTTTTTAAAGAAACCTCTCCTTTGTCGCTATTATAACTAATTTCCTCTAAATTACATGGGGGAAAAAGTCTGAAAATTGATTTGCACAATTACAGTTCAACATTTCGAACAAAAGAATCGTGTTACAGTCTTTCGTGAGAAAAGGTGAACCGTCTAATGGACTCAAAATGGCAGCTAGTTTCTTTGCTAAATCGTCTAAAATGACTGGCAGCATTTACCCCTGAACTTCGGTCCCTATTTTATGCTAATGCAACCTTCAAAAGAGCTTTTAACTTGCAGTCATTTGCATAAAAATGGTAAAAAGTGCCTGCTATATTGCTCAGAAAGTTCTGACAAATATACATACACAGCAGTGTCCACAAAGATACATTAGCAAAAGATATGTAAAAAAAAAAAAAAGAAAAAAAAGTAAACAAAAGAGCTGTGAAACAACCTAAGAAACTGCCTTGGTCACTATTGGTAAATACAGTGGCAAAAGTAGTGATTGTACGCCAAGTTAGGCTAGTAGTAGTAATAGAAAATAGGGGTATTTGTTAGTAGTATTATGATTAGTAGTAGGCTAGTAGTTGTACTATATTGGAGTGGATATTTCTGATGAAGGAAATGCTGGAACAAAGTTCCATTCTAGGAAAGGAAAACAAACCCACAAAATCCACAAACCCCGCTTTATTCATCTGACCCCAAGATCTGCAGTTTAACGGGTTCCCTTTGACCTGCTCCATCTCAGTTAAACACTACAGGGATACAGGAGGATGCATCTGACAGGTAATACTAATTTAATGAACTATGCATGGTGTAGTATGTGTCTCACCTCAATGTGAAATTCTGGCTGTTAAACCCTGTAGTCTTTTGCTGTGAACATTCTCATCAGGCTAATTAAGCTTTCTGCACCATTCAAAGACGAGACGTCAGCGTGGCATCTGGGGGGGAAAGTGAGAAATAAATGTGCGAGAGAGTGTTAAAACATGTTAACAAATCATCTTCCTTCATCGACAGATAATATGGTGGTGGCAGAGAAGATGGCTGTATTTCCCCAGAGAAGTAGATTTGTGTGAGATTCAAACAGTTTTCTTTCTTTCGGTGAGCCGTACCAAAGCAGATCTTTTGTTGTTTGTTTGTGTTTTACTCAATTAAGTACGTTTGGGAATACATTTTTATCATGGGAACTAAAAAAGCATATACTCAGTTAAGCTATAGTTACTCGACCTTTATCACTTGCAATCCCTTAGATACATTTTGGGATGATAACCGCACACTGCTTTGTGTCTCTCTGTGTTTATTTATTTTACACAATTTACTTACTTTATTACTATTTATTTTACTTACTAAATGCAATCTGTAAAATTGTATGTCCCTCCTCATTCCTCAAGCCTGTCCAATCCAATAAAAATAATATTCACACAAAACACAAGAAATGAATAAAAGTTCAAATTTGCCACTTCCCCCTCTGATAAAACAGTACAATTACTATTATAAAAAGTATGACAACCATCAGTACAACCAACATGGTAAAGGTATTCCCCCAATTCTGTTTCTGGGTTGTTAATTAGCTTCCTAGCTTCAAAATCAAGTCAATCAAAATGATAGTTTTTTAATATAAATTTTTGAGTTTGTTACAAATACACGACACCAGGCCATAAAAAAAACAAATACGGATATATGGTACTCCAATGGGTTATAATCAATGATTTCAAATTCAATTAATAACAACAATAATCCCATTTTGAAAAATATATATATTGTGAAAAAAATAGTTTTCCTTTAACAAGCTAATGTTCAGTCCACACACCCAAAAAAACCTTGAATTGTAATCTTTTTTTCATTAAATAAATGTAAAAATTTGCCACCTCTACCTCCAATAATCCTGTCCTCTTGCTCCCCTCCCTCCGTCTCCTGTTATCGACTCCTGAGGCCACACGTGGAGCTTAAACACTGGCTTAGCAGCTTGGTGCTGTGAGCTGTGTCAATTCTGCTCTTTAGAAAAAGGACAGGAGCCAAATCAACAGCTACCAATCGATTCTGGACTGGCCAAGTCTGAAAATTACACTCCAACAAAACAACAAAAAACATCAAGGGGTTGTTATTGGCCATGCTTGATTTTTTGTGTAGATTGGGAAGAAAAGGCGTTTTTTGGGGGGTGAAAGAGGTTGTGGAGTTATCAAAGTGAAGGCGATAACATCAGAAAAGGACAATAGACTGTGTCAGAAATGCACTGTATGTTATATAGGTCAATTTAAAGGTGCACCAAGTCACTTTTCTGGTCATCTTCTCGTCTCCATGGATGTGTTACTTTATCTGAAATGATCCACAGTTGATGCATTCAAACCTCTCCAGGGTTTGATTCCAGTTTACTCGAGTTACTAGACTTAACTTGGTCCTGTTCTAGTCCTGATTTAGTCATGGTGTAGTCCAAGTTTAATTCCGGGTTTGGCGTCCCAATTTTGATGTGTGAATGCACCCAGTAATTCAAACGTGTTTACCTCCACGGAGACAAGCACTTGATGCTTCCAGGTTACAAGTTACAAGTCAGATCTGTGGGAAGGCAAGCATGCTCAAAGTAACAGCGCTTTTTTTTAAAGGTTTTTGAGCAATAAAAAAAAATCTGTGATTGAATAAATGCAAGATATATGTTTAATGCCATACTGTGGAACGCCGCAACAACAGTGTATATTATAACATTAAAGAGATTAGGGCTGCAACAACTAATTTAGTCATCGTATAATTGTTAACTGGCCTTTACACAGGATTCAAAACATGACGATCTGACAAAATATGTGGTTTTTTTTTTTTACTCAAATTGAGCAGCAATTGCCTGAAAATGACACGGAAAATGTGTAAATTTAGTGTCTTTTGTCTATAAATGTGCTCCACGAGGATTCTCAAACAGCTTCACATCACAGCTAAATCTCGGTCAAATTCAGTAAAAATGTGTGTGACGTTTGCGTTCTGAACAGCGAATCAATTAATCAAAAAAAAAAAATCGCCAGACTAATTGAACAGCAAACCGATTGTTAGTTGCAGCCCTAATAGAGATATTAATTCAAGCTTTGATCATAAAGTCGAATATCAATAAATCCAATGGTTTTGCACAAAAAGACACTTCCAGCAGTGACCCGTTTAGAACAATATAAATATTCTATCCCAGTCATTTTAATAGGACAGCTAAAAGTACTGGAAGGGTCCATTAGGCACTGCTTATTTTTTATAAACTTATAGGCAGCTGATGTTGAGTTAAATAACTTTTTTTTTTTTTTTACTGTTTTGTTTGGCTGTGCATATGACTGAAATGCTTTTCTTTTCACTCTTCTCTTTTATGTCTTAAACTATTTGACGGATAGCCTGAAAATGGCACCTCTAAATTTCCTTAAATGAAGGTTTTGTGATTTCTGTCTTGTCTTTGTGATTTTAATGCACTTTTTTCCTGTTGTGTTAAGCACTTTGAATTGCCTTGTGTATGAATTGTGCTCTACAAATAAACTTGCCTTGTTGCTATATACTGTTCTCAGTCCAATATGGCCTGCCAATATGCTATCACTTATGTGTGATTCTTATCCCCACCTCATCTAATGTCAAAAGATGTTATATTTTGTTTCATTCTCACCGATATTTGTACACCACTTTTTGTGGTAAATTGTCGTAAACCTTTGCTGAGACATTGACTACACTTGAAAGCAGCACACCTACATGGCACAGGGGAGGTTTTGGAGACAGTAAAATCAATGATGCGCTAGATAACACGGGAGGGACGTGTTGTCAAAATAAAGGCCCATTCTTCCATAGCGTCTTGTCATTTATCTTTCAAACATTTTTGTTGTATGGGCTGTTGACATATTGAGGCCTCCGACAATCCTGTTTGATGGCAACAAAATGCTCCAGGTGTAAGTAAGATTCTTTCAATTGTCGGAATGTTGTTTACAAAAGGTATAGATGAAGAAAGCTGAAGAGGTAGAAGAAGAGATAAAGTAGAGGCAGCATAAATAATAGTTGAAGTCATATTGTCATATTGAACAGGGAGTTGCCCTGTTCAATTCCCACAGTGACTGTGGCCATGCACACCAAAAATCTGATCGTTATTTTGGAGTTATCAGATAAACAGTGGCATCTGGTTTCAGGATCTCAGGACGATTGTTCACACCTGAATGTGAATGTGTTACAGAAGGAAATACAGCAAAAATACAGCAAAAAAGACAATAAGAATATAGACAATAAGATATAAAATATAAACATTGGCAGGCAACAACCATTATCATTCTAAAAATTCATTAATTAACAGATATAACATTGCAAGGTGTTTTCGATGATCAGATTTCTATTGTGCGCGTGTGAACATACTGGTACAACAACAATCTGACCTAATAATGACTGGGTTATCTACTCCAGTCATCGGATTTTTCAGGTCCTGTAAATGTACACAGTAAAAATTATACAAAACGGCAAACTAATGTGGCAAAGACAAAAAGGACAATGAACATGTAAATTGAATGTAATTGAAAGATTTGAATTCCATTGTCCTTTTTACAATACAAAAACGGTTGAGTTATTTCTAAGTTATCTGTTTTTGTATCATACTTCTGTGCCTGGAATTTCCCCATTGTGGGACAAATAAAGGTAATCTTATCTTATATGCCGTGATCAGTGTAGTATGAAATCTCTAATTGTATGACAAAAAATGAAGCTCAAGCGACCATGCATCAAGACATGCTGGTTTGTCATTTCCAATTTTTATTTCATTAGTTGATTTGTTTACCAGCTTTCAAATCTAAATGATGATGCATTGTCAAGCTTTTTACAGCAGAAAAATTACAAGGAATTATTACAATTAAAATGCATCTGCCAAAGTTCTTTAACATGTTGTATATTGTACTTACTATTATTGCACTCTGGTTGGATGCTAAACTGCATTTCGTTGCTTTGTACTTGTACATGTGTAATGACAATAAAGTTGAATCTAATCTAATCTAAACATGTTGATGGGAGATTCCAAAGTAAACAATAATGTGTCAGTGGACATTATTTACACTTCATCCTGCAGCATCTGGACTCCTCGGGAACCTACGCCAGGATCCTGTTTGTAGACTTCAGCTCTGCGTTCAACACCATTCTCCCTGCTCTGCTCCAGGACAAGCTCTCCCAGCTCAACGTGTCCGACTCCACCTGCAGGTGGATCACTGACTTCCTGACGGATCGGAGGCAGTGCGTGCGGCTGGGGAAGAATGTCTCAGACACTCGGACCATCAGCACAGGAGCTCCACAGGGCTGTGTACTTTCCCCTCTACTCTTCTCCCTGTACACAAACTGCTGCACTTCCAGCCATGACTCAGTAAAACTGATCAAGTTTGTGGACGACACCACCCTCATCGGGCTCATCTCGGACGGGGATGAGTCTGTCTACAGGAGGGAGGTGGACCGACTAGTGTCCTGGTGCAGCGGTAACGTAACAATCTGGAGTTCAACGCCCAGAAGACAGTGGAGATGATCGTGGACTTCAGGAAAGCCACAGCCCCACAGCCCCCAGCCCCTCCTCGTCATGACAGACTCCCTCATCACCACCGTGGACACCTTCCGCTTCCTGGGCAACACCATCACCCAGGACCTCAAGTGGGAGCCCTCCATCAGCTCCCTCATCAAGAAGACCCAGCAGAGGATGTACTTTCTGCGGCAGCTGAGGAAAGCCAAGCTGCCAGTGCAGATGATGGTGCAGTTCTACACGGCCATCATTGAGTCCATCCTCACCTCCTCCATCACCGTGTGGTACACTGGAGCCACAGCCAGGGACAAACAGAGACTACAGCGCATTGTGCGTTCTGCTGAGAAGGTGATCGGCTGCAGACTTCCATCTCTGCAGGACCTGTACGTCTCCAGGGCTCTGGGACGAGCAGGTCGGATCACAGCTGACCCTTCTCACTCTGGACATGGACTATTTGAACCACTCCCCTCAGGCAGGAGGCTAAGGTCCATCCGGACCAGAACCTCCCGCCACAAGAATAGTTTCTTTCCCTCTGCTGTTGGACTCATGAACACTTCTAAACACCTATCACTTTAACTGCAAATATTCAACCACTCACTGCATTGTCACTTTCTGCACTCAAACTGTAAATTTAACTGTAACTCTTGTGTACATAGAAATGCCTATTTTTATTTTATAGTAATTTTTAAATTGTTTCTTAATGCATGCCCTTTTTGATTGAATATATGTTGTTTTATTATTGCTCAGTGTTCTATGTTGCACCTTAAGGCCAAGACAAGTTCCTATGTTTGTGAATTTTGTTCATTGACAATGGCAATAAACTCTTTCTGATTCTGATTCTGATAAAGAGGTTATATTGTGGACGTGATGACAATATATGAAAATGAAGAACATTTGGGTAATTAGCCTATTTGATGTGTGGGGTGTGGCTGGAGAGGCTTATCTGTTTTCTCTGAGATTAACGAGACAGCACTCACACATACATTAAATGTCACTTGAATAAGATGTGGATAGTGCACAGGGGCAAATAAACCAATATACAAGGCTCAATAGTTACAGAATGTATTAGATTGATAATGTATTTGATTTGATGGGAACAATTCAATTTGGGGGACATTTTGTTGTAAAAATGTGTCAAGTGCCCATTACTCACAAGGGAATGCTAACTGTTGGAGAAACTGTGGCAGTCAGGGGGCAAACCACTATCATGTGTTTTGGGACTGTCCTGTCACTCAAGTACAACAATGTACTTTGGACTGCTTTTAATATTTCCATCCCTCTCAAATTTAGAACGATGTACTTGGGCCTCAAAGCTCCGGCCATGAACACAATAAATGAATACCTTTATAACATGCTGTTGGCTGCTGGTAAAAAGGCCAGAGAAATTGCTGACACAAACCTCACCAACGACTAAGGTTGTAACGAATAAACAAATGGAAAAAATTACATTCGGATTTAATTTAGAAATGGACACATTTGACCAATTGAGACAATTGTTTTATCTAAATATGCCATGATTTTGTTTCTTTGATTTTATACTTTTATGTTTATTTGTATTTTATATTCCCATCCCATATATCATTGTTAAAAAAGAGAATCCTTCCTTAAATCGTAATGGAGGTTTAAGATCCAACCTTCCAGTTGTTTATAATGGTCTGCTGAAACCCTAGAGGCAGGCATTCTGATGCTAAACAGGCACTCAAGGTGAGGGAGCCAAACGCCAGGGAACAATAGGCCCATCCCAGTTAAATTTCAATGGGCCATTATCAGGATGTCCCGCCCTGTGGGCAGGGCTTTCACAGAGTAGGATATAAACAGGAGTTCTCAGACTTATTTTACTGATTGAGAATGACTCGTGGATGAGAGTCGAAACGTATCGTTTTTTCTAAAACAGAGTCCAGATGACTACAACTGAATCTTTTTCTACAATGGAACACTCCTGGACAAATGAGGGATTACACCGACAGAAATTACTTAACTAATACCCTAACACCTAATTCCTAACCCCAAACCTATTTTTAATTAAGTAGTAAACTTAATAATACACAATATATTCATTATGAATCAAGTCTTTGTTCATGCTTTGTTAAGGCAAATTAAGGTGTAGTTATTATAAAGTGGTACCAAAATAGAATAATATAAATCAGCATTACATTTGTTGTGAAAGCTATATTGTAATGTGTTTTATTCCTTTTCTAAATGATTTGATTTGATGATTTTTTTTACCCGGATACGTCGTACTTTTGACAATAACAAAATGTTGTAAATCTTACATACCTTCTTTAAAAAACACACACACACCGCACGCTGAGTTCTTCTTCCTGGTTCCTCTCTCGCTTTGTTTTGATTGGGCGGACTGACGCTCACATGCAACGTACCAGAAACTCGCTCGTTCCTGTTTTATTTACCATCGTTTTTGCCGCCTTTTCACGCGGTTACAAACTATTTCTTTAAGATGGACATGTTTTGACTGGATTTTTACACTAAGTATTTTTCTTTCTGTTGATTTGGTCGTGATTTCGACACCTGTTGTTGCGACGTACAGGTGCTACAGCGAGTCGGAAGGACCAACAACCGAAACGACGCGGATATACAGCATTTTATACGCTTTATTTGGGCTTTTTGGGCTTCTTGGGCCATGAAAGTGACGGTGACCTTCGGGAATACTGCCGTGGTCGTTCCCTGTAAAGCTGGGTGGACTGTTAAGGTTTTAGTGGACCAAGCAACACGGAGATATCGGAGGATTTTGGACCAACAGCAGGTGAAACGGAGACGCCTCTTTACGTTCAGTTTTAGTGCTAGCTTATTAGCCTAAACCGTAAATCACGTGTTTATTTTATAACACTACGGCTAGATAGTTATTGAAAAAATAGCCCTTTACAAAGATATGAATGCATGTTTTTTTATGCTAAAGTTGACAAGTTGGTTAGCATTTCTGCATGACATCACTATACCAGTAGTTGCAATTTATTTGAGCTTTACAAAATTGATGATAATGTATATACTTCAGAAAAAAATAAATACAAATTCTACTAATATGTGTTCAGTAAAACCTAAAAATCTGGATTTTGCTTTCAAGTGTTTTTTTATTATGCCAATTTTCATAAACAAATAATGTCAAACCACATTGCTACATGACAACATTAGAATATAAATGGGTGAATGGTATAATTTCACTTGGATAGATGACTACTTTTAATTGGAAACTTGTATAGTTGTTAATCCTACAATAAAATCTTGATTGGACAAGTTTAGAAAAATAATAGCTTTTTATTTGAAATTTAACCTATTCAATTGTCTAAGCAGTTACACATGTATCTAGTCTATCTTTAACATTGATAGGTAGTTTATAATAATAATAATAATAATAATAGAGATGCATTATTAATTGCAGTAATTAGTAAAAGTACAAATGTATTATCAGTAGAAATGACATATTTCCCATGGGTCCTGATGGTGAATGAATGCTTATGATGAGACCAGAGGAGAATGTAATGTGGTGGAGTGACATTTTTGTTGCCATCTGCCCGTGCATACTAATACTAGATAGTATGTGTACGTATACATTTGTACAGTTGTAGGCGAGACACTGATTGTCTTTCTGAATCCATAGATTTATATAGGCTTTCTCAAAATGCATTTTTCTTCCATAGGAACATAAAGATTAGCCCTTTTGGGGATCGTACAGAAGGATTTGTAGATATTTGATTCTAAGCCTGATTTATTAGTTTTAACAAACATTTTCAGGAAGATCAAATTTACTCAAATTCTAAATGAGTTATTATATAAGGGCCATTCCAAGATAAGAAGAATATGCGGACACTACAAGAATAAACTTGTAACTTTTCAACATTAAAGTCCGAATTTTATCAGATTAAAAATCGAAGCCAGCCTCAGTGCGATATTCACACATACTTTGCTCCTCTATCGCTTCGTTTCTCTACATGGGCACTTTGCACACAATCACTGTTCTTACTCATTGTTGATAACATGCACTACAGCCCTTATAGCGGCCCAGGAGCCGTGCTCACTGGGAAGCTAAGCACCGATTCTAACCTTTTTGGCATCCCCTGGACAAACCTGGTAAAACACCAGCCCACACTGGACAGCATAGTGGCGGTTGGTGGTGATACATTTTTGGGGCATGCACCAATTGTGTTCATGTTTTTATGTTTTATAATGTTTATTTACACAGAACGCCAAAACAGCTGTCTGCAGTCTGTGCATCTACTCATTTCACTCACTATTGGATAAGCTATGTTGAATGAATCCAAACCATGTTTTTTTTAAATTTTGCTCAGTCTCTCTTGTCTATCGCTTGGATCATGTTTGGCATAGTGCTTACACTTGGTCATGGCATGAGCCTAGAGCGCAGCTGCAACAACACACGTAGACCCGTCACAACGGAGTACGTCATTCTACACATATATCCCAATTGTGAGGGGGCTTAAATTTGCCAAAAAAAAACACAAATTAAGTTCTTACCTTGCTCAATGAGGCCTAAGAGCAGCCTCTAACTGCGCACGTTTGTCTCCAAATGTTTACGAGTTAGTACAATACTGGGTTTAGTCTCTGATCCTGAATTCTGCAGAACATAAATGACAGCAACCCGTCCTCAACCCCCCCAGGCCCAGTACAGGGTCTGGAGCACTGGCTGCACAGTGCCACGCCTCCACAAGCCCTTAGTTTCATATGAACTCATATGAACTGTGACTTTGTACAAAGTTTAGAAGGGTGAAGAGGCCGAAGTCGAGGGATTATTGGTGACAATCGTCCCTCACCTGCCTGCGGCTGTGGTATTGAGCGGTCAGTGTCCTGCCCAGTGCCCAGGGGCTGACCTTCGCGCACAGGCCCTTAACCAGAAGGACATGGGGGCACTGCACAGGGGAAGTTATTGTTTGTGATGTCTAAAAGGCCCGCATTAAAAAGTTCGACAGCTATTGTGGGCTTTGATGTTAACTTTTAACTCATCCAAGCCAAGCGCCATGGCCGTGGTGCTGAAAGTGAATCGTGTTTCTGTTTGGAAAGATTCGACATCGGCCCCTGAATCTTTAAAATGTTGACTTTATTCTCAAAAAATTACGACTCAAATGTCAAAATGTTATGAGTTTGTTCTCATAGTGCCCCCATATTTTTTTTTATTTGGAATGGCCCTTTTACTCCGTTTTAGGTTTTTAATAGGTCAACATAATGAATCAAGAAATTGAAACCTGGCTCTATTCGTTTTTCAGACGTATATGTCCCAATTATGTGCAATAATGGAATTTTTTACAATAAAGTAACGTATAGAACAGTAATAATAAAAACTTTACAAGATGAAAAAGCTACACATTTCAAAGTACCACAGAATGAAATGTAAGGTTAAAACATGTAATCGAAAAGGAAGTTTAACGGGCCAAAATGTCTCCTTTTGAGTGACTATGGCCTTCGTTTCTGCCTTGTGGACATTGATTTTATATTGGTTTTGCTCGAGATTGATCAGATGATCCTGTCCCTCAGTTAGGAAGTTGTGGTTTGAACCCCTGAGTGGTTATCCTCATTGCAATTTTTGCTCATTTACCTCTCTCGCTTTCCTTCTCCACCACATTAATCATTTTGTCGCATTGACCTTTTAATAATCAACCTCCTCTTCTCTGTCTGCTCCTGTTTGCTCGCTGTCCCGTGGTGATAGGTGCCACTGCTCTCCCCTGGCGGCCGTTTTGGATCAGGGCTGGCCGTCCCGTACAATAGCGTCGGTGTCCAATCCGCTGGTATCTCCGCGGGCAGGTGTGGAGCTTAGCCGCTTGATGTTGGCGCGACTTTTTGGACGTTTACAGCGGACAGCAGGCATTGTCCCGTTGAGTGATGGAGGGGGGGGGATTGGAGTCGGTGACAGGAGAGGGGCTTATCGGGAGAAAACGCCCGCCTACGAGTGCACATCGCTGGGCAGAAAGCGCAGGAGGAGAGCTGGAGTGTGGAGCGGGGAGACGAGAAAGATGGGTTCAGACTGATGGTTGTATGAAGACAGCTGTAATGGACACAAAGGGAGTGATTTGTGGCAACATTAGGGCAGAACAATTTTGTATAATGTCTAATTAGACTTTTTTTTTCCTGACGAGTATTCCAGTAGTCCCGTTAAGTCAATTAATTAATGGGTTACTCTTATTTGACCAAATGTTGTACTTGTTGATTTAGTATTTCATTAAGATTCGAAGGATTTAAATGGACCACAACAGAAAGGAGAATGCATGGAGTGAGTTTCCTGGAGGGACTGGACAGTTTCATGTCTTTTCACTTGTGTATTTGTGTACCCTACATAGTTTTTGCTCGAGATCCCAATCATTTTTGAGAGCTATTGCCACAACTCCTTTTTTATTTGATGAATTCATACAACAGGGTCAACTACAGCCGTTTGTAGAGGTCTAAACTACATCTACAATAAGCTCCCAATGAAGACATAATATTTTGTTTTGTAGAGGAAATAATATTACATAAATAATTTCAGCTTTAACTTAAATGAGCTAATTTGCAACTAGGGCTCTAGAGTGCTCAACTGAAATATGAAATGCTAAACTTCTACAAGAATCCCATGCATTTTTTCCAGGCGTCTAGATTTTCCTATAACAGACAGCATATTTTGTTCTTTGCAGAGGACATTCTATTACATAAAATAATTGCAGCCTTTGCCATTTAATAAATGCAGCGACACAAATTGTGATTTTTGAAACGATGCCCTAATAAAATGTGCATCCATTCAGATTGTGCTTTAAATTTGATAGCAATTAACCGTGCCCAAGTGAAGTGAAGTGAAGTGTCGTGTCCTACCCCAGCACAGGACAATGATGTGGACTGCCAGAAGAAGTTTGGAAGGCCTAAACATTGAGGTTTGAGTCTTCTGCTACAGATGCGTCTAAATCGGAGCGGGCCGTGTCCTCCGTCCCATGTGCTGCACTTCAACAGTTTAACCATACAGTCATCTTTAAGCCTGTCACTGTCCTTGCGGCCGATGCACTCTGATGTGCTGAGTTAGCGTCTAGTGGCGCCAACTAATTAGAACGCTCAATGAAAGGAAATCACTACCGGAGCATTTTAATCAGAGGAATGGCATTGTGGGAAATGAGCTGGCAGTACGGGGCAGTGGACAGAGGGGACAGAGTGGAGAGTGTGGCTGCAGTGGCTATATTTAGACCTGTGAGAAGGACAAATAACAAAATGAGATGAGATATGCACAGTTTGAACCAGAGCAACAATACTTAGGTATGGTGGACTAATAGGACTAAGTTTGAATTGAATACATGTCGGAATATGTACTATGTATAATACTAGTGACCATAGTATATACGTTTTAAACGTTTATTTATGTAGTATAGAGCTTGAACTGAGATCCAAATCTGCAAAGATTGCCTTGGGCATTTTAATGGAGAGGTCTGCAGACAATCATGTGGTGAAAGGAAATTTATAATTTTTCTGTTTTTTGTTTATGTTCAAGAAATTAAGACTAAAAGTATAACATGGAAAATTGTAATTTATCATTATGAGGATTTTGTTTTTAAACTTCCAAAAAAACCTAAATATAATTCATTCAAACTTTAAATGAGTAGCTATAAAAGTAAAAACAGGGTTTAAAGTCATTACTTTTTTTGGCTCAATGATTTGGCAGAAGAAGTGCACACTAAAGCAAAGGTTTTAGGTCTCTTGCCAACGCCTTCCTTCTCTGTCTGAAAGATATCAAATTGACATTTTATTTTGAATGGTTGCAATTAGCTAATTACAAATGCTGCACTTCTTTAGGTGCGAAAGCTTTTACCACGTAGTTTAGACTTTTGCAAACATGTTCTCAAATACATGGGATTTTTAGTTTAGCAGTTCAGACTAAAAAGTCAATGCTCTTGAATTGGTTTGAACTTTGAACTGTGAACTGAATCTTATCTTTTAAATTAGTCTTTGCTCGTGTCTTCTTACTAAAAGACAATAAAAAAACTTACGTCATCACTACTTCCTCCATGTTGGCTGTTTGTAGTTTGCCCTGATCATGAACTAGGATCGTCAGCAGTTTATCGAGTAAGACCAGTTTTTCCTGCCAAACCTCACTACCACAAGCCCTTTATTTTCGGTGAGAGCGGCTAAACAAACAGGCACTTCAACCCTGGCTTTTGTCCAATAAGATGTATAAAAGTGCTGCAAAACGGAAAGATTTTTTTTCTATGTCTCTAAGAAAAAGTAATGATTATTGGAATAAACGAGTGTACTACGTATGTTTACTGCGGGAGGGCACGTTACCTGCTTGACCAGCAAGACAAATGTATATACAAATTCATATTGGACCATTTCTACTAAAACGGGACAAAAATATATATGATTAGACTAGTTAAAACTATGGACTAAACATAGATCCAGACTAGATCCAGACTAATCCAGACTGTATCCTAGAACTAGATACCAGACTTAGAGCAGACTAGATCCGCAGACCTAGATCAGTTACTAAGAAGCCCCAGAATTAGTACGTCACAGACCTAGATGCCAGTGAACGTTAGAGCCAGACTAGAGCCCAGACTAAGACAGTACCTCTAGACCCCGTTAGAGTAGCGTACTCAACACGAACCCAGACTCACGATCCGATCCATCCTGTTAGCCATTAATCCAGACTAGAGCCAGAATTGTAGCAGACCTACAGCCAGAACTAGATGCCAGACTAGGCCCAGAGCCCTTTAGAGCCCCAGACCTTTAGAGCACCAGACCTTAGAGCCCCGTCACTAGAGCCCCACTAAGCCAGACTAGTACTTAGTCTTAGGCCCTAACCCGACCTTTTATTCCTGTCAGTGATCCAGGATCTGGAAAATGGTGACCCTTCCGCATTAAGACGAGCGCTCCTACATGTGGTCTCGCACACAAAGACTATCCATCATACTCCACATCAAAGTACGTTACACATCACAGACAAACAGAACATTTAGACCATGTCCCATCAATAATGTGTATTTTGTAGATCAAGCTCCTGGTTTAGTTTTAGAATGGTCTGATGGATGAAGGATTGTTTGAGTCTGACCCTGTTAAAGCGTGGCACACTGTACCGACATCCAGATGTTAACGGCACATATTCATTATGTAGAACATGGCTGTGGTGAGAGAGGATGTTTTTGGCCAATCGCATAGTGTTATAGTATGAGGTCTCAAACAGTCCATCCAAGAGTTGACCCACGAACTTTAAGTATATTTGAATCAGGTGTCTCAGTCCAGACTTTGTAGTGAGTGAGAGTCAGCTGAACCACACAGTACTACAGTACTACAGTACTACAGTACGCTGAGGATGATGGTGCTGAAGAACAGCACGGGCACCTTTTGTGTGGCCCCTAAATGACCTGAGGCGACGGAGGAAATATATTTTTTTTACAGATGAAGTCAATGTAATGTTTCCATGATAATTGTGAGTCGACTATGATACCCAAGTATTTGTACAACTCCATGTGTTTTGCTGTAGGTACTGAAAGTATTCAGGCCCCTTTTACAGTAAATGTTTCACTTTGTATCATTGCAACCATTTGCTAAAATCAAAAACGGTTATTTCTCATTCATGTACACTCAGCACCCCATCTTGACAGAAAAAAACAGAAATGTAGAAATGTTTACAAATTTGTTTAAAAGAGAAAAACTGAAATATCACATGGTCATAAGTATGCAGACCCTTTGCTGTGACACTCATATTTAACTCACATGTTGTCCATTTCTTCTGATCCTCTTTTAGATGGTTCTACTCCTTCATTGGAGTCGAGCTGTGTTTAATTAAACTGATTGGACTTGATTATGAAAGGCCCGCATCTGTCTATATAAGACCTTACAGCTCACAGTGCATGTCAGAGCAAATGAGAATCAGGAGGAACTAGGAACTGCCCAAGCAGCTCAGAGACAGAATTGTGGCAAAGCGCAGATCTGGCCAAGGTTACAAAAGAATTTCAGCAGCACTCAAGGTTCCTAAGAGCACAGGGCCTCCATAATCCTTAAATGGAAGAGGTTTGGGACGACCAGAACTCTTCCCAGACCTGGCCGTCTAGCCAAACTGAGCAATCGTGGGAGAAGATCCTTGGTGAGAGAGGTAAAGAAGAACCCAAAGATCACTGTGGCTGAGCCCCAGAGATGCAGTAGGGAGATTGGAGAAGGTCAACCATCACTGCAGCCACCCACCAGTTGGGGCTTTGTGGCAGAGTGGCCCGATGGAAGTCTGCAAAAATGTCTACATTTGTGTTTTTTTCTGTCAAGATGGGGTGCTGAGTGAAACTGAATTAATGAGAAATAAAATAAACTTTTTTGATTTTAGCAAATGGCTGCAATGAAACAAAGAGTGAAACATTTTTAAAGATCTCTGAATACTTTCCGTACCCACTGTATGTCAACATTATTAATAACGAGGACTAAACGAGGACTAAACGAGGACTAAACGAGGACTAAACGAGGACTAAACGAGGACTAAACGAGGACTAAACGAGGACTAAACGAGCCCCAAAAAAGAAATTGTGCAACCCTGGCTTACAAATGTAGCCGGACAAACCAAGCCGGACGGACTTGATGACAAGACATACGTATACATATAATAACGGCTCACACGACTGGTTTCCTTTCAGTGAGTAGTGCATAATTATATATATTTTTTCCCCCTGCCTACTACAATCCCTCCTCTGTACCGCGTATTCACTCTCCCTCCTCTGTACACATCCAGGTATATGTTTCTAATTCTCTTCTGTGTTATAGCAGGGGGATAGTACGGTTCACACCCACCATCTTGAATATAGTGATGGGGGCATTTTGGACATGGACGACCCTCTGGCTGATCTGGTGGAGGATCGAGAGAAGGTAAGAAAATGTACCTTTCTTTGCGGTAATATGTTGTGTTTTAAATATTAAACACGCTACAATGTCTTGTTGTGTTTGGAGGACTGTATCCGATTTGTAATAAAGTCAAATGTATCTTACCCCAGTGAAAGCAGCTCTTAGGATCAAAATGAGAGCCACTGTGTGCTGTCTGCATCTAATTATAAAGCATTTGTATTGGCTGCAAACAGGAAGTAGCACTGATGCGCCGGCAAACTTGTACTTATTAAATTGCCGGTGTTTGATTAAAAAATACAGCAAAAATGTCCACCTCACTGTGAGCGCGCTTGCCTCTTCCCAGACCTGACGTGTAACTTGCCCCGGTGGTGTGGTCGTTTTTCCTCATAAATGCCGTACTGTGGAACATTCAAGGCAAAGCATTCAAATGTTTATGTTGAAGTGACAGATTTGGTCTAGATATTTCTTCCTCTTCTGCTGTTGTGAACTTGTAAACCAATAAACTCGCCTCACTTTTGTCGGCTTTATTGACTTATCCCGATCTTTCCTGTGGTTTTTGCTTGTCTTTGCTCCGACAGCTCTCGACACCTGAAGGACAGCTTTCCTTCTCAATGGATTAACAAAATAAGCCACATTTTTCACTGCCATTTTGGTTTTTTTTCCCCAAGCTGGTTGAGAGAGCGTAAATTGCACCATTGCGCTTGTCATTCTTCGTTACTTGTCGAGGATGGAAAAGTGGAAAAGGAATTGGTTTTTTTTAGTTTTAAGGCTCCAAGACATTCAATAAACAAGTAAGAGTGATACCAAAAAGATTTAGCTTGTCAGACAATGTAAGGAACTCAAACTGTCTTAGTGCAATAAGATGGGGACATTTTAATTTCTCTTATGTGCAAACTTTAAGGTGTTGTGATGCTGCCTCTGCCTCTGAGCAAGGTTTTGGAAAATATTTGTGACTTTTAAACCCTATGTCACATTACCAGAAAACTGCTAAACTAATAAAATAATCCCGTGTATTTCAGAACATGTTTACTAAGGTCTAAACTACAGTGTTGACAGCTTTTACACATAAGATCCCATTTTCGACCATTCAAAATTAAATTAAAATATTGCAGCCCTAGTTTAAATGGAGGGTTTGTACTCTCCTTTGTTGATTTTCTGTTGTGGTGCTTACTTATAATCTCTCCAAGAATCATTAATCAGTACTTAGGTGACAAAAATGATGTGTCAATAAGACTTAGTCAGCAAGTGCAAATGGTTACAGAATAACTGACAATATATTGGTGATTTTTAGACTGATGTGTTGGCATCATTTGGCAAAAATATTGTGAAAAATGGGACATCGCTGAATAATGGATGCAGATGGAGAGGCTGGGAAAAGAAATGCTTTTGTATTTAGAGAAAAGAGGGTCTCATCTTTTGGGAAACTGCTTCATAATCAGAAGATCTGTAAGAAAACCATGAATTTACATTTTCTATTTGATGTTTTGTTTTTGTGAGTCTTCCCTTATGAAGCCGATGCTAAACTTGTGCCATATCGTTGCTATCGGGGATTAGCATGGCATTCATTATAATTTATTTCAATGTGAAGATGAAGATTTTGAGACATGCAAAAATAAACTGAGATGTACTGAACTGGATTGAAGGTGGCAAATATGTATTTGCATATTTAACAAATTACAACAAAAACCGAGGTGTGAATTAAGAAAATTAACATGAAGACACTTGAGGTGAAGACACACAAATTGCGCTGTATAATTATTATAGACTAAAGTTGTTCTTGTGGATTATTGATTGTATTTTGTAGGATAAAAGTGTCTTCAGGTGATAATCAGAGTGGTTTTGTGTGTGCTCTCTCATGACTGTCAGTTCAGTGTGGACTTGAGACCCTCTATAACAGGTATGTCCAAACAACAAAAATGTGTACTTTTTACTGTAAAATTGGAAAAACTCCAGCATTTTGATGTTATACCAACCTAATATTAATGTTCCAAGTCTTATTAAAGGTGTGGAGGCCCATCGAAACTATGTCAAATGCAAGACTTTGAATGATTCACTTCATTGTCGGGTTGTCTGTGGGCCCCCTGCTCTATAATCGCACTCAGTCCAGTCATGTAGTGTGGACCCTCCTCAATATTCAAAATCTCTAACAACTGTAAAGTCATGTAGTGTGATCCCATCTGTACGCATCTAAACAATTGGACAGTTGCAGATACATACAAACCAAAACCATCCCATTGTTGTCCTTTTTTTCTGCATCAGTAATTTGTTGATCTTGTGGATCAATCTAGTTCTTCAAACATACAGTTTGTACTTTTTTTTTTACATTTGTATGTTCTAGTAACATTTCATTATTATTTTGTACACATTTAAATCAGTTCTTCATTTCAGAAATCTTTTTATTCAAGGCAAGACAAGTTTATTTGTACAATTCAAAATGCTTCAGGGAAAAAATGCATTAAAATCACAAAGACATGACAGAAATCCCCAGAAAGACTTAAGAGAGAAGAGTGCTGTCTCACATCTTCAGGAAGACTGTTCCAGATTTTAGCTGCATAAAATGAAAATTCTGATTTCTCAAGTCAAGTCACTGGTTTTAGTACAAGTCCCCTCAAGTCATTATACATGCGAGTATTGCTTAACCTTCCTCCACTAATGTTCAGGGCCACAGAGCTTATAAAAACAAATCTTGGTGAATCCCTCGACAGTACAATACAATACATTTTAAATGTCTGGCTATTTTGTAAATTCTGACAGATTTTTTTATTTTTTTTATGGCCTTCCAAATTACTTTGAAGATTTGGATGTGAAGTTTACATTGATGTAAATTGATTTCTATATGTGTCTGAATGTCCAATATGTACAGCCAAGAGGTTAAAACACTGAGACAATATAAAGTGAAGAAGGCCTGTAAACTGTGATTCACAGCCGGATGATGTATACAATGCAAATCATTGACTGATCCTGAGTTTTCCAGCAAGTGGTTCCCCTAATATAATAAAATGCCTTGGGGTTTACCATCCACATATGCCCATGCCCATAGTGAAACGCCTCACTGTTATCAAAGAACCAGTGTTACGTTAAGTAACTTTGCGTTTTGCGTCGTTGCGCACCGCTACGAACAGTATTGCTACGCTGCTTGACAACACCTTTTAATTACAGCAATTACAAGTCAGCGATTGGATATTTTGGAACAGATCTTGGACTATAGCCTGCTAGAACATTTTAGGCCTACGTCAAATAAAGCTTCTGTAAAGTTAGTCGTGGATTAATTGGGGTCTTAAATTCTTTCTTTGCTCATGTTGAAAATGTTGTCCATAGAATTTGTTTGTGAACAATAAATCTAATAACGAGTAATACGAAGTGCTGTCTGTGAAACTGAAAGTGTGAGAAGCACATGGCCCATGTAAACACAAATGTGCCGCACTTATGCAGAATATGGTTATTTAGAAATATACAAGTCTCAAATCACAAAGGGCAAGTCCTAAATCAAGTCAAGTCTTTGTGGTCCATTAGCCAAGTAAGTCTCCAATCATGAAAATTGCGACTCGAGTCAAGTCATGTGATTCAAGTCTCACACCTTTTAGTAGAAGATAATGTGTGGCTCAATGGGACAGTTGCGTGTGAATATGGAAGAATGATTCTTGGTTGAAAGGGCACAGGTTAAACTACCCATTTAAACGTCATAAACATTATATTGGAGATATTTCTAAAAATGTTGCCCAGTTTTCCTAGTCGAACACGTTTGGGTTGGTGGTAGATTTACATTTTCCTGAGCAGATGTAATGTTACAGAATATTTGTGACCTGTTAAAGTCAAATATTTTACTCCCAGTTACTTAATGAATCAAATTGATCATGATAAATGTTTAAAATAGAAGATATAATCATGTAGTATAAATCGTGGTTACAAATTTGACAAAGGCTATTGCTAAATTTACCACAAACATTTGGATGAAATGAGGTAACATTACTTAATTTTCTTTGTAATTTTAGATTTATTTTTCTGTGCTTTGCTATTGTATTTGTATTACCAGATGCCATGTTTAGTCCTTATTCTTTCCTCTTTGTGTGTTTTTGTGCTGGCGCTGTTCCACCATCCATCACCAGGAATGGTCCCATTGTGAAGGTCCTCCAGAGCGCGGCGGGGGTCTCGTGTTAGCTGCGGATGCTAATGACTGATAATGGCACGCTATTTGTACGGCTAGCGCTATAGTCTAGACCCCTTTTATCAGGAACAACCCACTCGACAATTAGTCACCACGCTCTCCATCCTACTCCCCAATGAGCATGCCCGATTTACAAGGAAATTAAGCTTCTAAATATGCCTTTTTGTTTCAAGAAATGCCTTTGTAATGCTATTATGATTCATTTTAATTATATTTTGGCCGATTCAACATTGGATGGCCTCTGTGATGCGATCCTCTTTGGGACAAGACCTAAACCCAACTGGAATTAAACCATTTCAGAATGGACCCAGACAAGGCCTAGAGCAAGACTAACCCAGGGACTCGGCCGGCCCAGGGACTCGGCCGGCCCAGGGACTCGGCCGGCCCAGGGACTCGGCCGGCCCAGGGACTCGGCCGGCCCAGGGACTCGGCCGTGACTGTTCTGACACAAATGTAATCACCTTGAATCAACCTCCAGTCATGATCCTTCACCACCATATAATGCTAATTCTAAAATTCAGCAACATATCTTACCAAATCTGTCTGTGTGTTGAATAGTTGTGTTGGGGTTTTCTTGACATTGCATCTTCCAAAATGTTTTTAAATGTACACATGATTACATTTCTGATACAACTCAACTTGTTGATTTCAAATACAGTACATACAGAAATTCTAAGGTTGCACGTGAGCCAATAGTTTAAAAAATACTCTGACAGACAGTTTTCCCCCCCCAAATGTGCACGTTTGCTCACAGGCTGTAGCCCTGTCTCCTGTATTCCTCTGTTTCCTCTCCTGTCCCATTATCGTCTCCCCTTTTGGGCGTTTTCACCGTTCAGACTGTCAGATTCTGTCTTGTGGATGATGCGTTACCCTTCTCCCCTCCTGTGTCCCACACAGGAGCTGTTACAGGATGCTGTCATACTGTTAAACCTATTATTCCCAATTTGGGCTGCACAATACTGTATATTGCAAAAGTTTAGCACTATTAGCTGATCCAATAATTTATATCACAGACACTTTACGAAGAGTGTAATCAGATTTGTTTATTTAGGTGATACATGTGAACTAAATGAGTTCATTGGTCATCCATCATTTAGAACAGAGCTTCTCAAAATTTTTCTGGCATACCTGAAATAACAATAATAGTGTTTCATTAGGCTAAATTACATTTATTTTAAGTGTCATTCACAGACTGTGACTGTCTTTTTTTTTGGTTTTTGCATGAAGCTATGAAGAAATGGTACAACACAGAGCCGGAGTGCTCTTCCTTCTGTCTGTTCTCAGCTGTGCAGACAGGGCAGGGCAGTCACCTGTCTGCAGTGGACAGCGCAGAATTGCGCTTCACTGTGGTGAATGAGGCGTTCCAAAGAGTTCTGTCACTGTTGATCACTTTTACCACTGCAGGCCCACAATGTCTCACACAGACTGCTTTCTGTGTGGTGCTGAATCAAGGTGCTGCACTGATGTTTCTAATTTTACACGAAAAGCGTGTGGGATCAAAGCGGAAGCGAATGCACACGCATTCTCTTCTCATATTTTTCCGATCTCCAAAGGGGTAAAAGTTAGATTCGAAAAGGAAAGGCGTGGGCTGATCATTGCCTCTTGCGGATTATTTATTATTTATTATTTATTATTTATTATTTATTATTTATTATTTATTATTTATTATTTATTATTTATTATTTATTATTATTTATTATTTATTATTTATTATTTATTATTTATTATTTATTAAATTATTATTAATAAATAAAAAAAGAAATATTTCTGGTCAGTTTCAAACTATTACATTGATTTTGTTTGGACCTTTCCCCATTCCAAAGAGAATATATATTATTTTGAGTTGCGTGATTGCTACAACAAAACAGGAAGGTGATTGCTGCTGTTCAAGTTCCTGAGTCTGTAAATGAGAACTAACCCTCTTGTCTCTCAAACATCGAATTATTACTTCTTTGTAACTTCCCTGTTCACGTCTATAATTTCTATTCATTAGCATAATATACCATACACCTCATATCTGAACTCTCCTCTTCCCACACATCAAAATAAAAAACTTAATTTCACGGAAGATTTAATGAATGACGCAAATCATTTCCATCTCAGTTTCATAATTAACTTTAATTATTGTCCACCTGCCTATAACCACTGCTGATTCCTGTAATCCCCGCTCATCAGCTTTTCAAATGTCACTCGTAATTTTTCACCTTTTCTGCAATCAACCTCTTGTTTTTTTTAATTAATAAATTTATATATATATATATATATATATATATAAATAAATTTTTTTAAACATAATTTTTGTGTATCAGTTGAAGAAAATTGCATGCTATGATTTGCTGAGTGCGCCGTTGGTCACGGCTATCTCTCAAAGTGACATGTCTTTTGAATAATCGTCTGTATTTAATTGGATGCAGTGAGTTGCCATTTTGAACGCTTCAGTTTGCAGAAGATGTAAAGTGCTCTGATCTAGAAATGTGATGAAAGGTGAAGAAATTAACTTGCCATTTTGAACAACTATAGAGCTGCTTCACCCACGTGATGTAATTTGCTGAGGACACTATATTGGCAGGGGCGCTATGGAAGTAATGAATGGCAACGAGCCTTAGGTTTTGCTTCTGAAGTTTAGCTTTGAAGCCATAAATCTTGAACGAATCCGATTCAACTTTACCGACCCCTTACCTGGCACTAGGGGTGTTCATGGTTAACCGATTAACTGATTAACCATCACTAAATGTTTATCCGAGAAGACATTTTGTCCGATTAACTGGCGCATTTCATTTATTATATCCCATATATCATGTGGGTCTGCCCAACCACATATGCTTTGTGGATCTGAAGAATGCTTTTGACCGTGTCCCTCGTGATGTCCTTTGGGGGGGTGCTCCAGGAGTGTGGGGTTCGGGGCCCTTTGCTCAGGGTTGTTCGTTCTCTGTATGACCGGAGCAGGAGCTGTGTTTACATTGCATGCAGTGGCAGCAGAGGACAGCGTGTTTTCCAGTCTTCGTCGTTGGATTAAAAGGCCTTAACCTGCGCTAGTGCAAGGGACGTCTGACCGCTGTGCGTGATGCGCGGGTTGACCCACGGGTCGGGTTATAAAAGCTGGACCCCTGTCTCGTCCAGAGACATGTGCACCTTTACTTTAGGCACGTCTAAATAGGTTAATTTCTCCATATATGCGTCGGATTGTAATAAAACACACGTCATTTTACATCTTAACATGCAAAGAACGTGACTATTGCTATTTTTAATAGATGTGTAGCGGGTTGAAAAAGTAGATACTAGGTCTTGATAACACCAATAACATGCATGATACAGTGCATGTGGCCTAGTGACAGTTGCGTTTGTGATGCACTAAATGGCATAGGTAGCTCTGTTTTTGGTAGCCTACTGTAGGCTACTATATGTTTAATATAATTAGAACCAATTGTTGTAATGGCATTTATTTTAAGATAGTTCTCGTTTAATCCTTCTTTAGTGCTTTTTAGACCTGGTTTAGACTAGTTCTGTGTGGTTAAAACCTGAAGTTGGCCTAGTTTTAATCCAGACCTATTCTAGACTAGGCCTGATAGTCCTGATAGAAGACCTGCTTTAGTACTGCTTTATATCTTATCCATGTTTTTCTGGTAGATATAGTTTGTCTTGGTTTAAACCTAGTCTTGGTCCAGTAGGGCTGCAAAGGTTATTCTAGTGTATCAAGAAAAATTCGATTACAAAAAAACTTGGATTATTATTTTATTGCTTGGATTTGTATTGTTCTAGTGCTTGAGTCCAGTTTTTAGTAATGTAATATTGTTATCATATTCTTACTTCTCTGAAAGTAAAGTAAGTCGATTGAGTCGAATTGAACCACTGTGAGTTGTTTGCAGATCTTACAGAAATAAAACATGAAATTGTGGTGCAATTTTGTAATCCGGCCCCTAGTCCTCAGAAAAATATAATTGGAGACCCCTGCTACAAAACAACAATCAGAGAGAATCATTTTTAAAATTCGAGACCGCCAGAATAATGTAATTCTAACCAAACAAGACCAAAAAACAATCTTCGACAAACAACTCTTCACCAAAATACCACAAAACAATGAACAAGAAACACAATCTTTCCTAGATACTCTTAATTTACCCGCCATGACCGAGGAGCATAACAAAAATTAGGGGCTGAAATAACTGAAATTCATAGTGCAATTAAAAAAACAATAAGGATCACCTCAGAGTGGGAGAAATAAAAAGATCCCCTCGCTCCCCTGCTTTTGTCTACTTTTAACTGGGCCACAAATTCCGATTCCCTCCAAGTGTGAAGGAAGCCATTCTATCCTTGTTACCTAAAGAGGGGAAGGATCGACTTAACTGTGCCTCGTGTAGACCAGTCTCTATTCTGGACGTGGACTATCGTATATACACTTCAAGTATGTCAAAAAGAATGGAACAAATGCTCCCAAGTCTAATTCATAATGATCAGACAAACAAATGACAAACGCAAAACAGCATACAATTATCTCTACACATTATGAACTATATACAAAATCAACAAAACAAAGCTGTAATAATGGGTTTGGACACTGAGAAAGCTTTTGACTCTGTTTGCTGGCCTTATTTATTTAAAGTGCTGCGCAAATTTCAAATAGATGATTCTGTAATAAAAAAATATTGGGGTTCTTTACGATAGGCCAACATCAAGAATAAAAATAACTGGTCATTTGACGGATCTACTGTGTTAGGCTGTGCCTGGTCCCCTTCTCTTGGTTGCTTTATACTTGGAATCATTGGCCCAATATATTAGACAATCAGAAACAATTCAAGGGGTTACAAATTGCCTGCTACGCAGATGATATCTTATTCTTTCTGACCAAGCCAGAGACACATACCTAAAGTGATGCATTTCCTTGATAATATTAGCCCAATGTCCGGATACAAATTGAATTTACAAAAAACTTTAATTCTAACCTACTGACAACTCCCTTTGACATATAGAGTGACCTACCCAATTAAATGGTAAACCGAATCCCTCAAATATTTAGGTGTGGTTCTCCAAGAACTTTTAGAGAAAAACTATACCCCAATTTTTTCCTCTATAAAGAAAGACCTTGAAAAATGTAACCTTTTTCCATATTTTAGTTTAAGCCAAAGCTTAAACTAACCACCATCCTACTCAACTTAGGAACTGTGTATTTGAGCCTCAAAACCCTGCCTTGGACATAATGGATGGATATCTTTGGAACATACTCCTGGCAGCTGGGAAGAAGGCCATCACTAAATAATGTATGACACAAACTGCTCCGACAATTAAGGACTGGACCGACAGCATAACCGATATACGCACAATGGGAAAAAAATCACCTAAATGTCTAAATTTATTCTTTTCTTAACTTGTGTTTGTTTTTGTTTTATGTTTAAAAAATTTATTGTTGTGCTGTCCATTGGTTGAGTGGTTAAGTCACAGCACACGTATGCCAGGCTCCAAGTGCAGCCGTTCGAATCCCGACGATTTCCTGCATGTCTTCCCCTCTCTCTCGTTCCCCATTTCACCCTGTCCTCTCCTGTCCAATAAAGCCTATGGGAAACAAAATCGTAAAAAAAAAGGTCAGTCACACGGGAGGAGCTCGGCGTAGAGCCACTGCTCCTCCATGAAAATCTGTGAAAACATGTCGCTCTAACTAGGGTTGTAATGATATGATACAATTCATATCGATATAAGACCTAACAATATGATGACAAAACGATTATTCAGTTCAGTTCAGTACAGTGATTTTGTATATGTATATGTATGTGTTTTTTTTTTTTTTTATGTAACCAATGCAGAGACCCTGGGTGATATTCACTCATGTCAATGTACTAAACACCCAAAATAATGTATTTATTTTTCCACAATCAACATTTCAAACTTCTTTTCAAACTACTTTCCCTCGTCAAATTAATACACCAATTAGCAATACACAACTTTAAAGTAACTTTGGCAATAGAGCTCCCCCTGCTGCTCCTTTGTGAAAATACATTGTCAGAAAATACACGCAAAAGCTATTTTTATCCCCCCCCCCTTTTTTTGTTTATATAATAAGACCATATAATCTGGCACATTTTACATGGCAAAATATAAAAAAAGAGCCAGGGTTTCTCCGCCGAGTCGTCTTCAGGTCTTCAGCAAATGTTGCAAGGGTGTTAATTAGTTAAGCTCTGACTACAGTTTTTAAGTCATTATGAGACGATGGTTAAATCATTCCTCAAATTACCCTCCAAAAATGAAGGGAAAAATACATTTTTCGCTTGATTATGTAAGGCAGGATTCAGTGCTACTCCATTTTGTATTAGAGATCTTCTTCGCCCGCTAATCTGGAGCTTTGTAAATCTGGTAAAATAAGTTTTTTTTCTTATGCCCTTGATAATTTGTACATCCCAAACAATCTACAATCTCTGAAACTTTGATAGTTTATAAAATTATGGCCAACGCAGTTAATTTCTATGGTGACGGTCTGCCACTACCCCTGCCTGTATGGAGTTTGACATTGCATTTCAGGATTGTGTCACAACATCTGAAGGAACTCTATACTTACGTTTATCCAAACTATAAGTAACCACTTCACACTTATTTTCTTCATACTCCTAGTCCATTAGAATTCCCTATGTAATTTGACATTAGCATATTCCTTTACTGCTACATTCACTTCTTACACGTCCTTTCTACTGACAACCCACTAAAAAACGTTATAGATGAATCAAGCTAACCCTCCTGTTGAAAATATAAAAAAAATAAAGTCTGTAGTGAATGGATCGTGATTACAGAGAGCGGACCCGCTGATTATCCTTTTGACGCTTTGACACTACGGTTTGATTGGCGTCTCAATATGTGGTGTCTGCACCGGGATTGAATGGGCCGTGATGAGCATAGAGCAAAGTCCATATGTTGCTCTGATTGGAAAAGTCAGAAAATCGTAATCTATACCTGATCAAATTCGATATATAAGTTTGCCTATTGACTTGTATGCCTTTGAATGACACTTTTGCACGCTTCCTGATAATGTCTGCCGCTTTTTGATACAGTATGTATCAACATGTTGGGCCAGACGTCATCATTCCTGTTTTTGTTCTGGTTTTGCCATATTCCTGGTTTGGTCCTTGTTTATGGCTGGTGTGGTCCTGGTTTAGTCTTTTTTAGCCCTCATTTAGTCCTAGTTTTGACCTGATGTAGTCCTAGTTTGCTCTTAGTTTAGTCATTGTTCAGTCTTTTAGTCCTGGTTTGGTCCCAATTTAGTTCCAGTTTGGTCTGTTTTTTTTTTTTTTTTTTTTTTTTAAGATCTGGTTTATTTTTGGTTCTGTGTTTAGTCCTGTTTTAACCTCTGTTTTTTTTTTTTAACTCCTGATTTGGTCCCAACTTACTTCTGGCTTTGTCCTAATATAAGGCCTGGTTTACTATTGGCGTAGTCTTGTTTCAGCCTTGGATAGACCTGGTTTAACCCCTCCAAAGATGCCTGTTGTATTTGTATACTTCTATTATTGCTTTCTGCAAATTTGTAATCATAATTTCTCTCCACCTTGAGGTACAGACATTACGTTCGTGTGTTTTGTGATTAATTGATTTCTTTCACTTTTATTACTCTCATCTTTTCACGATTCCAAACCTGCAGGCCCTAAAAAATGTTTTCAATTTTCTTGAACAAAATTACTTTGGAAAAAGGGATAAGCCAGAGGTTGTTGTTTCACTTGATTTGCAATTTCTTAGCTTTTATTTGACCAGATGTGCAGTCAAGTAAAACATCTCAAACATAAATGGCTGATGATGATGATTATTTTTTCAGTAAGGAGGTCGTGGGTTAGACTCCTGACTTGTTTGACAGTTCTGTTGGGTTACTCCTCTTGGACATCCATAATTTATTTTCTGAATATTACTTTTGTTGTTTTGCCTTGCGGTTCCCATTGTTACAGTGCCCCCCAGGGTTCACAACAACGAGTTGAAAAGCAAAACAAATGAACACAGACAACACAACAAATTATCCACAACATATTAAAAGAAAATCAATGTTCATTTTAATCAAATATTGAATTGAAAACAAAAATGTATATATATATTTGATCATATATATATATTTTTTTCAAAAACAAAAAAGGGAAAATGAAATTTTCCTTTTTTGTTTTAAATTTTAAGTTTCTATTTTGTGTTGCAGGCTTTTGGTTGTGTTGTGTTGCCAGGATATTTAGTTGTGTTAATTTGGTTTGCTTTTCATTTCATTGTTGTTGAAAATTCTCAGTCATTAAATCTGATTTTAAGGCTGATTTAAAATTGTGCCAGTCTATATTTTACTATGTATATAACTAGGTCTAAAGCAGGATTAATTAAGGCAATGTCCAGAACTAAACCCAGGGGCTGAAACAAGGACTCGAACCCGGGTTGGCAAAAACCCGGGCAATAACTCAAACCAGGATAAGGGATTTAGGGAAATTAAACTAGGCCTGGGCTAAAGCCCTGGGTAATTGAATAAATGCAAGCTATTAAAGGTCTATTAAAGGTCTAATGCCGTACTGAGGAACATTCTGGGCAAAGCAATAACATCTCCATGGAGACATGCAGGTGGCGTACCCTCTACCAGAAAAGTTACTTACATTTTAAATCAGGCTAAACCAGGGGAGTAAACCTTGCATGTATTGATATTTCTTTCTGCACTCCTCTCTAAATATATTCAAATTTGTGCTAAATACTTCACACACTGAAATAAAATAAACCCTGTCTTGGTTTTGCCTGGTCACTGGAGCTTGATTAGATTGTATTGTCGACCTTGCCTGTCTTTCCTCCCATTTTAAAACAACAGCCCTCCAAACTGATTAAATCCAATTAGCGCCACCTCCTACTTGAATGGCTGTGATTGCATGTAGGGAAGGAGGCTTGGTGCTTTTCATTTAGCTGTATGCGTTTAGCCGTTTTACATTTTAATATCTTAACATGATTCTATGCGGTCTCACCTTTCAGTTTGAAGGATGGCACAGCTCCAAAGTCATTTGACAGTTCACTGAAGCAAAAGTTTAAGTTTACGGGCAAAGTCAAGCTATGTGGAACTTTAAATTGGTGGTGCAGTTTTGTAGCTCAATAGCACAAATCGACCAAACAAGGTCTAAGCTGGGTCTAAAAGCTGGCCTGGGGAAAGCCAAGTTGAATGCACTTCTGATACTGACCACTGAAACTGGAAACACCACACTGGTGCCCAGGAGTTGAACCCCAGGAGTTGAACCCCAGGAGTTGAACCCCAGGAGTTGAACCCCAGGAGTTGAACCCCAGGAGTTGAACCCCAGGAGTTGAACCCCAGGAGTTGAACCCCAGGAGTTGAACCCAGGAGTTGAACCCCAGGAGTTGAACCCCAGGAGTTGAACCCCAGGAGTTGAACCCCAGGAGTTGAACCCCAGGAGTTGAACCCCAAAACAGTCTTAGTCTTGATATTAGGGCTGCAACGATTACTCAAGTAAATAGAGTCATTCGATTACAAAAAAGCCACCCTCTCCTCTGTTGCACTTTGAAACAGCCAATAAATCCATGGAAACGGCACGGAGGACCGGGATTTTGTAATAATAATCTGTTGTGAAACAGAAGGTCCGCGACGACACGGAGGCCAAAGTGAACGGCACGCGGAGCCAACGCCACAAAACGACAAAATGCTAAATGCAGAGCCACCGCTCAAAACACCAGGATCACTGGTCCCACCCAACATAAAGTTTTACAAACAAATGTCTTATTTTAAGTGACATGACATAAACGCAAATTAATTCTTAGCTACTGTAACCGTTTACAATGTGAATTAGTCCTTTTATATATATTCTTTACATACAAACATAAAAGTTCGGACTGGTGAAGGGGAATGTTGCTGTTTTGGGGACATACTTATGTGGAATTAAGAATAATATGTGTTATTTTAAGCAGAATCTCCTTATTTGTTTTTTGTTTATTACTTTGAACTATAACGTTTGTTAAAAAAAATATACATTTTTAATTAATTAATATTATCAATATGCTTTTAAATGGTTTACGGAATGTACAAAAAAAATTAACCGATTGATTACTTGATGATTAAAATAACCGAAAGCTGCAGCCCTACTTGATTTAGTCTTGGCCCAGTCCTGATTTAATCCTGGTTCAATCCTGGCTCATTCCTGGCTCATTTCTGGTCTAGTCCTTGTTCAGTCTCGTTCTAGTCCTGCTTAATTTCTCAGTTTAGTCATGGTTCAGTCCCTGGTTCACACCTGGTACAATCCAAATCAATATTATTTTGGTCATGATATATCTTCATTTCTTAGAGATACTGACAAATTTGTCTCTATAAAATCTATATATTCCAACCCTGTTCCTGCTTTGATTACTTTGTCCGTGTCACTTGTTGGACAAACCCTTGTATTCCTGACTGCAGCTCATTTTGTGTTAAATATTTAATGACTGCAGCTGCTCCCTCATCTGCGCACGGAAAATCATTATTGTTGTTCTTTATGTCCCTCTCCTTATCACTGATTGGTCAAATGAATGCTCTCTGCGTTTGAATAAACCACTCCAAATTAATAGCCTCCCACATTTGACGTAGAACGGTAAAATGACATGGTTTTGCATGTGTGTATGTATGTATCCTTTCTGTTGCTAATATTTGGCATTGTTTTGCATGTGTAAAAATGGAAATGTTGAAAAAAAATATTAAAAAATATTGTTTTGTATTTCACATCCCAGATAAATACATTCTGATATTACGTTATTTATTTTGTATTTTTTATTTATAAGTGAAAAGTTAATTTGTGAACTGAACTTCAACTTAAAATAAGTTCGTGGACCATGATATGGATTTTAACATTGGTATTGGTCAAAAAAAATCTGATAAATCCATGTGTTGGACCATCCCTAATAAAGACAGTCACAGGCATGTCTGAGCACATTTCTGATTTAAAAAATATAATGGCAAATGTAGTGTTTGGCAGGACAATCGCATAGAGGTCCAGGAGGATTACAATTTGAGAGAAATCTGAAATCTGAAGTGTGAAACTAATCCAAGAATCCCATGCATTTCAGAACAAGTTTGTAGAGGTCTAACTCGGGGACATTTAGGTCTCAGAGAGGACATTATACTACCTACAACATCATTTGTACTTTTCTTATTGCAATCATTCACATTAAAATTGTGATCTAATTCTGCTTAAATGGACTCAAACAGATTTTAGTTTCTGTTTGCAGAGTTACATAATTCAGACAGTGTTTAAGATTAGTCAAAATGAGCAAATTATATACTAATAATCAATAATACTAATAATATCAAAAGCATTGGAACAACTATTGCCCATTAAAATTGCCTTTTTGTTTAGATTGCAACTAATATTTCAGCCCTTCAAGATGGTCATGTTTGTCAGTATCCCATAGGCTTTCCATTCCAGAATTTGATTTACCATTTAATTTGATTTGAAAATGCACTTGATTTGAAATAAATGTTGCCATCTCTTTCTCTGCATGTTTCTATGACCTGATATTGCCGATGCCATTTCCTCCATCTCTGTAGGCGTAAACACTTCCCTTTCGCCTCATATACTTTACATTAGTGTGACATTCAGAACCATGCACAACCTCATCGCTACCAGCCTGGAGGCATGGAAAAAAAAAAAAAAAATCATTTAAAAACTCCACACACCTGCCATTTTTCACCCTTTTCTCGCTCAAAGCTTCTAAATGTGGCCTATATTACGTCTTCATTGGGTCCGAGCCGAAAGGGGACCGTGTACAAGTGAATTACATGGAAAAGAACAAAACGACTCCAGGCTAAAACATCCATCTATAAAGGCAATAGTGGCAAAAGGTGATGGAAAACACTACTTGGGTCATTTTAAAAACAAATGCACATTTAAACAAAATGATTCAAATCACGAGGAAGAGCGGGAGGAGGAGCAGCAGCAGGAGGAGCAGCAGCAGGAGGAGCAGCAGCAGAGGAGCAGCAGCAGGAGGAGCAGCAGCAGGAGGAGCAGCAGGGAGGGCAGGAGGAAGAAGAGTAGTAGGACTAGGAACAGCAGGAGGAGTAGGAGCTGTAGTAGGAGGAGGAGCAGGAGGAGGAGGAGGAGCAGGAGGAGGAGGAGGAGCAGGAGGAAGAAGAGTAATAAGACTAGGATCAGCAGGAGGAAGAAGATTAGTAGGAGCAGAAGGGGCAGCAGCAGGAGGAAGAAGAAGAAGAAGAAGAAGAAGAAGAAAGTCCTTGACAAACATGAATCCTTTTCCGCATGGTTACCTCTCCACAGATCTGACGTTACACTCCACACATTCCAGTTAAATCAATAACACCTCCATGGAGACGAGGAGGCGCACACGTCGCAATAGTGCACCTTCAGTCTGTATGAGTTCAGGTTGGAAACATACAGCGGGATAATGGATCCCAAATTATCAGGGAAAACATTTGTGGATTTTTCCTTTCTTAAGTTTAATTTTTTTTTTTTTTTATTGAATAGAAGGCAATCTATAGAGGAAAAGGTGTTCCTGCTCCATCTAGGACACGAGCACATAAACACAAGGAGGTGCAGCTCGACTTTACAGCCCTACGGAGAGCGCGTCTCCCTGTATCCGCCCACGGCCACGTCCCTCTGCGGCGATGGAGCCTGGGTAAGCACCACCAGCTGAGACCCTGCATCATTATTTATGTGAGCTCATAAAGGCAAAAGCTAAACTCTCCATAAATCACACAAGGAGGCGCAGGGAGGGGGGCAGGGGGGCAGGGTGCAGGGGGCGCTGTGAGGCTCGTATTTTCATGCTTAAATATGCTAAACCATGTTATCATGGCTGTGGTGCTGGTTCACTACTGCGCTCCAAGCTGGTCCCTTGGTACGCGCGACACCTGTAATAATGAATATAATCTCTGTATTTTTTGCTTTTTTAATTTAAGTTCATGTTCACTTCATAATTTCTGACATTTCAAACTCAAAAAGCTTGGTACTTGATTGCAATTTTATTACCACAATGATAAAAAAACACATTTAACACAGAATAATGACCACATAGTCTTGCACTGGATCTGATTTAGAAAGGTTCATCTTTTGTTTAATTTTGTAAATTTTTTTCCGCTTGCTTAATGCTTAATTTAGTATCAATTAATAGATGTTTTATCTTATTTGTTTCCATTTTTCTACAACTGTACAGGCATGTAAATTACACCAATAAGTAACGTTTTGTATGTTTTGGAATACAGACACATGCGGCAGCCGTGTCCTTGAGCAAGACACTTTCGCCCGCCTTTCTTACGCATGACTGTAGTGTGCGAGCGATTTGGCTCGAATTGTTGTTGTACTTGTTATTGTTTTTTTTTTTTTTTTTTTTTTGTTTTTTTTTTTTTTTTTTTTTTTTTTTTTTTTTTTTTTTTATTTTTTTTTTTTTTTTTTTTTTTTTTTTTTTTTTTTTTTTTTTTTTTTTTTTTTTTTTTTTTTTTTTTTTTTTTTTTTTTTTTTTTTTTTTTTTTTTTTTTTTTTTTTTTTTTTTTGTTTTTTTGTTTTGTTTTGTACTTGTTAAAACGGTATGATCATATCTTTCTCCGTCGCTGTTTACACGTCGAAAGCAAACCCGTGCTCGTCGAATGTTGAATCTGTGGCTTTAGAGTCACTGCAGCGGTAATCATGTTTCTATTCCCTACGGCTGTGCTCGGTCCAGCTGCTCCCCTCCTCTCTCATTGCCTCTCCTCCTTTTCTCCTCTCCTCTTCTTTCTCCTCTTTTCCTCCCCTGTTTCCTCCCCTCTGCCCCCTTCTCTCGTTTCCTCCTCCCTCCTCCATCCCCTTCTTGTCTCTCTTATGTCAAAATGATGTTCTCTTTTAACAAATCTCATGTCTTGTGTCTTGGACCTGGTTTTAGTCTTGGGTTTCACTAGGTCCAGTCCTGGTTTAGTCCTGGTTTAGTCCTGGTTTAGTCACTGGTTTAGTCCTGGTTTAGTCCTGGTTTAGACCCGGTTGGTTTGGTGCGTCTCTTGAGGGATGTTCTTGGTTTGCAGTGGTCAGTGTCTATCAAAGGAACTTAAATCATGAATGACCCAGGTCCGTCTAAAAAAACAGAACTAACAACCAAGTCTTAAATCCTGGTACAAACCTGGGTGAATCCTGGTTTTGACCTGGTTTTTGACCCGGTTTGGTGTGGCTCATATTTACAGCGGTCTATCTGCTGTGCTTTAATCCTGATGTAAAGCCGAGGCTCCTGTTTCGTGAGGGTTGTGTCTCGACTTCTCCCTACTTTTTTTCCGTTGTTTGGAGGATTATACTGCAAGTTTTTTATTTATTTTATTTTTAAAAATAATCTTACTTTTGTAGACCATATACTCGATATTCTAATTCTAATGATATGCATCTCTCCAAAACAACAGTTGGGATCCTCTCCCTTTTTCGATATATAAATCCCCTCGCTCTGTCTCCTCCCTCCTTCCCCTCTCCCCTCTCTCCTCTCTAGCCTCTCCCCCGCTCCTCAGAGACAGAGAGACCTGACGGAGGAGTAGAATCAGTGATTATGTCTGCGCTGGGGGCTCAGTCGTCTCTCTCACCTCTGGATCTCTTCACTCCCCCAGGTCTCTCGCTCTCTGTACACGACGTCATGATGGTTTTCTCCACAGACCTGCAGGTTTGAAATGGCATTTTAAAGCACTCCAGATGTGCCGACCTGTGGCTTCTTTTACAAAACCCCACGACAACACAAAAGATGTGTGCGTGAAGTACATGCAACAGCTGACGTTAGCTATGAAAAACTAACCAAAACATTTGATTAAAGATTACAGTTATAGCTCCACTTTTACACCTTGTTTTTTACTGATTGAACTTTTTTGCATCTTTTTTGTATATTTTAGGGAAAGAAAACTTGTATTTATGACGTAAATGGCTGTATTTCATATTCATTTTGTGTAGGGAGTGGTTTAACAAAGAAATATTGTTAAATAGTGATAATATATCACCGAATATCATGTGTTGTATTGTATTACAAAATCTTTATCGTGAGTGCATGTTTTTCAAGGTTTTTTTAATAGAAAATAAAACACCTATAATTGAAATAATTTCAAAATGGATACATTTAAAGTGTGGAAACTGTGGAACTTTCTTGGCATAATGGCACCCCACCAGAAAAGTGACCCTTTAAAACGGCATAACATGAAATGCAGATTAGAAACAGATTGACAAACACACACAAAGAAAAAGACTTATCATTGTGCACTGTTAATTCCCATAATATCTAACTCGCCATGTTACAAATGTACTTTCTAAATATTGCCCCAGTTGGACTCGGTGTAAAAATACTTGCCAGGAGGAGCTTATGGGGTTAATCCTGTTAGCTTGTAGTAGCTTGTCATTTCTCATGTCGTTACAGAATCGCACATCTCAAAGCTAATCAACATGCTCGAAATGTTTGGGCCCCAAGATATTTACATTTGGGAGAGACTTGCCAAGAAATACTGTTCAATGTGGGTCAAAAAAAACCAACATATATATAGTAGTTATCAGCCAAATCATTATGGGCATTTTTCAATATTGTGCCTGGACCTGGTTTGGACCTGGTTGGACCGGGTTTGTGGTTTGGGGTGGCCTCAGTTTGCAGTATTTATCTGAGTTTCTTTTAGACCTGGTTTTGTCCCTCTACAGACCTTAGTTTGTCTTGATTTAAGTCTTGGTTTAGACTTAGACCATGGTAAAAATAAGCCACTCCAAACTATCTGTCACTTAAGTCCTGATTTTGTCTTGGTTTAGTTCTGATCTGGTCCTGGTTGAGTCCTGCGGAAGGAGCAGTGTCCTCCCCTTTTCTCCTCATAATCAAAACCATTGCTAATTCCATTGACACACTAGTCATTATAAATACACACATAATTTAGTATTCCACGCTTAAAATAGACCGTCATTTCCCATTTCTTTGTCACGGTTTGAGATAAATTTCCTTTTGGTCATGGTTCACCTCTAAATCTTTCTCTTTACCTGCGCTCTGTCAGTTCTTATTAGGTTTTATAGCTGTGAAGAATGAGGTTTTCCATGAGGCATGCGTCGCTTTAGTCAACTGTGACTAAACAATACAAAGATGGCACACAAACAGACACGGCTCATTCTGCAACGAGGGTGCTTCTATCTTTGTGACAGAAATGGAATAATGTTTGTAAAATATACCACCTTCTGTCCAAAGAAATTCTCGTAACCCTTGAACATAAATCATTTTGTGATTGATTTACCCTTTAGCGGAGGACTTTCCCAATTCAAATTTAAGTTGTTTCTGAGCTCTTTGGAGTTCAAACAAATGGCTGGGTTCTTTTGTGAAACTGCAATTTTGGCTTCTGTTGTCTGATTTACCATAAGTAGAAACAAGCCATGCACAGAGGGAAATCTGATTTAAAATCCTTCCTTAAATATGAGAAGTAAAGCTGCTGTTGGAAGTATGAAGTATATTGAGCATTCGTTGGGTTTTGACATTTCTCAAAGCTGAAGCCAATATCACTAAGAATAGATTTAGGGACTTATAATAAAGTACACAAAAAATTCCAGGCGGAATGCAGACAAAAAGCCTATTGAAATGTTGTGAACTTTAGGATTCTTTTTTTTATTCAAGGGTTTGGAGCACACACTGATTCTGATTCATCCCAGAATGCTTGATTTGACTGAAAATAAGTGGGTTATAGTGTTCTCTTTATGTTTTACATTCCCAGGAGCTTGGTAGTTCCCAATAGGCTGACAAAATGGAATAGGAAATTTGAACGACTGCTCCAAATTAAAAACACTTATTTCTAATGTATCAGATAGACATACTGCTTTTTTCATGCACTCATTTAAAACTGTTTTTGTTGAATCATTCCTATTTTTCATCCATACTTTCACCTGTAATAAGTTTCTTTCACCGTATATGGCCCTTTGTCTGCTGTAGTATCAGTGACTGTCTGTTTATGGGTCCTATAGATGTATAAAATGATCGTCTCAATCTCCGTCTCCTCTGCCTTCTGAATAATGCATCTGGTGTTTGAGCAAAACAAGAAAAATGGTGAGGGGGAGAGAAAGGGAGCAGAGGGAGGGAAAGATAAGCATAAAAGAAATGGAGGAGAAGGCGTAGTGAGGGAATAGAGGGGGAGAAATAGAGGATGGAGGAAAGAGGGAAGACCAGGGGAGAGAGAGAGTTAGGGGAGAGGGAACAGAGAAAAAGGGAGGTGAAAGAGAGAGAGGAAAGAAACAGTAAAGAGTGGAGAGAGTACGGCCGGAGGACAAGGGGAAGAAAGGGAGGAAAGAAAGAAGAGGTAAAGAGAGATGGAGAGGTAGCGTTTGTAAGATGAATGACTCCGGAGCAGAGGCATCTCAATAGCTGTGCATTGTGACACGGGATGAAGATTTGCTGAAGAAAAATGGCGTGATTAGAACATAGTCAGAGTGCAGTGGCTGGGGAGGGAAGGTAGGGGGCACTGTTTGTCCTTAGACTGTGGGGAATTCATATGATTTTAAAACCTTAAGGGTTTTTAGATGCCATTTTTAAATCAGTGTGGTTAAAATGGTCCTTAATCAGGTTTAAAGTGTCACTATGTAACTGTTAAGGAACCAAGCCAAGTTACAAGTCAGATCTGTGAAGAGGCGAACCCGCTCACTGTAAGAATGCATGTTTTTCAAGGTATTCGTAATCACATAAACACCTGTTTTGAATAAATGCAAGCTTTAATGCCATATTGTAGAACATTTTCTGAGCAGTGACATCTCTGTAGAGACAAGCAGATGGATGAAGCCCCACCACAAAAGTTACACATCGCACCTTTTAATAATGTCATTATATCAAGTGACTAAACATGCCTTTATTTGTCCTACAAGGGGGAAATTCCAGTGTTGCAACAAAGGGTACAGAAACAGATTATGCACAGTATAATAATAAAAACAGATAAAAAACAAAATGTTAATAATAATAACACTCTTATTTACAGCTGTCATGTGGACAGAAAATATTGCACCAGGGATGATTGACAATGTGTCACAGTATTGCACAGGAGTATAACTGTATTGCACATGATTATGAAAGCTGAATGACATGTTCAGGACTAACAGTGTTTGTTGTAAAGTCTGACAGCAGCAGGAATGAAAGACCTGCGAAACCTCTCCTTCACACAGCGTGGGGGGATCAGTCTGTCACTGAAGCTGCTCTCCAGAGCGGACAGAGTGTCCTGCAGGGGGTGAAACTCATGGTCCAGCATAGACGTAAATCAGGAGTTAATACATTCTAAACCAGGACAAACCTCTTTACTTTAACAGTAAAAGGTGGACTAAATCAGGATTAAAGCATGGATTTCATCAAGACTAGAGATTGACTGATACGTTTTAAAAACAATTTTCATAGCTGATACCGATTGCTTTGAATCCAGAGAAACAATGGCCATTAAGCTCTGCCAATATTTTGTGCCGCCAATTTTAATAATTTGTAATTTAAATTGACTGTTTTACCATAAGAGCAGTGTAGTCACTTTTGTGCAGTGCTCTCTTCGCCCTAAAGCTTGCAAGGCAAGTTTATTTGTAGAGCACAATTTGTACCCCGGGCAATTCAAAGTGCTTCACACAACAGGGGAAAAATGCATTAAAATCCTAAAGATATGACAGAAATCACAGTTTAAGACATAAAAGAGAGTGCAAATGGAATATTTTTAGTCATATACACAGCTAAACAAAATTGTTTTTAGCTTGGATTTGAACATTGCCAGAGTAGAGGCCTGTCTCACATCGTCAGGAAGACTGTTCCAGATTTTGGCTGCATAAAACTTAAACGCAGATTCCCCATGTTTAATCCTGACTCTGGGCACCAGCAGGAGGCCGGTACCTAAGGTCCTCAGAGTCTGAGATGGTTCATATGGCACTAACAGAGCGACTCTGGAGGTGACTGCTAACACTTTCTCTTTGTTTCTGTGGGCCAAAGACGATGATTTCAGTCTTGTCTGAGTTCAGATGGAGAAAGGTGTTTTGCATCCACACACTGATCTGTTGGATGCAGTGAATCCACTGGTCAATATTCACCTGTCGTCAGGGAAACATAGATCTGAGTGTCGTCTGCATAATTGTGATAAGGCACATTTTCGCTGCGTATTAACTGAGTTAACTGCAGCATGTAGAGGGTGAACTAAAGGGGTCCCAGGATTTACCCTTGCAGCACCCCACAGGTCAGGGGCATGTGGTCTGAGACACAGTTGCCAATTTCAACAAAGTACTTCCGGTCTTCCAGATAGGACTTTAACCAGTTTAGGGCAGTGCCAGTGATGCCCACCCAGTCCTCTAATTTCTGTAAGAGGATCTCATGACCGACAGTGTCAAGAGCAGTCTCAGTGCTGTGATGAGGTCTAAAACCTGACTGGAAAACATTGAATGAGTTGTTTATTAAGAGGAAATCAGTGAAGGATTTTACCCCAAATTGGCAGATTATAGATGAGCCGGTAATTACTCAGTACTGCGGCATCAAGACTGCTCTTCTTTAGGAGAGGCTTTATGACCGCAGTTTTCAAAGACATTGGGAATGTTCCAGATTGAAGCGACATGTTAACTATGTGAGTGAGTGGTGCTAACAAACTGTTCAGCACTGACTTTAGAAATCTGGTGGGTAACACACCGAGGCAGCATGTAGATGAACACAGACTGGTGATGATCTCCTGGACAGTTTTGTCAGTTACAGGTGCAAAGTGAGTCAGCTCTAACTGTGTAGGTGGTTTTAGGGTTATTTTTTGCATTGTTGAATTAATAGCATTTTTAATGCCCTGAACTTTGTCATTAAAGAATAATGCAAAGTCATTACATTCAGCTGTGGGGAATGAGTTCTAACGGCAGCTGAGCTGGAGGGTTTGTTAAGCTGTTTACTGTGGAAAACAGGACACGCAAGTTGTTACTGCAGTTTCCAATTATTTCAGAAAAATATCCTTCCCTAGTTTAGAAATAAAATCTGTGTTCTTTAGACAGGAGTTCAGCTAAAACAAATGATTGGTCTTAAGAGTGAAGGCCAATAGCCGATACGTGCAAAAGTGCAAATATCGGTCTGATATATCGGTTGAGGAATAGGAAGAGAGAGGGGAAATCGCTTTATCTCTCATCAAGACTAATCCTTGTTTTGTTTTCAAGCAGCACTAATATGTTCCCCAGTGATCCCGTACCAAAATCTGAGAATAGTTTTGCATAATTACTTTATTTTGAGATTTTCTAGTTTTCTTTCTAGTTTTCTCTTATTTTACTTTGATTACTAATCTTCATAATATAATGCAAAATGTGCTGATCGGAAGAGTTAAGCTATTGACTCGCTCCTCCTAATGTCAGAAGGTTGAAGGTCAAATTCCCTGTGATGTTTTGCAAAGACTCCGGCAGAGTGCTGTTCTGTTGATCTCGGCCTCGTGATGAAACAAAGAACTATTATATTAGTGAATGTGCAGCGTATGGACGGTTTTTAAAGCGAGTTACTGAGTCACCTGATGCTTTTCAAGTTCTTTACTCTTTAATCTTTCATTACTTTGGCTTTGTGTCTACAATTAATCAAATTTTAACCCAATTAATTAAACCCAATTTTCTTGGGTCATTTTGAGATCTATGTGGTTTATAGCAGAGTTTAGAGAAAGAAATTTGTCTGTAACTGCAGATATATTTAGTAATGTAAAATCATTTATTTGCAGCTAAATATAAAAAGTGTCTCAAGCTTTATTAGATTTAAATTAGGTTTATTAATGTGACATTTACCGTTATTCTGCCTCTTAACAGTGAATTTAATGGCTAAGACTTTGTTTGCACAACAGTCTTTTTGATAGACTTAAACTATTGAAGTGCATTTACGAGCTTGAGCCTATTTAATGCCTTTGCGACGCTGTCGTTAATATGCTTAAATTCCGACCATGAACGCCGCTTTTCATTTACATGGCAATGTGAGTCCAGTAAACATGGATACAGCCATAATCACTTTACAATAGCCAATGAGAGAACAGAGGCAATGTTTACATGTTGGTAGCATTTCCTGTGATAAGCGCTAACTAAAGTGAACGAAAGAAACAAAGCATCAAAATGGACACTTTCACAGCACTCACCGCTCAGACAGGCCCCCACAGATCACAACTCTTCACAAATAAGATTTATTTTAATTCTGACTTCAAACAATTGTCTGTAGAGAATATAATCCTGCATGTTGTTTACATTTCTGACCTAATTGAAAGCATTTTTATTTGGAAAAAATAAAACCAAATAGGAAATCATAATTGGCCAAATGTGGAAAAATAAATCGTTCACATTTTTTGTCATGTCACCCAGCCCTACTTGAAAGTGAAGTGCTGTCCAAGTAATATAAGATCACCTCTTTGTCCCACAATGGGGAAATTCCAGTGTTGCAACAAAGGGTACAGAAACAGATTATGCACAGTATAATAATAAAAACAGATCATTTACAAAAAGAAAACTCTTATTAAAAAAACTCTTAGAAAAAAACTCATTTTTTTCAGATATAGATAGATGTTTAGAGCATTTGGTCTTTCCTGGTCTCTCTTTGGTGGAATTTATAAAGGAAATAAGTGTCAGTAAAAGGTCGTAGAAGTATAAGGCTAAACCAGGACATCAGCTTGTGGGTGCAGAAGAAATGGAACCATTGTTTACTGTGGGCCACATTGGATTGAAAACATTAACCAAGCTCCAGGCAAAATGGGCTTGAAGCACAATTCATGTTAAGCGGGAGATGCATCAAGCGCAAGTAAACATTTTGAATTCAAATATTTATGTGTTTACTGTATGAGTCTGAGAAAATAATATAATTGCTTGACTGCTGTGGGCCAGAGCGTCCTAATTTAGTTTTTCCTTGGTGCCGGGAGGGTTTTGTTTGGTTTAGGTCTGTTTCAGTACTGGTTTAGATCTTGTTTATGATTCCAGATTAGTATTTTCTATTCCTTTTAGGATCAGAATTGGAATCAGAAAACGGTGTATTGCCATCATCAGTGAACAAAATTCACAACACAGGAACTTGTTTCGGCATGAAGATTTTAAGGCCTGGTTTTAAGACCTGACAGTCCTGGGTTAAACTGGCTAGAGTCCTGGTTTAGAATTTATTAAGACCTTGCAGTGTTATGGCTGTGTTAGTCCTGCTTTCATCCTAGTTCAATTCTGTAGTTGCATCAGGCATTGTGTACAATGTAGGCCCAATGTTATCCTTGACACCTAATTCCGTCCTGTTTTAGTCTCTGTTTAGTCCATATTTACTCTTTCAACAAAACTTCTTCTCTAAACTTGCTCCAACAATTTCCAGTTCATTTATTCATTGAAATAATCATCCAGCCAATATTTATCCGTCTTTTGAATTTCACAGATCCCTGGTTAGCCTTGGATGAGCAATGCTAGTTCTGGTTTAGCCTCTTCTGATTCACATTAGCATTCTGTGAGTCAAATGGCCTTATTTTTTCAGCTCTCTCCAAGAGGGAAATTGATATGGACCTCAGGCTCGCGCATGTCAACGATCGCTTGAATAATATGACCCTGTTGTCTGATTAGCATAGCACAGAAACAAACAAGAGTGTACTGCTGTACAAATAGCCACTGTTATGCTTGTGCTGTGTTGTGAAAGCCTGGACTCCAAAACGTGACTGGATTTGAGTCTCAAGTTATTTTCTGAGTGAAATGGTCTTCAATTAGACAGTAATTTAGAACAATCTGCCTAATATTTTCATCTATTAGTTCACAAATGTTCCTTCCTTGGCCTGGACTAAATTGGGACAAAACCAGGATTAAACCCAGATTGAAAACCCCCACCAGAGATTAATTGAACTAGAACGCGCAAATCGGGGCATCACCTACCAAGACTAAAGAAAGAATTAAATGACCAATTTAAAGGACTCAACCAGGACTTAAGATCTCAATCATGTCTTAAAGCACCTCCATAAATTCTGAGATTCTAACTGCTGTTGACTGGCAAGCAAACCCAGGGCAAAATTAGTACCAGAACAAAACCCAGCCTAAATCACATCTAAACCAGTTTTAAACCAGGACCACTCCCACCCTGGTTTACAGGGGTCCTGTTGTGAACAGTGGCATCAGCGTTTTCCCAGGCTGATGCTGGCAGATTTTCTCACCTCGGTTTGACCCTCGTCAGCACCCGTCCTTGTCAGCAGCTTTAGCACTGCTGCATTGGTGCACCTTCAGGAACACTTTAGACTCCAGTGTTAGGAGATCAAGTCTGCTCTGGCGATGTCGTCACATCAGATTTTTGTGTTGCAATGAGTGTGAGGAGAAACATCACAATTTTACATTTATTCACAATCACTGAGACCAGGGCTGGGTGTTGCCCAGTATCTGCTGGTCAGAGGTGACATAAGTACTAAAGTTCAGTACTCAAGTGAAAAACATGTACCTGTCTAGAAAATAACTTTGGCAAAAGGGTACAAAAGTACACCATCGTGAATGTACTTCAAGTAAGAAATATTTATGCGTTTAAAATGAATGGGTAGTATGAGTAGAATTGAAAGGAAAAAAAGCCAAGCGTGATACATGACTCTGGCGCTCACAGTTGTGCCTTGGCTTTGAAAAAGGAAAAAAAAAATTTATTCAAACAAAAGTAAGGAGCCCGTTTTGATATCGTAAGGAGTAGAAAGTACAGATACTGTGCTGCCCGGTGGTCGAGTGGTTAAGGCGGTAGTACACATGCCAGGCTCCATGTGCAGCCGGCCGCAGTTCTAGTTCAAATTTTGACTCCAACAGTTTACTGCATATCCTCTCATCCCCATTTCATACTCGGTCTAATAAAGCCTACGGGCCAAAAAATCATTAAAAAAACAAACAAACCAAAAAGCATAAAATAAAGTACATATACTCTTAGCAGAAATATGAATACTCAAGTAAAATATAAATACCTGACAAATCTACTTAATTACAGTAACAAAGTACAAATACTTTAGTTATTTGCCACCTCTGCTGCCGACAGAAGGTCCTTTTATATCCCGGAAGGCTTCAGGTTTAAACCCAACAGCATTCAAGAATGGGTCAAATACAGAAGACTTAAGCAGATCAATAGATTAACATCATACATTTTGTTTGCCATGGGACAATATATTCTATTCTATAAAAAAATAAAATAAAATCATAACTCTTGGTATTATAATAAAAGTATTTTCCAACATACTTGGCTTACAGACATGATCTTCCATAGAATTGGATGCATGCATTTTCGTTCCTAAACCATGAGAATAGTCCTGATGACGACACATATGTCCAAAGGAGCTCCACCATCTCCTCTGGGCCACGAAAAGCGACCAAAATCAAGAAAGATGAGACAACGAGGATGCGTGAACGCCAAATAAATAATCCGATTTTAGCTTGTGATGGATGCACTTTTCCTGCTTATCACCCCTGTGTTATCTAAAGCCTAGAGACGAGCAGACGGCATCAATCAAATGGCAAAGAAGTCCCAATGATATGATTTATACTTTTGGAGAAACTCCATTTGTCAAATGATAACAGTGAAGAGTATGGAGGAAGTTGTTAATAAGTTTGTTTATTATCATTTATTTATCTGCACCAGGCCTTAACCAGGACAAAACCAGGACCAACCACAACAGGAGCAGTTTCTTTCGTGTTTTCTTTTTAGGATTTTTTGGCCTGCAGGCTTTATTAGACAGGACAGTGTAACGTGAAACGGTGATGAAAGCGGGATGGAACATGTAGGAAGTGTCCACTCGATGCTGCACTGGACTAGACCAGTTTCTGGTTTTCTTTTTTTTCCTTCAAAATGTTTAAAACATTTAACCACACACACAAGAAACGAGTGTTACACCGATATGGACATTTTAGGCCGATACTGATGTTATGGGGAAAGCTTGGGCTGATATTAGGCCATTATTCTTTTAATACGTTGTTTGGTTGTTTTAAACACTTATAGCTTTATGTATTTATTTATTTATTTGTTATAACTTATTAAAAAAATAAATAATCTAAAATAAGGATCAAATCTATTTTACAATGTGTAGAACCAGTGAAAAAAACAATTGCGTTTATCACAGGTCGCGAGTGAATTCGTTGAGCTTTTATTTAATGAAAAGTTTCGTCTAAAACCTTTCTCGAGCTTTTAAAAGTCTGCAACTTTCTGTCTTTTGCCTCAGAATAAAGACTGGATTAAAGTTCACAGTGTGTTCTGTTAGAATATAGCAGCTTCTGTCCACAGAGCTGTTTTCTTCCTTGTTTTTGAAGAGACTGCAGAGTTAACTCTTTCACTACCAAGGCGCAACATCGCGGACTGATATCGGTGGTTTTGGACTGAAACCAATATTACTCAATGACCTGAATATTGGCCGATACCGATACTGGGCCGATATATTGGTGCACCCGTACAAGAAATGGAACAAGACCAGAGAGAAAATGGCAGACAAAAAGAAAATCCTGACAAAAGACAGCAATATAAAACTAAGGCCCTGTACACACGTAGGCGGGTATTTTTATAAACGCATATCCGCCGTCCTTCGTTTTATAAAAAGTACTGCGTACATACATAATCGCTCTTGAGGGCGGTCATGCCAGACCAATAGTTGATGGTGTTTGCCTAAAAATTAGACCCAATCTATCCAATGAGAGCACGCCTTTTCTCGTCATAATTTCCGAGTTATTTGCATGATTCTATCAGGTTATTTAGTGCAATATTGTCGATTGTAAAGCACTCGTTCTGTGCGCTGCACTCGTACAATCAAAAGTAACTCACTTCTCAAAAGATCCACGTTGTCCACTGGCGTGAAAAAGGACGCATGTGTGACGTGTATTCAGTAATTGTCGCAGATAGGGAAGTTTGGGACCTTTTTAAAACGGCGCTTACCCACGTCCACACGCAAACACAAAACCGGAGTCTTCCAAAATCTTCGCTTGGGCCGGAGTTGTCCAAAAGCATCGTTTTCAAGAGCATAATCCTCCGGTTATGTGTGGACGACATGTCAAATCGTAGAAAAACTTTCATTTGTGGACATGGCTTAAGCCACACAAACGCCAAAATAAAGGTCCCAGTTAGTCCAAAGTCAGTCAAGTTTTTCCAATTTCAGTTAGAATGTTCATAAATTTTTTTGTAATTGCCTTCTTTCCTGCCGCCAGTAGTATGCTCCAAAGGTATCCATTTATTGTGTCCATAGCAGAAGTTTTGAGTTCCAGATACATAGTTCTGAATTCAGGTGGGATGGAGTCCCAAAAAACGTGGTAATGGTGGGCCTCCTGGCAACGACCGTTTCTTCAAAAGTTGGAATTTCCTTGTGAATAGTGAGCAGTTTGATATGGTGTTATGAAGAAACGTGTTACATTTTCCAATCATGTTTTTATTGGTTCTCCACTGAGATGTACATATATTTTCCTATTCTTCGTCAGTCAAAATAAAATCACCCTCTCTTTCCCATTTATTTTTTGTTTAATTAGTAGAGTGGCAATCAAAGTTGTTAATACATTTACATAATTTTGGATATTATTCCCCTGGATAGTTCTGATTTATATGCTTTAAAACATATTTCAGTCCAAAGGCTACAGTGTTCATTACTTAGTTTATTTTATTGGTTATAATAACTCTTTATTTGTAAATACCTATAAAAGTCCTGTTTCTCCAGACTAGGGCTGCACCAGGGACTAAACCAGGACTCAACCTGGGACTAAGTCTCTAAAACTAGCTGACAGCAATCAATTTATTCATTTAGTGACAAATGAAAGTAATGATTTGCTTAAAGCAGTTTTTGTGATTGACTCATGCAGAGAAGGGAGTAGATGAAGTTTTCTCCTGTGGCTTTAAAAATGTCATTCAATCAAAGCAAAATCATTAAGATAAAAATGCATGAATGATTAATGTCATTTAAGAATTTATGCCACGAAACAAGTGGAATGCGTGTCTTCTTCCACAGCATGGTTTCCGCCAGCGACGCTTTCGCTAAGGCTGCGCTAAACTTCACCTCTGCCTACTATACTAACTATTGACACTACTATTGGCCCATAGGCTTTATTCGATAGCACAGTGCATCGTGACATGGGGATAAAACTGGGGAAGGACATGCAGTATATTGTCGAGAGCTGGATGCTGCAGCCCACTTTACTTGGCAAGCATGTGTACTATCCACTCAACCACGAGCGGCACCGACAATCTTTAATCCCATTCCGCCTTAATTTTTATCTCTTCTAGCCACGCTAAAATAATTAATATTCGAAACTGCAGACAGCCGGTCACAGGTGGATAATCACAGAGCTACGGTCTAACGTACGATATAACGTCACCTAGGTCGATGCTCTGGTGTGGTTTGACATATACAGCAGGATGATGGACCTTGTCAGTAATATAAATGATCAGGGGAAATGTTTGTGGATTCGTATCAGATATTTTCTATGAAAAGACTCTTATTCCATTTGAGAGAGTGACACCTACAGTTTGAAATAGGGATGCATGTTTTCAGTCATTTCTTTAACCCAGGGCTATTCAACATCAGGCCCGGGGGCCAAATCAGGCCCTCCAAGTGATTTAATCCGGCCCACGACCCACTCACCCAATTACAAAAAAAAAATCTTATTTACTGATTTATTTCTGGATTAGGATTAGTTTGGACCGGATTTGGTCTGGTTTAGTCCCTGTTTAACTGGGCTTTAGACATGTTTGGATTCAGGGTTGGTCCTGGTTCAGAACTGGTTGCGGGACGGCTGGGCCGCCATCCGTAACATGATAAATCAAATCGGACCGCCATTGGATTTGACATGGATTTGACATCTCATATTTTAGGTAGCGCCATCATTAAAATACTACTTCAAATAAGCAAGTCTTAGTCTTAAACTTCAAAACGTTGTGTGTTTTTTTTACAATCAGACTCATATTCACGGAGAAATTAATTTAATGAGGAAGTGAATGTAGACGCGGCAGAATACAAAGACACACGGAGCGCGCACATGCGATTGCCGCAATCTGCCTCATTGAATTGAAACTTTTGTGGCCAGACCTGACTCACGGGTCAAAAGACAACATGTGTATCACTACACAGATACACAGAGTCTACACTATTTTGTCCGCTTTCTCAGTGAGTTTTGGAAGGAGCACACCACGGCACGACGTCTCAAGCCCCTCCTCCCAGCCATGGAGCTTGTCTTATTATAATAACTAATATTATTGTTAAAAAGAGCTTAAAGTGAGGTGATTGTAAGCTCAACCTTCTTATATTTAGTCTAGTTATTATTTTATCTGTATGAATGAGTCTAGTCAAGTTAATGAACAGTTTTTCTCTCCCCTGCTTTATATTGCACGTCTATACATAATACGATATATAGTGTTAATAGTATGTTTAGGGTGCATGTACCTTTGGAAATAATGACGGTACATTAAACCATCTTTGGAGGACAATGCAACCCCTTATGAAGCATATTTACCATCCCTTTAAAAGATTCTGGGGACAGCACTGGGTTGGTACTACAGCATAAGTACTATTGTAGTCTAGTCCTAGTTTAATTCTGGTTCAGTACTGGATGGGCAATTTTGCAAAGCAATGTTGGTTATTTCTATCTATCAGTAGTTACTTTATTGTTATTAACTAAATTTATTGAAATTTTGTTGATACTTTTTGTGCAACCCAAATTACAGTAGTTACAGTAGTGACGTGCTGTCCACCTCTGGCCCTTGGCCCTGGCCCTCAGAAAAATCTGGCCCTCTGGAAACTTGTTGGAGCCCCTCCCACTATAGGTTTTGTTTTTTTACTGTATGAGTCTTAATTAGACCACATTGCTTTTTGAAAGTAAACGCAGGGAAGCGACAGGTCTTTTAACTGTGCATGGCTATTGTTGTGATTATGAATAAAGTTGTAAAGTCACTAACGTTAGCCGCTTACCTTAGCTTATACAGGTAAAAGATCAATAGTTTTTCATCTGATGCAAAAAGCTAAACAATCCAGTCTGTTTTCTTCACTAAAGTGGAATCCATGTTAAATAACCATTACTATTAGTTCATAAATACTATAGCGTCACGCAGGTTTGCTCAGGCTTTATGAGTTAAATCTACTGTTTTTGGAGTTTCAGCCATGCATTTATTATATTGCCTGGAAAGGGTCCTGTTAGCTTAAACCTGTCATGAGAAGGCCCCAGTGGCCAGTCCATTTGTACTGCAGCGAAAAAAAAAAATCCTCTACAGTCCAGAAAGCATTTCTCACATAGAGTGCAATGTAGAACAAACTGCTCGTGTCCGGCTGACAGGAACCTACAGCTTTCACTAAGGTCAGATTTTGTGCAGATATTTGCCTATTTTCAGGAAATAAAAATGTTTTCAGTTCAAAATCCTTCAGTTTCTTACAACTTTTAAATCTTTAGCTTAGGGTCACTCTGCTTCACGCCACGCCACTCTAGCAGCTCTCCCTCTGATTGGTCAGAGTGGTCATGTGGTACGTGAGTCTGCATCACTTGACGATACTTCTGGTCCGCACAGCCACCGGATGTACCTCGCCGCTAAAGGCTAAACTGGCGACATGCGCTAGCGAGCACGGCCCATTGACTTGGATTTGACAATGGACAACCATCTTGGTCCATGGGGGCTTGGTTTTTAGCTGTTTTTTTTTTTTTACCCAGTGAGACGTCACAATTGTATGTGGGCGCAATAATAGTAATAGTAGAAAATCAACCAAAATTAAATGCAAGTTACCAGGCAAATTTCCTCACTCGGTTTTAAGCACTTAGTTGCGGTTAATCGGTTAACCATAAACACCCCTAGTTTGAAAACTAATACTACTTACTTCATAAGTTCATACTAGTTTTTGATTGGCACTGTGCGCTTATCTGCTGTCATATTTCCTTTCTCTTGTTCGTATTGCTATTTGTTAAGTGGTAATTTCCTCCAACGTTGGCGTCTAATCAAGCTTTATCCATTTATCATGTTGAAACAATAGTCCATCTTCTCTGGCCAATCATGTCCAAATCTCAATTAGGCCTATCCCAACCATCCTGATTAATTAGTCTGCCCTGGCCCCTCATTGTAACAGGGCGGTTATTGCTTTGGACAGATTCTCACTCTATTGTCGCATCTGATTTGAGAGATAATTTCCTACGCACGCACCTTGACAGCGTTATGACAGCGGGAGGCGACCATCTTGGAAAGTTCATTAGGTGGTTATGTCGACCGTTGTTTGATAAGTTAGTGTCTGTGATGAGGGCTGCAACAATTAACTATAAAAAAATAATCTTAGTTATTTTCTCGTACCTGTAATTGTTATCTGGGCTATCTGACATTGCTCAATCAAACGGTTTGATTTTCATGAATAATTCCCTTTTTATTGGTAAATATTTTCTATCTAGTGGCATCCAGTCACTACATTTCAACCTTCATTTGGCTGATAATGTATTTAACAAGTCTCAATGCACAATAATTAAACTTTGACAAGTCGAATACTAAAATAATCGCCAGTTGCAGTCCTAATTAATACAAATGATTTCGTTTGACCAAAATGGTATATGCATCACAAAAACATTAGTGAAACCTATATTGGTGAACAATTTTACAGTTGGTGACAGTGTTTGACTTTGCCCAAGCTCTCACATAATATTAAGATGATCTAATTTGGTCGTTCTGTCTTTTCCAGTTGGTGGCGGTGTTTGAGATCGAACGCGAGCCCTTGGACAGTCCCCGAGAGTCCTTGTCGAACTTGTCTAACGGGTACTCCAGCTCCAGTCCAGTTCAGGAGCCAGAACCAGTCCACTATTACCCCCATCTGGAGTACCCGGACCCGGCCCGAGGGGAGATCGAGGTCAACGAGGCCACACTCAAAGGAAGTAAGGAACACTGACGCATTAAGCAGAGAGTAACGCAATATTAAGTATGTCTAGGTATTTTTTTTTCCCAGCCTGATGATGATATTGCCACAATTCATCAGAAATGTGCCTGTCAATGTCACGGACGAGGTTCAAGTGTTGAACAAAAAATGTAAAATGAATCACATAATGCAGAAATATGAGTTTATATCTTCATTTGAAGGATGAAATTAGATGTTTGAGTTTTTTAATTTTGATTTCTTGCAGCTTTTTTTGCAGCTTTTAAAAATGGTTATTGACTATATACTAAAACAAGCGCATTTCTAATAATTGACATTGCTTTTTAAATGCTAAAATACTTAGTTGCAGTAATGTTGAGATTCTACAGCTGACAACAGCTGAAACAAAAGTGTAATTGGTCTTATTCAGCACAAATTTAGAAGAACCTTTTGTGGTCCTGGTTTTGTAGTTTGGTCAAAAACCAATGTTCTAGGGACACAATTCTTCAGTGTAGGGGAATACTAGTCGGGAAAACTGAAAAAATTGCGGATTTCTGTTTCAATGAGCGAAGCACAAAACTCTGAGGGGAGAGAAATCTGATTTTGTTCCAAATAATAGAAGGTTAGACCAGTGGTTCTCACTCTCTTCATCGCTGGGGCCGAAGCACCCCTAAGGTTTAAATATACATAAAATGCATAGTATAAAGCAGGCGTGAAGGTTCTGGTTTTAAATGATTTATTTTTGGCCTCTTGCATCACATTTAAACTAGCCCAGCTCATTTGAAATAAAGTTAAATCTTGTGTAAACTGTACATCACATGAACAGAATTTCATTCAGGCAATTGCTGTTTTGTCTCAATTTTTAATCTACCAGTTTAGTTTATTTTGCCAACCAAGCAATTTTAATTTGGCAATTGTTTGAAAAAATATTGGCAATAAAAGACCAAACTGAAGCCTTAATAACCTAAAAGCAGTAGTTGTACTGCTAAATGCTGATATAACTGTAAAGCAGAAAGTAGGTCCGAACTGCTCCTAACAGGACTCTGTCTCTGTCCTGCTTTCTGCTCCTGTCTGTTCCTCTCTTCTCCTCTTCTCCTCTTCTCTCTTCTCTTTCAGGACAATCACAGTTGTGAGAAGCAGGTCTTCTGTTCATATTTTAAGGCACAAATCATTGATGCACGTGCGTTGCATCTGCTCGATCGCGATTATCCGGCAGCGCGCATGTATCAATGTAAACTTGCTCTTGGATTAAGAATATACTGGGTCATATATCCATGGTTCCTGGGTTGTTTTACATGAAATGTCAAAAATGTTTCTATCCCCTCTGATGTGACCTTTTGCTCCACATTTCCCCTCACTCATCACAAGCGCTCAGAGAGGGAAAGGCATGACTTTACACTGCTGTTCGCTGCGTGCGTAATGCCACGCCCCCTCAGCCAAAATGTATTTTGATAACACATTGTTGCATGAATTATTATTATTTTCTATCCAACACAACTTGAATAGCATTCTGTTGAATGGTTTTCAACGATTATTTCATGAAACAATAATTGCATATGTTCAATTGTCTTCATCCTAAAAATTCCATCAAACTCAAAATTTCGGATCACAAAAAGAAACCGAAACCATTATAGGATTATAGATTTTAACTTGATTAATATTTTAGTTGGAGTTGGATAGGCCTACACTCATCATTTAGAAGCACTTTTACTTAGGCTACTTCTCTGCCGCTTCTGAGTACTTCACACTAAACTGTAGCCACTTTAAGCCTCACAATGAGTTTTTGTCCTTTTTCCACGGCCACACTTTGATCAAGAGAGGCATGTTACACCTCTTTTACAGGCTTAGATCTTCCACTATTTCTTTTGGTGATTTAATCAGTCAGAAAGCTGAGCTGAATGTCCAGTTAGCAGATAATGATGCTACATGTAAACTCCTCTAATCAGAGCTCACTGATCAGCTGAGAGGAGCTGTGAGTGTTAGATGCATCCCTACGCAGAATATGTTCAATGAAAAAAGTGTGCCGTGATTTAAAAAAGTTGAAAAACATTGTTCTAGACCAGTGGTTCTCAACCTTTTTCAGTCGCGACCCCCACAATGACAACTGTTAACATTTGTGACCCCCAAACACAAAAAAATAGAATACTTGCAAAGTAATAAAGTTTCCTTATTTCTGTTGATTGATTCAATTTTCTGGGTGTTGGCCTGAATAAAGGAATTAAGGTCTGGACCTGGTCTGGACCTGGTCTGGACCTGGTCTGGAAATGGTCTGGACCTGGTTTGGACCTGGTTTGGACCTGGTTTGGACCTGGTTTAGTGCAGCTCTTGTGGTTGGTTACATTTATAATACAATAAAATAGCCAAATTGAAATGGTAAGAACATGTATGGAAGATAAATTTACAAGAACATTTCTGGCAATTTGAAAATACAGCGACACCGTCGACTAATCAACACTTTGAGAATGTGAGAAAATTACAGGTTATAGAAATAATGTGTTCACAGCTGCCCATATGGAGACTGTCTTCACTTTAGAACTCCCCCCCTTAAGTTGCAAATGTTGTACCATAAAGATGTTAGAATGAACTTATTGGCTTCCAAGATGCTATTATTATTTGATCGTTTTGACTTTTTTGTCTTGCCATATACTGCCTGATATGGACTGACAATTTTCCAAAAGTGTATCCTATGTAGGTAAATAAAGATGTACTATGTAACTATGTCTTATTATTGCGTTGCATAGATGTTCCACAGTATGGCATTAAACACCCACTCACAATACAAATGTAGGTTTCTATGCATTTTTGAGCAATACAAAATGTGCTATAAATTTAATGCCAAACTGTGGATAATTTCAGCAAAGGAATAACATCTCTGTGGACACAAGCATGTGACAGACAGACCCCCCCCAGAAAAGTGCATACGCAGGGCACCTTTTAAATGTTTGGCTGAGGCTTAAAATATGAAAGGACTGTTGAGATCTGTGTTTACCCTTGATTGAAAGATTACAACATAAGTTTGTTCCATTTAAAATTTTAATCAGCTCTTTTTACAGCACTCAAAAAAATAAGTATTATAAACTACATATCACACATATTCAACATATTGCCGACTAACTTTGTTTGTCATAGGACTTAGACGTGCAAATGTATGATATTCTGATTTGTATTATATGTGTGTTCATCATAATCAGCCTGAGGAGATGCCTTGACATAAAAAAAATAATTAAAAAAAATATAAAAAAAATAAAAAAAATTCACAATGAATCTCACTCACAAAGCCTCACTGTTCAGCAATTCACCCAATTTTCCCACAACATGAAGGATATCTGTCATATTATTATATTATGACTCATGCTGTTACTACTAGCACTACTAGAGATAGAACATGAATAAGCTGTATCTTATGTTTTGATATTGTTGTTTATACGGACATCTTTCTTCATTTAATGTTAACAGTGTCATATAAGCCCATGTAGTACTAATAGCACCACTATCCATTTGATCAGGGTTGGCCCGGTCCGGCTTTGGCCCCCGTGGGATGATTTGGAGTACATTGATCCACTCCTCCACACAAGTGGGGGACATGGCTTGGGGAGGGGGAAGTCCTTATCGCCTTTGTCCCAAACGTAGCATCGATCGAGTGGAGAAAACAAGAACTGCTGCGGCCCCCACGGCTCCAGAACAAGCAGATTTACACAGAGTACATGGACTAGTGGGCAGGGGACTCAAATATCAACAGCAAGAGCAGTGATCTAGGCTTGTTTCATCTTGCAGATAAACGATATGGTGTTAACTGACTTTCCCTGGAAATAGCTGAGCAGTTATGGAAAATACTTGGGCTGGGTATTGCCTGATACAGAGTCCATGCTACGATGTGCGAACAGGTGGAGCTCTGCACATCTGTTCCTTTTGTACCAGTGTTTGTCAAATTGACAAATTATGGGCACATGTTTGTTCACTCTGAATCATCTGTTTCTTTGTAATCACCTTTTTTCAATCCGCCAGGAATATATTTCAAAGATATCCATCAATTGTTACCATTGCAACAATTTATCTTCAATGTTTGAAGATAAATTCAGCAGGTAGTTAAGAGTAGAACGCAACAGTTTTGATCACTATACAGCATTACATATCAATATTCGAATTGCTAAATCTGTCACATTGTATTGCTGTATTGTTATTTAAGTACATTCTTGTAAATGCCTTGAAATCCCTTAAAATCGTAGTCAAAAATTGACAATAAAATGCCAAAACTATTGCTACAGTACTTAAGACAAAAGATCACAATTTAATCAACGGGAAATCAAAATAGATTTTGCACCTGAATGAAGACACTTTTGTGATAAATTGAATGAGCATTTATTTGATCCGTAAGAAGCAAATTGAGTAATGGCAGGAAATCCTTATTTTTTGTTTTAAATCTACTACTTTTAAATCTACTACTCAATGCTGATTGAGCTTGTATTTTTTTTTGCAATGTGCATGATTATATAATATATATAGTGAGTATTTGATTTTGATTCGATTTTGCAAGTTCCCCCACTTAGAAATTATGGAGGGGTCTGACATTTTCAGCGCAGGATAATTTCCATTGTGAGTGACAGAATCTAAAAAAAATCATATTGTATGATTTTTAAATAATGTATTTGTATGTATGTTATTGCTGCAAATAAGTATTTGAACACCTGAGAAAACCAGTGTTAATATTAGGTACATAAGCCTTTGTTTACAATTACAGAGCTCAAACATTTCCTATAGTTCTTGACCAGGTTTGTACACACTACAGCAGGGATTTTGGCCCACTCCTCCACAGATCTTCTCTTGCTCAATCTATAGATAAATCTTACGATATATGGCCCCATTCATTCTCTCCTTAATACAGTGCAGTCGTCCTGTCCCCTGTGCCGAAAAGTACCCCAAAGCATGATGTTTCCACCCACATGCTTCACAGTAGGGATGGTGTTCATGGGATTGTACTCATCCTTCTTCTTCCTCCAAACACAGCGAGAGGAGTTTATACCAAAATGCTCTATTTTGGTCTCCTCTGACCACATGACTTTCTCCCATGACTCCTCTGGATCATCCAGATGGTCATTGGCAAACTTCAGATGGGCCTGGACATGTGCTGACTTAAGCAGGGGAACCTTCTGTGCAAGGCATGGTTTTCAACCATGACGGTGCATTGCTGATCGTAATCTTTTAAGAGGAGCTGGTCAAGACCTGAGAGCTGGGACCACAATTTCAGTCTCTTTCATTTTCGAACAATTGCTTGAACAGTTGATCTTTTTTCACCAAGCTTCTTGCCATTGCCCGTGGCCCTTTCCAGCCTTGTGGCGGTCTACAATTTTGTCTCTGGTGTCTTTGGACAGCTCTTTGGTCTTGCCCATGGTAGTAGTTGGAGTCTGACCGATTGTGGGGGGGACAAGTGTTTTTATGCAGCTAACGAGCTCAGACAGGTGCTGCTAATTTAGATTAATAAGTGGCGTACAGGTGGACTTTTTAAAGGCAGACTAACATGTCTTTGAGACCGAGAATTCTTGTTGATTGGCAGGTGTTCACCCAACTAGCGGTGTTCAAATACTTTTTGCTAGTAATAGGCAACACACATTATTTAATACAATGTGGAAATGCACCTACGATGAAAATTTCAGACCCCTCCATCATTTCTAGGCTGAAGAACCTGCAAAATCGCAGGGTGTTCAAAGATCAGGTCAAAGATCGGAGGGCATGTTGGGTGACCCCTGGGTGACCCCTGGGTGACCCCTGGGTGACCCTCGGGTGTCCCTTGGGTGCCTCCACATCCCTGGACTCCCGACTAGTTTGATCGATGGAGAGGAAGAGATGTAATGGATGTTGTTAAGTGCAGCAAGATTTATGAATGTGACCTTTGTTTTTAATGGGACTTGACTGTGACCATGGACTAGGCACGATTTGGGCTTGGTGGTTGGATTCCTGCTGGCAGATGATGAGTAAGACACTACAAATAATGAATAGAGATTTTAGTATGAAAAAAAGCATAGGCAAAAATCATGGTGGGGACGGAGGGGGGACACGAGCCCTCCTCCGCTTATTGTGTGCCCCCCTTTCTGACAGTGTCCCACCCGGTCCTCTCACTGACTCGAACAAACTAACAAACCCCCCTCCTTTAGTTGACTTGATTCAGTCAGTGTGTGGCGCATTCGCTTTTGAAACTGCTTTAACACCACCTGACGGGGATTAAACGGGTGTTTTAGCTGTTAATCACAAGCAAAATAAGAGGGAGAGTGTGAGGCTGAGTAAAGAGAGGAGAGGCAATGGGTTAGAAACAAGTCTGTTTTCCCCAAAGTGACTCTTTTTCCAAACCATGGGTCCTGCAATTTTGCGTTCTCTCACCCGGCCCAGCTTGCCCCGCTACCCGGCATCAACTTCGTCAACCCGCCTCACGTCCTTTACAAAGATTGCCGGTTGAAATGCTGTGTAATTTTGACTCTGGTCTTGATTCAGTTTGAATACCTAAAAGCTCTAAACTGTTAGAATACATCATTGCTCAGGTGCAGATCACCAAAGTAAGAAAGAAAGGAACTGGGAGTTTGCGTCTTTATGTTATTACTCATCCTCAGCCCTCTCTCTCTCGCTCAGTACAAGCCCAGGAGCAGAGCCAGACACGGGTAAATCAATTCACACAGAGAAATCAAGGACAGGTTCTCTGTGTATGAATGAGTCGGATTGTAATAAAAAAAAAAAAACCAGCATCTTTTTGAAGCTTAACCGAGAAATGAATCTAAGGAGGAATTGAATTTTGACGTGGCAAAGATACACGTGGAGCGCGGTCATGTGATACGTACGGCACTCTGCATATTATAACCCGCCCCGCAAAGAAATGACAATTTCTTGACCCGTCCCAACCCGACGCATGGGTCAAAAGACAACCCGTGCATCACTAGTGCTCTCTGGCTCCGCTGGCGCTGTCTCTCCTCTAAAAGTTTACAGGCGAGTCTCATTCTGTTCGTGGTCCAATGCTTGACGAGTGCACAAGGAGCAGCAACAACGGTCAGAAAATGGCATTCTAGTTTTTTGTAGGCTCAGTGCGGTCACGTGCGGCCTCATTGCATCTAGTCCTTCTCAGTATTTGTTCAAATGAGCTGGAGAAGTGAAAGGCTTATTCGTCCCAAGCCATTTAATAACAACTTCACCATCCCCCACTTCGAACACTGTTTTGACCCCTTTGAATTTTTTTTTGCCTGTTATACGGCAACATATTTTGGACTCACCTTTCAAAAGATCTGTATAATGTTTATTTGTTAAAATTCGTAAATTGCTCAGTTGGCAACATTCCTAATTATTTATCATTCGAAACCGCATCAAATGGAGAGGTGTGAATTTTGTATTAAAAAACCCCCTCAATTCTTTAGTATTGTTGCTTTGTTTTGTTCTTTGTTTTTTGCCAATTTTGTCTTTAGAACTCGTTTTATTCAAATAACTTTTAACTTTCTTAACAATTTCCTCCCACAGACTCTTTCAGGACAGAAAGGTTAACAGAATCAGATTAACTTGTGTTGATTCCAAAATCTTTATCAGTGATAAATGTTAGCATAATCTGCAGGTTTCTACTGTTGTTTACTTGCTTTTCCTTTTTTAAATGTCTGGTTAAAACTAAGTATTAAGCATAGTTTGTAGTTAGTAGTGTATGACTGTAGTGTGTGACATTAGCAGCTGTCACATTTTAGACGTTTTGAGCACTTACTGGAGACCTGGTTTGATTCCTCCCTCATCAAGAAGGCCCAGCAGAGATGTACTTCCTGCGGCAGCTGAGGAAAGCCAAGCTGCCAGTGCAGATGATGGTGCAATTTTACACAGCCATCACTAGTCCATCTCACCTCCTCCATCACCGTGTGGTACGCTGAGCCACAGCCAGGACAAACAGAGACTACAGGCGCATTGTGCCTCTGCTGAAGTGGTGATCGGCTGCAGACTTCCATCTCTGCAGGCCTGTACGTCTCCAGGCTCTGGGACGAGCAGGTCGGATTCACAGCCCTGACCCTTCTTGTCCTGGACATGTTCTGTTTGAACCACTCCCCTCAGGCAGGAGGCTACATAGTTTCTTTCCCTCTGCCGTTGGTCTCATGAACTCTTCTTCACTTTAACTGCAACTATTCATCACTCACTGCACTGTCACTTTCTGCACTTACAACTGTAAATGTAACTGTATTCCTCGTGCACATAGTAATGCCTATTTTTATTTTATATTATAGTAATTTTACATTGTTTCTTAATGCATGCCCTTTTTGATTTCATATGTTGTTTTTGTTGTTGATCAGTGTTTTATGTTGCACCTTAAGGCCGAGACAAGTTCCTATGTTTGGAAATTTTGTTCATTGACAATGGCAATAATCCCCTTCTGATTCTGATAAAACGGAATGATGATGTGTCCCTGGCCATTTGTCTATTTAATATCTTATGCATTATTCAAGTTTTTTAATTTAATTTTGGAAACCTTGGCTGTAGAATTACTTGTTATAGCTTTATATACATTATGAAAAACAGGTCATACATGTGAAAACGAATTGTTGCCAGTAGATGAACAAAAAACAGCTGCTAAAACTTAAGTAAATGTATGCTAATACATTCTAATGTGCCCTTTAACCCCATCAGAATAATCTATTCTATTTAAACGTTTTACACTTGCACTTTGTATTTCCAAAAACTTCCCTTAAAAGGGATTTTTGCTGCAGACGTCCTTTTGATCACGCTGGATATTTTTACAGCTTGTGGCCTGTTCTGGATCAAACCTGACACTGCTTTTTATGGAAAATCAAAGTAAACCTCATTCCTACAAATACATGCAAGTTGTATAACAACATATTAAATAATATCAAGTGGACTGTTTAGATTTAGCAGTGTTTTAAATAGAAATGAATGAAAGATTAGATTTCACTCACTAAAAAATACAATTGTTTCAGTCAATTCTTCACCATGTCGGAGTATTATTTTCATAGTACAAGGCAATATTGTGTTTATGGATGTCACAATATAACATTTTAGTGTTTTGATTATTTTTTAGAATAAGCATTAGGGTTTAAAGTCTCTATGACAGGTTAGAGTACGCATTTCATTAAAATGTGTGGAGCACAATTCTATTTCAGATTTTTCTAAACATTTGTCCCAGTTTGACAATTTTTGTAAAGTGCCAAAAGCCATATAAATTACACAATAGTTATAATTTAACTTCTCTGGTCTACCCGCTTGTTTCACGAGACAAAACTTTCATTGACCAAACCTCCCATCCTCAAAGTGACCCATCAATTTAAATTCTAACTAATCACCCTTGGCAAAACGAGACACCCCAACAAAAGTAGACTCTGGCTGAAGTAAATGTGTGTCTAACTCGTTTCTCGTGTCCATTTTTCACAGCAGTAAAACTTCCTGACCCTCCCCGCCCTGGCCCCTCGCGCGATTGTGCCTTTTCTGAATTTGAACGGCATCAGAGCAGGACCCTGTCAGAAACCCCAAATTCTGATGGATCACCGGAAACTAGACGGATTTTCTGCTCCTCTCTGTGTTTTTGGCTTTCTATTTATGCCATACTTGTGTGTGTGTGTGTGTGTGTGCGCGCGCGCCATATTACGACATTGTTCCCTCATCAAAAACATATACAGTCAGTAAGATAGTGACATTAAAGGTAAAAACTTGTACTACTCACTAATAGTTACTACTCTGTTACTTCTCTATGTTGTCACCTTGATTACACTTTTCTACCCATTGGTATTTGTTGTGGAAAATACATTACAGAAAGATACAAGCATAAAACAGCTAGTAGTTCTCATGGTAATAATAAAGTTAATGTAAATTTTGCCCTGCTGGTCCTGTGGGGGCTGTGGACTGTTTTTCTGTTCTTTGTGTGGGAGGTGCAGGTCAACACATTGTCTAATAATGATGTACTTAAGTGAGTGGGAGAATAGAGCTGGAAAACTGGATTTGAAAACAACACTTTGACATGGGTTTATATTTTTGTGTTTTAAACCAGCTCAAATGTACTGTATAAGGGGCTTTACCTGGTTTTCCTTTTTATGTAATGGAGTCAAATAATTTGCCCCAGTACAGTTTATATTGTAAAAGCATCTCTTAGGGTCCAAATAAGCCCGCTGTATGCCGTCTGCATTTTAAACGGCTGCGAACCAGGAAGTACATAATCAGGACAAAACATCACCCTTTCCCTTCCCTTCCTCCATCTTTACCATTGTGGGAATTCACAATTCAAAAATGAAGCGTATTTGTGCCATGTGGAGTACCTAAGAAATGTATTTTTTCCTAAATGTATCAGTTTTAAGCAGTATGTTATTCATTGTTGTTTAAATAAATTCAATTTGATATTTAAACACTTCAGGCACACAGCGCATTTGTTAGATTTTGTGATAAAGTGCCATTTTCAGGTTTTTCCTCATCAAAACATCTGGATTGGTTTTATTTCTTTCTCTTATGTATGAATAATCCTGGAAATTGATTTGATGTATATTTAAAGTCCTGCATCTAAAGATTGACTCTAAACGATTAAAAAAGAGCAGATCCTGATCAGATGTGGTTTGGAAGTTGGATATTGGTACTTTGTCTATTTAAAAACTAAATATTTTACATGCGTATTTTCACGAAAAACGGGAAATTATCAAAAATTAAATTCATGAGTATTTTCTTCTTTCATAGACACTCCATTGTTGGTGAGGAGCAGCAGCGACTCAGTCGTACCCCCGACCATCATGGTTAGAGCCATATCCCCTCCAGATGACCGCAGTGTGGGGACCCCTGAACCTGTAAGACAATTTCAATAACTTTAGTCTAGTTTTGACGCATGTTTGGTGGATTAACTGTCCTCCACTATCTAATAGCCATTTTTACGGTGGAGATGCAACAACAACATAGATTTAAATCAAGATAGATATTCAGTCACGGCTAATCGTCAATGATCTGCTTTGGTCTTTTCTTAATGCAAACATCCACAGCCAATCCTCTGTTTGTAAAAGCATGTGGTTTGGATGAGGAAGAATTTGACCATAAAAAAAATAATAAAAAAAAATAAAAAAGTCCTGATTAAAAGTCTGTATTTTTTTATGTTCATGAAATTAATACTGACAGTGATATTTTGTGATCATCATGTTTTTTGGGCCATATCATCCATTTTGTTACTTCCACGCCTTGGACCATGGCCAAAATGCAACAGGATTTTAGATTTTATGCTTTGCCAGGTATTTTGGCTCAGATTCTCTGTGGAGATGTTATCGCTTTGATTAGAATGTTCCACTGTAGGGCGTTAAAATAGCCTAGTTCCATAGTGACAAACAGGGGGCGCCACAATATATGACTGATGTAGTGGGATTAACACTTTTAACTAAACCTGGTGGTGTTTTTGAGACTCCAGAATGTCTGAAAAGGAAATGCCAAGTCCATCACACATGTTTCTAACTATAAAGTGCATTCTCGTCTTTGGTCACACTTGAAACCTCCAGGCTACACTTTGGAAGTCTTTCAAGAGCCTTCCATTTTGTCCAAACAGGCCACTGTACATTAGACTTTGCTTTTCTCTCCCCAGGACACAAGCCACACAGCAAAATGGTATGATGTAATTTGACTTGAAATCAGACCAGTCTCATGCTCATTTCAGGACTAAACTGTGAATAATCCAAAGCTACACCTGTAGGACTCTACGAGGACTCTATGAAGGACTCTACGAGGACTCTATGAAGGACTCTACCAGGACTAAACTAGGACTAACCTAGGATTAAACCAACTCTAAAAACTTTCGGGGTCCCTGCTGGTAAATACATTTATCACACTATAGCGTCAGAATACTTTTGAATAAATGCTACGTTCAGTATTTAGCATCTGAAAATCAAAAACATTAAGAGAGTTTAAAATTCTATGAGGTGTGACGACACAATCCTGAGCTCTAGAGGTAAACATTACTTAAGGTGGTCCTGATCAAACTGAGCACAAGATCTGGAGATGGGTCGCCGAGTGCTGGTCCAGACAGGTGGCACTGAAGGAGAATGAATGAAGTGTACCTTAGCTTAACTTACACCAGGGCTAAAACCAGGGCTAAAACCAGGGCGGAGTCACTACCCCTAGACAGGCTAGATTTTTCTGTTCTAGCCTTTAGTGTGGGTATAAATAAGCCACACACAGATCACAACAGTGACTCGGTGAGACTGCGGTGAGACGAGGAGCAGATGTAAGTGTCCTAAATGACAGACCAGCTTCACCTCAAGCTCCACTGGCCTCATTATTCACCATGGAGCTTTAGAACAGAAATATACAATCAAACGAACATGTCATTTAGGTTCGGTTCATTTATATTAGACGAACATTTATATAGAATGCATTTTCAGAAATTTCTGACAGGTTGTAGAGTTTGAAGGATGGGTCAAATAATTGTTAAAAAGTTACTGTTTACTAATAGCAACTGAAAAGCCTATCGTCTTCTTATAAATTATATAAAAAATCGGTGTTAAGTGCAAAGGACCAGTAAAGGAACAAGAACCATTGATGCTGTTCACGGTGATGTTTGGTGATTGATATTACTGCTTACACGTGCATTTCTTTGATGCAAGTGTATTAGAAACCATCATTTTATAGCCTGTATGTGGTCCCTCCCTCTCTCTCAGATTTATTGCTTTTGAAAACACTACAGATAATTGATGAACTGTGTGCGCGCATACAAATCATTACAGCCACGCCTCGTTTCCAGGATTCCAGTCTAAATAATATTGATTTTCTTTAATGCATTCAGATCATAGCACATTTTTCCTCTGTCAGTCGATTTTCTTAAGATATTTTGCATGTTTAGACACATTTACTTGATGTCTTTCGTTGCCTACTCTTTGTATTCAGAGTCAAAGGTGATACAAATGCTAATATTGAATCGAAAGAAGTGCAATCTACTTATTTACTCGGGCTGGCGAAACACGTTTAGCGTATTGTGATGGTTTTAGGTCATGCATATTATTTTGTTGATCAAATTACTTGTCCGCTGCAACTACGTCGTGAGTATATTGAGTAACGGTGTGGATTTAAAATGTCGTTATTGTAATCTGACCGGCAAAACATCCAAGATCGCACAGATTTTGTAGTATTTCCCCAAAACATAAAATAAAAATGACAAACAAAACATATGTAAGACAAACAAATCTACTACTATACTACTACTTCCTCTATTATTATTATCACATTTACTTCTCTAATGATACTACTACCACTTTTGTACAAGTATTGACTTTCCCCTAAACTACATCTTTATCTTCCTCCTCCTCCACTGTCACGCTGTTTGAACCTGGAGTCCTTGTCCTGATAGACTTGTATTGATCAGTCCATTCCGCAGGTCCACTTCATGCCTTTATAACTCCCTTATCTCCTTTCGTTCGTTCTTATCTCCTTTCCTCTCTTCTTCCCTCCTTCCTATCTCTCTTCTCTCCTCTCTTTCTGTCTCTCGCCTTCCCTCGTATCTCCTGTCATCCTCTCACCTCTTTCTCTTTTCTTCTTCCCCATTTCATGTCTGATCCCTGGGGCACCATTTTTATTAGTCGACCAATTTATTTTACCTGGCTAATAAGGACTTTTATGGACCGCAGAAAAGACGAGAAAGGGTGGAGTGAGTTATCTGAAGTTTTGGGAGTCAATAAGTTGAAGCTACCTTTTTACTTATTAAGACTAGTACTTCTCTGTATACACTAGTACTTCTTTGTATACACTCTTCCCTTTAGTTCGACTAATCGATCAGCAGGGCATGTCTTTAGTTGACTACAACCAAACTGTAGTGCAGACCTACACAGTGTTCAGTACTCATGATATTCAACAATGAGACCACAGATAATAGACAACGTTCAGATTTTTACGTGAATATGAAGTTTTAATACTGAGCAGACTGTGCCATTTCTCTAGGTACTGTATAAATAAAAAGTGTTCACTGTAATTCCTCTGCGCCTAGAGCCGTGGTCACCCGCCCGTCGATCGTGATCTGCCGGTTGATCTCAGCGGCAGCAGAGGTCGATCGCCAAGCCTTATTTGTCCATGTGAAGTTTTTTGTCTTGTGTACTAGTGACTGGATAAATGAATGACCACACAGAGGTTGACACTAGCGAGCTACAATCAGCACGAGCACACTGTCTTGACCCTGTGAGTTTAGATGGAACTCAAGGGCTCGAAGGAGGGAGGAAAGCGAGAGAGAGAAGTGGAAAGAGGACGAGGAGATGGGGAGTGCCAAAGCCTGGCCTCATCCTACCTGTTTTTGTCCTTCTCAGTTTGTTCAGTTTGTCAATAACTGATAATAGTTTGAAGAGTGAGGTGATGAGAAGCTTAAACTTCAATGACCCATTTACTTTTGGCCACTGTTTTTTATTTTCGAAACAAACAACTTTAGGCTTTAAGAGTAAGTTATTATTTTGTTTTATTGTATTCGTTTATACATTTTAATGAACTATTATTATTTGGCTGTAAAGTACCTATAATGTGTTTCTATTGCCTACAATTCCGGTTAAAAAAATCCCTCATAATAAAAAAATAAATCGAAAGATCTTTTGGTTTCGCTCAAAGGTTGGCCATCACTGTCCTAGAGTCTGATAACTTTTTTACAAACGGTTTGTATAGATTAACACCTGCATTCTGAAAACTAGTGCTGTTTCCTCTAAAACAAACAAACGAGGGCTGTTTTGGCGTCTGACAGCTACTCAAGCACACAGAACACCAGATCCACTTTAGAAAACATTACCGTGCGATTATTAACGTTGACGATTAGAGCAGAATACAGTATATCCTAAATGCTAACGGCCAAGTAATAAACTTAACTTCATTTATTTTATGCTGGACAATAATGCCCCTGAAATGTAGCGGGCCACAACTGTTATTTGACAATAAATCAAGCAAATCCTACTTTGATGAGTGAACTGAAGAAAGGGGAGGTTGGAGTTAGACATTAAGTTATTACTCATTGGCATATGTAATGACCATATAAACATGTTTTATTTCGCTGCTTCATTAAAATGAATGGGATGAAATTACATCAGTAATCACTCCTGTAACGGTCTATAGCAACGTTTTGAAGCTAAGCCATCGTACCAACCACACAAAGCAATGTCTAGTGCATTATTGAAGCTGCGGTAGCATAGGTTTTGGTTTCAGGGCCAGTAAAAAGAGGCTAAGAGTGGAATTCATGGGTGCTTTGCATGAAAAACAAAGTCCGTAAATTAGCTTAGTAATTTGGCTGCATAAGAGCGCTTCATCAGCCAGCCACACTACAGTGCACATTATAGCCAAAATTCAGCTTCCACTCCGCAGCTCATGTCTCTGTTATTATTAGTGTTTTTAGCATCTGCAGAGCCTCTAGTGTCAGGCTTTACTCTGCTCTGGGCGATAGTTGTACCATTTAGCTGTGCCTTTCGTCTGACCTCCCTCGCCTGCAGTGCAAAACATTCATCAAAATTCTTATCACCTACCACAATCACACCAGTATTTGAATACACAATACAACATGACCTACTCCTAATGTTGGTCTGACAAGAGGGACTGAATAGTTCTGAGAGCTCTCTCTCTCCCTCTCTCCTTCCACCCTCTTCTCTCCTCTCTCTCTGTCCCTCTCTCCGTCCTCCTGTCAAGTGGCTGAGTGTAGAGATCCAGATAAAGTCTAATTAAGGCCTGTATAGTGATAAATTTACGGTCTTCCCCTCTCATTGATTTTGCTTCCTGCTCAGTGAAGGCCGAGGATAGACTACTTACTCTTAGTCTGTAGGATTAACATGTAGCGTGCTAGTCCGACAACGGGCTGAGTAGCGACTAAAAGACCGAATAGTATGGGAAGATAAAAATCACACCAAACCATTCTCTTTTGACAGTGAATAAATTAACAGCTGGAAAATGGTGTTTTTATTGTTATTATTTATTGCTCATTATATGCTCCCAGTTCCTGTTTGTGTGCCCTGTCACTCAAGCAAACCAGCGACCAGCTTCACCACAACCCCACAGTGTAACACCGGTCTGATACATGCTCGCTGACACCACAACACCGATGACACCCTCACAACATGTCCACCGCCTGTTAGTCTGACCGGCTCAGCTCCAGACACGCTCGCGCATTTATTTCACAGAATATCACCCTCACACCAGCTAGAAAACCCTGCTTCAAAGTTCAAAAGTACAGTCCGTCAATTATTTTTGAACTTTTACTCATGTTGTATTGTTGTTTCATTATAGGGCTGCAGCTAGCAATTATTTTAGTGGTCAACTAGTCAGAGATCATTCTTTTTGATTAGTTAACTAGTCAAACGAGTATATTATTAGACTTTTTAAAGTTTATACATTTAAAAAGGATTAAAGTACTACTATAGATTTTATTTTTACATACTCTACTAGTCACAATTGATTATTTTTGTTCATTGCAGCCTTAGTTTAATTTGCACAATTTAATCATTTTTCTGTCATTTTTTTTATATAATTTAAGTTTTTAACATAAAATACTATACCTTGTATCTGAGGCAATGGTGCTATTTGTTTACTATTTATTTCTCATTATTTCCACATTATATTTTGTTTTTGTTGGCCTGAAAAAGAAAGAAAACGCAAACATTTTTATACTCCACTTTATTTGACACATTATTCACTATTCACTATTTTCATGAGACAAAAGTAAAATGGCAGTGTGTGTGTATTTTCTTTTTAAATCGAATTAATAGATTGTACAACTACTCAGTCTAGCCTTTGAAAACATAAATAATTCAAATGCGTGTAGTCATGGTTTAGAGATATGGTGACATAACGTGATGGGACCAAAACAAGCAATCTGATTGGCTATTGCTGAACAGAAAGATGTGATTGGTCGAGAGCAAAGCCTTCAAGCTGCTGTTTTTATGTGTCTGGTTGCACAAGAATTAGATCATGCTGGTATTAGGGCAAGATGTATTTTTCTTGATCAAAATGGGCAAGATGGTTAGATGTGAAAAACCCAGGTCCAAACCAGGACTTAAATAAACAAGATTAAAAAAGAACACAACCAGACTAAAGTAGTACAATTAATGTCAAAATAAGGACTAAACTACGATAAAAATCGTGTTGGACTTTAAAAAAAAAAAAAAAAGGTCTCATAAGCAGGTCTATAAGATTCTAAAGCTGTATAATTAATTCAAGAATAAACAAAAACATAAAATTCAAGACTAAATCCAAGGCTAAAAAAGGGAAACAATCCAGTACTAAAACTGGGCAATTAGTCTGGGAACAAGGACTGAGTCGTGACAAACGCAGATACCAAGCAAGTCTAAACCAGGACTAAAACCAGGGACATGAGGAATGAACTGTATCTAAACCTGCACTAAACTACGTCTAAACCAGGTCTATACCATACTATCACCATAAGACACCAGGCACACAGGGCTACACCAGGGCTACACCAGGCTACACCAGGGCTACACCAGGGCTACACCAGGGCTACACCAGGGCTACACCAGGGCTGAATCAGGACTGAATCAGGACTATGCCAAGGCTAAACCAGGACTAAACCAGGACTTGATGACTAATGTATTTTCCCCTAGTTTCAAAACGTGCATGACTGACAACAAACAGTGGTTTATTCTTACTACCTGTCAACGTTACATCCCTATAGGCTATATATCATAGAAGCTAGTGTCTTTTGAGTATTCGCTAATGCTACGATGCACAATAAACAAAAGAACCAGCCAGCCCCGCTAACAACACCACACACACACACAACACAGGCGCTACCCCCCGCAAGTGCACTCTTTCTGGGAGTAATCTCACAAAATTGGGTCACTCCTATTCCTCCATGGTTCTACCTCTTTCAAAAACACGACAATTTTTTGGGGCTAGCTCTTTCTACCCTACTGTATTGACTTGCTGCTAGCGGTTAATACATGCTAATTTAAGTGGGTTTGTTGATTGAAGTGGGCTTGCATCCCTTGGGAAGAGTGAGATTTGCTTTTTTTCTTTCCTTTTTTTTTTTTTTTTTTTTACAAAGACGCTGGCTATCTGTGGTGGGCGGAACGCTAGGGCTATTAGCGACAACAATGTAAGTGACAAGACAGGAGCTGACTAATTGGACTGTATTGTCGTAAGTGATTTGAGAGCTTGCTTGCCAAAATATAGCCCTCTTGCGCAGCATTGAACAATTTTCTTTTTTTTTTCAATTTGCTAGCATTTTTTTCAAATCACAGCCCAGGGGTTGTTGCTTTTTGATGGCTTAAAATAACGACAAGACCAAGGAGGGGGAGGAGAAAAGGGAGAGGCAGAGATGGATGCAGGAAGACACCATAGCAGGTTGAAAACATTGGATGCTAGCGGTAGCAGTAGTAGTAGCTTTTCTGTTAGCGACAGTTTGGCTAAAGGTGATGTAATGCAAAGTTAATAGTGCTTAATTGGTTGCGCGAGTCTCGTGAATTGATTTGGCATTTTGTTTGTTCAACAGGAGGTCAACAATGTGCTGAAAGGAGTGCTGGAGAGCTACGGGTGGAAGGAGCAGCAGTCCAGAATGAGTCCGGTAACCAAAAGTAAGTTTGTTAAGTTTTGTTATGTTTCCTTTTTTTTTGCTTCAACAAATGTAGGTACATAGTCACAATTAAGTGCAATACATTTATAGCCTTCTCCAAAGTTCAACAAAAAAAAGTTCAACTTTTTGTTATACAGTTCCACAATATCAGTATTTTTTTTTATTCCCGGACGTTATTGAAATTGCCAGTGATTTCCCCCAGTATGGCATTAAGCGTATCTTACCTTGAGGGAGACAAGCAGGTGACGGCACCAGATCAAGTTACAGGTCAGATCTGTGGAGAGGTGACCCTGCTCACAGTAAGAATGCATGTTTTTTCAAGGTATTTTGTAACTGTATAATCACCTGTAATTTGGTAAATACAAAATAGATGAGTTGTAATGTCATACAGCTGAACAATTCAGCAAAGCAGTAATTGCATTGAGACAAGCATGTGGCGGACCCCCACCAGAAAAGTTACATAGTGCACCTTTGGGTGGTAAAAGACTTTGGGGCTTTTACCATATTTAACATTTATTCTCATTAGTTCCAGTTCAATGTAATTCATCTACAAGAAACACATGAATTTGAACTAAAGTAGATGACAAATATAGAAGGCGTGGTCTAGAGATTAAGCAGCAGGAGGAAGTGCAGACTCCCTAAATGTTCAGGATTTATTCTGGCGGCAGAGATTAGCTTTCTTTTTTTTTCTGCACATGTTTATTTTTGACAATGTCATTTCACAATCTGGGTATGGTCAGGGTTGGGAGCATTTAATTTGTTTAAGGTTAGGACTTTGGGACATGGCACACTAGACTCGCCCAGAGCCTTGCACGAAAACGCAGTGCCTCCTAAAAGAGTATCAATATCCCATTATTGGCTGACGTAATAATCCATAACACCAAGGTTCTCCATCTGACAGATATTTGCTGTTTTTAAACTGAACATTTTTATTTATGGTTTTCCTTATTCAGTCTAAATTAGCCTTGATTTTGTCTACATTTTGTCTCTTTTTACATTTTTTGATTTAAAGCCATTGTTTTGGTACAGACTGCAAAACCTTTCCAGTCGACTGCACTCAATTGCTTACATAATCAAGCAGAGCATTGATTAATATTTAATGCAGTCCATATGAATATAAATGCAAATTTTGTGACAGTCAAAATACTAGAAGTTTATCTTTCACATTGTGAGTGAATAAATATGGAAGTACTCCAAACTAAATTTACTGTGTATATTATTTAAGTTGAAACTTGCTAAATCTAAATATTACATTTGTCATGTTTTCTACATATTTTTAGTTCTTTTCCAGACTTTAAATTCAAACGCTTTTTCAAACTTAAATATTGTTTTACTTACCAGTACATGTTTATTCATTGTAGCTTTTAAAGGTGCACACTAAACTTTGTAAACTGGTGGAGGATACGCCACTTGCTTGTCTCCATGGAGATGTTATTGCTTTCCATAGTATTATTATATTATTGAACTTGTCTTTCTTTCATCTATTCAATTATAGTTGTTTTTATTGCTAAGAAAAATGAAATGAAAAAGGCTTTCTTACTGTGAGCAGGGCTATATCTCCACAGACCAGACCTGGTGTGCGTCAGTGGTTTGTGTCCATGGAGATGGCTAAAATAAATGCCATTCTTTGAAAAATCCTATGCAAAGCAATCATTTCCCCCATATAGGAAAGCAGGTTGCCGACCCTCTACCAGAAAAGTTGCACTTGGCACCTTTACGTCGACTAATACTTTGACTATATTGGCACTATTGGCTTCTGCTGTCTCTCAATCACCTTGTTAACCACACCGCTGCCAAATAATGTGACGTTCATAAGAAACCATATTCTATTGACATTTGGTGTTGTTAATCCCTGTATTAACTAAACAGGCCCAGGCTAGTGCGTGGCAGATGGTGGATTCCTTTGACTAACATTATAACAGAGTATTTCAATAGGACCACACAAACGTAACAGAGCTGAGTATTTCAACAATGGGACCACACAAACGTAACAGAGCTGAGTATTTCAATAGGAACAACAAAACGTAACAGAGCTGGGTATTTAATAGGACCACACAAACGTAACAGAGCTGAGTATTTCAATGGGACCACACAAACGTACAGAGCTGAGTATTTCAATAGGACCACACAAACGTAACAGAGCTGAGTATTTCAATGGGACCACACACACAGATGGTACTGCAGGAAGCAAAGGAGACATTCTTTATATTTTGATGGAAATATTTTGACCTTACATGTTAATGAGCTCTCTTCACTTGTAGAATTATTCAAAAACGTTGATAGTTATTTGAGTTATTGGGTGGATGATTTTTAATTTTTTTGGTATCCTGAAGCCTAGCGTGTGTGTATGTATTTGTCTGTGTGTGTGTGTGCGTGTGCGCGCGCGTGTGCGGTGTGCGTGCGCACGCGTGTGTGCGGGGTTTAAGTGCTGATCAATGTGCAATGACTTAGAAAATTACCCACATAAGTGCAGAAATATCACTTTATACCCATTTGTGAGTTTGAATTTTTTTCAGTCATAATCGGTTCTTTCTGCCGTATCTTTTATTATAAACAATGTAATCAAGGTTAAAATTAAGCTTTAAAAAATATTTATATATATTTTTCAAGGCCGATTTTGTAATGAATAAAAAACATGGCATAATTCAAGTATTACATTTTTAAATAATCAAAGTTCAATTAAAATATACTTCATGAGATGCATGCTGGTTGGTGTGACCATTGTAGGGAACTTTGTAGTCTAATTGCTCTTTTTTGGAGCGTGATCAGAGGCAATACATTTGTCTTATAACTTCTAATACATTTGTCCCCAAGCTTCTAAACTGTAATTTAAGTATAACACAGTATTGTAAATAATTTCTATGTATAAGCCTCCAGTCACCATATTTCAACGTTTATTTGGTTAAAATGTATTCAAATCCCAATGTACAATAATCATTTGACTAATCGACGGATCAAAAAAAAAGAATCGCTCATTTGCAGTCCCACATAAAAGCACAGTGAGTTTCAATAGGACCTTGCGAACAGATGGCACTACAGGAAGCAAAGGCATCATTTTTTTCAGTCATATTTTTTCATATTTTTTCATGTTCCAGTCATCAGTTCGTTAGGACCGCAGCATCGCAGTGTCACCAGCTGCCTCGCCGCTTCCTTAGGTCCCTTTTCCCGTCGTATCCAGCCATGTTGTTTGTGTTTCTCAGCGGGATGCTAAAATTGAAGCTAATCTGCATTTTAGCGTGCTGCGTCGCTAACAAGGCGAGGTTGACTTTTAATGAGCCTGTTTGCAATGCCATTTATTAGTTTATTTATTTAAATCTAACAGAATTTACACATCAGAAGCTTTTGACTTTACATCTTTTTGTATTAATTAATTATATATGCGCCAATCAAGCATAACATTAGGACTACTGACAGGTGAAATTATAACAGATTTTCTCTCTGAACATTTTGTCCTCAAACTCAAAGCCTGTTGTGTTAAAAGCACATTTGGTTTGTTGTCCTGGCAGCGGCATTTAAAGTGGGCGGGACTGTTGAGCTTCGTTGCTTAGAATATGTTAAGAATAAAAATATAATGAGTTTGCCCTGTGTAAAAGATCATCAGTCGCTGCTAACTTTGATTAAAATAGATTAAAATTGTAATGGTCCAAAGTGTTAAATTTTTTGGGAGATTTTATTGTGCTTGTTAATGTCTTTGTTGGGGTTCAAGTATGGTGTGAAACGTGACTGGACCAAAAAAATTATCCCCTAAGCGCAGAAATATTACTCGTTTTGAAGATTAAACTAGACTAAACATATTTCCCTCTCTTTTTAATCGTTTTAATTAATAGATATTCTTATTTCGCATACCTTCAAACCCCTCTCCCCATGGCGCCCCACCTCTGCTATACTTATTCGTACAAGTATCGATGCTGTGACACTTTTTTTTCACATTCCAAAGCAAAGCAATAACATCTCCATGGAGACGAGCGGGTGGCGGACCCACCATGAAAGAAAAGTTACACGGTGCACATTTAAACGGCTTCATAACATTTATTTATTGAACATTAATCCAGATTTAAATGCACATTTTCCAGCTCACCTTTAGTGACTTTGCCTGTCTTTGTCCTCTGCTTGTTTACCATTAGCCAAAGTTAATTTAGCATGTTTATCCTGGCGCCCGCTGAAACCTCGCCGCTGTAAGTTAACGGTAATGGATGTAAATGCAATGCGCGGTTGTGTATTTGAATTCAATTTGCAGCATGTGAAGGATGGAGATTGTGAGGAGGCAGTAGATGTAGTAATAACAATGCAAATGTGTGTAAACCCGGAGTGTGCACGGCCCTATGCAGGTTAATGAGACAGAGAGGACATTGATAGAAAATAGGGCCCAGTAATGACACAAGATAGACCTTGGATTCATGGACCAAACGACATTTAACATTAACGATTGGTTTACGTTCAGGGCGACGCCAGATGCTTTTTCAGACACCGCACTTTTACTGTACAGTGTAACAAGTGTTGGTTCCTCGTCCCACTGTGAGTAAAAACAAGTGACAAAATAATATTCACCCACCCTAAGAGAAAAGTTGGGTAATTCAGCTTTAATGTTTTGTCACAAAATTGCACTTTTTCAATACTACTTTAGACTCATTAGAACTAGATTATTGTCCAAATCTGGCTAAATTGAACCCCTCCTATAACTTGACCCTCTTTGTTGTATGCATTCATTGCCATTGCTTGTCCAATCTCTCTTGTCCGTCTCATTTGAACCTCCAATATCAAAGGCCTTCATCTTTTCCTTGCCCTTGTTTATGTTCACTTTTAAGACTAGGAGATTATTAGACCAGCCATAATCCCCTCCTCTCGCTCTGTCTTTTATCTCTCGCTGTTCTTTTGTGGTAGATTGGCTGTTTGAGATGAGTTTTGATAAAGGTTGTATTTGCCACCTGCGTCTCCGCTCTACTGAGCCTTACCTGGACATGTTCTTTGTGTTTTATCAGTGCGGCCGCCGGGCAAATGCAAATGTCTAAGATGGTGTTTCTAAATCAGAGAGAGGGGTTTCATGGAAGGAAATATTTATGTATAAAAAAGAAATGATTCTGTGATATGATGTTCTATATGGTCTGTACAAGTCTCTTTGCAATCAATTTATTGGGACGGTCCAATACCATTTTTGCCAATATCCAATATTTGTCTTGCTGTGTGCCAATAACAGATATATTTTCCAATACCCTCCATAGCAAGGCCCACAAAGTGATTGTAAAGTGTACAAATTAACAATTACACAATGTATTTATCTGGTATTTGAAATATAAGTTTCATATATTTTAAGCCTGATATAAAATACACACGTTAAAGATTGAATGTTATTATTTTACCGTACAATTGACTAAAAAAGACAAACAAACATATTGACGAACCAGGCAGACGACCCTGACTATGGAGAGAAACAGATCAGTGCGTCGGAGAACAGTGCTCTTTTTTATTTATTTTTTAAAAATGAAAACATTTATTCCAAAATGGCTACAGTACACTGCTAAATCCCATGTTTATTATAGATAAAAACAAAGAAACAAAGAAAACCCAAAAAGGTTCAGATCATCTTTTCATTTTAATTAATTTGTACATGGTCCCTGACAAATAAAGACAAAACAACAACAAAAACATGCTAAAGCTTGTACAGAGCAGTGGGCGTGTCTGGGTGGTCAGTGAATACAAGGATTTTTGAAGCAGCGGTGTCTTTATAGCAGGAGAATAACAAATACTCAAACATGCTGGGAAACTGTAATCTGGGAAACCCTAAGTAAACATGTAGTACTATGTAGTGATTCATTCTTCGCCCACCTTGAGTACGGGGTAAGTGTAAATGTTTGTTTATGAGCGCTGGAATAGTGTGTTGTTGTATGGAAGTTAGGCAGATGGCGTTACAACATTCAGAATTTGAGTGTGAAAACTGTAGTGTATCTGAAAACTCCTGTAAAAACTCAGCACACAATTAAAATGTGAAAGAGCTGCTACAGTCTAATAATGCATATAAAAGTCTACGACACAGACAAAAGCTCCACTGCCACTCAGTTTCAATGTTTAGGGGCATTTTTCTAAATTAAATTGATGTCCGTGCATAACCTCTAGTGGCGCAGTGTCTTACCTCTGTCCATTTTGGGGGGGGGGGAATGCGTAATATTCCACTGTAGAGCTTTGAGAAGTGCGTCAAGTGCAATATCAATCCATGTCATTACTGCCATTTAAAAAAGTGCAGTATTAGTAGTACAACATTTTTGTTTTTTCCCCCAGATCTCTGACGAAGCTGGTGGAGTTCCCTGGAAATCGTGGTCCTTTGGGGATTCACGTGGTCCCCTACTGCTCCTCTCTCAGTGGACGGTAACTAATGTAGAACCTTTTGCATCGACAAAGCCTACTTGAATAATAGAAAGAAAGGGAATATACCAAGACTACAGCAGAACTAAATCAAGACTAACCTTTTGGACTAACTTCAGATTGTAGGCAAGACTGAACCTAGATTTACTACAGATACAGTGTCATATGTTTTAAATCAGGACAAGACTAAAGCTGGTTTAATGCAGGACTAAACCAAGACTAAACTTGGATCAAATTACTGTGGACTGGTACTAAATTGGTGGAGAATGGTACTCAGACAAGAACCAAACAGAGACTGCACACCGGGACCCCAAACCGGGTGCTTGGAAGAGGACTAATTGTTTCTTGGTATTAAATGAGGTTTGTTTTTAGGACTCTGGGTCTCCACATCAGAGGCATTGAAGCGACAAGCCGCTCGAAGAAAGAAAATCTGTTTCAGGAAGAGGAATGCATCGTGCAAATCAATGACACTTCCCTCCTGGACAAAACCTTCGCTCAGTGAGTACCTCCCTTCTAATACGTCCTTATCCAGACGGTTCCAACAATGTATAATGAAAGAAGATGAAGAAATGTGTTTGTATTGGGGTTGTCAATCGAGTTACTAATTTGAGTAGTATCAATCACATCACATAAATTGTACAAACTGTGACCTTTCCTGAAATAGAGTGGTCTTGGTCTATATCAGATCTAGTATCGGACCACGCAGTAATATTAATCAGTCAAAAAACACATATTAATATTAACATTTTTTAAATTTATTTGTGTATATTTTTGATGATTCAGGATAATTGTGAAACAAAGTAAATGCATCTTCTCACTATTTGTTCATTTGATTAGTTACTGTCTTCCCCAACATTTACTTTTATTGAGTTGTTCACTCCAAATCCTTTTCTCGTGACACAGTTTTGAATATATTTTCTTCAAATTAGTGAGAACTTGTCTTTTTATTGTATTAATGGCGGCCCATATCTGATGAAGGACTTACTTGCGGCCCTTTTTTTTTATACTATCTGTGCTGCATCTTCATCACAGACAATAGGATGTGGTTAAATGGGTCTTTACAGAAGAGCATAAAGGATGAAAAGAGGGTTTGTAAATGCAGAAAAGAGCTGTAAGGAGTGAGACAAAAACTGCAGCGAGGAGGTGAGATGAGACATAAAAAGATAGAAAATTTGAAAGATAATGTGATTGACAGTTCACCACAATAGAAGTGGGACAACTGTATTTTTACATTGTTTCTTCCCTGAGTTTCTGTGTTGGTTGTAGACATTGTGCGTTCATCTTAAACTTGAAGAGAGATTTAACTTTGACTACACAGCAAATAAAGAACAATTCAAGGAAAGAAATGCGCTCAATGAATTATTATTATTAATTTATTTTTTTTAACATAATGGCTGTACGTTTAATGCATCGTTTTGTGCACTAAAAGCATCTGTAATTGAATAAGTGCAAGATAGACATGTTTAATTAATGCCATACTGAAGAACATTCCAGGCAGCGTGGGCTGGCACAAAACCCCATCAATACATACTGTTCCTTTAAATTAAATGTCCTTTATTTTATTATTAGTATCTCTGTTTAAGGCAAGACACTGCAGGAACAACATCGTAATTAAACTTCACTTGTGTAAATGGGAGAAACCATGACATGTTTTTCCTCATGTCATGTTTTCATATGTACAAATAAGGCATTTTAAGTAAAAATCACCAACATTGTACATATTTGTGACATATAAATCTGAACAATACATACAGCCAGTTTTCAAATTCTTTCTTCATTTTGGGGACATTAGATGACAACATAATTAATAACTTTTGGAGTTCTTTAATCAGCATCAGGTTTAGAATTAGATATCAACAAATGCTTTGGTACAATCCGTTAAAAAAGTGGAGAAAAATGCATTTTGAGGAAACGGCATCTGAAGTTAAAATGTCCCATTCAATCTATGGATGCAAGTTGATTTAGTTTAAATAATAAAACATCTTTAGGCCCAGAATGTTTCCTCTCCCTGAAAGTGCATATGTTGAGAGAGCAAACTGACCCAAATAAACTTCCACACTCATCCATTTCTTTGCAGATCTCAGGAAGTGTTTCGTCAAGCCATGTCTGCTCCTATGATCCGCTGCGAGGTCCTCCCGGCCGCCAACAAATCTCACTACGAGAAAAGTTTAATCGGAAACATTTTCAACTCGGACAGCAAAGACTCCTCCGCCAAAGCTAGTCCGCTGGTAGTCCGGTCTAGAGCGGGATCCCAACCACTAGACCCAAATCCTAGACCCAAGATAGACCTGAGGAGACCAGAGACCAAGACCCCAGAACCTCCGAGGGACCCTCCCCAGGCAACAGAGGTCCAGTCTGGGTATGGGTCATCAGACACGCAGTCCCCCATTCCTCCAGCTGGCAAGAGTCCGGTGGCACAAGCGCTGGCAGGTCTGACCACCAAGAAGGGAGGGAAGAAGATCAAAATCGACTTGAAAAAAGGTACAATTTTGTAATATTTGCATTTTAACTCATATACAGTCGTTATTTCATGTAAGATATCGAGGTATAAATGACATAACTCTAAATTAATAACGTTTTTAAAGCTTGTATCCATGTTATATTGTTGTTTCCTCATTTAAAAACATATCTGAGGTTGTGTTTTGTTACTCAAAGTGCCCTAATCCACATCATTAGGTGGTAATCCATTGTTTTTAGACTAGGTGGGGATGAAAAAAAAAAAAAAAAAAAGATTCCTGGGTCTAAACAGTGCTAAAACTATGACTAAACCAGGACTAAAACCTAGATTTAAACCAGGACTTAAAACAGGACTAAACCCATGGACCAAACTGGGACTAAACTAGGATTAAATTAGGATTAAACCAGTAAACCAAGGACTAGGACTAGGAATAAATGAGAAAAAAAAAGATGCCCTTAACATTGGGACTATAAAGATTACACTAGGTCCAATTCAGGGGCTGAACTAGATTTTAGCTAAGAGCAAAACCAGGACAAAACTAGGATTAAATTCGGAAAAAACCTCAATTTGGACATTAAATACAAATTTTGCCTTTTGTAATGTTTTGTTATAATTCTTGACCTGTTTTGCAGAACTTCATGCTGAATATGCCAGCTTTTGTGTTATCAGAGTAAAACACAGACACAGTGATTTGTTGATGGCATCACATTGGCTTCTTAGGACTTGTGAATCAGAGGTGTTGGTTTTGAAAAGATATAAACTATAAATAATGGTGAAATGCTGCCAAGATAAAGGGCTAAAGGAATTAGTATATTGCTATCGCCTTACTTTAATCCAACACCTGACCTGTTTTTACAACGGGCAGATTGATAAGGATTTTTGGGGGCCAATACGACACCAATATAAAAGGAGGTTGGACGTGCTGATAGTCGATATAACTGCCAATATAATTAGTATGGACAATGTTCCATTGTGAGTAATCCACTGTTTTTGACAACAGCATGCGTGTGTGCTTTGTCACCTGACACTTTGTAAAAATAAATCCTATGCGGACACTGGTGTGATTTGTGCTGAAGTTATATTTTATTCTTGAGTTTGTAGCGCGGTTCAGAATATTAAATCCAGCGCGCCTCAGTCAGAGCCATGAAGGACAGAGTGCACACAAACAGGCACGTCATTCTGGAGCTGCATTCAGTGCACTAGCACACTACGTAACATCACTACGATCTACTACGACGTCATACAGCGTCACTACGACGTCACTAACGTCACAAACTGCGCTTTAAAACGAGGTATAGCATGCTGTAAAATAGGACTAATCCAGGACTAAAAGCAGAACTAAAGCCAGGATCAAGCCAGGACTAAATGACAAAACCTGGCAAAACCCGGACATTAAAAAACAAAAACAAAACCCGGACGAAACCCGGACGAAACCCGGACGAAACCCGGACGAAACCCGACGAAACCCGGACGAAACCCGGACGAAAACCCGGACGAAACCCGGACGAAACCCGACGAAACCGGACGAAACCCGGACGAAACCCGGACGAAACCCGGACGAAACCCGGACTTCACTAGAATTACTTGGGTTAAACCAGATCCAAACAGAACCAAAGACTATGCCAATTCTAATATTAAGATTTAAATTAGGACTAGATCCCGGACTCAAAAGGGATTAAACCACGTTTAATTCTTTTGAAATTAAGACTTACAACCAGGACGAAACTAGGCCTAAACTGGGCCCAAGGTAGGTTTAAACCAGGACTAAAACAACCCAGAAACTAAAACAAGACCAAACCATTAATCCGGATTCAACCAGGATTCTGGGTTACTGGATAACTCTGGATCTGGATTACCAGAGTTGGACCATAGCGTCAAAGATCCAAACCTTGACTAAATCTGGGCCTACCTGGAGCCAAAGCATGTTGATTCATTACTGAATCAGCACAAACCCAAAGCTAAACGGGTTTAAATCAAGTTTAAACCAAGTCTAAAAACACGACTAATGAGAACGCATTATGTATTTAGCAAAATCCCTTTCCCCTCTGCACCAGGATCTGTCCTTGATTGACAGCGCCAAAGTGCTAATATAGGGCAGACACGGTCTTAGCTTCCAGACGCGATAGCATCGGTTCGAGCCGTTAGCATGCTACGCCGGATTTGCAACACATTTACCTTCCATTTCACTCATGACTTGGGGCTTGTGAATCCATGAAAATACTTGACACAATTTTTTAAGTTATTTATTTCTTTTTGAGGTCTCCCAGGATGTACAAAATAAAAATCTTTGAGAAAATCATCCCCGGGGAGGTTATGCTTGGAGGTAATGGTATCTTTTAGCCCCCACTTTTGCGAGTGCGCTCACACGTGAAATTAAAGCCAAAAGTGTGTCATAATCCTAGCTAGCACAGGGAGCCAGAACACCCAGAGGAAAAGAGAAACCAGCCATTTAAAGTGTAGTTAATGTGGTGGAAGGAGACTAACAGGACCAAGGAGGAGAGGAGATAAGGTCTGGAGTGGCTAGGAGGCTAGGAGGCAAGGATGTTGGGAGCATCTCAAGCGAAAAGAGAAATTCAATTAAGAAGTGCTAACCTGTGTAATTAAAGGGGTGTAAACCGAGACATTCCTTCAGTCACGGTCCCCAACAATATCAGAAGAAGATTTGGGGGTTTTCGTTGCTTCAAAAGTGAGTAATTGTGTCATCAAGAGATATAATTATAGTAAAATTTTTATTGATTAAAACAATTACATTTCATCATGTCAAAATAATAGAAAGAAAAGATTTTTCAGAGAGAATTAGTGTGAATGAAATTTGGTCTGGTTAATCATACAATTGTACATTTTTCTTGTAGTCATTCTAAAACAGAAATGGCAAACTTCTGTAAGATTCATTGGGTCATAGTTAGCATTTTTTGGATCATTGGACTACTATATAGTTTTCTTCTCCACAGGTCCAGAGGGTCTAGGCTTCACTGTTGTCACCAGAGACTCCACGGTCCACGGTCCTGGCCCGATCCTGGTTAAGAACATCCTTCAGAGAGGAGCAGCCGTTAAAGATGGCCGCCTTCTGCCTGGAGACCGCATCCTGGAGGTGAAAGAAACATGTATATACCCTAGATCATGAAAAAGGCGCCATCCCGTCCAGACCTGAACCTCTGACACGGAACTTTGGACTTAACCGAGTAAAGCCTCATTCAGCGGGTGCACAGCGGTGTATCCCCTGCGTGTCAATCACAGGCGGCGCAGCTGTAGAGAGCTTTAACGACAACAGAGATTAGTCGTGAAATCTGATATTATCTGACAAAATGAGAAATAATAGGTGTGCAGAGCGATGTGAGATTTTATAAAAATGGAAAAGAGTTTTGTCATGTTACACAAATCACACACTGCTGCATTCTGTGACACATTTTAGCTGTTTTTAGGCACTGGTAAATATAAATATAAATAAATAGAAAATCTTATTTAATATGATAGTATAAAATTGACATAAAAAGACCCTGTGATGTTCCGTGCCTTTGTTTTCGATTTCGTTATCTTCATTCTCTTGATCACATTTTAATAACCTAAATAGCACAATATACAAACTTCTCCACGTAAAACTGGCTTGTGGAGTTCGTACTCTAATGTTATGATACTCTGTTTTAGTTCAGGCTCTGATTTTTGTTGTCTCGCTTGACTCTCGATTGCGGCTCTTGTCATTGGATCGTTCCCCTTAATCGGCCTTCTCCTGTGCTCTCTCGTCAGTGTATATTTACAGCACGTTCTTGTTTATTTGAAGGTGAATGGCGTGGACATGACAGGCCGCAGCCAGGAGGAGCTTGTCGCGATGCTGCGTTCCACTAAACTGGGAGAGAACGTGTATTTGGTGGTGGCTCGACAGGAGGACATCTTTCTGCCCCGAGAACTGGTGAGACAAACGCGCTTGTGCTAAATAGACAGTGTCAACATTCTGAAGGTGCACTACAAACCTTTTACGGCGGAAAGTCCATTTTATTGCTTTACCTAGAACATTACTTTATTTGTTTCATTTAGAGACAAGTTAATTGTCCTTCTTTGGGTTGGTAATTATTTAAAACTATCTTCTAGTCTCATTTAAAACCCTGTTAAACCCTAATTTCAGCCTTATAATAGACTGGGCTTAGTCCAGTCTTAGGTGGTACTTCATGTGAAAAGTTTTAGAACCACTAACCTAGAATGTTTCACAGTATGGCTTAAAACGTATCCCTCACAATGAAGACAAGCAGGTGGTTGGATTACTCACAGTAAGAATGCATGTTGTTTCACCATTAAAAACATCTCTAATTGAACATTTATAAATATTTTTGCAAGCAATTTCAAGCAAAGCAATAACATCTCCACGGAGACAAGCTTGGGGTGGGCTAGAATAAGGCCTATTTAACTTCAAGGGAGATTTACTGTTTTTGAAAGAAATCTCCAATAAAGTAATCCATCAACGTTGACCTTATCATTGTTAGGATTTAAGTCTGACTTTAAGGCGTATTAATCCCAACAATCACGCCTTTTGGATTTGAAAAATGGCACCACTTTCTGAAGGTATTGTCAAAAAATGATTTCACTTTGGTTTATGTATGCTGATAGAGAAGACTTTGTTTCATGTGGTTAGCCCCAGTAATCACAGAGAGATGAGCCATAAACCAGGTCAACAAATCTGCAAATTGACTATTAAACAGAAAATTCTACCATAGAATTCTGACTTGTCTCCGGCTTAGTTTATACGATAGGCATTTTAGAACATTTTGATGCCACGTGAATGCAGCCTATTCTTTATATACAATACACTACACTGCTGTATACATGTACATACTGTATATACACATGTAAAAATCTAGGACCAAATCAGAATTGGAGCCAAGCCAAGAACAAACTAAAACTAAACCAGCACTAAATCGGGATTATGTAAATTACTACCAAATTATAACTGAAACGAGCACATGCGTGTCACATGCGTTGCTACTGAGATCTTGAGGACACAAGCTGCATGTTGCACTGTGGGCTGGGCTAACAAGAAGTCTCAAAACAAAGGATTCCTTTTCTGTAACATCCCCACAGAGTTTATGTATTCCTGTGATCAGGAGGGACCAGTGGATTTACAGAAATCACTCCAGACTGAGGCTGATTTGTTTGTTTCAGGCAGTTAGCAGCTGGCTAACGCTAGTTTACACATTATTGCACGGCTATGCTAATAAACGTTAGCCTATTTTCAATTCAATTTATTTTGTTTTCCCCAAAATCACAACAGCAGTTGCCTCAAAGGGCGACAGTGAAATTGATGATTAAAACAAGGAAGCATCCCCTGTCCTTAGACCCTTCTTCTCGTCAAGGAAAAACTACAAAACCCTGTGGGGAAAAGTAGAAACCTTGAGGAGACCCACAGTGTAGGAGAGATCTACTCCCATGGACGGATAGGCGGACACACTTCAGTTGGCAGATGGACTGTGGAGCTTTAACCCCTCAGGAGGAGAGAGGGTGGTTCATGTAACAACACAGTTCATCCAGGCAGATGAAGAGCCGTTCATCTAAAGTAGAGACCATTCCTCCAGCCCCCAGGCCTACTTGCAGGCAGTTATAGCGAGCCTAATATCCAACTGTCTGTGCGGGGGAGTGAGTCTGATCCTCACCCATAGTCTTGAATGCTCTGAGGTCTTGTCCGGTGCAGAGGGCTTGTAGACGAGGAAGCTTGGATGTAAATATCCACAAAAGTTTGTCGGGGCAAATTATCTCTTAGTTTTCTTAGTTTTTAAGTGTCAGTGACTCGCCACTGTAGATAAGCATCAAAGTTCATAACTTAGGCCTTCTTGAAGTATCAAACCTTTTCATTTTATGCACTGTTTTTCATGACTATCTAAGAGCAGAGAAAGGCAATCGCATGTGACCTCTTCAACCTGGCAGTGACAACAAATTAGTCATGTGACTGAAACCCATGGATATACGAAAGATATTTAACAAAACCCTTTTCCATCAATGGCAGATAAAAAAGAAAATACATTATTCATACATTCTTCACCTTTTTATAATTGTTATTTGAAATGTATCCATCTACAAAGTCTAAGAAATGGTCTATATTATTGATTTTTTTGTGCATATAGCAGTTCTGCTTTTTCCTGTCTTTTGTTGGTCCATAAACACCTTGCAAAGAAAAACAAACCCACGCCCCCACAGTTTGCCCCTCTCTTCCTGCCCTCCGTTCTTTTGTTGACACAGCTACGCTAAAGGAAGCGCCGCGCGTGCTAACCCCACAGGAAACAAGCTAGTGAGCACGGCGACACACCGCGGGCGCTAACTGATCATTTACCTGCCAGGGTCAAAGGTTGCGCACCACCATTTTTCCTGTAGTTCAACAATAAACGTACAACATGAAAGCTTGTCATCCTTTGAGGCACTTTATTCCCTTTCCGTAGTTTCAAAGAGCTGCAGTTAAGGTATTAGTTGACCTAAATTTTAATGACAATAGGATGGAGGAATTATTGGCAAAAGCTTCAACTATTAAGGCAATATAATCTTCAATTTTGGTGTAGCCTTTTGAAATATTGCACAAAAATGGAATAAAACGTTAGCTATAACACATCTGCTAATTTGACTGTATTTCATTGATTTGTTGGCATAAAATCTTCTTTAGACTTAACAATAATGGAAACATCAGAGCAACATCCTGTATCCCTTAGGGAACAAAAAGGATATATTGCTAATTGTGTTTTTCAGCTAAAATTGGTACAATGCAGTTCTTTTTTCCTTCTTTTTCAACTAAAATGCAATGATAACATTTTAGAAGATCCCTGGGACCAAACTGCATATCCATCTGTAGAAGCGGTGCATGCGTTTAACATGGTAATTGGCATAAAGCGTTCTTTGTGCGTAGAGCTACAGTACATGAAATACACGTTAATGTGACATTTTCCCACTGTGTTTAAACACATCTTTAACTTCTAATTCAAAGTACTTAATGTGGCAAATGTACAATAATGAACCCAAGATGTATTGATGATGATGATGATGATATTCTTAACTAAACCTGGACTAGACGAGAACCCTCATCCAGGACTAAAACAGAAGTGGGACTAAACCCTGACTAAACCCTGACTAAACCCTGACTAAACCCTGACTAAACCCTGACTAAACCCTGACTAAACCAGACTAAACCCAGACTAAACTAAACCACTAACCCTGACTAAACCCAGACTGACTAAACCCTGACTAAACCCAGACTAAACCCAGACTAAACCCAGACTAAACCCAGACTAAACCCAGACTAAACCCTGACTAAACCCAGACTAAACCCTGACTAAACCCTGACTAAACGCTGACTAAAACAAGATTTAAGACCACGCCAGGACTAAACCAGGACTAAACCAGGACTAAACCAGGACTAAACCAGGACTAAACCAGGACTAAACCAGGACTAAACCAGGACTAAACCAGAAATATAATTCAATAGGACAACCTGGCTCTAAACTAGAACTTCGCTTGGACTCAAATACAAAACCTGTATTAAACTAAACCAGGATTATACCATGACTAAACCATGGCCAAACCAGGTTTTAACCTGGTCGAAACCAGAAGTAAACCAGCTTTAAATTTGGACCTAATAAGAACTAAACCTGTTCTAAATCACGTAGCAACCAGCACTCAACCAGGTTAACGGTCTCTACTCCATATGAACGGTTCTTCATCAGCCTCGAAGAACTGGTTCTCCTCCTGAGTGGGTCCAGCTCCACTGTCTATCTCGCGTCCGCCTGTCCGAGGGAGTCGGATCTCTCCTCCTCTGTGGAACTTCCACTGATTTCTACTTTTCCCCAAAGAGGTTTGGTAGTTTTTCCCCTCCGAAAAGGAGGGTCTAAGGACAGGGGAGCTTGGGACATTTGTCTAAGGACAAGAGATGCTGGGACATTACCAAGTCCCTATGAATACTGTTTATTCTGTTTTTATTCTGTTTTTATTCTGTTTTTCACCTGTCGAGGCTGTTGTGATTTTGGGCATTACAAAAATAAATTTAAATAAATTTAAATTAACCAGGTCTAAAAAACCAGGTCTCAACCAGGTCTCAAACCAGAATTAAACAAGGTCTAAACTATTGCAGTTCAAAACTAGTTCAAATTCAATACCAGAACTAGGCCAGCATTGAAATAGGACTTAAGCAAGACTAAAAACTAAACTAACTAAGCAAGGTCAAAACCAGAACTCAACCAGCATTAAACCAGAACTAAACCAGATCTAAACCAGGACTAATCCAGGACTAAACCCATTCTTGGCATATTAAACCTCATCTTTATCCCTTCAAAAGACACATTTCTATCTTCGTGCTGTCATTTCGCTTTTATCTCCATTGACTTAGTGCAGTTTTTCAGAAGAGAAAGTGACTGCAGAGCTCTTTGATTCTACTTAATGGGTCGCATTGATGTTTTTGCAGCTGGCCTGTGGTTCTGGCTGAAGCACTTTGTCGTCCCGGTAGCAAAATGATAACAGTAAAGCCTCATGATAGAGGTACTAAAGATATGTTAATTAAAATGATATGTTTTGGAGTAGTCAGCGTTTTTTAATTTATAATTCTTTTCAGAGAGGGCAGCGATGTGCAAATTGAGTCCTGGTTTAGTCTAGTTGAGGGTAATTCTGTGCTGTTATAGTCCTGATTTAGTACTTGATTAGTCCATGTTCAGTGAGGCTGCACAGTAATACTGCTAAAACATCATTATTGCAATATTTTCTAAGGCATTAATTGGAATCGCAACCTCAAAGTTCTCCATCCATCAGGAAGTTACTGTTTGTCCTTGCTCCTGGTTTAGTATGTCTTAAGTTTTGACACGCGTTTGAACAGTAAATTAAGTAAAGATTTAGATGGGATTTAAATTAACTTGGGGTTTCGTGGTCAAAACATACATTAAAATATCGCAATAGTCGCAAAACAAAACGCAGTTATCGAATATCACAACTCTTTCTCATATCCTGCGGCCACGATAGAGACCTGGTTCACTCCTGGTATGGTTTTGGTTTAGACTTTGAGTTTGTCCTAGTATTGGGTCAAATTAGGCATGGTTTAGGCGCATTTTTGTTGTGCCGAGGACTTATTAGTCTTGGTGTACTTTTTGTTTAGTCCTGGCTTGGTCCTGGGTTTGTCCAAATGTGCGTTCCTCTCGAAGCCAATAACTCTTTAGTCCTAGTTTTTAAGATTAGAAGGATGCCGGCGTCATTGTTAAAACTGGCCTCGTTGGCAGGATAGAGGGTCAGTCCGCACATGTTTGACCTTTTTAAAGTACCACAGAGTACGGGGAGCTTTCACCGGATACAAGTCCCCAAAGCCCCCAAAAAAAAGTGCTGTTTTGACTGTTGATTTTGTTTTACCCCGCCCGCAATAAATCATGGATGTTATTAGTTTTAAAAGACAGAAAGTGAGAGTTTTAACAGGGATGAATTAACTTTGATTGGGTTTTTACAAATGATCAAATATTAAACCATACTCGGTAAATGAAGAACCGAAAAAATACATTCCCTCTCATGTCCTTGTCGTATAAAATCTCATTATTGTTTTTATTACCTCTTGTTCCCTTAAACCCATCCTTGCTATCTGCTTATCTCCTCTGTGTCACTGTGAAACGAGGTGTGAGCGCGAAGACATTAAGACAATTAATTGGCAGCTCCTCCGACGAAGCGTTGCCAGTTTTTCCGATTTCATCTTAATTGAATGTAGCTCGAAGTCCCTAATCCTACTTTAGACCACCTCTATCATTTTAAAGCTCTTAGTTTGTTCCATGGTTTAGTCTCCATGCCTGGTCCTAGTTAATTTCTGGTTTGGTATTTGTTTAGTCCTGGTTAAGGCTTTCATTTGTCTTGGTCTAATCTTAATTTAGTCCTGGTTCAGTCAGTCTTTATAACCTAATTAAATAATTTGCCGACTAATACAAATGTGTTTAAATGACACAGCAGCCCTACTAGTTTTTTTTGTTGTTGTCCTTTTAGTCTTAATTTGGTCCATGGTTTAATCCCGAGTTGATCCTTGTTTAGTCCTGGTTATGTTATTGGAGGCATTAGTTCTGCTTTAGTCTTGGTTTTGTCTTGGTTGAGTCTTCTTTTAACCTCTGTTTAGCCCTGTTTTAGTCTTTTTTTTAGTCCTGATTCATTCTATTCCATCATCCTGTTTGCATTTTTCCAATTTCACCTTAATTAAATGTTGCTCGTGCCACTAATCCTACTTTTGAGGCCCCTTATTTAAAAATCCTTGCTGACAAAAGCCCTTATGTCTAAGCGTGGTCGCCCCCTCCCGCCTTCTCCCTGAAGCTAAATGAAAAATCTGCTTTTTGTGTGAACATTTGGTGCGGAGGGTGGTCCTTTCAGACTAAAAGCTTGTTAAAGAGCTATTATTGTCTAGAGCAAAGGAGAGTCAGGGGTCCAGGTCTCCCCATGGGACCGGCCTGCCCCAGAGGAGAAGCACAGAGCGGGTTTGGATTGGGAGCGCCAGATAGATTGCTGGTTAGACCTGGTTTAGTATGATACAAGTCTGGTTTAATCATGATTAGATCCTTGTTTAGGGTCGGTTTAGTCCCTGGTTTGGTCCCTTCTGTTCAGTCCCTCCATTTAGTCTCTGGTTTCCTGGTTTGGGTGATCTTTAGTCTGATTTGTTTGTTTTGACTTTTTTAAATCCTGGTTTATTCCTGATTATATCCTGGTTTAGCGCTAGTTTAGTCCTTGGTTTTGTCCCCTGGCCTAGTTCTGGTTAAATTTTGTCCTAGTTTAGACCTGGTTTAGACCAGGTTTAGACCTGGTTTTAGTCTTTGTTTAATCCTGATTTAGTATTTTATCTGATTGTTAGTTTAGTCCTGGTTCAGTCTCGGTTTGATCCTTGTTTAGTCTGATTTAGTCCCGGTCGAGATTTTTCGTACTTGCATCTGGTTTAATCCCAGGTTAGTCAGCCATTTTATGATTTAGCTTGCATGTTTTTTGGTTTTTTGGTTTTTTTTCAGCCCAGCGTGTCTAGTCTCAGTTTGGTTCTGGTTTTCCCCCTGTTTTATCTTGCCTTACTCTTGATTGTAATTCTTGTTTAGTCCTGGTTTAGTCCTGGTCTGCATCTCTAGTTTTGAATTTGTCATATTGTGTCCCTTGTTTTTCCACCAGGTTAACTTCGGTTTAGTCCTTGGTTTAGTCCTTGGTTTAGTCCTTGGTTTAGTCCTTGGTTTAGTCTTGGTTTAGTCCTGGTCTAGTCTGGACTCCCTGCTGCTTTGTCTTCTTCTCACTATATGAAAATCCTTGCTGCTTTTCTGATGTAAGCCGATGTAACCCCACATCTTTAAAAAGGGTACAAGTTCCTCGCTCTCTATAGATTTATGAATATTCTTTTTAAATTTCCCTTGAAGACGCGGAGGAGACTGGTGGCTGCCCATCATCGTTTTTATCACACATTTCCTCTTGTTGTGAAAAAGGAAATACTCTTATACCCGAAAATGATTGACAGTAGTGACACTTATGCAGTCCACTTTGATTTGAATCACTATAGTTGTAAGTCTTGAGTCACTTAAGGCTTCAATATAATCATTATGGTTCAAGGCGTTCAAATAAAACCAGACTGTAAGAATAAGAAGTAGTCATAGCAGTTGTGTCTGTGGGCAACGCACTTCACTCGTCTTGTTTGTATGAATGTGGTGTAGTGCTGCTACGATTAATCAGAATAATGACTAGTCGACTACTAAAATGATCCTAATCATATTTTGACTATCTTTAATTGTTATGTGGACTATACAGACACTCAAACATGCCAAAAGGCCTTTTATAACGACGACAGGTGCATTAGATCAAAACCTTTTTGATTTTCAATAGTAATACACTTTATTTGTTAATATGTTGTATCTAAAAGCCTCACAATATTAAATGTATTTGTTTAAAAAGGTATAAAAATCTGTATGTACAATATAATCGTTTGATTTGTCGAGTAATCCTAAAAAGAATAGTTTTGTAGTCAACAGCTTAAATAATCGTTTGTTGCAGCTAGAGGTATGATCTATGTATTTATGTTATCCATTATTAATTTATTTGATATGGACAGTGCATATTAATGAACATATTGAATATTGAGTATATTTCTGAAATTAAAACTGACCTCAAAAGAGATGGAAACGTCCAGTGTAATCTTCCAAACAAGAGAGTTAAGTGATATTTCTGCACTTTTGCCGTAATGTTTTGGTGCATTTACATTTTGCGCGAGGTATGTTCCCTAGATTCAACTTTATCCAATTACATCCTAGACTCTGCTCAAAAAAATAATTGTAATGTCTGTTTTGCATCTTATTTCAAGCTGCTTTTTAGAGATGTTGGCAGTAGACAGAGAAATTGTGCTAAGATAGATATTTTGAATTGATATTTGAAATGACAGTCCATATCCACATGTTTGTAGAGGGCTAAACGGCAGGGTTACAGCTCTCACACAGAATAAGACCTCATGGAGACACAGGGAGGTTTAGCTCTCTACACCCTCTTTCCCATAGTTTCATAAAACCTGTACCTATCTACAATCCTCACAGCGTAATGTGTCTCTCGACGGAATAGCCACCATCTTTTCCTACAGACTCCATTATGGCGCCTTCTGATGACACACCTCCTCCTCAGCCACAGCTCATTTTCAGATCCACCTTTAAATCCCCCCCCACTACTTCTATCACTGTATTTTCACCCTCTGATGGCAGGGGAATTTCAGAGGTGCTTTGGGCATTGTAGATACACATTTTAGACCCGGTTCAGTCCTGCTTTAGTTGTGATTTGGACCCGGTTTGATCCTCGGTTATTCCTTAGATTTGTTGTTGTATTTGTTAGTTTGTTTTGGCTGGGTAGTCCATGGCCTGTTTAGATCTGCTTTGTCATGGTTCAGAGTCTAGAGTCCTATTTAAAGTCCTGCTTTTGTCCAGGTTTTGTTCTAGGGTAGCTCTTGTTTGATCTCAGTTTAATCTTACTTTGGACTGGGTTTAGTGCTGGTTTAGGTCTAGTTTGAGTCTTTGCGTTGTTCCTCTTTTAGGGTGTATATCTCATTTAGTCCTACTTACATTAGTCAAAATGACAGAATCTTTGATAGGGGTGGGAAATATGGACAAAAATGAATATCTCCATATCATTTTTTGGAGTATCTTGATAAGGTTATTCAGAAGATATGTCAATCCAACAGAAATGTATTAAATACATGTCTGTAAACATTTTAGTTGATGTTTAATTATCATACAAATGTGAATTGTATTTCATGTTAATCACAAAAGTTCAGAAATAACTCCTTTTACCTTTCTAAATATCAAATTTACTACATTAATTTTTTAATCAACTCTCTTTGTAGGCATTTATTTTATTTTTTAAACAATACTCGACTCTTCAAAATAATATATTGTCCACCCATATATATATATATATATATATATATAGTATATATATATATATATATACTGACAAGTTCTTTTTTTTTTTTTTACTACTCTGGCATATCATTTTGCTTCACATTTCTTGCAACCAGCTGAATAATTAAATTCATGTGCATTGGCATTGCGGGGTGTGCTTTATAACTGAGACTCCCAGATGTTGAATTTGAATGCTAGTCTAGTAAGTTTTGTTAGAAAAAAAAAAAAGGCATCTAGGCAGTTACATTATTTAGAAAAAAAAGCAGGTTTCTCAGTCAGATTTCAAGATAGGGCAGAATGTATGGAAACAGAAGGTGGTTGGGGAAAGCTGTGTTGACTCTATGGACTAGTTATTTAAATCTGAAGGCCCCTTTGGCTGCTCCAGGACGTGTTCGAAAAAGATTATTATGTCGGATTTCAAAATGGCTTGCGGCAGTTCTGTCTCCAGCTTTCATCTCCAAATGGAAAAAAAGATAATACAATTTTTCTACCCCACCTGCCACTTATTCACTCCATGCTTTTTGGATTCCATCTTTGGGATGTACAGAGCATGCATTACAAGCCTGTGCATTACTTCAAATACCTCTATGATCAAATGGGGTTTCAAATACAGAGGGTGTTTTGATACATGCCAAAATGGAAAGCCTTCCTGCCGACGAGAAAGGCACTCTGATGTAATTATTTGTGTTTTTAGCTCTTTAAGATAATACAGTAAATGATGTTGGTATAGTTTAATTACAGCATGACTAATACAATATAACCAGTGATGAAAGTAAGGGCTTTAAACTCCTCAGTAACGCTTAAACACACACATTTGAGAAAACTTAAATAATCAATGACTAATTTTAATGAATTAGTTATGTAATTTACATTTCTTTAACTTGTTCCTAGCTCTGTTTTTACCCTTGGCCCATTTCTAGTATTTACACACAGCTTTAGGACCATTATATATTCTCATTTATTAGCCTTTAAACATGCTGTTGAGTACCTTTGCTTTGACATCTCATGTTTTAGAACTTCAAATTGTGTATTTACTGAAAGCACATGTTACTTTATATCTGTAAAGTGATCCTCATCAGGATTTGTGTACTACATCGTACTACATCTTCAAGATACATATGCCAAATTTGTAATTGCAATTCTTCTCTGCACGGATCCTTTTTGGATAGTTCTTTCCAAAAAAAAGAAAGAAAAAAAGAGAACCACCTAAATCTTGAATGCTGTGAATGCAATAACATAATCTTGTTCTAAAATGTACTTTTGTGTTTTCATTTCAGAAAGGTGAAGAAGCGAGCAGCCTGGTGATGGAGGACGGTCGTGAGCAGCTGATGTTCGAGGTGCCTCTAAACGAGTCGGGATCGGCCGGACTCGGGGTCAGTCTGAAGGGAAACAAGTCCAGAGAGACCGGGGAGGACCTGGGCATCTTCATCAAGTCCATCATCCATGGAGGAGCCGCATACAAGGTACTACTCTTGACAAGAGGGCATTTCAACATACTTTTGGTACCATACAAGTTCAGGAGGGGGAATTAAAAGCGTGGGTGTTTTTTTTGTTTTTTTTTTGTTTTTTTTATATATTTATTTTTTTAAACATACAATGACATATTTATTGCATTTAAAAACATGTGTCGTGACTATGAGTGGGCTCCTCTCCTCCTCCTCCTCCTCCTCCTCCTCCTCCTCCCCTCAGATGTGACTTCAGTGCATTGTGCCGGTGTGATACACAAACTAACTTTTTATCTCCATGGAGTAAGTCTGTGTGCCTGCAACCAGAAATATTACACAGTGCAAAAATGTGGCCGTCTTTATTTACCCGTCAATATTTAAAACATTTTATGGAGACTAGATCCGTGACTCAGTAGCTAGGGGCACTCTTCCACCTACCAAAAGGTCAGAGTATGGATTCCCGCTTGGACCAAGTTCTGTCATAGTGTTCTTGGGCCAGACACTTTGCGTAGTATGAATGTGGTGTGTGAGTGGGTGTTGGTAGTCGGGGGTGAGTGATGGGACAGATTGGCAGCACGTTCATACTAGGCATTATCTAAAAAATAAATAGTAACAAAATCACGGCACAAATTCATCAAAATAATAGTCCCATTTGGTCCAAAGTCTGTTGAATTTGTCTATTTCCAAATGAAGCCCAAATGTAGTTTTGTATCTATTTCTCTGATGTCTGTCACAATGTCAGTCCAGTCCCCGATCGTTGCCGATGTGTGTCCGCCATTTCTTTGTGATGGCCTTTTCCTGCTGCCAATAATATGTTCCAAAGGTATCCATTTAATGTATCCATGGCAGGAGTTTTCAGGCGCAAGGACATTGTTCTAAATTTAGTGGGATTGCAATGTCAAAAACTGTCTGCAGTGCATTGTTAATTTCAGTCTAATATTTTTGAGCGACAGGACACTCCCAAAACACGTGATAGTGGTTTGCCTCTTGGCTGCCACAGTTTCTCCAACAGTTTGCATTTCCTTGTGAGTAATGGCCACTTTGACATGGTGATATGAAAAAAACGTGATACATTTTTCCTCCCGAATTCTCTCCAAACATGTGATTTTGTGGTTCTCCACTGAGAAGTACACACTCTCTCCCACTTGTCATCAGTCAAATCAAAATGACCATCTCTTTCCCATTTATTATTAATGTAATCAGTTGTGTGGCTGCCTGAATCATTATCATTCAAAAGATATTTCAATCAAAGTGTTAGGGTGGTCTGTGCTTTGTTTATTTTCTTGGTTGTAATAACTCCTTATTTGTAAATAAAAGTCCTGTTTCTCCAAGTCAAAGGATTCTTTCAACATATCAAAGCTTTTCATGTGATTCTCCTTTACAATCTGGTAAAAAATTGTTTTAGACCTTTTGTAGTCCAGGCCTTAAATCTCAAATATGTGCTGTTGGGTGCAACACCTTGGTCATTAGCCAACCAGTTTATGATTTTAACATCCTTGTTTAGGTTTTGATTAGCTCCTTCCAGGTCATAAGCACAGATTTTACCCAAGGATTCGCTACATCATCCAATGACTTGTTTGTCATTTGCCAGTAGGGCCTTTTCAGCACAACATTACACTCGATATTTGTCTTCATATTCTGGGTCACACCAGTACAGCAATGCTCTGATTTGAGCTGAAATAAAGTATTTTTCCAGACAAGGTAAACCCCAACGTCCTTTTTCTTTTGACAGTTGTAGAGTTTTGACATACAAATCTTGAGATCGGTGCCAGTTGGGGATGGAAACTGGGAGCGTCTGGAATAGATAGAGCAATCCTGGGCAAAACATTCATTTTTATGGTTTCAAGCCTTTCTTAAGTATGGGATGAGAGTCTTTTTTTGGATCTGATTTTGACAGTGAACAGTCCAAATCTTTTGTTTTTAATGCAATTTATGATTTCATATTTTCATATGCTCTATTAAAAGAGATTTGAATCTGCTTTTTTACAAAGTGACAGTCTGAACACACAAATCACATTTATCTGACCTCTACAGCGCTGAAATGACACATGCGCCAATTTTATTTACTTAAAGTCAGGACTAAAATACAAATAATCAATAAAACACCTGCCAGACAACAACAATGAATCAATAAAATGCAAATAAAGTTAGTGTTTCAAACCTGAAGGGTAAGAACAAATGTGTCAAATATTTATATCAACTTCAGCCTATTTAAGGTGATTAAGATGACTAATTTGGGGTAATTGCTCATTAAAAAGCAGCAGTCTCATAACAGTACTGGTGCCATCTTTCCTCTTCTACACATCACTTCAGGTCTTATGTGTTCATACATGCAGTGTGAAAATAAAAAATAAAATCACAATCAAGCATCAAGACCCCCACTACGTAAAAAAACAAAAGGAATGGTTCATAAGTCATAGTTATAGGCGTACAGTTCCTACAGCGCTTTCACTTTTTGTATCATCTCTTTAAAAATACATGACGTGTTTTTCTCTGTTGTTGTGACACAGTTTTGTCCCTTTGTTGTTTCTTTTATTCACATGTGTGCGCCTCCAGAAACTCTATCCTCCTTCCTTTGTACTGAACTGTTTAGCGGCCATTTGTGTAGCGTTGCTTTTTATCAGCTAACACTTTCCCTCTCTCTCTCATCCCCTCCTTCCTCCTTCACTTCTCACTTCCCTTATCTTCCAACTTTCCTCGCTTCCTTCCTGCTTCATCCTGCTTGACCTCCCTTGACCTTTCCACGCCTTATGACCCTGAATAACCTCTTCCTGTCAGCGAAATGTCCGCCTTATCTCTGGCACTTCAACTAAAAAAAATAAAAAAGCCACACTCCACACTCTTTGCTTCAGTGTCAACTTCCTGACTTTTAAGGATCCGTGGGCTGCTCTTGGATATAAAGGACAGTGTGACAAGTGTGTTTTGGAGATAGCGGGGTGGTTCAGGATCAGTTTGAGATGATAGGACTCCCTGTGGAGATTTTAGAAGTGCAGCGGTGACAGGAGGGAGTGAGATGTCTGCTCCTGCACGACAAGGAAGACCAAAGGATTTATAGCAATGTTACAGAACATTTTTACTAGTTTTACAACTGGCAACCAAAGAGGCTAAGATAGATATTATTAGGGTTAGGCCATTTAATTTCATTTGTATACAGGAAAAGATACAAAAAAACACATTGATCAGGGCCGACTCAGTTTAAAACCGTTTTTCATTAATTAAAACATGAATTCCAATAGCAAACAAAGGTATGCCTTTTAAAAATGGGCTCCAGAGCTGCTTGTCCCCATATTGTGGAAGGAAGGTTATATTTTTCCCCATTTCATACTTTGCATTGGTGGCTATGCTTAGCAAATGTTTGTTTTATACGAATGTATTATTAAACAAACCAGTTGAGGTTAGGTTTAGGTTTAGGTACAGGTTTAGGTACAGATATGGATATTTGGGATTTGGTTGCAGAACTGGATTGAGGGTAAAAATGACACAGAGGGAAGATATCTGTCCCAAGATGTTCCTGAAGGCTGGCACCAGGAGCAGCTCCTGTGACCACCATGAATAAGGCTATAGAATTAATCTTATTTTGATTGTGATTCGCTCATTTCAAATGGTCATTAATCAGCTTTTTTCATTTTTACTGCAGTGGTCTGCCCACAATCCTCTGTCAGTGAAAGTGTGTGGGTTGGAGCAGAGTTCAGCCTTTGGAGGAAGAAATGTGACTATGTTTTTGTTTTGTTTTATTAAAACTCTGTATAGATTATGTTCAGAAAATTGTATTGAAATACATATTTGTTTTCTATTAGACTGATAAAAAATTAGGCAATTAAAATATTAATTAAGGCCCAAACTGATTATCAATTATATAAAATGACTGGATCTATAGCCCTTGGTGGGATGCATTATAATAATGCATTGGTTTTAAATTGCTTGCCTGAAGAAGCCTGATAAATATACACATTTTCTAAGATCTAAAATGTTGTACTGATACTGAGTCATAATACACCACTTCATTTCAAAACAAGTACAGCATAATAACTGCAGCCAAATTCTAATGTAAAAAAATAACGTGTTCATTTGTGGCCTTTACCTCTCTCCTGTCTTCTTTCTCTCTCCCTTCTCCACCAAAGCCTCCATTTAAAACACTTAGAGTTGATTTAGTACGCGTCGAGCCCTTTCCATTAGCCTAGTTCAGCGTTTATCTCTGCTCCAAGAAGATTGCTAATGCTAGATTTCTCATCCCCTCCCCACATGTATTTTAATTTTCTACTTTCCTTCTTTGTCTCGCTGCTTTCTCCCCTCTCTCACCTCTTTTTTCATTTAATTTAGAGTTACATTAAGTAAGAACTAATGAGAGTAATGGGAATTGGAAATTTCTTAATGTCCCTTTAGGGTGCTTCGAGAAATAGTGGGAATATGTGCTGTTTTTTTATTACTTTGCCTGAAAGATTCCGTAGTATGGCATTTAATGTATCTGTCAAAAATGTGTATAGCTACAGGTGTTTTATTTTTCAAAATATCTTGAATAACATATCTGACCTGTAACTTGACCTGTTGGTGGCGTTTGCTTTTCTCAATGTAGATACTGTAGATATTTGGGCTGTAGTCGACTATAGACATTCTCTGTGCACCATTTAGTCGACTAAAACTCTCAAACATAGTTTTTATATCACTTTACATTTTATATGATCGGATCTATGAGTGTTTGATTATGGTATTAAAATATGCAGGTCCTTACAAACATGATTCAAACAATAAAGAGAGTTTAGTGACATCTTTGCCACTCCAAAAATCAAAACTTTTTTTTTTTTTTGCAGGATGGAAGATTGTGCGTGAATGACCAGCTGATCGCAGTAAACGGTGAATCTTTAGAAGGACGTTCGAACCATGTCGCCATGGAAACACTGAGAAGATCGATGTCCTCAGAGGGAAACGCCAGAGGGACCATTCAGCTAGTGGTGCTCAGAGCTGCTAAACAGGTAGACATTTTGAAATAAAGGACACGTATGCAAAATGTTTACATTTTATTACATTGTTCCCTCGTCAAAAACATCCTTAGAATCTTATTTAGCTTCATTTATGCTTTTCATTAATCCTGTTCGCGATCTCCTATTTTAAAAAAAAATTCAGAATATGGATATCCAGAGGTCTCCTGTTTGAAGTCCATAAATCATTGCCAGACTTATTCTGGGCATTTCTGCCTCAAATCATGTTCAACTCTGTACTTACATTAGCATGTTGGGCAAGCTAGCTTTTGTTCATTTCCACATGGCAATACCCTTTTTTTCTGCACCTGTGAGAACAATCATAAAGAGATCAGATTACTCACGTAAGATGTGTCTGTAACTAAACATGACTAGTTTAATTACAGAATTAAATCTTTAGTGTTGTGGGATCGCACCAATGCACTGACAAATGCATTTTGTTCATAAATGTATTGTTTTTGTTTGGCAATGTAAAAAGTGTCATTCTACATTGTTACAAGATTGTTTGCTTGTAAAATGTTAGTTGCCCAAGATCCCATCAACCAATTAATCATAACGACTAAAAGTCTACAGCTCTATATGTTTAATGCCCTGCCGCATTCGAAGTCAAAGTCTTTCATATGTTCCATCATGGCCAGAGGCCTACAGATGACAAATTAGTTTTTGATTAACGGTTTTACCCTTGTAATTGTGTGTTTTATGAAACTGCACTGTCCTCTTTCAAGTAAATTAATCTAATCTATTGTATATCAAATATTTTAGCTGACGGAGATTTTAATTATTGGAATTACTTTAAAATATTTGCAAGCATACGTTCGACATTTGCAGCTTGTTCAACCCTCAAACCCAATAACATTTCTAGGTCATCCTGCATCTTCAAGAATCCCTAAAATAAGAAATGCAATTTATATTTGACGACACTCCAACATTTCAAAGTTTGTCTTCACATATGATTGAACATGGAAGACACTTATCCATACTATCTCTTCTGTCTTGTCTTTTCTCCTGCAGTGTCTAATTCTCAGTTGCTGCTAAATGTGGGACAGCCTGTTTAAAGTTGTAGTGTGGTTTGATCAAATTGGTCGCATTAAAAATGTATCTCTTATGCATTATGTAACTTCTGATTTCATTTAAAGATTATTCATAAGTTGGCACAGTTTTGGAAAAATGGGAGCAAGCAGTGACACAGATGATGGGCAAAAATTAGGCCCATCTTTCACATGCCTTTTTTTCTCCCCCCGACAGAGAGAATATTTGAGTGTGTATCAAGCACCTAGAGATAAAGATAGAACACTATCACAGGAAGTAATATGAAATGGTTATTAACACAATGCCACACAATTTTTAACATGTAGGCGTTTGCAATGAGAGATGGGCTCATTGTCTAAAAGAGAATTGTACAATTATAGTTTTAATTAGAATTTACCACCTAAAGAAAATGTTTTTTTCTTTTTTTTTTAAAGTACAACCAGGTCTAAACCAGTAAAAGAACTAAACCAGTGCTATAAGGATACATTGGGGCCAAATCCTAGTCTAATTCATGAATTAAATGGTTAGAAATAAGGACTAAACCAAAGGAAGACAAAAACATACATAAATGTGACTCCGCTCAAAACACTAACTCTTAGTCTGGAGGAGCCCCATTGACCACCATAAGAGACCCACACCTGCGCTACAGTTTGAAAAAACGCTGGTTTATAATAAGAAATCTGTCTCAAAGCTGCAAAAAGAGTTGATCCAAAATAAAAGAACAAAACGTAGACTTAGGTTAAAATACTTGTTTAGATCAAATGCAAAAAAAGCTTTTCATTTCCTCTAATCAGTTTGGTGAAGCTGTAGTGGTGGTAATTCATTTCTGCCACATCTGCATGCGGGAGACTTATGATTCCAATCTACGTACACCGTCAACTGGTAACTGTCTCAGACCAGATGCCCCTGACTTGTGGGGTGCCTCAAGGGTCCTGGGACCCCTTCTGTTCAACCTCTACATGCTGCCGTTAGGACACATTTTTGCTGTGTCTAAAAATACATTGCCAAAATCAAAAGTATAGTGTCTAAACCAGACTTGGAGAGACTTATCCATGCATTTATCTCCAGTAGATTACACTACTGTAACGGCCTGCTCACTGGCCTCTCCAAACGAGCTGTATAACAGCTGCAGTACATCCAGAACGCTGCTGCTCTGGGTCCTGACTAGAACCAGGAAGTACGATCACATTAGTCCTGTGCTCAGGTCTCTGCACTGGCTCCCTGTGGCTCAGAGAATAGACTTTAAAGCAGCTCTGCTTGTATACAAGTCGCTCCATGGCCTAGCACCAAAGTTCTTCTCGGACATGTTAGTGCCATATGAACCATCTCAGACTCTGAGACCACAGGGACCGGCCTCCTGCTGGTGCCCAGAGTCAGGACTAAATATGGGGAATCTGCATTTCAGTTTTATGCAGCTAAAATCTGGAACAGTCTTCCTGAGGATGTGAGACAGGCCGCTACTCTGGCAATGTTCAAATCTAGGCTAAAAACATTTCTTTTTAGCTGTGCATATGACTAAAAGGATTTTATTTGCACTCTTTGTAATTTTTATGAATTCTTTCCTGTTATGTGAAGCCAACTTTATGAAATTAAACCTTCTGTTTGATAAAGTAAAGTTAATGTGACAAATGGCTAGATAAAAATAAAGTACATTTAGGTTTACGTTTTTGGCTTGAAGATTAAATTGCTTCTAAAATAGTTAAGATTATTATTATTCCCTGTATAATCGATACATCAATTAATCATGACTTCCCTAATACACATTTATTTTTCCCTTTTCCAGATTGCTGCGGCAAACCGTGGTGCAAGTCCCGCCTTCCCTGCTGCTTCCTCCACCAATCAGGGTCCTCCTCCACCCGTCTCCTCTTATCAGGTACGAGCCAGCGAGTCCGGCCCTGATCCTCATCACCAACCCAACGACCAGCCTTCTCCTCCTGCTCGCTCCTCTTCTCTCTTCCTCCCGTCTTTACAGAGGAGGGTGTCTGAACCTTTGCCACAGAAATCCAGCCGCTTTTCCTCCCGACGACCTAAAAATACATCTTTACTTTACTCAAATGAATTTAGAAGAAGCCATTATTATTTTGGGTTCAGAGATGGCGAATTTGATGACGAAATGGATCACACGACAAGTCGAACTTTTGATAATATGCAAGAATTTGTAAATACGGACTTTGTAAGTACTTTAGATTCTTATAAACCAGACACAAGACAAGGTGGCGCCCATAGTAGAAGCTATACAGATAATATAAGGGCAATGGCTGGGCAAATGTATGGAGATCCACCATCCAGAAGTGGGAATTTAAGAGAGGAATTTATAGATGTCGATGCTTATAATTATGAACTAAATGCAGCGTTGACCAGAAGGCATCATTTAAAACATTCAGGAAGACTATAGATGAATAATGTATTACCAAAGGACCGAATAGACTAAAGGTGCATTAGTTGGAGAATAGTTTCAAAAGAATGGCTTTGAAAGCATACCTGCCGACTTGGGGTGGGGAAATGTCAAAAGAAATATGGTTTTCCAGGAGCCTAGATCATAATTTAATTTGATCACAACTCGTGTAGGCTTTAAGAGGTAACTAAAGCCATCTGCTGCTTTTGGAAGTCCACAATTGACTGTGATTTATTTAATCCCACCTGTCACTCACTCAGAGCAGAAGACAATCTCGTGAACAGGATTAGTTAAAAAAGCATGAATGAAGCTAATGCAACTCCAGGTATGTTTTTGATCAAGGAACTATGTTATAATAATATAATATCACCAAAAAGGCGTCTTCAAAGATAATTTACATAAACAGAAGGAGTATAAGCCATATTATTAACCTTTTCTTTTGCTTGCCAAATGTTAAATATGTTGGCACAGTTTACTTGACCATTCAGTATTAGTTTGAATTATTGCCAAGAATGACAATCCCAGTATTTCACTAAAATGATGCAATCTTTTCCTTATCTTTACACTTGTTTTCATGACTTGAATCAGGGCTGAGAATCAAAACCGTGACATTGACATGATGGTTATTGTACTGAAGAAGTTATTCACACTTCGAAACAGACAAATATGGCAAATATATTTAATTATCATTTGCTCTTTTTAACATGTTAAATATATTTTTTAAATTGTACCTTTTTCGATGACATTAAAGCTAAACCTTTTCAATTATCTTATTTACAAATGAAATCTCAACTCTTTTCAAATTAAATTATTTAGCAGTTAGATGCACCTAAATTCATTCTTGTGAAGAAATTAGACTATTTAAGATGAATAAATTATATTTCAAACATTGAAATATGAAATATTGTATTGTATTATTTTCGCACAATAAATCTTTATATTCTTATAAGTATGTTGCGCTATTTTACGTGGATTGGACTCATCATATGCCTTCATTAACTAAAAAAAACGAAACTAAATAAAACCCCAAAATGTCACTTGCAGTCATTTTGATTCTGAACCCTTTTGGTGTATTTTCCACTGATAACTTTTCCATATCAGTTTTGTTTTATAATTTCTTGTTATTCAAACTCAATTGTAGCTCTTCTTTGTTTTATACCTGCTCGCTTTGCTTGCCCTTTACTCAATAAACTAAATGAATTCCTGCATGTCTCTCTGTGTTGGTTTTCTGTTCTTTCTCTGGGCGCTCTGATTTTTATTAAAGAAATTTCAATCCTTTTCTTCTCTGTCTGGGACTATTTTTAATTATTTCTCTTCCAGTTTTCTCATTGATTCTCCCTTTCAAAAATAAAAAATGATGAAAAGGGTTTGCTGGTAAAATGTGATCAATTATGCACATAAAAAGGGAAATCCATTAGACCTGATTTAGTTCTGGTTTAGTCTTGGTTTAATCCTGGGTTAGACCTGGTTTAGCCCTGCATTAGTTCTGAGTGGGTGTTCCTGATCTGTCATGGTCAGCATCTATTAGAGCTGCTAAATCCTGGTTTAGTCTTGGTTTTAGACCTGGTTTGTGCTTGGTTACATAAATGTTCACTAAAGTGTATTCAAAAAAGTGCTCAATGCGCCAAATCCCTCTTGACAGAAATGGATGTCCATGTAAATGCTAGATTTGTGATGTACAAAAGTGTTGAACATCAAACTACATGACATCTTTTAACCTCTGCTTATTTTAGCTGCTTCTCCCTCTGCTATTTTTAACAGTCGTCGTTTGAGTCCTGTATTTGCAAAGAAACTGTTTGGATTTAGTTTTTGGTCTAGACAGGGTGACAAGATACAGAATGATTCAGAAAATATCAGTTTCACATTTTAATGAGACTAAATACAATAATGTGGTCTGAACCAGGTCTAAGCTTTGACTGACTTGTGTATGCATGAAGATTAACCAAGACTAAACCATAGCTAAAATAAAACAGAATCATGACTACAAAGAAGACTAATCCAGGACTAAATGAAGACCACATTGGATATTCATAGTAGAATACAGGACTAAACCAGGATGTTACATAATTAACTCTCACTAAACAACAGAATTGAGGACAAAATAGAAGATCAATTATGGAGTAAATCAGGAACCAACCCCTGCCTGACCTGTCTCACTGAAAACCATGTAAATGTGTTTCGCTCCGTCTGCCCTTTGAATGGACTGCGGTAGAAGGTGGTATTTATCTTATAGAGGAAATGCATGAGAGATTATGTAAAACTAATGGGACAATAATACGGTCCAGTCTGGGTCACAGAGTCTGGATAGGAGTCTGATAAAGATCTTTGGACCTAAATAAAGCTGCAATCGGTTTGAAGTGCCTGACAGAAATGGCTGCTTTGAAATGCTAGACTAAACATACTAATGATATGAAAAAATAATCATAGTGCAGCATATTTATCTAATTGTTATCCTGACTATATAGCCCAGGGCTATTCAACATCAGGCCCGGGGGCCAAATCAGGCCCTCCAAGTGATTTAATCCGGCCCACGACCCAGCTTCCAAATATTTAAACAAAACAAAAAATATTGTTTACTGGTTTAATTCTGGGTTAGCACTAGTTTAGATCTGGTTTGGTCTTTGTTTAGTACTGGTTTAACTCGGCTTTAGACCCGTTTTTATTCAGGGTTAGTGCTGTTTCAGACCTGGTTGGGTTACGCTGGTTCTAGTTTAATTCTTGTTCAAGGCATTTTTGCAAAACGTTGTTTTTTATATCTCACAAAAATGGAATCTAGTGGTCATTATTTATTGTATTATCTCAATTTATTGGAACAGTGTTGGGGATATTTGGTGCGACCCAAATTACAGTAGTTACAGTGGCGTGTTGTGCACATCCGGCCCAGAGGCTTTGGTCGTCCGAAAAATCGGAAAATCTCTCAGGAAAATGAAGTTGAATAGCCCTGATGTAGCCCCTCGGCGGGCAATAACATAGTCAACACATCAGAAAGTGTATTGCTGTAGCCCTTTTCTGCAATACAATTTAAACAAATTCTGCAATTCTGTACCAATATTGGGCTGCAACTATCTTAATCCTGGATTCATGTGTTCTTGGAAATTGGCTTCAGGAATTGTTGTGTTTTTGTGAAGAAATAATAATATAAACTGTATAAATAGACATTACAATTGAAATCAAATGCTGTTTATCCTTCCTAGGTCTTACAGAGAGGGTGAAGGCTTGTCACATGTGTCTGCCTGAGCTATATAAACCCCATTGTGCTGCTGTCTGGATACATCTCAGTGTTTACTATTGTGCTGGGATTAAGATATCTGACTGTGGCTGTCTAAGAGCCTAAGGCGAGCTGTCAAAAGGAGGGGATCGGACAATAAAAGGGTATTTTTATATTTATGATGCAGATAAACTAGTGACATGCTGAAATAAGACAGAAGTGGTTTAAAAGGTACAGTCATTTTATTATTTTAATTTTACAGATAGTATTAAGGAATAGTTTGCTTCCTTAAGGAATAAAACTATTAAAATAATCTATTCATCCTTTTTGTGATGAGACATTTACCAATACAATATTTGTAGGAACAAAACCAGGGCTAAACTAGAAATAACCCAGGACTACAAGTTTAAAACATGTCTATATTGGAACTAAACCGGATCCAAACCATAGTAAAAAAGTGAAAACTAGACCAGGACCAGGACTAGAACTGGGCTAAAATGGATACTGGGTTGAACGGGACTAAATCCAGTACCCGTATCCAGTAAAGATAAATTTGTTTTTACTTCATGCTGTCAATGAAATGGAGAAAAGGATCATTGTCTATGTAATTCCCCCTTCAGCTTGTTTAGCTGTTGCTGCAACAAAACAATTCATTTAACCAAAAAAGTATCTCATTCGATTGTGACAGTCCACAATGTTATTGTGGGACTTTTGACTATGTTTGTGCTATTGTTACCTCCCTATTAAAACATGGATTAAAACCCGGACTAAAGCGGTACTGTTTTTTGAATCCCATTATTAACCATTGTTGTGGGAGTAAACAATCTCACTCATGCCTTCGTCAAACTGCACAATTGGGAAGGTATGACAATAAAGCTGTGATTGTTGAAGCAAAGAATATTTTGAATGCTTAGATTTGTGTTGGGTGGAGATAAAAGCCATGAGTTCAATAAATAGGATTTGTATTGAGGTGGATTTGATTGACAGCTCTGAGGAGGAGGCAGTAGGGGGCTGGATAATCATAAATCCCCAAGGAGCTCATAATATCCCGTCTGTATATAACACAACAGAGGGTGTCGATGGCTTTAAAGACTGTATATGTCAAGAGGATTTCAAGGTTTTATATCTATAGAAATAACACAAAGAAATGTCTGAATTAGTCAAACCAGGACTAAACCAGGACTAAACCAGGACTAAACCCGGACTAAATTGTTGACCATGAAACTAAACTTGCACGAAAAGCAACTACTCTTTGACCAAGAACTGTGGCAAAACCGTGGTGAAACCGTGGCGAATAGCGAACCCGTGGCGAATCTGTGGCTAAACCGTAGAGAAACCGTGGTGAAACCGTAGCGAGCCCGTGGCGAATCTGTGGCTAAACCGTTAGAGAAACCGTGGTGAAACCGTAGCGAGCCCGTGGCGAATCTGTGGCTAAACCGTAGAGAAACCGTGGTGAAACCGTAGCGAGCCCGTGGCGAATCTGTGGCTAAACCGTAGAGAAACCGTGGTGAAACCGTAGCGAGCCCGTGGCGAATCTGTGGCTAAACCGTAGAGAAACCGTGGTGAAACTGTAGCGAACCCGAGGGCGAACCCGGCGGCGAAGTCGAGACTAAATCGTTGACCATGAAACTAAACTTGCACAAAAAGCAACTACTCTTTGACCAAGAACTGTGGCAAAACCGTGTCGAACCCGGGTCGAACCCAGGGAAACTTGCATTAATACAAGACTCAACTAGGCTTTTACCAGGGGAAAAAGCAATCCAGGACTAAAATCACCCGTTTTTGCATGTTTGTGTGAAACGCCTCTGAAGACACATATTGGATAAATACTGGAACCAGATCATTCGCAATCTTTCACAGCAAATTTCACCATAGAATCTCTCAGTTCAGAATACGCTCTTCTCTAATACTTAACAAAGATGTGTCTCTGGTCACTGGTTTCATTTTTCAGAACTCAGATGGCTGTGATTGACAGGTGTATTAGCCAATCGGGGGACACGTATGGCCAGAATCAAGGCTGCTTACGAGTAAAAAAAGAAGGGGAAAAACATCAGTGGACCGATGCATATTTCTGCTAAATTAATGAGCAAAATGCAAAATGCTTTTAATCTGTTTTAATAAACAAACCCAAGCACATAATTCTTAGCTTCTACAGTATTTAAACTATACACAACAGACCCTAACGATGACATCACTTCAACACAATTTGAATTCAGTTTGATATGAAAACATTGTATTTTCAAAGACTGACAGGCCTGAACTAGAGTTGAGTTGCTAAGCACAGATCTACTGAATTATGAATGCAAAAATTGTCACATTATTTGACATTTCATTTTGACAGCTGCAGATCAAGTCTCACAAAAACTGTCTTTAATCCTCTCCTTTTAAACAAACATGTCATAGAGCTTTCAGACATCATTATATCTAGATTTTCCATATTATGTATTCACTTTAAACCAAATGTAGGCAGTAAAAAAAAAAAAGCATCATATATTTATTCATATGTAACTTCATTTGGTTGGCCTGTACTTTGAGTTTCCACTATCAAAATATGAATTACTTTGTCCGTTTGTCACACATTCGTTTTTTTTTGGACACTGCTTTTTGTCTTCATCTAAAAAAGCTGTATTCTAAGCTTGAATTTGTTTGAGTATTTTCATTTTTGTAAAGCTGGTACTTGATTTTCAAACCATGACGGGAGGAAGTAGGCATTTAAATCAATCTAACTTGTTCTTAGCTCTCGCAACAGAGACTGGCAAGTGAAGCAGGGTGGACCGTCAATGCTCAGTCAACCGTAGCAACGCTTACCTTTCTTCTAGGTTTGCAATCAATGAAATGTTTTTTTTATTTAGATACAGGCAGTGCACAGCGGTCAAATCTGTTGTTTGCAATATACTCTCTGGGGGGGCAAAACTATTTTACTATGGGTAATTTCAGGTATACCTCACCTTTTTAAAAGTTCTTATTGAAAGCTTAAACTGTTTTGATTGAGGCTTGATAAGTTACTGTTGCTATGTCAGAGATGTGGATAAGATGCAAACATGCTTAGACTTTTTCAAACAGGATATCTGAATTCTAGCTATTTTTTCCAGTGACTTTAAATAATTTGGTAAAAAGGAACGTACGTTCTTTTTACAACATGATTAATCGAGTAATATTTCCTCCAAATTATGACGAACATCCGGTAGTTGTATTGAATAAGACATCATATATTGTTCAATTCACTTTATTTAGTTTCAGAATGATAAGTAATATTTCATCATACATAACCAAAATGCTTGTGTTGTGAGTTACTTTTTTATACATTGTAAAAAAATAAGTAATACTATGATAATAAAATGTTCATTCCTTCATTCAAGTGACTGTGTAGAATCGACTGCTGACCATTTCCTTTTAAATTAAAATAAATAATGATATCCTTTCATCTCCTTACTAAAATGATTTCATAATTGAACACCAAGAAAGAAAGAAAAGTTGGGGGGTACTCGGGAGAATGAGACAGAGCTTGGGGGCTCATCGAGACAAAAACGTTGGGGACCAATGTCTTCAACTATATTTTTTAAAGGCATATTTGATGATTTCTGAGGACCAATCACACGCATGGATCATGTCACCCTTGTCAAAAAACCCTCTGGCTTTGTGCCTTTGGGCATGGTAGGGCACATTAGAGACTGGGAGGTAAACGCTTGAATGAGTGAAGACGAGCTGGTGCAGGCGCTCTTTTGAAAAACAGACGGTTATGAAATTCTTCCTGTATGCCTTATAATAAACGTGACAGGAATTAGAAATGTTTTCCCCAAAGATGTAGTTTATACACCTCAACTGTGTTTTCACCTGCGAATTCTTGACAACTAATTGAATTGATTATTGAGCTCTTCATTCTTGGTTGATTCGACAACAATAACAATATTTAACTATTTTACTGGCATTAATGTTATTTTATTTGAACATTTTCTTTGTCCACAGAATTCCCTGGATTATGATGTACCACCCGGCCCACCCCGAACCCACTCATGTAGAGACCCACCCCCCGGCGATACCAAACCACTTCCCAGGTAAGTCTTTTACAGCCTCATGAATTTAGCAATTTGCATTCACATCAATAATACAATGACGAATACCCTATAGGTCCAAACAAGGACAAAAAGCGAGACTCAGCCAGGGATACATCAGGACCGGGCTAAACTATAGGACTAAAACACAACTAAACCGGGACTAAAAGTAGACTAGATTGGGACTAAATTTGTACTCCTCCAGGATTCATCTGGGACTAAACCAGAACTACACTGGGAATATCCTGGGTCTGAAGTATGACTACTTCCAGGATTTGATCAGGACTACATCAAATGAGATTGAGATTAAACCGGGATAACACCAGCTCTACAGCAAGATTAAACAACTGTGATTTGTTTCATTTTTTAAACTAGGTCTCGACTAGGAGTAAACCAGAACAAAACAAAGACTCAGAACTACATCAGGACTATACTACTAAACTATATGGTGGATTATTCCTATAAACTGGATTAGACCAGCACTAAAACTGGGAACAAACCAGGACTACATTTATATCCCATTGTTTAATGTTGTTGTTGACCCTCTCCTTTCAGCTCTATTTGTCCGTTCGTTTATCCCCAAAGTCAACATTTAGCTTGAGTGTTGTATGCTTCTGAGTTATCGGTCTCTGCTTTGTGTAAACTCCTTTGTTTGTTGACCTAAACCCCATTTGTCGGTTTTGGCCAAGCTTTCTTGACATTGGATTATGAAGGGTCAAAATGACTTACTCATCATCACTTTTACACCAGTATTTGGAAAAGTACAACGCAGATTGGTTTGGTAAAGGTTTGGCTAAAATTGAACACAGATTAAAATGAAGCAAGACCAGTATTAGACCTCGACTTAACCAGGTTTGATCTTGGACTAAATCTGGTCTAGAGCAGGACTAAACCAATACTATAATAGAACTAGACCAGTACCAGACACTATGGACCAAGTTTAAAATCAGATTTTAGGTCTGACTAAAATGCATTCACAGTGAGCGAGAGGATTTTAGTCTTGATGTAGACTTTGTTTAATACCGTTCTAGTCCTGGTATAGCAGCAAGAAGGTCCCAGGTTTCACTCGCCTGGACCTGTGCTTAGTTAACATGTTCTTCCCTGTGTCTGGGTGGGTTTGATGTGGTGCAAGTGTTTTTTTTTACCAGGAATAAACTAGGAAATATTAGGACTTTATCAGGTTTAAACTAGGATTTGATTAATACTGAATGTCAGACTAAATTGTGCCTAGATATGAATAAATTAAACTAGGACTAAAAAAAAAGGACTGAACCAGACCCAAGATTGCAAAGAAATTGCCCAGTCTAAACCTTGACCAAATCAAATCTAGATTAAGCCAGGACTTTTATTATTTTTATTACTATTTCAAAAGGGCAATAATTGGTTGTTTTTTTCCAACTGCTTGTGACATTTGTGACCTGTACTTCATTATACTCACAATATATCTACTTACTGAGGTAGTTTAGCATATTGAATTGTCTGTTGATTTGTGAAGAAAAAAGTCCCACAAGTTTATTTTGAATTAATTTCCCCCCCTGAGGAAAGAGTATACATTTCCTTTGTAAAACCATCAGGGCTCCTTCTGCAATTTACCACATTTCCAGACAAAAAGGGAATATGTTTTTGTAGTGCATTGAAAAGACAAGAGATTTCTTTTTCCATGCTTAATCATTTGGTGTGCATTGTCTTGGATGCATTCATATGACTTATGCAGGTCTAATAGCATGAGCACTTTTTTAACTTGCAACGATTTAAAATTCCTGGTAGCAGGCGCACCACCTGCATTACTCCATGGAGATGGAAAGTTAAAACCATACTTTAGAACAGTCTCCATGGAGATAGATCAGTTTTTTGCCATTCTTTGGAATGTTAGAGGCAAAGTAAGAACATCTCCATGGAGACAAGCAGATGGTAGATCCTGAGTGTGAAGAAACAAGTTTTTTTCAGTACTATAAAACACATGTAATTAATGAATAGTGTTTTTTAAAGGTGCATTCACGATACACTTTTGATTCAAATCAGAATTGTTTGCCTGGCTGGTCCTGGTTTGGGTTATTATAAACGTTACTATCAAACTCTGATCCGGGGCCGAAGAAGTTGAACTACTGTTCCGGTTGAAAAGGTTGGCCTTGTTCCAATTGAAATGAACTCTGGTGGAATTGGTCTGAATTGTGAACGCAAAGGAACCAGAGCAGAACAGAACCAGGAAGTGACGATGAAGTGAGCCACGCTGCAACGTTGAGGCTCAGGATCAAAACTAATTCCTGTGTGGAACGATAACGTGCATAACGTGAAGAAAAACGAGTGAAAGTAGCAGGAGCAAATCAAAGTGTAATAACTGATAATCACATTAATATATATCACCATTTCCAGTTATTATACTTACAAAAAATACACAATATACATTGTTCAATAAAGCCAAATGGAACCACACATAAAAAAAAAATACTTAAGCTTGCTTTAACATGGGAAAGTGACGTATGAAGAGGAACAACATTGTTTGAAAACCCTGCAATTTTGCAAGTTCTCTCCTGTTAGACATGTTAGTCTGCCTTTAAAAAGTTCTCGTCTACTCATTTTATTCATCTAATTTAGCAGCACCTGTCTGAGCTCGTTAGCTGCATAAAGACACCTGTCCCCCCACAATCAGTCTGACCCCAACTACTACCATGGGCAAGACCAAGGTGCTGTCAAAAGAAACAAAATGTAGACCTCCACAAGGCTTGAAAGGGCTTATGGGCATTGGAAGTAGCTTGGTGATAAAAGAGGGGGGGGAGAATGAATGGGGCCATGTATTCCAAGATTTTGGGCAACAACCTCCTTCCCTCAGTCAGAGCAGTGAAGATGGGTCGTGGCTGGGTCTTCCAACATGACAATGACCTGAAGCACACAGCCAGGATAACCTTGATATGCTCTGTAAGAAGCATATCAAGGTTCTGGAGTGGCCTAGCCAGTCTCCAGATCTAAATCTAGAGAGGACACAAATTAATGTGGTCACAGTGTAAAAGTTCAGCCAAAAAATAGACTTAGTTTGCATTCACAATTCAAATTGAAGCGGACTGTGTTTCTCTGAGCTGGCGCGTTTCGCTTTCACAATACGTACTTCGTATGCACTTCGCCTTTAGAGGCGCTGTATACAAATATCAGGCATAGAGAATCGAAGTGTAGAGAAGAGACACACAAACTTGGAGCGGACTTTAGCAGAGTTAGGATTCATTTTTGGCTTTTGCATTTATCCCACTGTGCAACTAACCTACCACATGTGGCACAACCTAACCCCCACATGTGCACAACCTACTATCCCTACCCCACGATGACTGCAACAACCTACCCCTAGATGTGCAAACCTACCCCCCACATGTGCACAACCTACCCCCCACATGTGCACAACCTACCCCCACATGTGCACAACCTACCCCACATGTGCACAACCTACCCCACATGTGCACAACCTACCCCACATGTGCACAACCTGCCCCACATGTGCACAACCTGCCCCAATGTGCACAACCTGCCACATGTGCGGCTCAGTGGGATCTGTAGTCGAGGCGACATGTGTTTTCATGTTAGGACAGGTGACTACGAGACGGGCTGAATGCCCTGGATCACTTGGAATGCCCAGGGAAAAGAAAAAGTGATTAAAAACCTCGGCTATTTTATAAATACGCTCTGAAAAGTATGACATCATCACATTTACCTGTACAGCGTAATACTGGCTGAATATACAGTAAGGAAAATATATGTATTTGAACACCTGGCGATTTTGCAAGTTCTCCCATTTAGACATTATGGAGGGGTCTGATATTTTCATTGTAAGAGCATTTCTACTGTGAGAGACAAAGACAGAGTCAAAAACTGAAATCACATTGTATAATTTGTCCATAATTTATTCGTATGTTATTGCTGCAAATGAGTATTTGAATACTTAAGAAAATCAATGTTAATATTTGGTGCAGAAGCCTTTGTTGACAATTGCAGAGGTGAAACATTTTCTTTAGTTCTTGACCAGGTTTGCACACACTGCAGCAGGGATTTTGGCCCGCTCCTCCACAGATCTGTGTGGGGTTCTGTCTTTCGGATGTCCATGTGTTTGAAATAGTTTCATGATTTCATGATGTATAAAATCCTTTTGAGCTTTTCAGAAACATCAGGAGCCGTGTGCACCAGCTTGGTCGTAAGTTAAGTCATTTCTAACCCTTATGCAGGGCCTAGCTACGCCTGACGTAGTAACTGGTGTTAGGACCCAGTGCACCAGCTCAACTTAAGACCAGTCGTAGCTGTGCCTTGTCTTAACCTGCGCGTTCATGAGAAAACAGGGGATTCTGTGCTTGTTGCCTGGAAACATAGATTCTCTAGATAAACAGTGTAAATTATCCGAAAGAGTTGTGTCATAAATCTGTTAGAAGGAATTGCACATGTCAAAATAAACTTTGCAAGCAAACAAAAAGCGAACATATTTGTGACAATAGCTCTGCCCGTCTCTATTTGCGCAGTGTTAAATGATCCATCTGTCACTGTCAGACTTTCGGCTCCAGCTGTATAAAGAAACTAATAACAGATGCTCCTTACTGTAAACAACTAGTGTCAGTTTCAGTTTAGTTAGACTCACCAGCGACTCACCAATTCTCTGTCAGAGGAACTGAAGAAGCTGCTTAGATGAGTGGAGAAACACATTCACTCAGTTGACAGAATTCTATTTTCTATGCTATGGAAACTTCCTTGACGTATGAGGGATTACACAGTAATATTTCTATCTATTGTATGCCAGCAATACACAATTTCATCCAAAATGTAGGGACAATTTACCTGCAAGGAAAGCATTTTTCTGACAGTTCAAATGTTCATTTCACAGAACAAAGGGGTCACATATTTCTATTTGTCAAATTATAACTATTATATAAATTAGATGAATTATAGCCCTTGTTTACAGTATGTTTGCGCATACTATGGTACATGCACTGAAGCTCTTACACGAGTAACCATATTTGGGTCAAACCTAATTTTTGAGATTTGTCTGATCAGATTTCCTCTTGGAATATAAACTGTCTCAAAAAAGGTATTAACACTGTTAAAAAATGTGAGAAAATGGAGCAGTTGAGTGAGTTCTAACTTCTTATGTAAAATGTCAAACTTTGAAGATCATGAGCAAAAATTATGATTTGTTTTTCTCTGTCTAAGAATAAACTCCAACTCTGATCTGTCTACACTGGGGACTACAATGGCAGAATACACAATACACAATGTTTTATAGAGTTAAACGAGTTCAATTAAAAAAGGTGCCAGGAAGTACATTTTGAACTTCACTTTGAACTTTCATGCATATGTACTGGGAGTGGAAAAATGTGAAATCCCTTAGGGAAATGGTCTGTGCAATGATGACAGCAGCACTGGGGCTTTCTGTGCCATATTCTCCAGTGGTGCTGCAGAATGATACCACCAATTTAAAGCTAAAGACACCACAGACGCGCTCGCTCTTATCGGGATTGACCGCAGCCAAATGAATCCTGGCTTAATGATGGAAACCACCTCATACGCTGACAAAACGGCAATGGATTACAACATTTATGGACATTGTTAACTTGGAGCCTCTGTTGCGAGGACGCACGGCGCAAAAATGGGAACAATCATTTCTTGGCAGACTCGAGTGAAAAAAATAAAATCATGGGTATGAGTGGTCAATAAGGGCCACTTAATGAATGTTTCATGCATTATGTATGGCAATCTGTGTATATGCCTTATGGAAGGTCAAGATAATGTCTGTTAATTAAACTCAGACACTAGTATATAGGTAGAGACACCTGGGATTGGGGGGAGGGGGTTAGCCACAGTGGAGGACAATATTTAATTTAAAAGTATTTGATTACCTTAAATATCTTTTTTTAAATATTACCTTAATCTTTTTTATGTATTATTATTATTTGTGTGTGTGTGTGCATGGTTTAGGTGTATATTATATATAGATGTGTGTGGATGTGTATGTCTTATGATGCATGGCATGTGGTGTTCTGTGTGTATGTATGTGGTATATGAATGTGTGTGTATAAAAAAAAGGAAAGCCAATAAAAAATGATATAAAAAAAAGCAAAGTTTAGATGTGAGTATTTTTATTAATATTTAGAAATTCATATTAAAGTATAATTATTTAATTAATATTTTTTCGAACTTTAGTAATTTAGTCATTTTTTATTTGACTTTTTTTCTTTTTTTTTTAAACATATGCAACAATTTTTTGTTTACTATTACTTTTCTGTACAAATAATTAATTTGTCATGAAATGCTGCAAAAGTTTGGTCTTACAAGTGCAGTTTTGCCCAATAAAGATTATATAGTTTTGCTTAGTTTTGAGAGATTTTGCCACGCCTTTTTAGTAAATGAATCATTGCCCTGGGCCTGTAATTAGTCAACCAAGAATGTATTTTTGCACTACAATTTTCCTTAGAGCTGCAATAAAACAATGTTTACATTTAAAAGCCGGCAACTGTTTCCCCCATGACTCTGATATTAATACCAGTGACGAGGTCCATTATCCCGCTGTATTTATCCAAACAAAAACATTGGCAGATTAACAGAAGACATCTCAGTCAAACACTACATGGAATATAGGTAAGATGGGAGGGCATCTGACACACAGGACATTATATCAATGAAAATCGGCAATCGACAAAATTGTATCAACAATATTTTTTTGTCTTTGCTTTTTTCCAGTTCCTTTTGTGCCTGTTACCAATGGAGACAACTAGCAGTAACTACACGCAACAGTCGCCCACTGACGACCTGAATGACAGCTTTCCCCCGCTCCCCCTGGAGCAGTGGAGGAAATGAACCGCGAGCTGCCCTACACCCCACAACTTTAACAGGTGAAATATACTGGGAAAACTGGAAGCAGGGCTAAAAGTGACGAAAAATGGATTAAAGTAGAGCTTAAAGCAGGGCTAAAAGTAAGTGACTTAAAATGGATTAAAGTAGGACTAAAGCAGGGCTAAAAGTGGACTAAAAATGGATTAAAGTAGGACTAAAGCAGGGCTAAAAGTGGACTAAAAATGGATTAAAGTAGGACTAAAGCAGGGCTAAAAATGGATTAAAGTAGGACTAAAGCAAGACTAAAGCAAGACTAAGCCAGTATCTGCCCCCTACACTCCCCCACTACAGGTAAAACTAGGATAAAAAGGACTTAAACAGAACCTAACCCTTATACACCCACATTACTGGTCAACCAAGACTAAACCAAGACTAAACCAAGACTAAACCAAGACTAAAGTAGGGCTAAACAGTGGCTAAACTGTAGGGTGGATCAAGACAGATATTATGCATTATTTATATTGTTATTAGCCTTTAAACGTGCTCTTGAGTGCCTTTAGTTTGACATCTCATGTTTTAGAACTATATATATATTAAAAAAAAAACTAAAACAAATCTAAATATAATAACTAAATTACAATTGGCTCTCATGTTTCCAATGGGACTAAATGAGAAACAACCGGAAAGTTTTCAGTGAGATGCAAGGACGCACACAGTTGTAGAGATTGTGAGGCAGGAGAAATTCACAGAGCGAGTCTGGCGATGATATATGGACTTCAAAAACTGCAGAGAAGATTCTCAGCCACGTCACAGATCAAGAAAACATCAGTTATTGAGGAGTGTTGAGGGGAGAGGATTTTCTAACCAGGATACATCAAAATATTGTGAGTTAGCTAAATCCAACTCCAGTCCAGGTATGTTCTTGATAAGGGAACAATTTTAGAACATGGTTAAAAGCTTTTCAATTTTGCATAATATGTGTCCTTTAAGCAGGACTAAAACAGGATCTGATCTTTGAGACCTCCAAAGCATTTAGTACTAAAAATTACCAAACATATTTAAAATCTCAAATCTAAATGTGGATCAAAGCAGTCGGACTGCACTGTACAGATGACCATAAATCATGACTAAAGGGGAACTAAACCAAGCCTAAAGAAGGACTACAGACTAAAACATGGCTGAACCAGGACCCAAAGAAAGTCTAAACTGTACAGTTTAATCCCGGACTAAAACTGGGCTAAAACGGGTACAAAAGCAGGACTGAACAAGACCTAAACCACAACTATTTGTACCGTACCCCACATTTATCCATTGAGGCTAACCACTCTGCTAGTACACTCGTTTGGGCTGTGAGATAAAGGGCACTCATTACTGTAGTCATTATAGCTAATATAAGACCATTAGAATATATGAATTATTGAAGCCATATCGTCTAATTGCAGGAGCTTATTTGCATTTAGCACTAGTAATTATGTACAGGGGGTCATAAATGAACGACCGCCCACATAAATCTATAGAGTATATGGAAAATATCTTTAGGTTCATTTAAAAAGCAGGCTATTGTACTGTCTTTTGGTCTATTGTATTGCAACTCTGTCTATAGCAGTATAGTTCTCTCTCAGTGCAAGGCAATTACATGGAAAAATATTGGTAAAACATACAAAGACTAGAGGAGGACTAGACCAGGACTAAACTAAATCTAGAATGAATCACAAACAGAAACACAAAAAAAAGGTTTATTGCCATTGTAAGTGAACTAAATAATAATAATAATAATAATAATAATAATAATAATAATAATAATAATAATAATAATAATAATAATAATAATAATAATAATAATTAAAAAAGGAACATAAAACAATAAATAATAATAGTAAAATATTGAAATATTAACTATATAATAAAGGCATCCATGAAACGGGCGTTAGAATAAAAAACGACTTTGATTGAATATACAATATACAATACTGCCTGACTAGAAACATTTAAAAAAAGTCACCACCTGGATTCTCCAGCATCTCCAGCAGCTGTGCAACTTTCATTTGTGTTTAATAAACTTCTAAAACACCCATAGTGGATTCATTTAAAGGTGCTAAGGGAAAAGTTGAGACTATGCAGGTACGCTGTATAATCAATCGAAGTGCGGCTGGATTTGCGGCTATATGCACTAATTGATCTCTGATGCTTAACAATTACACCCACGGAACCGTTGTTTGCAGACCTACACAAACTTTACATCGCTTCTTTCCTCCGGGGACAATTTATGCCTTCTTCCTTCCCTACAGACGTCAAGCTACAAAATGTTTATTTGACCACAATCTGCCTCATATTTACAGAGAAAAGGCGAAAAAAGTGATTGAACGCACCTAGATGCCCAAATACAGACGGCCGTGCGCGTGCGTCTCAAACTTGTCAAACTCGTTAACGCTACAAATTGACCCAATGCAATAAGTGTAGCACCCTGAGAAAAAAACTGGTTTATGAAACCTCAGCGCAGGGACCGGACAGTGGCCCTTTAGGGTGATAGAACTGGCTGGGCCTGAAATGTTTTCCAGCTCCAAACTGCACTTGCATGTCCTCACCACGCACACACACACACACACACACCACACACGCGCGCCCCGCAGACTCGTGTCCCTGCGTTCCTCCATTGCGCCCCTTCCTTTCCTCCTCCACCGGCTCTGTCAGCCTGTCGCTCTGGTGTTTCTCTCCCGAGCCACAGGGTTTTCACTGACCATCACGTCCACCGTTCACGTCTCATTTAAGGCAGTGGTAAAAACGGTAGCACTAAACTTAGCGCCGCTCAAGCCGTCCTGACTTGACCGTCCTCGCATCCTCGTCTCCATGCTGTGTGCCGCAGAAGCTTCTTGAAACTATGCCACAGCAAGTGCGAGCTGTAATCAAAGCACATTTTTCTGTGGCAACTCGGGCAGTGTAAATATACATTCTAATTATTTGTAATTGTAGGCTATTGATTACTTCTACAACTACTTACAAACCTTTCTTGGATCTTATAGTATTCTACATTTCTTGTATGTTTTTCTTTTTACACAACAGTGCCCTAGTTTTTCCCTTCCACACAAATCCCCGTTTTAAATGCACCTTTTAAACATTACACTCTTTTGCAGTCTGTTTTTGAGCCTGAATATGTTTATCCCATTTGTTTAGTGTGGTCCAAGTCTAAACCAGTTTTTATTTTTTTTTAAAGACACTGCTCTATTGTTTTAGCAAAGCTCTGCCATCTGGAGTGCAGGAAATCGAATGATGCGGCACCCGGTGTGAACGTGAAATCGCGTTTGTTTAGCTGATGTAACACGCCAGGGTTTTTTCCGAGGCTTTTAAAATAAAGTGCTTTGATCGTTTTGTTGTTTTACAGATAGATGACAAATGAAACAAGACGGGGACAGGATTAGAACAGGATTAGACCAGGGACTGGACCAGGACTGAACCGGGACTGGACCAGGATCGGACCAGGATTTATCCCGGTCTGATCCAGGTATAGTTTTGTGTAATTACAGGACTAAATAATGGGTAGACCAAGACTAAACCAGATCAGAACAGTATAATAAAAGAAAATGTGGGTCTAAACTTGAAGTAAATAAAACCTAGGTGAGATCCAAACTTGGGTGGTGCTGTGACTAAACCAGGACTGATAAAAATTGTCCTAATTTAGGTGTAATAAAGTGACTAAACCAGGACTGTCGTTTGTTTTTCAGAGAGTTTCCGGCGCCTCCGTTCTACAAGGACGGGAATCTGAAGGACAACTACAGAGTCTCAAAAAGCATGGACATGGGTAAGACGCCAAAACTTTAGAAAACAATTGCCAGTAATCTACTTTGGGGAAGGACTATATTTATATTTGTGCAGATTTTGATGTTTTTTATTGCTTTCCTAGTTTGTCCTCAGTGCATCATTTTAAACAGACCAGTGAGTTACAGTGGAAACCGCTATTACATGAAATGTCCTGTCATTTATATTCGGTTCGATTTTGAGATATTGATGTTGCCTGCAAATATTGGTTATATATAAAGCTGTTTATTACGGCAATGTCAATATTATTGCAATATTTTAACAGCTATAACTTAAGTTGTATAAACAAAGATGATTATACCTTAATTTACTTGTAAAACTGTCAAAATGAAAACTTTACAGAGACAAAACTAAGACTAATCGAGGCTAATATTTTCAATCTGACGTCTTGCAAAAACAGTGTCCAGATGACGATCTTTGTACCTTACCAAAATTTGAGTTTTCCTGGATAGTTTTGGAATGGTCTTCAAGTTTGATATAGATGATATAGATACTGACATAAATGTGTGTTATCTTGCATTATCGCAAAAAAAGAATATTCAGATGACATCTCAACAATGCATCAGAAATTGTTTAAATGTCTTGCCTGTATATGTCTTGTTTGAGGTTCAAGGATCACACCAAACGTGAATAGTCCCTAACATGACCTCCAAAAGTGCAGGAACATCACTTGATATACTTGTTTGGGAGATAACGCTAGAAATGTCTGTCTCGGTTTGAGGTCATATTTAAAAGTTTGAATTGCAGACGATTTATTCTAATTTTGCATATCTTCAAAATGGCAATTGCAATATTATCCATGCAATGAAATATGTCCCACCTTTAATTATAATACTTTCAATCCGTCAAAATTCTGGTATCAAAATTGGTCTTTTCCTAGATATCAAAATTGAGTTTGACATTTTTGTCTTGGCATTAAAAAAAATGGGCTGCTGGATCATCCTCTGTAGTTTTGACACGAAAACTACAATAAAACATGGAAGAAGCTGCAAAGTATACCATACAGTTTGCTTTATTCTTATTTTCTCTCCAGATCATTTGACTCTTAATCTCACCATAATTCCTGTTGCAGACAGCGATCATACGGCTCTTATCAACGCGTTTCTTTGTTGTGATTCAGAGACCATTATCCACAGTCTGCAGGGAGTCCACCTTTGACCCTTTAAACCCAGGGGCCTCCTCCAGACTGGATCAGGCGAGCGCGCTTGTGTGTAAATAAAGAATAAAGCTTCCTTTAGTCTCCAGCTCCCTGTGCACAGCTGAACACGACCAAAAGCCTGATTTCCTTGTATTAACCCGGACTAACCCTCACTGTCTGCAGTGGGGAATTTTTGTCCCATTTTTTCACTTTCTTTGTGTAAGGAGTTTCAACATGAGCTAGGAAGTCTTATTTTGAGGCTTTGGAATGGCACACAGATGAGTAAAACATCATGAATAATAGTTTAGATCAGGGCTATTCAACTTCATTTTCATTCCAGATTTCTCGGGGGGCCTTGGCCTCTGGGCCGGATAGGCAACTAACAATATCGGAACCAAGACTAACCCAGAATCAAACCAGGTCTAAAACAGGTCCAAACCAGGTCTAAAGCAGAATGGACAGCGCCAGCCCAAACAAAACCAGCAAACCAGGTTTAAACTTGAACTAACCCAGAATTAAACCAGAAAACATGACAATTTTATTTTGGAAGATGGGTCATGGGCCGGAATCAGATTGTTTGGCGGGCCTGATGTGGCCCCCGGGCCTTAAGTTGAATAGCCCTGGTTTAGATACTGGCTTTGACTCAGATTCCTAATGGCCCTTAATCAGGAATGGCTGTTAGGAATGCAACACATTTTGGTATTTTAGCTGCTCAAAGATTAAAAAAAGCATAGAAAGTGGTGCGGAGCTCAAATGCACTGTAATAAAGTCAAAACTTGCCCCAGAAAAAGTGTATTGCAAAAGCAACTCTCTTTATCATCCACAAACCAGGTGCTAACAAATGTGTGAAAAGGGATTACAAACTCATCAAGAGGAATAAACCCAATACTTGGAATTTGTTAGGACAGTGAGGAATGTTGTGTAATGTTCCACATTAGGGCATTAAAGGTATCAATCTTGCATTTATTCAATTCAATAGTTTTTATTGCTCAAAAATAGTTGACAAAACATGAATTCTTACTGTGAGCGAGGTCGCCGCTCCACAGATCTGGCTTTTAAATTGGTCTGAAGGTATGCATTGATGTTTAATGCCTTACTGAGGAATGTTCCAGCCAAATCGAAACATCTCAGTGGAGACGAGCAGAAATAGTTACTGTATAGTGCACCTTGAAATGACTTAATTCAAACTCAAACTTTCTGTTGGCATCATGCTGACATTAACTGTGCTGAACACACCCTGTAGAGCTGCTATCCTAATGTATGTGCTGTGTATTTTGTAACTTTTTACCATCTTAAATTGACTATTCAAACTCTGACATGTGTTTTACATTTCTATAAATCTGGACTCTGTTTCAGAAAAACAAAACGTTTGGACTCTCATCCAAGAGTCATTCTCAATCTGTGAAAGAATGGCTCTTGGATGAGAGTCCAAACGTTTTGTTTTTCTAAAACAGAGTCCACATGACTACAACTGAATCTTTTTCTACAATGGAACACTCCTGGACGAAAGAGGGATTACACCCACATTTCTATAAATGTACTCCGAGTTCAATCGGATCCATAAAGCGTCTCTCGTCGTGAACATTTCCAGTGGAGTCAACAGACTATTTGCTCTGAAGCAGCAGGTCAATATCGAGAGCAAATCTTTTCTGTCTGGTCTTGTTTCTGAAAATCCAGCGCTGAACTGTAAATATGAGTTTTGGAAGGAGAAGAGAATTTTAAAACACTACTGAACCAGACTGAACCAGAAATAGAATATAATCCAAGTTGTTTTTCTGTTCCAAGAAATAATATTGGTCAACTCTGGTAAAAAATAGTTTTAAGTAGGACTAAACCAGGACTGAACCAGTACTGAGTTGAGACTAAACTAGGTCTGAACCAGATACTAACCCAAATCTAAAGGTCTAAAGAATTCCAATTTAATGCCGAACCATGAAAAAACTAGGATTAAGTCGGGACTAAACCAAGACTGAGCTAACAATAAACCCCGTACTAAACCAAGATTAAATCTGGACTAAACCAGGACTAAACTCTGGACCAAACAAGGCTTAAAACAAGTCTACCATAGGATTAAACCTGGAGTAAACCAGAACCTGGCTATGACTAACCCAAATACTGACAGGTCAAAGCCATAACTAAACCAGGATTAAACCAGTACTGTACAATTAAAAGCGACGCATTTCCAAAATTGAAACTAGGCTGAAGCTTGGACTAAACCAAGTCAAAGTACTAAACCAGGTCTAAACCATGACTAAACCAGGTGTAATTTTTATAACCTGCAAATAGGTCTAAACAAATACTAAACTGGGACAAAATGCTTACCCATGAAGCCAGGTGTATATCAGAATGGAACCAGTTCTAAACCACGACTACACCAGGTCTAAACCAGGACTTGTTTGTACAGGTGCTTGTGTGGCTTGCTGCTCTGCTGACTGTACAGAGGATTGGGAGAGATAAGATGAAATGGGCTGAAATGGAGCGTATCCAAAGAGCCAGGGACAGGGGGTGGTCCAGGGGCGGTGTAGGAGGGCAGCGGTGTGTGTCTGTGGGGTAAAAGACCTGCCTGAGCCCCTAATAAAGACCAACAGCTCTGGAGGTGCATAGAGGAAGACAATCTGAGTCTAATGATGCAGGATTAGATGAAACGGAACTGTAAAGATGAGCTATGGCTATATGAAGATATAGCTCGTTTTTTTTTTTTTTTTTTTAAAGAAAGGATAAAATATTTTACACACGTTTTAATGCGAGGTTGAAAATGTTTCAACGGTGGTCATAGATTCCCATCCAAAAGTCATTTTCAACCTTGTGGCATTGCCCGTTTCTGCCAGTTTCTGTCTAAAGGCCCGTTCACACCGCTGCATCAAAGCGTCCAGTTTACATTCAGATTCGTGGACGCAGTCTGCCTGGACGTCCAGCATTTTTGCGGTGCGTTTTGTGCGTTTTTTGCGGTGCGAATCCTGCGTTTTGAGCCCTGGACGCTCTGGTCCGACGCAGAAAAGTTGGACAAAGCTAAACTTTTTTGCAGCCGACGCGGCGCAGCAACCAATCAGAGATTATGCTCCAGTGACTTCCCTACGCATTTCTTTATCCGAAGAGGTACAAAAACAAACCCCGCACCAATAAAATGTCCTCTAGATGCAGCGCTTGAAGCAAAGGATGATATTCACTAAACCCTGCTCACCTCTGAAATATCTGCGGGACCCAGACAAGCTGCTGAGCCGTTTTTGGACTTTGTTAAGTAAATACACCAAAGCCATTCTCTTAACCTGGACTGCCATAGGACCAAAAGGGAATGTGCGCAGTTTTTTTTTTACCTTTTTTGACGTGCTTTAAAAGCTCCTGCCTTCAAATGTACAGGCGTTCAACTCGGGCGTCCGGCACAAATTTGGACGCAGCGGCGTGAATGCTGCTTAAGCGTGTTGCCCGGTTTAAAGAACACAAGAACGTCACACTTGTCTTAAATTCCTTTGTCATTTTTCAGATAGATCAGACGCAAGTGGTTTGTTGTGGTCAAGTTGTTCTTAATCTTTTCACTTGGTGGCATAATATCACGGCATTCAAATGATCTATCTTGAATTTATTCAATTACGTTTCTTTTACCTCTTTCTTTGAGCAGTTTTGCCTCTTTCTTTGAGCAGTTTTGCCTCTTTAAAGATCTGACCCTGTGACTTGGCCCTGAAGACCATCCATAGAAATCTTTCACCAGAAAAGTTACACTGTGCACTTTTATCAAAAATAGTATCTAGTCGAATTGCTGTCTTTCGATATATTCCATTATTGTTTCGTATTGACTCTGATGGCCCCGTCATATTTTGTATTCTCCTCTTCTCATCTTCTGTCCACCATCTGCTCATCCAACGGGAAAATTGACCTTATGAAATGAAAAACATTATTTAAGATGAATTGCACAGTAATGAAAACCTATTGGAGTATCCCATGATGCATTGCGGGCCGCTCTAGTTAGATTAGATAGTGCTTTGTTGAATTGGTTTCCCCTATTGTCATCAGACTACTGTCCTCGTTCCACACCGTTATTCCTATGTTTAGCCTGTTTTCATTTCCGTTTTTTGCAAGTCTTTTGGATATAGTTTGATTTCCTCTGACCGTCTTTTATTATTTTGTATATTTTATATTGTTTTTAATTTGTTTTAATTTGGTTTGTACATATTTTGCTTGTTTTGTCCTCTGTGCAGCACTTTGGAGACTTCTGTGTTTGTAAAATGTGCTATACAAATAAAGTTGGCTTGGATTGGATCGATAAATACTCATTGTAGTCTTATTGTCAAACTATATCCCTTTTTGGCAGGTTATTATTGAATTTTTTTTGGAGCAATACCATTATTAAGATTCTAAAGTCCATAGCAAGTCCCACACGTTTATGCAAAGTTCAAGTTCACAAATGTACTTAACTTAAAAATAAAAAATGTATTCATCGACGCGATATAAAATACATTCTTACATGATTGTGTAAACATACAGCAATATTGTTTTAGCCTTACTGATTTTCTCATTGGAGATAAGTCTATTGCACTGAGGACAAACTGGGAAAGACACATGGGTAAACAAAGAAGAAATATTGGTTCCAAATATCGGCTAAGTTTTTCTCATCTGACAGTTACCAATATCTGTGAAAAACCCCCGAAATCTATTATACCAGTATTGATTTGTACAGCATTTATATAATTGCATGTATTATTTTGTAGATTAGCTAAATAGATTATAGAGTATATAGTTGATGATGAAGTGTTTTGTGGTTAATTTTACAGCCCATTCACGTACATACAGGCACATTTTGACGGATTCCCCCCTAAAATCGAAATATGTGGCGCTAACTCTTACTTGGTAGATTTTTCAAGTGCAAAAATTATAGATAAATGTGTAGCTAAAGAAAAAGCTGAATGGTTAGAGTTGGACGTCAAGTGGATTCCTCGGTAACTGTTGGTCATTTGTTTTGTTTTTCAGTGGCAGATGAAGGCAACATCAGATCTCTTGCTCGACCTCAAAATGGTAAGTTATGGGGGAAAAAAACCCCTTCGACTTTAGTGTACCTCCAACAAAACCCTCTCCCTCAGCTTTCAAATCTTTCCCAAACTCTGGTTTTGGAAAATGTGTTGTATTTTATGAAAATATTCCAGATTGAAGCGTTTTTCTTTTATGCGTCGAACAAACGCTGGTGTTTTAAGCCCACCTGCTCCTCTCTGTGCCCACCTGCTCCTCTCTGTGCCGCTGCATACTGATGTACTGACCTCGAATCCTCCACGCAGCATTTTAACAGTGGAAGCAGACACACGTGCACCGTTTATAATTACACAACTCATCTTCTGCTCCTATCGTTCGTAGGTGTAACTTCATGTGTGACTGCTGTGAACATGTCGCCATTGTAGAGCTGACCTCACTAATATTTACACTATTTCCCTTAAAAAAAATGTTCTTCCTCCTAAACCAATGTGTGAAATTTGACCTTTTTTGTCGTTCCCTCGGCCCCAGTGCCGCCACTCCAGTAATCAATTAAAAACTAACTCTAGGACTCAAGGGATGCACAGGGGCAGCTCCACAAACCTCAGTTTAAACAGATCAGGGACAGAGCTGGAACCAGTTTTGATCCGCATACGTATTCTCCGAATCCCAAGGAGCCAAACGGTATTTAGACGATGGAAACTGGGCTCATATTCAATTATGAATGAAACTAGGGAAAAAAAGTGAATGAAACTAAATGTGAGATGCGTTCAGCCGAACTTCTTACAGATGTCTAAATTGTGTTATTCTAAATGCGTCAATAGTTTGCAGCCTGTAGTGTTTTCTAGAGCCTCGATCTGTTCTGCAGAAGAGCATGAGAAGGGCTTCGGGAGACACTGGAGCAGGGGTGGAGCAGGGACACTTGGGGACTGTGGGGGGCCCTCATAATAAATTAAGTAATGAGTTGCAAATAAAATTACAAGGAAAGTTCTCCAGAATACAAAACAAGATATGGTTGTTTGTCTTACTGTTAAGTCCTGGCACTGTCCTGGGATTAGTCTCAGATTTATTCATCAGATTTATTTTGTGATGGTTTGTTCTTGAATTGAATATATCCAACACTTCCAAAACATTTATTCTTACTGATGTTTACTTTTAAATTGGAAAAGAAGAGTTAGTGCAGACAGATCGATCAAAATAGTGTTTCTACAAGCAAAACGCTTGGCTTTCAGTAAAATAAATATGTAGTCCTGCTGAATGATCCCATATTAAAGAATTTGTGGTTTAGTTACTTCAAAGCTGGCATTCTTACAACATTGAAAATACAATCAAAGAAAAGTATTACATTCTTAAAATAGTTTTGTTTAGTTATTGGTACTTCAACACAATAAATGATTCAAATTAGAAATACATGTCAATGTTTTTTTTTTTTTTTGTAAAGCCACCTGCTGGTTGTTTAATGTAACAGCATCATTTGGGCAGTTCAGAGTTGGCTTTTAATTGCAGTTTGGACATGCGTAAATGTAGACCAGACAGTGAGTGGATTTTACTCAAATTGTGCCGCTTTATCAAGTGTTAACAGGTTATCAAATGCACTAGCCTAACAGAAAATAAGGATAAGCCTGCTGCTGATGTTTTGTCCCGGGATACAGTGTAAGGAGAGGTTCATCTGTGCTATATGATTATAAAGCCTGGTGTTATGCTACTCATGCTTTGAAGCAAAACCCTAAACTATTACATTAAGTGACTATGATCAAGTTGCAGAGGAACTGTAGGCGGTACGTCTGTGTGAGGCGGCAGTACAGAGTGTTTTTGGAGGTGCATTTGCTCACTTGTGTCTATAGTTTCAACTTTTTGCTGCATAGTGGTATGTAAATTGTTTATTCATTCACAAGAACACAACGGCTCATGTATACATTTTAAACTTTTTGCATGAGGGCTGGTCTATAAACATTTTCCCAGTATTAAAATCAGTCCCACTCCGGCTCTGTCCTCCCCTAACAACCGTGTCAACAGCTCCCATGGAGATGTTATTTTGCCTTGGAATGTTCCACAATATGGCATTGAACTTATCCATCTCCATGACGAGACAAGCGACTCTCCCGGAGGTACAGGAAGAACGCATGTTTTTAAAGATATTTTTGAGCTATAAAAACATAAGTAGTTGAATAAATGCCAGCAAAGTTGAATGACATACTGTGGAACATTCCAGACAAAGCAATCACATTATCCATAGTTATTTTGTTTTGTTACATGTCCATCCATCTCCTCCAGGACGCAGTGTTTTCCTAGTTCTTTGTAAACATCTTTATAATGAACAGATCCTTCTCTTCTGCTCCTCTTTTCCTCTTGTTTTTCCATTCTCTCCGGCTCTAATGTGTATTGACAGGACTGAGGCTTTTAGTTTCTGCTGACTCCATAGATTTTACCCCATCTCTTTTGCTCCCCCTCTCTCTCTCCCCCCCTCCCTCCTCATCTTCTCTCTCTCTCTTTCTCTGCGTTCCCATTTCCTTCCTCTCTCTTATGCGCGCTCCCTTTTTACCTTCACTTCTCCCTCTCCACCCTCGATCCCCTCTCTCCCCATCATGTCTCTCCTCTCTTTTATTTTCTTTTTCTTGTTCTCCCTCCCCCTCCTCCCCACCCTCTCTCACTTCTTCCTGTCCCTCTCTCCAGCATCTAACTTGTGCCCATTCCTCGATCTTTCGTTCTCCCTTCTCTCCTCCTTCTCTTCCCCCCTTCTCTCCTCCTTCTCTTCCCCCCTTCTCTCCTCCCTCTCTTCCCTCCTTCTTTCCTTAGCTGTTTCTTTATGGGCTTTGACATATTTCATTAGTGGATGGTCTTTAGAGGCAGTGTGCTTTAATCTGACTAAAACCTCTTCTCCTCTTCTGGACACGGCCCCTCCTCTTTTTCATCTTTCATTCTTTTTTTTTTTTTATCTCTGTCACGTTTTTTGGCACACTCCTCAACTTTTTATAATCTTAACTTTTCCATTCAACGCACTTTTCTATTTTTATCTCCAACAAAGACACATTTTTGACCACTCACAAAATTTGCCTTATTTAAAAAAATATGTTTTAAATATGTTTTAAAAATAATTCTAATTTATATTGCACTTTTCTACCTTAAAGGCACCCGAAGCTCTTTACGTCAAGGAACTACTCACACATTCACACACCAGTGTTACACATACACTGTTTTCTATGTCAAACATAAAAGGTATTTAAGTAAATGCATTTTTTTTCAATATATATTTATTGTATATGCCCTATATGGAAAAAGTCCAAGGAACTGTAAAGGTTCCTACAGAGGTGTATATCTTATTGGGTTAAGCCACGGTTTGGTCTTGTTGCAGAGGTTAGCTCCCATGATGACACTATGTAACAGAATACATTACAAAATACATTTTTATGCAGTATTTAGTGTTCTGTAAGTAGTAGTAGTAGTAGCGGTATTCTTCCCAGCAGTGACCAGGCCAAACCAAGACTAAATCTAGACTAAATCCGGACTAAACCAGGTCTAAATCCAGGTCTAACCCAGAATTAATCCAGATCTGATAGATACAGACCATTGCAGACGGGGAATAGCCCACAAGATCAGTGCAAAACCAGGACAGATCCAGGACCAAACCATGAAGTACATAAACTAGAGAATGTGTCAGTGGTTGTAATGTTAAATTTGACCCTTGTTACTCATGCTTTTCCCAGGTTTAGCTCCATGTCTTAGTTAAATTCAGACCATAATTTATGTTCAGTGGACACAGGAATTACATGGATCCATTAAGACAGACTTGTATGACTCACCCTTACCTCATTTTGTCCCCTGTGGCTCGTTCTTAGAGGTAATAAAGGATTATAGCATGTGGGCAGCCATTCCATGTAGAGATGCTGTTTTGTTGCATTTTACCTTTTCAAATTATTTCAATGCATCTATAATTGGGTCATCTAAAAGTACACATATTATGCAAATACATATTGTGAGATTTAACCCTGTTACATAACATTGTTCCCTCATCAAAAAGATACCCAGAGTTGTACTTTGCTTCATTCACGCTTGTTGTTTCATTCAGGGTTCTATTCCTTCTCTGAGCCTCGCAAAACACTCAGTTTCAAATGTCCCAGATTTGTGACAGAGGTGGCCAGAGGTCCCCTGTGCTGTCATTACAACTGTGTGCTTGTTGTATTAGCATGTGAAGGTAGGCTAGCTTCCCCCCTCATCTATACTGTATACTCAGGAGGTAGACAGGCACGATAAATCATTTTGTACGATCCTTTTGTTAATTTACTGTCTCTGTATGCTGTCGTGTATTAAAATTTATGATACAGTAAATTATGCGGGTCCATACAGTAACATAGGCTTGTATTCTAACTGAATGAGCTGAGTCCACGTGGCGAACATGTTTTCTATGTCCTGATTTTGTCCGCGAACGACCCAAAGTGACCCCAAACTTTGGACTCCTGCCCGGCAGCTGTCATGATTTAAAACCCAAGCCAAACATATTATAATATCCACAGAGCTAATGTTTTACCTGCAACAAAGCGATCCATCAAAACTAACTCGGCATTCATCAATAGCACCAAAAATATTAGCATCACAATACATTTTCATGGAGATAATTTTTCATATCCGTGTTAGTTCAAAAGTTGACACACTGTACAAACATTATTGGTTCCTATTGGTTTGACCTGCAAAAAAGCGATCTATCAAACTGTCTTCTCATTCATCAGTGGCACTGGGAAATTAGCATCATAATGGTTTAGCATGACACCTAATTAGTTTGAAAGTTGAATACACTAGTAACGCGTGTCTATTATCTTGGTGTTTATTTTCTATAGTAGACTTGTTAGTATTTGTAGATTGATTGTTGCAGCCCAAATCCAAAGGTAAAGTTCCAAGTAGTGTTGAGCGATATTGACAAAAGGAATATCTGCATCAGAAATGTGCTAAAACGTTTCTGTAAATGTCTTGGTTGAAGTTCAAGTATTGCACAAAACATGAATGGAACTTAAAATGAACCACAGAAGTGCAGGAATATGACGTTATGCCCTTGTTTGGAAGATCTCATCTAATTTTGAGATCATGTTTAAACAGTTTCAACTATAGATGATACATTCTCTATATTCTTTTCATCTTTTTGTAAGGATTTTTTGGCCTGTAGCACAATGTAAAAGGACTCTATATTCTAATTTTGCATAGCTCCAAAACATCAATTGTAATATTATACATTTACGATATATCCCCAAAGTCCCATGTGGATTTTTGAATATATTTTGTTTAGTACCTTTACGGTCTCATGCCTGGTAGCTATCCCTCCAGCAAGGAGGCATCAGTCGCAGCGGTTTTGCCTGTGAAAAATATTCTAGCTTGCTCTGGCATTAAAGCCTGCTTTCGTTTGGCTTTTTCCCCAAAAAATTTGTATGAGAACACTGTGTGGCTTTTCTGGTAACTTTTCTATGTGATGTGTTGTCAGGTGGTGGATCCTCCTTCAAAAAAACAACTGTTATTCAATATACAAACGTTAGGAAAAATCTATACAAAATTCACAATCTATTTTATGAATTTATTGAACACGTTTGCGGAGGTTTAAACAAAAACAAACAAAAACGTACAGGGTTTGCAGCTTTTAGGTAAGTATTAGTTTTCAAAGAAGACATTATCATATTTTGATTTCTTAATTGTGGCCATTCCATTGTTTATTCATTTGCGATTCATCTTGCAACCCTATTGCACTTCCATCACGCACATGTAAGGCCTTGTCTGCATCTCCTTTTTCCAATCTTTAGACAGGGCCATAAACACCCCGCTTTGTTGTTGAGAAAACCTATAAAACTGCCCCCGGCTACAAAACCTCCCCTGCACATCTACCTGTAAAAGTGCTGCTCAATAATGGTTACGCCATTCAATCCAACAGAAGCCATAGTTCAACCTACTACAAGTATAGCCTTTCTTCTCCCTAGCATGTTTCTATAAAAGCCTATCTAATTCAATAGCGTTCTTAAAAGGTCAAATAGTGTTGGCTGGGCAACAATCTAATCACAGCAAATGTTTATGAATGGATTCAGCTGGACAAAGAAATTACATGCCATTTTCTTTATGGATTTATAGAAGAGTTGATGCATTGAATTTAGGCTTTTAAATGTTGTAGCGTTGAAGAAATATGGCAGGTGATTTCACGGTGAATCCAGAAAGTATTTTGTTGTTGTTATTTGCCTCAAAATTCTACAAACAATACCCCACACTGACAGCTTGAAAGAAGGTTGTTTGAATTCTTTCCAAATGTATAAAAAAAGAAAAAAGCACACGTTTGCCATGACACTCAAAATTGAGCTCAGGTACATCGTTTTTCCACTGGTCATCCTGAGATGCTTCTGCAACTTGATTGGAGTCCAGCGCATTCACTGTAATTCTATCATTTCACATAAAAAAAGTTTGTATCGATGAATGTTTTTATTGTAAGATTGCCACGCATTTGCATATTTATTTGAAATTAACATTATTTTAAACCTAACCCTACTCCATACACAAGTAGACAGTACACAAGAGTTGCTAGATTATTATAATACTCACTGATAATATTTTTAGATATATACATTTTTTGATCAGTTTTTATGTTGCCATGTTTAAAAACTAATTCAAAAACAGACCATAAAACAGATAATCAGTAATAATCAGTACATTTTAACACCCAAAAAAGTCAGCTCTGCCCCAAACGACATGATTCTACTGAAACCCAGCCAGATCGTTGACATCGAAGTAGAAATGACTGAATCCTGCTCTTGTTTCCTTGGTTGCCTTTTATATCTTTCCTCATACCTCTATAGAACCCTCAAGCCTTTTTTTTTATATGGGACTTCCCTGTAACCCATGGCAACCTTTAGTCTCCCCGCCCCCATAACAGAGTCTGGTAGTGCATTGTACTGTATGTAGTAAGAGTTGATAGGTGAGTGCTGATGCATGCTGGGAGCCTGTGGGTGGGTATGTAGGGGTTCCACAGGGTGCTGAGAGGGGGTCGAGGAGGGAGTAGATGTTCGAGTAGAGAGGGCAGCATGCTGCGAACCAGGCAGTGCGACAACATTAAGTCAAGTTGAATACATGTAGAGCAGTGGTGTGTGTATGCAGCTCTGTTTTAGGTGTGGGAGTATATGCATACGCATGTTGGTATAGCCAATAGCTGTGATGAAATTGCGGATAAAATAAGATATAAAAAAGTATCATTGTGACTGGACAATATTGACAAAAATCTCGATAGTCAGAATACATTTTAACAATGCATCGGAAATGTGATCAAATGTGCCTTGGTTGATGTTCAAGTATCGCACAAATTGTCAATGAACCATAAATCAACCACAAAAGGGCACATTACTTGTTACATTCCTTGTTCCATTCCTCCCTTACGTCTCGGGACAGAAAAACTGCAACTAATTTTTAGACAACACTTTAAGACAAAAACTGGTTCACCCTAAGGACAAGATGCCTACACAGAAACAGAGCAATGTAGTGTATTCTATCCAATGCAGTGAAGAAAGTTGTAAAGAGCAGTACATAGGGGAGACTAAACAGCCACTTCACAAGAAGTGAAGGCTTTATCAAGTTCAGGACCCCAAAGCGCTGTACATCTTCATCTCAAAGCCACAAACCACTCTATTGAAGACAGCGAGGTGGAGATTCTGAGCAGGGAAAAAAGATGGTTTGAAAGTGGAGTTAAGGAGGAAATCTTTGTTAAAAAAGAGAATCCTTCCTTAAATCGTAATGGAGTTTTAAGATTCAACCTTCCAGTTGTTTATAATGGTCTGCTGAAACCCTGGCATTTCAATCCAACAACAAAGCCTGGAAAACACACTGTCCTCTGGTGCCACGGCATGTGATGCTCCTCGTTTACGAGCAAACATCCAAACAGACGAAACACACGTCCTTGTGCCTGTTACATTCACACCAAATCATCAAGCTTCTATTTACTGTGTCCGCAGCATCACACGTTTGTGCTTTGACAGAGCAGTCTTTCAGATGCACTGGGCGGAGCTGCCGTAAAGCAGCGCGTTGTGTTGAGCCATGTATGTGACAAGAGAAAATGTATATTTTTTAATCATGGGAAACTGGGCCGCTGACCATATTGCTTGGCGGTCCGGAGTTGGCCCGCGTGCCACTGATTGGATGTAGTGTGTTGACACTTAGTTCCCAGGAGAACACAAGTGATAAAGTTAAGGTTAAAGTTTATTGCCCTTGTACGGAAATTTGTCTTGGGCTTTTGACCCGTCCTTCAGTTCCGCTGTCAGGAGCAGAGAGCAGCGCTCGGAGACACATCTCCAGATCTTGGGTTAGTCTTGGTCAGAATCTTACCTGGAGAATTGTACTTCTTGTGGATGTTTTAGTTTGATGGGGAGACTGGACTGACCAGAGAAAACCCTCCCAGACACAGGGAGAGACATACAAACGCCACAGAGAAAGGCCTGCAGATAAATCTATGTATTATATTATATTGTAACAGAGATTCAGGAATAATGACTTAACCCAGTGTTTTATGTCGCCTTGCTTGGGCCACGTCTGATGTAGAATTAAGAGATCCGTGTTCTAACTCTGCCACACAGAATGCCTGTTTATTGTAAAATATTGTAGTTTATTATGATTCAGATTAAAACTTTTCACTAAACTAAGTCCTTTCTGGGATCTACTTGTCCCTGTCTGTTCCGTAAATACAGAAAAAGCCTGAGGCGATGTTTGAGGCTACGAATATTTGTTCAATGCTTTCACACTTTGGACACTGACACACTTAATACTTGATGCAATATGTAAACGTCTGCACGGCTGCACAGACTATTGTATTATTCACAATGCAAACGTTGGTATTAGTCACATTTCAAAAGTGTGATTACCCTTTTTCCATTTTTCTTTTTAAACGATTGACAGCACTAAAATGTAGGTGCCTCTGTAACTTTTCTGCAGTCACTTATTTTGCTTCTGTCACGCATATCCATGGAAGTGTTACTGTTTTGCCTGGAATGTTCCACACTATGGCATTATTTATCTTGCATTGAATCAATTAAAGGTTTTATTATTGCTCAAAAATGCACTGAACAATGCAAGACCTGTAACTTTGCCAGGTCCCGTCAACTGCTTGTCTAGATGAAATTGATCGGTTTAATGCCCTAATGTGGAAGATGAGCAGTTAGCAATGCACTTTTATTAAAACTAGAGCTGGCGCAATATCGCAATCAAATCAGAATCCCAATTGGTGTTGGTGCAATTAACAAACAACAAAGACGTTTTGCACTACTTCTCAGATAAATTGCAATTTGATTTGTTTTTTTCCTGCCTCAAAAATTGTGCGGCTGCAGTACAAATGCTACTTTTCAGTCCGTTTTGTTTTTGTGTGATATTTAAACCTCAACCAAGACATTTACGGGATTGTTCTAGCACATTGAGTTATTTCATTATTGCTTTCATTATTGCTATAAAACTATGTCTACTCAACATGTCTAAATGTATTCAAATGTTAGTGAATTGGGTATTTAATCTCTGTGCTTCTAGGCTGTGAAGGGCACGTGTCTGTCAGACTTTTATCAGAGGAGAGTATACAACACCGAGCTTAAATCACTGATAACACACAGATTTCACTCTCCACTGGCCCGCTTTGTCCCGCTTTGGCACAGTTGGGCTCAGATAGGCGCGGAATGGCACGTCCTGTCCGGTCATCCATCCTAATTCTCCCTCGTTATTCATGTAGCTGCACAGGCCCGAGATGTGAAGGCAAAGTCGTGTGACCAAACTGATTTTTCTATTAAAGCTACAAGGACACAGTCTCCTCTTCAACTGTTTTACACTTCAGTGGGCCCAACGCTTAAGCCGCGCTCGAAATATTTACACCAGAAACTCAAATTGGCATCAGGGGTTATAGTTTGTCCTATTTTTCTTCATGAACATGTTGTGAATCACCTCCTTAAGCCATATTTGTAGTTTTGAGTAGAAGATTTTTGTTTGTTTTCCAGTGAATTTTAATTGGCAATTTATTAGGAATGATGTAGTCCTGGTTTAGTATTTGTTGGCCCTTATTCGTTCCTGGTTCAAGTTTGGGTCAGTCCTGGTTCAGTCCTGGTTTCAGATGGACCCACTGCTTTGTCTCTTTGTCATTTACAAACTCAACTGATCCACGAGGAAAGTCTTAGTGTAAGGTCAATTCTATATCTTTTTACCTCTGAAAATGTCCTTAAAGCTGCTCAATGTAACCTTTTTAGTGGAGGGTCAAACTTGCATGTCCCTACAGGCTATTGCTTTGCCTAAAATGTTCAATACATATATGTTTATTGCCATACTGTGGAACGTTCCAAATATTTTTTTTCCCCCAAATACAGTGATAAACAATAATATTGAAACTATTTTATTCTTAAAACGCATGACCAGACAGATATAAGACTTACTAAAACCCTGTCAGAACTGAAGAAATCACATGATGAGTGCCAAAACATATTCACTCTTAAACCTTTTGACCAAATGTATGTTATTTTTATTTTTATTCTACTATGGAACCTACCTGGAAGACTGAGGGATTACATAGTCTTAGAAGTTAGTTATTTTAAGACTAAGGATGTCACAATATACATTTTAGTGGTACAATTATTGTGAGAAAAAAACACAATTTAACAATTATATGTTTTAGTTCTTACAATTAATTATATTGTCAGCTCAATAATCACGATGACCAATTAACCGAATAATCTTGACATCCTCACTCTCCACCATTACAAAGGAAATGTACGCGCAGCAAATATGAACGATGTCGTAATCATCATGACAGGCCTATTTGGACCAGCAAAGTTACGTAATGCGCCTTTTAATATAATAATGAATGGATTTTTAAAAATATCTAGTGAGTTGTGATATATGTAAATAGCTTTGCCAAGGACATACGCAATCTTTAAGCAGCAATGTGACGCCTTGTTTTGAATATTCCCCTGCGTCGCCTCTGCTGCAGCCCACACAGTCTTTCTCTCAGTCTAGAGGCTTAATGCTATCAGGCGCTGAGCTGGACACCCATAATTACATTTGTGACACAAATCCTAGCTTCTCAAATGGAGCGTTTTATTCCCCCTTCCTCAATCCGCTATTTATAACCCCAAATCCCTCTGCCTCTCCAAAAGTCAATTTAAGATTTAAAAGCTGGCTTACTCTTTCACCCGGGCCACTTCACATGCCATTTTCAGTTTTATTTTACTTTCTAATGCTTTGAAAAACATCTTTCCCGGTTTAAGTGCTGGAGAAGGAAAGTTCTGGGCGCTGCTTGTAACCCTCTGAAAAACTATTTGAGAGACCTTGATGCCAACGTTGGAGCTTGGAGGTGACTAACATAGGCAGGTCGAGGGCATATTAAACTAAAGCATTATAATTCAATGCAGCTAAAAGGCTCTCAAAGTAGTACGTTGTACCCATTTTGTCTATTTTAGTTTGAGTATAAAGGGAAAAACGTTTTTAGTTAGCACCTTTTAAGAAACAATTCATCTCAAGCTGTCATTAATTTTTTCATGTAGCCTAATAATAGTATTAAAATGTGTGTTTATTTAGTACAGATATTTTGTAAAAGTAGTTCTTAGGGTCTCTGATTATAGTCTTTGTATGCTCCGTGAACCTGGAAGCGCACTGTTAGCATGCTAGTTTCTGTTGTTGTTAGCAATAGCCTAGCATTAGCGTTTGCTGTTGTTGTTAGCATTATTTAGTACAGATATTTTGTAAAAGCAGTTCTTAGCTCACTGATTATAAAGTCTTTGTATGCTCCGTGAACCTGGAAGCGCACTGTTAGCATGCTAGTTTCTGTTGTTGTTAGCAATAGCCTAGCATTAGCGTTTGCTGTTGTTGTTAGTTTGTTAGCATTATTTAGTACAGATATTTTGTAAAAGCAGTTCTTAGGCTCACTGATTATAAAGTCTTTGTATGCTCCGTGAACCTGGAAGCGCACTGTTAGCATGCTAGTTTCTGTTGTTAGCATTAGCGTGATGGCAAACCTCCGCTCTGGCCTCAGAAATGTATGAAAAGCACAGATCTCATCGCGGGAATTTTAGGAATAAGTTAGCACCATGGAAACATTTTAAAACTAGTTATATATTTTTAAATAATTTTTAAGGCTGTTAAAATCAGGTACTGCATCTTTAAAGGTTTTATTTTATTTTTCTACTCTAACAAATTTAGATAAAATTGCCGCAAGATGAGATTTTAATTTCATTTATAAAATAAATTGCGCAGTTCAGTTAAAAATCACAATTTTATGTTTGAGCCAATTGTAAAAAACACAATTCACGACATCATTTTCCACACGTCTGCACCGTCTTGTGGCACATGATCCTGTCCCTTCCCTAATGTTCATGATGCACTCATGGTTACAATTAAATCCTGACCTACATTTCCTGTCATCCCTTCACCAATCCCAAATTGTTTCTCCTCGTTTTTGCCTTGTCAGCTCTTCTATCTCCTTCCCTATTCCCCCCTCTCCCTCTTTCCCTCCCGCCTTCTTCCTCCCGCTCACCCTTACTCAGCTCCCCTTCCACCCTCTTCTCATCCTCTCTCCTTCTTGCCTCCCTGCTTTTCCTCCTCCTTATCTCTCCCCCTTCCTCACTCCATTTCCTTCTAACCCTTTCCCCCCTCTCTTTCTCCCTCTCTTACTCTCTTTCCTTCTCCAAACACTTACCATCCTCCCTCTCCTCCATTGCACCTCATTTTCCCCTCTTTCTGCTGACTTTCTGCATTGCCGTGTCAGTCACCTTTCACCTCATCCACAACATATATATTTCTACCTTCCATGTGGTTCCAATGGAGATACATACTTTCAAATAAATATAAATTGTCGGAGAGGTTTTAGATTGACTGCAGTTTGCTTTTTCCAGCTTTTTTTTTCTCCAGCTTCATTTTTAACTTTGGATAAGTTTGAGTCAAGAAATATGCACTAATATCACATTTTTATGTCGACGCACAGTTTGGGTCAGATTTGGACCTGGGTTAGACCTAGTTTAGTTTTGGTTTAGTCCTAGTTTACTCCTGGTTTAGTCCTTGTTTAAAACATTTTGGTGTTGACTTGGTTTATCTTTGGTTTAATCCCAGTTTAGCAGTGTTTAATTTGCGAATTAGACGTTGCCGGTCCATACGAGGTCAAAACTTTACCGGAACAAACCCAACAAGTGAGCAAAAGGTTCTCAGAAATGCAAAAAAAAACAATCGTGCCTGCCCATCTTACGTACCCAATTTTAAACCATATAAAGCCTATATTATTTCTCTGAGAATGTTCTTCTGCATGTGTCGCACCGGGAGGCTGATTCATTCAGTCACACCTGCACCTGCCGCAATCGCTCCACACAAAAAGTGATTGCATTAGTAGCTGCGTCTGTGTATGATGAATGTAAAGTAGCTTAACCGTTAAATTACCCAAAAAAATTCTAAAATAGACCCACCGCTGCTTGTTCAAGTAAATTGGGACAAGCATTAGTTGACTATTCTCCTCCACACCAAGCAACCAGTCAACCACAACAACACGGGGAACATTTTACGCAGCAGACACGAACCACACAGCGCAAACAGACGAATAGATTTACAAATAGCTGCACGTACTAGTAGAATAGCAAACGGTTAAGTCCGCACTCGCCTGGCTCACGTTGCTCTGGAAACTCCAAACGCACTTGGCACTGTCGTCGTCTCCAATCACAAAGCCACTCACCGTCTCTCTTAACTCCTTGTCTCGAGCTAATAACTTTACTTTGAGTGTGGTTCAGTCCCGGTTTGCTTACTTTTTCTCTTTGATATTGTCCTATTTGAGTCCTGGTTTAGTTATTATAAAGTCCGTAATTAGTTCTGGTTCTGTCCGGCTTTAATCCTTATAGCTACAAATTCGAAGTTTATTTTTATTGTCTCTCAATCGGGTGCTAATTTCAGCGTTAACTTGTAAAGGGCGAGGAGTGAATGTACATTTCCACAGCCTGTAATGCATTAACGTCAATTTGCAGTGTTTTCTTTCCCTTGTTTTTGAAGAAGCGGTTTAAATTGAACACATGTGACCGGTTAGCTGGTTTGGGCCACATCTGGTACACGTTCAGTTGTTGACGTTTGATTATTGAACTGACTTGGTTTGGGTTAGAGAGCCACAAGTTCACACTGAATAAGCAAAATCCGTTTCGTCCGACGCGTCACATGTGTAGGGAGGCAGAGAAATGAAACAAATGCGGTAAAAGCTGACTTTAAATCTGAAGTAGTTTCCCGTTTACTCTAGCTGTAGCCACGTCTCAGAGCCGCACAAGCCGGGCTCTTAGCATGGAAACACAGGCTGCCATGAACCTAACCGACCTGAAGCGCTCCAGACAAACCGGCCTAGGGACCAGAGCCAGTCAAAACGAGCCTTTATACTCAAAGGCCCCTCTCCCGTTCTTTTCTTCAGATCCTACAGAAGGGGGCGCTCTGGGTCCAACCCTGGGTCTCGTTAAGTCCAGTTCTTTGGAGAGTCTGCAGACCGCGATGGAGGAGGTGCGACACAGCTCCGGATTCTCCCAGGTGCCCTTCCATAAGCCCCGCCCGCACATGGTCCGACAGCGAGGCAGCAACATGAGCTTCAGACAGGCCATTGACAAGTCCTACGAAGGGCCTTCTGAAGACGGTGGGTAGTTTGGATTTTGTCTTTGTAGTTTAGACCACTTTTAAACTGGGTTAGTACAAGTTTATTTTTACTTGTTTGGTTTTGGCCAAATGTAGACCTTGGTTTGTCCCATTGAGTTTTACTTTACTCATGTCACTGGTTCACCCCTGTTCCTGTTCCTTCTTAATCAGGACTAAAAACCAGGTCCAATACAGGTCTAAACATCGACTGAAACGGCACTAAACTAACGGCACCTCTGATGGATAAATATATCTGCTACCGTTTCAGATGACGATTTGTCCGACCACAGTTCTGGACACGAGACGCAGGCCAGCACCTCGTCCCGAAACGATTTAGACGCAGATGAGAGCAGCAAGAAAAAGAAGAAAACTAAAGGCAAAAAGAAGGAGAAGAAGATCAAACCCAAGAAGGAGCCTGTGGAAGACCCAGACAGGAAGAAGAAGAAAGGATTTGGACTGCTGAGGTAGGAGTTTATTTTAAGATTTTATTTTTAAGAGTTAATCACCTCCATGCTGCAGTTGTCCTCCCCACCATCGCCTCTACTGTCTGTCCGTCTGGTCACTCACCACCTTGTATTACTTGTAGTCACTGACCGTGGACGCTAAAGTGTGTGGGTTCGTGGTTGTCTGCTCTTATTGTGAATGTTGTTGTTTCTCTGTCCGTTGCAGCGAAACAGCAACCTGCTAAAAAATTGTGTCCGGCCTGATTATTTTATTTGCATATTTCCCTGCATGAAATGAAATACAAATTCAATCTTGAGATGCTCTTGAACCCTGCTTGCTATTTAACTGCAATTTTGGCCGATTGGAAGGAGTGACATAGTAAGTACATTGTCAAAAAAAAGTGTAATTTTTCTTTTTGGTTCAGTTATGCATATTGCCTTTGTGTCCTTGGGCAAGACACCTTATATCTCTTGCCTAAGGACACATGGCAAGGGAAACCAACCGAAAGCCCACCACAATGAACTGGTTCTCATACCTATTTGTACAGACCAAATCTGCTACACCAAAACGTTTTAAACAAAATATCCTATACCTGAAGTTAAATGTAAACTGACACTTTTACCACACATTTTAGACTTTCTTCTGCCTTAGCTCCTCCACAGTCGTGCTCAGATCAGCCAGTATTGCCCTTGACTTTGGGGCAATTGGTTTCTTTATCTCCCATCTGTGAGGACCAGTGCTATCGCTCTGTGCAGCCTAATTGAATCTCAAGTGTTGGAAGAGAACGATACTCTGGTTTCTCTGTGTCAATGTCGCTAGATAAGAACAAGGCCAAAGCTGCGGACAGGACTGGACCCACCACAATCAAGACCTGTGGATAAAGGGACGTACAAGATGTTGAGTCCAATTTAGTACAGGTTTAGTCCTACTTTGTCACTTAATTCTCGATTTAGACCTGGTGTAGGGTCTGGCTTAGTCTCTACTTCAAATGCATATGACACTTCCTGGTTGGCAATAATAAATACTTGCTTAACATGCATATGACATGTTTTTTCTACAATAGTGTGGCTTGGTGGGATAATACATGTAGTAAATATGTATGCAATATGTAAATATATCATATATGTCAAAAGGCAGTTTGTGACAAAAACTTGGAGAGGAAAAAGTTCTAAACAAAGAGCACACTTTTCTGCCAGTTTCAACATTTATTTAACAAAATAAATGTCTTGTCATAACTATGACTTTGGCCCTTGTTTAGACAAAAATCACCTTCAGTCTTTGCTTGTGTAATGCCTGATTTAAAAGACACATATCATGCAATATTTGTATTGTTATTGGCCTTAAACGTGGACTGGTTTGGCTTCTCAAGTTTTAGAACTTATGGACAAGCAAACATTACTTAATAGGCGTTCCTTCATCATGATTTGGCGATAGCTCTCCATCTACAGGCCGAAAATAAACAAAAGCTATCTTTGCACATAGTTGCAATGAACATTTGACGACAGATTTGATGACAGAGATGCTCAAAGCGAGTCTGCCGATGATTTATGGACTTAGAAACAGCACAAGAGACCTACGGATCTCAACCTTTGACCTCGCAAATCTAGGGGATTTGAAGGAAGTGTTTTTGTGACTAATTCATAGCTGGTACGCTAAAAAGTGCAAATATGGGCCTATCTCTACTTTAAATAAAGCTGGGTTTAGATGATATTTGTTTAAACAGATGTTTTTTATGGAGCAGTTTCTTATCTTGTACAGTATCTCAATTACCTCTCTCTCAAGATTCTCTTTTGTATCCCTCCTCTCTCTTCCCTTCCCTCTGTGTGTACCGGATCCTCGCTCTCTCTCTGCCCTTTATCCAAATGACTTGATTCTTACTGAACTTGAAATATGACTTCATTAGCAGACGCAGTGCACACTCCGATATAATTGCACCACTCAAATGTTGTTTCACTCCAATGCATTCGGCATCAGGGAAAGGGCAAGTTCTGAATGTATGACCCAGGATTAGAAAAGTGAGAGATGGTTTTAGTCCTGGGCTAGACCTGCTTTACGCTTGGGTTTAAAGCTGGTTTGGTTGAGTTTAGTTCTGGTTGCAGCTATGCATTTAAAGAGCACATCTGGTTATTTGTTTTTTTTGTCTTGGATTTGTTCTGGGTTCGACCTGGTTTATTCCAGGTTTAGATTTGGTTTAGTAATGTTTTAGTCCCGCTTTAGACCGGTTTTAGACCATATTTAGTCCTTGTTTAATTCTGGTTTAGTCCTTGTTTAGTGTCGCTTTAGTCCTGTTTCATACCCGTCAATCAGGACTATGATGTTTAAGCTTTAGACCTGTTTTAGACCTGTTTTTGGCCTGGTTCAGACCTGGTTTAATCCTAGTTTAGTCTTAGTTCAGACCTGTCAATGAGAATTAGCTGTCCTCTCTGTCTTTTAAGTTGTAGACCTGTTTTATTCCTGGTTGTGTTCTGTTTAAGACTAGTTTTAGTCTTGGTTTGGCTCAGTTTTAGACCTTTTTAGGCCTGGTTGTGTTCTGTTTTAGACCTGACTTGTTTTTTTTTTTAGTCCTGTTGTAGTCCAGGTTTAGCTCTAGGTTTAGTCCTGGTTCAGACCCGTCAGTGAGTATTGGCTGTCCTCCCTGTCCTTTCAGCAGATGTAATTGTTTAGTTTGGACAGGATTTGGCAGCCATCTTGGTGTGGGCGACAGTATGTAGCAAACAGCTGCGTTTAGGTCACCCCTGAAATCACATATTTGTTTTTGCACCGACCAGCGTCCTATCTTTCTGTGAATGGGCGCTAAGCAGATTTATAAACATATAGAGCGACATGGACTTTCAGAAGGGCAAGTAAACATGTTTGAAATGTTCACTTTGTTTTGGAAGAGCAGACGGGAGCGGGGACAAACAAGCTTCTCTATTGTAGTGGATTCTACTAGTAGATAAGACGGTGACGCACTGTGCTTGGTGAAAAGAGATGATTGATGCTTTCGTAGTTTGAACTGGAATACGTTGTCGTTGACCACCACTACAACTCGGGCTCTTCAATTTGGATCAGTCATTTTTTTTCTGGTAAAATATGTGTCCTTTCAATGCAGAAGTCCACAGCCAATCCTCTGTCAATAAAAGCATTCGGTTTGAAGTTTAGACTTTGGAGGAAGAAATGTGTCTATTTTTGTGTTAAAATCCCTGATTAGAAGTTGGTATAGTTTATGTTCTGGAAATAAATATTTAAAGCCAGTTTATTTGCTTTTAATGAGACCGGGAAAAAAAATAGAATCAAAACAATTTACCAAAAAAACTACTTCTATCATTACTACTACTATTCTTCACCTTCTGACTAATATGCCATCATTATGTCAACTTACTATCTAAATCAAGTTATTGCTATCCTTTTCGTTTTATTTTCGAAATGTTCAACTACTTTTGCCCCATAGGTTTTGATCTGCTTACAAAATAATCGTCTGTACCCACCCCCGGTCCACCAAAATCCGACAAGCACCCAAGGGAATTAGCCAAGTCCGCTACGCTTTTATCCTATCAACACCAAGCAGGATATGTTATGTTGAAAGCTAGGAGTGGGTTGGAGCTAACTACTGCCAAAATATGCACAGATTTAGGAAAAAAAAAAAAATAAGATTTCTGATGTAGAAACGGCGTCATTGTACCATCCGCCTACTCGCTCCCTCTGCCTTATGGATGTTGTTTATGTTTCCGATGGTCCTATACAAGCTAAAGATGGTGCAATGTACTCCCCCAGGCCACATTACATAAGACAGACAATGCAGAAATGATTGTTGGGTTAAGACTACGGGGGAAGTACAGTGATAAGAGGTTTTATCATTATTGTTCGGGTTTTAAAATATAGCAAATATCCTGAATGATTTGCTTTCCTAATTTTCCTATCCTAAAAATCCTAATTTTTTATACTTTGTAAAACAAGATCACAATTTTGCATGTAATTTGATACATGTTTGTTTAATAAAATTAAGTGTCATTTCACAGATGCTACTTAGTTACTTTAGTTCATAGGTTCCTTTCAAACAGAACAAACAATTAACGCTATTTCTGCCACCGTAAACCATATTCAAGGCATGTACTACATCTCATATTACTAATACTAATACTATAACTATACTATGACTACAAAACACTGAGAAGCATAAGGAGTCAAAATTACAGGTTGTTGTTTTACTACAAATACTGTCATAACTACAACTACCTCCACTACTACCACTACTACAATATGACAGTGTCTGGATATCCCCCCTAGCCCCTTACCTAACGGTCACTAGGGGCTAATGACTACTATATAGCATGTATATAGCCAATATTTATCAGACTCTGTAGTGTCTCATTTACAGAGGCTCACTTGACTTCGTGTCTATAGGTGAAACCAAGTCAGCTAAACTACAATTTAAATACATTTTTGTAATGAGCATCGATCCAATCCGTCCGAGACCCATGTTTTTATGGAATGATATAACGAAAAAACTTTAAACCAAGATGCATTTTGTGTTAAATATCAAACGAACTGCATTATTCATCTTTTTGCCTGAGCACGGAAACTATCGCTCTTTGAACAGCTCAAGCTTATGTAAGTGGCTAATGCTAGTGACACTGTAATGCGGTGGTTTCTTCATAATCTCGGGTTCGACAGCGTTTTGTTAAAACAACTCTGTCATCTGCTTTCATTCAGTCACCTGGTGTGCCCATTAAAGACCTGTCGCTGTCCGCTGTGCTGACTCTTTTTGACTCCATTTTACTAACTAGCACTACTTTTCAATCTGCACAGCGTAATTTTTGAGTGCACTACGTTTTCACCGGTTGGACATTTGGATACCCCTAAAAATGGCATGAGCCCTACGTGGTGCCCTATGTAGGGGAAAGTGTGCTCATTACTACTGTTGCTATAAACCGAGCTTGCAAAGTACTCTGGGGGTGCTTGACTGCTGTTACTACTGCTGTTGCTAGAGTATACAGTATAACCTGTACAGGAATACTAATGCTGTTATTCGTATTCTACTACTTTTACTACTACTATCACGACCAGCACTACTTCTAATGCTAATACTACTACATACAGGAGCAAATCTATATTGCATTTACTAGACTCTTCCTGTAGTTTTGGTGGCAGTGGATTAGTTTTCCTCAGGTGTGTGACCAAAGTACGCTTCAAAAAACTCAAATTTATGTTGACTGCTGACACTTGGCGAGATTGGCTCATTTTAAGCCCCCCATTTGAAGCGCTGGTACGTGTCGTTTTGGTGAAAAGCATGCTAAAATATCATGACATGTTTATATGTGAGCGCTAAGCCTGCTGGAGGTAGACTCACCTAATCCCGCTCTGCTGTGGAGGTGGACCACTTTTATTTATCTGAATTTAAAAACTCGAATACACAGCAAAATGTAAGGGCAAAGTCATATGCAGAAGACAAAAACGAATGGCCTGTTCTGCTGTGAAATATTAACACTATTGGTTCGAACGAAATGTCTTAATAACATTTCAATGATAAAAATGCAATCATAACTTCTGCCCTTACATTTTTCATGGGACTCCTGCGCTGGGGACCATTTTAAAGGTCCAAGGTGTACCTAAGAAAGTCTATGTGTGGACGGAGACAAAAGCGAAAGTGATTTGTGGTTGTGCATCTATTATTTAAACAGGCGATGAATATCAATGAGTGTTAATGTATTGAGAAGGCTGTTCCCTGTGTGGAATATATGACCTTATGCATATTTAACATAAGACGACGGGCGCATTAATAAATACTATCTGAGCGGCTGGGATATTCAGTCGAGAGACCAAAGCTAAGGTTTGTTAAATGCATGAATTTGCACAACTTTAACATGAAAATCAGGAAGAAAGTGGTTGGGAATGCTGATTATTCTGGGCCCGCACAATATTTTATGTACTTTATTTCGGTCAATAAAATAAGGATAACAGGATGTTTCATTTAGATAAATCAGGACCAAAAAGGCAAATGAGAAAATGATGTGATACTCCATAACTCCCTTAAAATATGATAATGTTATTATTGCAATATTTGAGTGTACTTTTCGACAGGATAACTTCATTTAAATTAAATCTGTACTTAATTTACTTTGCCTAGTGTGTCAAAAGGTGAAGGTAGGACTTAATACATGGATAAATTCAGTGCATTGTAAAAGCAGAACTTTGTGACAAAAATCAGACCTTACAAAACATTTTTATTTCTATTTTTATTACCATCCTCCTAACGTCCTCCTAACCTTGTACAGTATTGGCCTTTGAATTTGTGTTTGTAATACATTGCCTTCTAAAGTACTATCAATTGCGAAACATATTTATTTTGTCGTTATTATTTAAGGTGATGTGTCTGTACTAAAGGTTGTTGGAGGTTTTAGTTTCCCCGGGAGTCCTGCTCAACACAATTACAACATAACAAGACTGAACTAAAACCGCTACGCGATGAATCAAATACAAATGGCAGTTTTTGCAATTTTCAAAAGGCAAAGTGCTACACCCTTTTTGCTTTCGCGATTTCTCTTCCATCCTATGTGCGCGACGGCAAGTAAACTTTTCTTTGACCCCCGTAGTTCAGACCTCCACAAACATGTTCCGAGACGCATGGGCTTCTTGGATTAGTTTCGCCGTTCAGATTTCTCCCAAATGTTAATGCTCCCCGACAGGTTTGTTGTGAACGTACGTGAAGGATGCCAGGGGGTTGAAGCAATAGAAAAGTCTAGAAAAGCAAAAGCGGCTGTCTTTGTAGTTGCGAGGGGAGGCAAGTGTACGCGTCTCGAAGCGACATAAAAGCTTCGCATCCGATAGAAGCTGTAGAGATCGGACGAAATGCCTCACGCCTCTTTTTATCATCTGATATTTATGCATGCGTTTGCTCCTGCCTCCGATCCGCGAAACGCCCAGGATTTTTTGACTGACAGCTTGCATCAGCGCCAGCAAATTTGTGCATCATTTGATAGCTGTAAGTGGAATAAGAGGAGGAGGGGGAAAAGAAGTTAATTTGTTTTTCCCGGGGCTGCTAACGGCGATAGCGCTTGCATCCATTTACTTCCTCGCTAAGTTATAAATGAGAATCGTGGCAAATACAGAAAAGGTAATTTTGACCGCGCTCGGTAGGTTTTTATAGTGAAAGAAGCTGGCAAGAAGTCTAGCAAAGGAGAAAATGTTGCCAAAATTTAAATGGTGAATTATAAAGTAACTGGTTGTTACGTTATGTCGTCTTTGCTTTCTGTATGAGGCGATTGAGCGCTTTAGGAATGTTTTGGATATGTTTTTGCGAAGGTTGTCAAGAGAAAAAGCTAGAGTAAGTATCACCAAGAAAAACTGACTGGATTTAAATGAGACTCTCGCTTTTATTAGCACTTTAAGTTGAAATGGTTTCAATCTGCTGTCACCCGGCTTGAAAGAAGAAGCATGCGATGTCTGTTTAACATGCTTTTTTTGGTCTACTTTATTTATTAAGTACACTTTTTTATTCAGACAAATAAAAAATAAAAAATTTGACAAAGAAGGGGAAATTAAAGTACAAAACGTTATCATGATTTGATCTTTCCTGTATTGCGCTTAATGAAATATGTCTTCTGCATCAGACCAATTTTTCTTCATGACGTGGATTTGTTTTCTCTTTTAGTTCCACTTGAGTTTCTTAGACCCCGCTGGGAGGAGTGCCCCGTCTGTCTCTCTTCTCTCTCTCTTAGTTTTTGACTGGTTCACTGGAGCAGCAGAGAAATTAATTGCCCTCTTCATAACTTTGTTTACGTCTCGACTCTTTCACAAAGTTTGCCGACCTCCAGCTCACATCCCTTTTAATTATGCCTTCTTCTTAAGCCCAGCGGACACCTCACTTACCATCCAAACCCTATACACTTTTATAACTTAATCTGCCGCTAATTGTCTCTGACCATAATGTACTACAAAAAGTATCTCGGTTTTTACAAAAACTTTGGGCAGTTCATTCTAAATTGGTGGTGTTTGTAAAAGTGCAAGGGCCATTTACCTTATCTTTTAGGCGTTCATACCATTGTACCAACAAGTGACCTCTCAGAAAATCAGAAAAAAGAAAAATGTAGCCCTATAAACGAATTTGGACACACTTTGGTAAATTGTATGACTTATTATTTTTGGAACGCTGTTATTTTTACACTGCAGACTAATTGTATGTCAGGTGTACCTTGAGTGTACGAAAAAGCCCTCTCAAAGGCAAACTAGTGCCCAGACCTATCAGCTAAAATATATATGCCATGCTCATTGATTAATACTTTTATTTATTTAGGCCTAATGTTCTGATTTAGGATTAAGTTTTAATTCTTTTAAAAAGGCAGCGAACGCCAGTGTCTTGCCCCGTTGCTGTTGCCGATGTTGTTTAGTTGTTGTTGGAGCCCCCGTGGTGTTATTGCCGTTGTATTTCACTTGATGGTTCCATAGACGACGATCGGCAGTGGTCTTATCCACGCGGTCACATTCATTGTAAACTCTGAAGCATATTAACACTGTAATGAAAACATTTATTCTGTCTTCTGACGTCTCCTCCCAGCGACGGCAGAGCTGCAGCAGCTGCTTGACGATGAGAATAAAAATAATGTAAAGTTAATTCAAACCATCAATCGATAAATGTAGCGGATTGCCGGGGGAAAATAAATGGGTGAATTGTGAGGAGTAGGTATGTTTTGTGGTCATAGTTACGTCAGTTGTTGTAGTACTGGTAATAGTAATAGTCACAACTACTAATTGTATTGGCCAAAGTAGGCTTGACTAAATTATAGTAACTTGATTTAAAAATTGCTGGTATCTTTTAAACTTAACTCAAAACTTCATTTAGTTCATGCAGTAATTAGCAATTAGGACGAGACATCCTAGACCCTCTACCCATCAATCCATATCGAGTTATAAGATCTATTGACCCCAAGGGGAAAACGTTGTAGATTTGGACATGGACTGTTGGCTAGCAGACGCTAATTTACAGACTACAGGAAGCTTTCATAACCTGTTAGCATGCGTTGAGATGCTAAGACTCAACGCTAATGGCGCCAGGAAACAATTACACCTCTTGTGCTTTACCGGGTCTCGTTTTGGTCCTAGCATATCTAATAATGATGGATGGACTTCCCCTGTCAATTAAGTTTAGGGTTAATGACACACACATGTAAGAATGAAACTAGTTGTTTTGTGTTTGGTGCTATTTTTGGCCATCTGTGACCTTTAGCCTGGAGGCAGAGAAGGTTAAGTACTTCACATGTAGCTGAGGGGAGTCGTAGTTGTCTTAGTAGTCGTAGTAGTCGTAGTAAATGCAAAAATATTTAAAATAACATACCTGGAGTTGTATCTAACTTCGTTCACGCTTTTCTTGTATCCTGTTTACAGGCTTGTCTTCTCTGACACTCACTAAAACTCTTGGTTTCAAATATCCCGGGTTTGTGATTTAAAAAAATAAATAAAATGATGTCAAAACGTGCTCATTACAACTGCATGCTTACATTATGATGTCAGGGGAAACTTAGCTTTTGTTTATTTCCCCTTTGTAATCTCTGCTGCCTGTAAATGCAGTAACATGAGAAAACGCCTGACTGATAGAAAGTAATGTATGCTTTCAGTATGGTTTTCTGCGCATACATTATCTTAAAGTTCTGCCAAAGTAAAGGTTCTCAAAAGAATCTTTTAAAGGCCGATAACAAGACAATTATTTCGGAATATGTCCTTTAAAGGTGCACTGTGGTAACTGTTCTGTCTCCATGGAGATGTAATTTCTTTGCCTGACATGTTTCACAGTATGGCATTTAACTTATTTATACATCTCTGCACAGTAAACTGGAAATTTGCATGGACTAAATTAGCCCTGCCAAAACAAAAATAATAATATAGGGTTTTCTCTTGCTGTAAAGGAAAAAGTGAAGTCTCAAGTCTGTAAGGATTATTTCTTCAGCCCCACCAGGACAAAAATAATCTCACCAGATCTGTGCATGAATTAAAATACATCATGCACATTCATTTCTGCATATGTCTTATTTTATATGCACAGAGCAATTACACAAGAAGAGGAATGCTAATGAGGACTTTTGCATTTAGACGAAGTGGAACAGACTGAACGAAATCAACAGAAGGATAAACATTTGTCCTCAAAATGTGTGTTAGACGTCAGAAAACTGGGTAAGGATTTGAACGCTTTGGACCTGGTTAAGTCCTGGGTTAGTCCTAGTTTTGACCTGGTTTTGACCTGGTTTTGACCTGGTTTAGCCTTAAAAGTTACAAATCTAAACACATTCTCACTGTAGAAAAGGTCTTATTTGTGTCTGTCTTTAAATATTTTCAACGTTAATGAGGAAGAAGTGTTCTGAGTCTGTGACAGGTGCAGCAGGGGCCAGCGCTCCTTGGATAATATGAACAAATTAGTCTAAAATACCGACGAATCAGCTAGAAGAAAGTCTGTAAGAAATGTTTGCTTTATTTCTCATTTTCTTCAAGAGCTTAATAATTGTTTTACCTTCTCACCTACCCTCTTAAAGTTGTATTTAGAGTGAATATTCCAATTATTCATTCGTTTCCAGTGATAGTATTGCTGTCTACTTTCTACTATTATGTATTTATCAATTTGGGAGGTAGCACAAAGCAGTACAGAATGGATTTGGGAAAAGTGACTAGATCTTGCTTCAAATGGTGTGGAATAAGAGGCTTAGCTGTGAATTTTATATCAACGCCACGCCGATGCAACAGTTAATCAGGCTAGCATAATGTTATCGCCATAATTAGATTGGCTGTATTCAAAAGAGGAGTAAGCATATCTCTAAGGGTTTGCAGGGAAGACTAGCAGGCTCAAGATTAGCACTATGAAAGCGGCTGATGTAATTGCATGGAAAATATCTATACCCACGAATAGACGAAACAGAAATAGCCGACAAGTGCTTCTCAAATTGGAAGTTGGCACTATTTTATCTGTAAGATCGAGCTTCCAACACCTCCATAGTAGGGTTAAGTAAGGTGGAGCTTTGATTGACAGGTCCCCGAGCCAATTAAATGTGAAATGTTAAGTCCCGCCCACCAGTGCAAAAACAAAGCCAGCAGGTTTCCCCCAATGGACATAATTAAATCTATTTATCTGTCTGCAAGCGCCATATGCCCGGGCAATTTAGGCCAAAATCAGCTCAGCTCATGCGTCATGCTAGCAATGGTAGATCTTAAATGTTAAAAAGCTATGCTAGTGAAAATGGTTGATGCTAATAGCGCTTAATACAGCTCCACTTAGAAATCATTAATAATGGATTGGAGAGAAGCGTCAGTGGAAGATCCATGTTGGTTCATATTTTAATATCTCATTTTTTCAAAGTAGCTCGATCTTTTAGGGGGGAAACAGGACAGGGAGAGAGGGTTTAGTGCAGAGAACATTTAACACGCTGGAAAAGCTGGGAAATGTCAGAAATGTGGACTCAATTATAAGGCTTCTGAATTACATGTGAAGATGAGAAGAGTTTTTCTCACTGTAGAATGTACTATTTAAAAGTTGCTCACGAAAAAGGGATTTTAATGATTTTAGCAATGACTTGATGTTGGTCATTTCTGGCCCATTTTAAAATGGACAAATGCACAAATCAGCCGTACGGCATCCGTACGGCATCCGTACGGCATCCGTACGGCATCCGTACGGCATCCGTACGGCATCCGTACGGCATCCGTACGGCATCCGTACGGCATCCGTACCGCATCCGTACGGCATCCGTACCGCATCCGTACCGCATCCGTACCGCATCCGTACCGCATCCGTACCGCATCCGTACCGCATCCGTACCGCATCCGTACCGCATCCACACGGCAGCAGGTAAATTCACTTGTTTGACATACATCCATATTTTTGGACAATGTTAAAAGCTTAGGCTAAGAAGCCCAGTAGTTTAAAGGGGCACTATGTAACTTTTCTGGTGGAAGAAAACTGTATTGCTTTGCCTGCAACGTTCCATGTTACATAGTAAGACATTAAACATATTTATTTCTATGGAGACAAGCATGTGATTCCATCAGGTCAAGTTACTGGTCAGCATGATGACCTCTCACCTCAACATGCACAACAGGGGAAGTCCTCAAGGTAAGATCCTGACCAAGACTAGCCCCAGTGGCATGGAGGGGTGGGTCAAATGCAGAGGACAAATTTCCTCATTAAAGTATCAACCTTAACCTTTGATCCGTGGAGAAGCGACCCCGCCCACTGTAAGAAAGTGTGAGCAATACAAACCCCTTTAAATACATGCGCAGTATTCCAGGCAAAGCAAAACGTTGTATGCACCTTTAAATAATGCATAATCAAAATAATATGAAATGTCACCTTTGTGTATTTAATTACTTCATGTTGATCCAAAACAAATACTTTGGATTTTAGTTAATCAATTTAAAAAGTGTGTTCCTTAGACATAAAATCTTTAAAACATGTGAGCTATAAATCATATTGCAGTTTATACAGACTCAACAACACACACAAAACTACCTGCTTAAACAAAGGCAGCGGCAATTACATCAAAATGTTTCTGAGTTTCATCAATAATACACTTTGGTTGTACTTAGCGTTGTACAATAGAAACATCTAGCACTAGTGACCTTTTATTTTGGGTCAAGATTCATTTCACATTTTTCAATAATGATATGTTTAATTACTGCGTTCTTTCTGCACGCACATTTGAACGACAGCGTCACGCATCGCCATCCCCAGTGCTCTGTAACTACAGTAAATGGCAGCTCTGATTGCCTTGATTTTTCCATTTCTGGTTCTACTCATTTTAATATAACACATGGAGTCGGACAGACAGCCCACAGCGGGGAGTCCTCCTGAGATCTGAAATACGATCCGGAAAAACGCGCTTAATCAACACCTGTCCAGTCCCTCGAGTGTCGATAATCCAGTCGGACAAAAGAACTGAGGGAGACAATGGGGGACGTGAGAGGAGGGGTGAGGGGAGGAGACGAGGAAAGGAATCAAGGAGCGATGTGCTTTGTGACGGGGAGAAGTGTGGCCATTTTTCTCAACATTTCTAGATCAATGCCACTAATTGTGTGTTCAGTAAGCCTTTCTTTTTTTTTCAGAGAGGAGATAAGAAAAGCAATGCAAGTATTTAAATCTTCTCGGTTGGAGACGAGGAAAGGATTTTTGTGTGAAAGTGAAACATTTAGCGTTTTCTCCATTTCATTCCATTTCAGATTTCAAATGAGTTGATCCTTGACTTTTGTTTGTTATTCTTTATTTTTGTGCCATCTCTGGATATAAGGTAACATAATGTCCTCTTTGAGAACCAAATGTCCCTGTGTCTCCATTGTGTCTTATTCTGTGTAAACGTTTCTAAATCCGTTGTTCTGAAATACACGGGATTCTTGGATTAGTGAGACAGTTCAGATTTCAGTCTTCTCTCAAATGTCCATTGGTCCTGGACGTGTTTAAAATGTGCACTGTGAACTGTATCTTGCCAGTAAATCAGTCATTCTTAATCTAATTCTACTCCAACCATTAGGACAAGGTTGACACTTTGCAGGGAAATCAGCATTTTTAGTTAGACTTTTTTTCTGGAGAAGGGACGAGCGGTTAGGAGACAAGGAAAGGAATCAAGGAGCGAGGCTGCTTCTGTGACAGCGAGGAGTTTAGGAACTTCTTTTTAATTATATCTGTGGCATTTCTAACAAGAAAATCTGTCGCCGTTATTTTTTTTCCTCTTTTCCTCTTCTGACGGTGAAGTTATTAATATTTACGACTTGCGCTCCCCGTAGTGCCGGATGTACAGTAAATAATGTCCAAATAAAAAAAGGAGGAGAGGAGACAGTCGAGATGACATAAAACCACATTTATTCTGAGGCGTAAACAAAGCTAGCACTATGCCTGGAGTCTTGACATTCTGTTACCATGACGACGAGAAGAGATAATACCTAATAATATGATTTAATTTAACAAAATATAATATATGCGTTGGTGACATTGTGTTGCCCATTTTGCTATAATTTCCACTCATTTTACAAATATTGTTAAACTTTTTTAAAGGTGCAATATGTAACTTTTTATGTGATTCCGGTTTGAGATGATACAGCTCTGCCCAGTATGTCATTTTAATGTATTGTTTAAATTGATTGTAAGGACAACAGTCCAACTGTATCGTATGCCAGAGTTTCCCAGACGTACAGAAGAGCGATCGTAGTCAAAGTGCAATGTCGAGAGCACAGAAGTGAAATGAGCTTCGTACCACACAGGTTGTCAAGGCAGCAACACAAGTATTGAAAAGTTCAGGTGGAGAAGAACAGTAAAAAGTCACAGCAGAAATTAAACTGATACATCAACAATACTGTGGAACATTCCAAGCAAAGCAATAACTTCTTATGGTGACAAGAAACATTTTTTTTGTATTGTATTGATGAATTGGACACAATTCAAATCACGTACAATCAATCATAACAGACAAATAGGTGGAGCTCACGCGACAACATTCTAAAACGCTATAGTTAAAAATGTTATCGATTTGGATTACGGTTCAAATGTTGTGCAGTCTTATATTCCAGTGATAAAATAAAGCGTTAAGTCTTCCCTTTAAGCAGTTCATCAGGCCTAACAGAAGAACAGCCTATGCTCAAGATTTAAAGCCTATGGCTGATACACGAGGAGTGTAAATACTGCTCTACTCCAAAGAACACAGACTTGTCCATTGAAAGGAGCATTTGAGTCATGCAATAATAATGGAGGGGCAATAACAGTAGAATACCATCATCATGAACCCACAGCATGACTCACAAATGTCATTACTGGCATTTGCTGATGAAAAGTTGTGTTAAGATTATTGTTCAAAATGTCTTGCCTACATTTGACTGTTCAGTGGTTCATGTAAGGTAACTTTACCTATCAACACTTTTCTTTGTTTCTCCCTTTTGTTTTACACTCAACTTTAGCTTCAAATTATAAATATAAAGGTGAAATAACGAGCCTGTTCCAAGTATTTCCTTGTTATTTTCCTCTCAAGTGCTGTACCAAACAGATATTTGCCTAACACCTGTCTAACCCACCGTCTCCTTTCACCTTTCAAGTGTTTGTTCTCACTTCCTCTTGTTAAGACTCTCACTGTTGCAAAAAAACATATTAAAACCAAACAATTGCTTTGTGGAAGAGGTCACGACTATGCCATTTATTTTGTCGGATGGTGAGATTAAAATTGTGTAAAGTTTGGGCTAATTGTGCAGGTCAATTTGGCCATTTTTACAACACTATTTCTTTTGACTGTGATCTTTCTCGTTAGCAGTAGCAGCTAACAGGAACCCCCTGTGGTTTTATAATGAGACCGACAGTAGCAGACGCTGTAATTATACTCAGGGTAGTATTTTTTTTCCAGCGCTATCGTGGCTTTAGCGCTCTTGCTAATCAGCCTGTTGGTTTTCTAAAGTGCACCAGTCATTGTCAGTGACTGCAGCTGTGGTTTTTGCAAATGAGATGAAGTCAATTGGGTTCGCTGTGGCTCCCCCAAAGTTCAAATAGCATTTAAAAGCAGGACTTAACCTTGTACCAGATTTTGTCAGATACATTGGGTATTTTCTTCAGTAGTAGTAGTTGTCAATTAGCTGTTAGTAGTAGTTAATTGGACTGAACTAGACCAAATTCAGAAGCGCAGTACATTGCTGCAGTAAATATAAACTATAAACGATCAATTTGAAAGTACTTTATGCCACTAACACAATAACCCTTAAACAGAATAGTTCAATTAAACAATGTCCTTGATTAAAAACAAAACCAACCCCAAAATCATACAAAAAAAAGCAGAATGAAATATCTCAGGCAGCACAATATTTTGCTCTCACCCAAAAATGTTCAAAATTCATCTTCTTTTTTTCTTTTTTTTTGCTTTTATATATTATCATTGTATCCTTTTTTTACTGTGGACTTATATGGGCACAGAAAAGCATTTCAACAGGTGATAATCTTTAACTGGTCAATGAGGGAAGCTTGTCCGTTTTCCGCTCTGTTCTTTTTATTCATCCATGTTCGTCACTGGCTGTTTCTGTGCTCTTTACGCGCCACGTCACTGTGATGGTCCTCACAGTGCAGATGTGGTGCAATGACTTGAATTGCACTTTCACAGTGTTTCATATTACATCGCTGATTTCAAAGCATCGCCTGAGCTCTTTTCTCCGCGTGCAGCGCAAGCACAGGCGATGGAAAAGTTTGTCATTTTATCTTTCAAACTTTTTTTTCCTTGTCTGGCCTTTCTTGCATTAACTTTGCTGCGAGTGAATTGTAACCACGTCCCTCTCTGGCCCCATTTTTCCTCACATGAAACGGTTTGCTTCTGAAGCTTAGTCCAGTTAGCAGCGGGCTAAGGTAGCACTTACTCCACTGTGAAACAGCCTTTCTTTTAAAGTCGTAGTAGTAATCCCATATTTCAAATGTACTGTACAATGCTTTTGAGGAACAACATTGTTCTCAAGTGTCTCGCTCCAGCCAACAGCAACAGATCCTTAAAAATAAGCCCTTGCACATTGGGGCGCCGTTAAAATGGTAAAATGTGCACATCTATTTTGCACTTTTGTACTTTCAAGGTACTCAGAGCACTTTACATCAAGGAACCACTCACCCATTCACACATTCACGTACCAGTGTATATTTTTCTATATATTGTGCAGCCTTAGTACCTAGAATACCATTTATAGCTCCAACGTATCTTTCTAGCACAAAAAAACACCAAACATTTCCCCACGTATGCAAAGAAAAGATAAATTGAACCGGACTTGAATCAGGACTGAATTCTGTGTATGTTAAATGGGCAGTGTCTGAAGACCCCACACTGTTCGTTAATGAGAACTTGATAAAGTGTTTCTGTAGCCTGATAATGCTAAAGCTAATGGCATGTCCTTTCCTATGCGACTGGTAGTGCTCCCCTGCAGAGCTAGCCCGTTAGCGTGAGCAGCATTGATATATATGGCTGTCGGCTTGTGCAATGCTTACCTCCAACTATGACTAATGTATCCACTGTACCACTTATTACGCCATAGCTGTGTTTGCTGAATAATGAGATTTTATAGACTCGAAGTGTCTAGATTGAATAAAAAGTGGAGTAGGCATAATGCAAAAATGCCCTTAACAGTTTGTATGTGAATTAAAGTGATTGATGTGATGCCAGTTAATCATATTTTGCAGTCTAGACAACTTCAGTGCTTTTGTGCGTTAGCGTTTTAAGCGGCTGCGCTATACGTTCATGATATGTACCGATCCAAATTCGATGTGCAGTTGTTCGTGAACTAGACCGGGACTCAGCCAGGACTGAACCAGCCCTACCAGCGAGCTCGGCTGTTCTCAAATTACTTTGTTTTATCAGTAGTACTTCTTTAGCAAATAATGTGCATTCTTATGGCAAATTTGTGTTGAAGGTCTCGGGAACTGTGTGTTATGTGTTAAACCAGGAATAAACACGGACTAAACCAACAAAAAACTAAGCCAATAAGTTGCTTTATTATGATATTTTAATACAATGTTTAAAATTATATTAAAATGGTGAGAAACGAGCCTTCTTATTAGCCACGGTTGCTATCGCTTTAGCAGTAGTAGCTGTAGTAATGTTCACGTTCCGGCGCAATTAATGGTTTCGACCTACGAGTCGATGGTAAAGAGGAATCGTCCTTATTAGTTCATGTCAGCCACGCCCTTTTTACATCGTTGGACATCTGTCTTCTAATTGGCTGGTTTATAATTGAACTAATGTGTTGACCTTTGATTAGTCTATCTTTAGCCCAACTCACTGATCACATTCACCCAGTTGCATATTTGACTTTGTTTGTAAAATAAATACCTTGTTAGATGCCATTCTGGACTCTAAACCCTGCCATCTGCTTGCCTAACTTATTTTTTCTCTTATCACTTGGCACATGCCGATACCGTGGGTGCTACAGCGCTAACGGTTTTTTCTCCTCCTGTTTTCATTTTTGCCACACTCCCACATATGCTTCTTCTAAAAGCAGCTTCACAATTACCTCCAGGTTTAACACAAAATATAATGACACCCGAGCTATACATGTTGCTAGGTAATAATAGACGTTGTCCTTAATAAGCAGTACAGTATTGTTAGTATTGTCTCAAAGGGGGCCTAGTGCCTTGGTAGAGAAACCCCTTTTGTCTGTTGTATACCAAAACTGCTATGCGAGTAGTTTTGACTAATTCACCGTTTATTTATACTTAATAACATATTTAAAAGTAGCTTATTGGCAATTCTGTTCCCTCCACAATATTGCAAAAAATATCGTAGTGCAGAGTGAATGTCATAATATCCTACTATCCTACTACTACTAAACCTGTGACCATTCAGATGTCTGTTATTTGTTGTAACTTTATCATATCCACCAATGTTTCTTATTCTTCCAGTATTTTACAAACATGCTAAGCTTTCATCAGGATTCCAGGGGCAGAGTTCCTCAGTGGGAGCGATCATTATATCTGCATTAATTGGCTGTTTTTGCCAACACATTGTCTCAAGGAAAAGATGGAGAGAAGAGAGGGAGGAGGAGGAGCAGGAGGAGTGGTCTGAGAGAAAAAAGAGAGCGAGGGAGGGGATGAGAGAGGAGAGGAGAGTGAAAGACGGAGGGGAGAAAGATAGAGATATGAGCGAGGGGGAGAGAGGGAAAGAAATTAAAGGTCTTTTTTTTTTAAAAAAGATCAGGGGAGAGAAATGTGAAGAGAGGGAGGTGGAGAGAGGGGGAGGAAAGGAAAAAAAAAAAAGCTTGAGCGTTGCGAGGAAGGAGAGAAGAAAAGGCGAGAATGCCGAGGGGGGGGGCCATCGCGACGTGCTACAACCAATTAAAGGCATGTACCTGCCACCGCGGGAGAGAGACTAAGACTATTGTTTCATATCATGGACTAAACGCACACCTTTTCCCATTGTTTATGTTTGCATTGATAATAATCCTGTTATTTAAAACACATTCAGATTGTATTAATAAGCAATAATTATGTTTAAACGATACATCACTTTTTAGAGCTTTTAACCATTTAATTTATTGTTTGTTTTATTATTGAAATCGTACTTGGAGTTGTATTTGGCGTCATTCACTCTTCACACTCTGAGTCACAGACAACACTTTTCTGTTTGTCCGGGTCTGCCCACCCGTTTGTCTCCATGGAGATGTTATCGCGCTTTGTCCAAGAGAACGTTCCAAACTATGGCATTAAACCTGTCCAGCCTGCTTGTATTGCTCAAAAATACCTGACCCGTCACTTTTTTCTGGTGGTGTGTCATAAATACGACAGCGTCTACATGAGGCCTGGGCGACATGACAAAACAAATTAGACTCTTCTTGTTTTAGTCACAATTCTTTTGGTATTATTTCAATGCTAGTCTGCTCAACATAAACAATACAGACTTTTAATAATGGCCACACAAAACGATAGCCAAACTAGTCAAGCTCCAAACCAAGCTTTCACCGCAGAGCATTTTGAGGACATATTTTTCTTAATCCATAAACCCATTCATTACCCCAACACTACTCTTCCTCCCTTTTGTAGTGACAGGATTTGACCTGGTTTAGCTCCTGCAGCCGGAGTCAGAGCCAGGAGCTGAACTCAAACCAACACTAATTGTTTTCCAGGCTCCAGTCCAGACAGGTGCATCTCCCCCCGTCCAGCTCTCTGTGCCCAGTGTCGCCGGGTTGCCATGTTGGGCTGGGTGAAAATCAGCCTGTGGCAACAATCAGTGGACTTTAGTGTTGTTAATTAGATGAAGGATGGAGCAAGGCAAAACCAGTGGGGGTGATTTTAGTTTTATTTTGAATTTTTTTCCTATTTTCTCTTAATTATTTCAAACAATTTAATGGTTTGTAGCACAGTCTAGATGGGTACATTTAATGGCCAGAAATCAGTGACATTGATGAATGTATTTTTTAGAACAACTGTTGTATTTCGAACACAAAGTAAAATAACTCTTTAAATCTTAAACATTTTCTCTTCTATAAATCTGATTACTCGCTTCAGATGTAACTGTACATTTTTGGTCTGCATGGAAACACTTGGAAATATTTAAGTAGAATAACAAAATGCGTTGGAGTTTTCGTCATATCACAATTGTGCTATGAATAATTCTAGTCTATTTCTATAACCACTACTTCTACCACTTGCTTTTTAGAATGTTTTTGTACATTTATCCACCTTTTCTTTCTTTCACAAAGCAGCCCTTACCCAGCTCCAGTGCACCTCAAACTGAGATGATGAGTACATTCTGTCTCTACACGTGCTAAAGCGTGACAATAACGATGCCGTAAGACTAGCGCTGATGATCGAAACGTCACGCTGCGCAGAAAAAGTGGTTTTATTGCACTAAATGTTCAAATATTCATGCTCCATATGTTTTGGGTTCCGAGTCTAGTCCTTTTTTCCGGTGCCAGCGAACAACAAACACTGGCCCTGCTGTGAATGTCTATTATTAGCCTCCAGATTTTGTTTCAATTACTTTCCCTCCTCCGGATGCTATTATTAATACTTCTAGTGTATTGCTTTTGCTACTGCCTCTACTACAACTACTATTACTACTAAGAAACCAAAAATATACCGATTGTGCACAACTGCTTCATACAGGGATTTCGGCAGAAACATTTTCAACGTTCTACGCACACTTTTACTTGAGTATTTGCGTTCATTGCATTCAAATGAAAAGGTGTTTGCCGAGTCATGATTTCTCCATAACCTTGCGCTCTAATTTGTAACTGTTTCTTTTCATTTCCGTACAGGTTCGGAAAGAAGAAAGATGACAAAAATAAAGGATCTAAAACCAAATTGGACGCTCTGAGCGAGGAGGAGCTGGACAGGATCCCGGACCACAGAGACGGGTATGATGTAACCATCTCCTTTTACAGTATATCAAGAAAATGACTAGGGCTGTAGGCTTTTAGTCGCCCCCTGGAGGCTTGGAGGACCTACACGAACAAGTTGACTTATTATTATTTTATTGGGAGTGTAGCGATGGTCATTGACCACCGCAGAAAAGGCTTGGAGTGAGCGAGGAAGAGTTTCGAGTAGGTCTGCAATGGTTCAATCAACTAATCGTGACTAGCCGACTATAAAAAATAATCGTTTTATCGTCATTATCAGAACATATGAAACTACCATCTTATAACAAAGCAGCATTAAATCAAAAAAACTATTTCTTTCTCATCAATAATTCACTTTGTTCAAATATGGTGACGGCTTCTATTTGTGAACAACCTTTAATTCATCGATAATGTATTTAAACAGTCTCAATGGACAACTGAACTAATCGCTTGAACAAATCGCTGACTACTGAATTGTATTAGACTGTCATTTTGCAAATAAACGTTTACCAGTAGTTTTCTGTTAAGATAGTTGTAATTGTGGGAACTCCTGTGATCTTCTGGTGTTGTCTGTGCACTTTCTGTCAGATACATGGTCTAGTCATCAAGATACTTAACAGTTTAGTTCGACGAGTTGATGCGCAGAGCATGTCTTTAGTTGACTTGTAGTCGACCGTAGCCATCAAAACGTTTCTCTTCCAAGCAATGAAGGAACCACCTCACCTTGGAAGCATGCAATGATCTAACTTCTATACGCACAGGCGCCTATTTTTACTTTTAGCACCAAGACCTTGCATGGCACCCATTCACATTTTAAACACAACATTGTCAAACATAGAAATAGCCGGACTGAAATACTTTTGGCACTTCGCGGCCTCCTTGTCCTCTGGATCCAATTTAAGATGGAAATCTCGTGACCAGTGTAGCTCTGGGGGGCTTTGCTTCCCCCCACCGCCCTGATGAGAAAGGCAGTACTCTCCATTTGGCTTGACTCTCTGATTTAAAGGTTACCAACCTAACAGATGTTGTTTTTAGCCGTGTGTATGTCTTGAAGTGGAAACGATGCAAGGCCTTTTGGTGTTAAATTAGAAATGGCTATTTATGAAGCTAAGGCCAGTGTCCGATTTAGAACGGGAGAGGTTTCGGAGATCCAAGCCAAGATGTTTAAGGTTACATCATCCGGTCAGAGGAAAGCCAAAGAGCCAGAGCAATGGAAACTATCTCTTCACATAATAATGTTGATCTGGGACTGGGATTTCCCCTTCAACTTTAAGACGGGGCTACCTGATTATGGAAACAAAAAAGAAGAGGCACAATTGACTTGTTATAATTTGTGTTCATGTCTGGAATGTATAAATGTATAACTTATAATACACTTATTTTGTATTTTAAAATATTTTTTTGCAGTTGTTTGCATCTGAAAAACATTGCTTGATTTGAAAGTAAATTCCCAAAACACCTCCAACTTTACATAAACTCTAAAATGCACTCATATATATAAGCATTATGTTGCTAATAGCCATGCTGCTAATATGGCATTTCAAAATACTTTACTTATCATTGTTGCCAGCAAAGTGTGGCTCGGACTTAATCAAAGCGTTCAAAAGATTATACAAAATTCAAGTTGAACTCATCATTAATTCCATCTTTTGGTAACGTATTTCTCCAAATAGTTTGAAGATATTAGTTGTAATTTAATAAATGTTCCTCTTTTCCAGTGCTGATCCACGTTACGCTGAAATCCACACCGGGCGCATGACCCCAGACATAGAGGATGAAGACGATGACCCACACTACGCCCGAATTAACGACTTCAGGCAGCACTCATCCGTCCTTCAGCCTTACAGGAGCCGCACGCCCTCGCCCGCCGCACCTGCCCTGGGACAGAGGAACCCTGTACACGCATCGGCTGAAGACCTGGAGGAGCTGTACGCCAAAGTCAACAAACCAAGAAAACCAGCTTACAATGATCCCAACCAGACCGACGGGTGAGTTACACCATCTCGAGTTCCCCCTAAGCTTTGGCTCACACTCACAGTTCTCCTATTGCAGTTTGTCTGTTTACTGGTTTTAATGTCCAAAATTCTCCAAATCATTCTTAAAGGTGCTGTACCACATTTGAACTGTTTGAAAAGTGAAAACTCAACTAGATAATTTTAAACTCCACATGTATCTCTCACTTACTTAAAGCTTTCTGAGCATCCTAAATATTCACCGCAATGAGTTTATAATCATTTTTCACGAGTCGCTGAGCAGGTAAAGCTAACCGATATTAGCATGCTAATGCAGTGCACTGTCTGCGTCTTGGAGAGTCAAACACTTTATATTTAGATGCAGAGAATCGCTGTGCTCTCATTTTCACCCATATAGATGCGTTTACAACATATCTGAGAGCAGAATTTACTTTATTACATGCAAAACGTACATGAACTAGTTCTGTTTTTCACGTTTGAAATCAGTAAAAATCAGGGACAGTGCCTTTAAGGATGTACAATTCACTACAAAGAGTATTTATGTTTCAAATACTCAATACAATTTCACCTTCTTTTAAGATCTGAAACCTGGTTTGGCCCGAGTTGCAGGCAAACAGGTTCAACACAAAGTATTTTTTTCTAATTTGACTGCAACAGAGATGCAACCGTTTTTTTTCTTTTTATTACAAAGCTTAAATTTCAGATGTGCAGTATCTTATCATTTTCAGATCGAAAGGGTCTTCCAATAGGCAGTCGAAGGGTCTAGATGAGTAACTTTGAAATTTTTTTTTCTGCCAAGTATCTTAAAATAATCCAAATATAAATACATATTTAGTGTTAATTTAGTCCGATTTTATCTTCGGGACTGCTCAAGGAATCAATGAGATTTAATTGTGAAAAACTTTTTCATAATAAATATTGGGCTTTACGTTGGGCTCTCAGTATCAGATTGTCAGCTGTAGTCTGGGTTCGGTCTTTGTTTGGTTAATGGCCAGTATTTATCAAAGGTGCTACAGATCAAGTTTAGTCCTGGTTTAGTCGTCCATCAGACCTAGTTTAGACCTGGGTTAGTCCTTGGTTTCAGTCCTTGTTTCGTGAACCTCTTGTGTGTGGTTTCTGATCTGCAGTGGGCAGGTTTAGTCCTTTTTTAGTTCTTGGTTTTAAAACCCGGTCTTGTCCTGGTTTAGTCTTGCTTTGTGGTTATAAAGCTGACCAGAATAAACTTGCATTTTCGGCAGGCGACCATAGAATTGAAATGACTGAATGGACAAAAATGTGTTTTGTATTCGAATTGCATTTTGTTAGGGTGACTTCTATGCAAAATGTAAAATAGCTCCATTTCCCGTGAGGCTGAGTTGGCGTTTGCTATGTTGAATTCGGACAAAGTTTTTTTTTCTGTTGTTGTTGCTGAAGTTTAAGCCACAAGGTCAATTCTGTGGCTGCAGCGGCGTCTGTAAATTTGCACATATTTTTATTCACAAGCTGCCCAGTTTAGCTAATGCATAAAACATGAAGCTATCTCCACTCCTACTCTTCTCATGAGCATGCTAGATTCATTTCAGCTAATGTCTCGTGTCACCTCCAAACATCGCCCGAATCCACTAAATTTAAACAATAGTTATAATTTCTTATCCATTTATTCTCTTTCTGTAACATTATGAGTGATTTAGTTTTGTTTCAGTGGCTGTAGGTTGTTGATGGAGCAAATCCTTAAAGTTGTTTGGGGTCGCGCAGCTCCCAGGCATGAAATATTAAGCAGTATTTTATTCTTGTGGAGTTTTCATGTAAAACATTGACAGTAGTATGATGTAATCGTTGCGGTTCTGGTGATTGTAGTCGTTTTTAGTTATAGTTTGCTCACTGACTGAAAAGTAGTCATCAGATAATCTCCTCTGTTTAGGGCAGGAGTTTTTTGTAGAGTCCAGTGACCTTTGGAACCTTGGACCACTCTGACAAATGGGGCATTAAACAGGCCTAGAGTTTACTCTGTTGTTTCCTTAGGCCAGACACTTTGCTAAGTCACCCAGCAGCAGCTTAGTATTAGACGTATAAGGTTGTTTTAGCAGTAGAGCGGTTGTCAGACAGTAGTAGTCGCAGTAGTTGCCGTAGCAGAAGTGGTGCTAATAGAGTTTTGTCGTACAAGTTTGCCCACTTACCTGAAAGTTGACAGTTTAAACCTCGGGTGTCTAAACTTTTTTCACCGAGGGCCGCATTTTGAAACTTACACGGAGAAGAGAGCCACAGAACACCCGACAATGAAGTGAATCATTCAAAATTTTGCATTGGACATAGTTTTGATGGGCCTCCACACCTTTAATAAGACTTGGAACATTAGTATTAGGTTGGTATAACATCAAGATGCTTTAATTTTTCCAATTTTACGGTAAAAAGTACTACTTTTTGTTGTTTGGACCAACTTAGCAGGCGGCCCATTTAGCCCCCGGGCCGTAGTTTGGACATGCCTGGTTTAAAGGGATTTTTTTCCCGTAATTAATGAAAAATAAGTTTTGCCCCAATACAGATGTAAAATAAAAACAGCTCTTGCGGTCAAAATGAGACCGCTGTGTGTGGTCCGCATCGAATGATTATAAAGCGTTTGTATCGTCCGTGAACCAGGAAATAAAGCTGGTGCACAGTTCAGTTAGCATTGTTGTGTAGTTGTTGTTGTCATCACTGTGACGCTAAGACTCCACTTTGGATCTTGAAAACACTTATAAACACTGTAGTGAATAATTATGATGCTCGGAATGCATTAGAAACGTTAGGAGTTTTTAAAATTTTTAAGACGGTTAAAATCAGGTGCAATGTCTTTAATTCCAGCTACTGACCAAGCATGCTTTTGTGGTCATAGTCGCAGCAGTAGAAGTTGAAGTAGTAGTAATAGCCAGTGTAGCCACGATAGTATATCCCCTTGTAGTTATAAAAATGCTTAATTTTATTTATATATGCATGGTGAATTCTACATTTCGACTTTGTAAATTGGCACTAACAACTCATTATCGCCTGCTCCTCTGCATTCACCTCTTGTAACCTCCATGACAGCAGCAGGACATTAAACCCCATTTGTCCGCGTCTCTCTGGGTCCAGTTAACAAGCTGAAGTCGGTCTCCATCATGCTAATGCTAACAGCTATCGAATACCTATCAGGCGCTAACGGCAGAAGGCACACAGAGAAGAGGAGACGGGAGCGCGGGGAGAGTTAGCTAATGAAGTAGGCTCCGCTAAAGTGCTCCGAAAGATCTGTCTGAACGATAGACTCCTCTGCTAATTACCCTCCCACGCTCTCGTCTCGGCAACTGTGTCAACACATAACAGTGCTGCTCTCAGACATTCAACAGACACTTTATTCTTCTAATAATACAACACATGCTAATACTGCTACTACTATTACTACCGTTCAAGTGCCTATATTACTGCTGCTATTACTATTACTGATGCCATTACTATTACTGCTGCTATTACTACTGTCTACGTTTGCATGCACAGACAAAATCGGATCACTATCTGAGTTGTCAGATTATGAATAGCATACACAGTTACATCAGATGAGAGTAATCAGAGTTCTTTCTGGTTGTTCACTCCTGTGCAGGTTTTGACATGGAAAATTAATTTTTAAAAAACCAACAACGAATGTGGATAAAAATGGAAGAGAAAATATTAAAGATTGATGTGAGGTATTTTTAAATTCCTTGTTCTCTGACTTACAAATACATCAGTTATACTCCACTAATTAACTGGCATATGTCACAGGGTGTTTTTGATGATCACATTTTCTCTGCGCATGTAAAAATCAGACTCATTTCTCATTTTCTGGCCGTGTAAAGGTACCAACTTTATTTCATTTGTGTCTTTGCCACAATTTTCTCCCTTTTTTTTTTTTTTTTTTTTTTTGCATAGTTTTCCTTGTCAAAACCTGCACAGGACTGAACAATCAGAAATAAATCAGATTACTCACATCTGTTTACGGGATATTTCAATAATCTGACAAGCCCAGAAATCATTAGAGATATGAGAATTACTATTTTTACTACTAATAATACTACTTCTACCATCTGCATGTGTTGTGTGTGCCAGTATAATCCCCCTTCCCTCCTTCTTGAATAAAACTCCAGAGCTTAAATATTTTCATTTGCAAGTCAATAGTCGTTTCTTTCTGGACGTTTTGACGGAAAAGTTTTAATGCTGCAGATTTGAAACGATAAATTTGCATTACAATCCTCACTAGATTTCCTCTCTCTTTGTCTATCAAATTCAAATAACTCCCTCATCAAACGGGAGGAGATGACGGGAGAAATGGGGCATGTAATTCAGTCCAATGGATATCTAAAAGCTGGCAATTGTAATCATTTTGAGTCCAAGTGGGCGTAGAGGGATGAGAGAGGATCCAACCAAGAAACCAACTGTCGACTGGTCATAAGTCACAGATACGACTTGGAGACAGTATTTATGGACCGACAATTTTCACATTCAAATCTCTCTATGATTTACGTAGGCATTTAGTTGATATGTTATCGTTCAATAAATAATAGCCGGAACAATGTTTTGCATGCTTGTTGTTATTTGTTTGTAGTACTATAAGATTTGAGTGTTAAAGAGTCTAATAAGTAACTTCAGTGATAAATTGTAGATATTATCAAATGACTGAAGTGCCTCATTCAGCTTTGTTTTGGTTGCAGCTCATCTTTTCAAAGATATTGTACATTTATTAAAGGGTTCACTGGGATTCTGCGCCTTTGGAGTTATTGTTTTGTAAAGTAGTTTCTATATTGTTGTACATTGTGATATTTTAATGTAGCAACAAAACACAGTATTGCCATTAGAGGCTTACAACTGCTAGATGATAATATAGTTTTATCTTTCAGTCACTTTTTATTTCACTTTTATAGACCCAGGAATGACAAAAAATATGTTTGCTTATATATATTTTTTCAATGCTCTAAAACCACCTTTGGCTTTATGTGTCATTAATTAAAGGCAATCGTAATTCACGCTTGACATTATCACAAACCTTTAAGCCAGAAAACGATACGTTAAGACATTTCTGTGTAATAAAGCTTCATTTCAGTGATCAGAAAGAAGAAAGAGTACTTTGTGTGTAAAGGTGAGTGTGGGGAGGAGCTACTGTCCTTTCCTGCTGCTGGGGATGAGGGAGACCAGCAACAAGACAGACATTAGAGTCTGGTAAAGAGATTACAATCGTGAAATGCACAAAATGGAAAGGTCAGATAATGTTCTTCTTGAAGGCAAAACTCTTGCCTAAACCAAATAAACTAAATCATCACATATAGGAGATCAAAGCAGTAGTGGTACTGGTGGTGGTGGTGGTGGTGGTGGTGAATGGCAATAATTATGTTCAGGACATTATAATTTAAAGCCATTTGAATTAGTTTTAATAAAAATAAAATAACATTGAATTGAAAATCAAGACTGTTCAATGTGAGGAAACAAATTGTGAGTTGTTAAAGTACGTGGCAGACCCTCCACCAGAAAAGTTGTAGTGCACTTTAAAGCTTTTGATTCCCAAAGAAGATTTACTTTTCGCTGGGTCAAGTTGACTCTTTGCTCTAAGTTTATCTTGGATCTTTAATTGGCCCTTATATTTGGCCCTTGTTGTATTCGCACAAGCTAAACTCTGCGTGCGCACCATTCCTTCCATGTCCATTCTGAGGCCAGCGCCAAAATAAACTTGGGATTAAAAATAGTCCGAACATGAGCTAGGTCAGAATGTAAACAGCATCAGTATTGTGCTTGTTAGCTAACAAGTCCACGTGTTTGCAAGGCTTAAAAAGTATTATTATTGCTATTTATCTCGATTTGCAGAGGCCCGACCGTGCTCAGAGTGAAAATACATGTTTTTGAGGTTTTTTTGGGCCTTAGAATAAATAAATAAATACATGTTAAATAGGATAGTGCCACAGTGCAGAACTTTCCAGACAAAGCAATGACATCTTCATGGAGCCAAGCCAGTGGCAAACCTCCAGAACATGTTTGTAGTGGTCTGAACTACAGGTTAGCAGCTTTTACACAGAATAAGACCCCATGGATACACAGGGAGGTTTCGTTCTCAGTTTTGTAGGTTATATTACCTACAAAATTGCAGCCTTTGATTAGAACATGATCATGATTATTATTCAATTGCTTGGGATTCAAATTTCAGCGCTATGTTTTTGTGCACTTTATCAATCTGACATTTTGATAAATAATGTAAAACTGTCTTAATGCGGTTTTTTTTTTGGTTTTTTTTCGCTAGCAACTTTTAACAAGCAGAGTCAGCTGGAGGATTTTGCTTTTGTTGAAAGAAACAAATCCTGCTTTCTCATCAGTCTGGCAGGGCTTTCTCTTACTTTCAATGTCTCATTCAGTGTCGAGAAATATTGGCAATTTTGACGCAGAACAACTTGACACTTCTGAAAATGAACAGAGACCAATAGATGCTTAGTAAGGTTTTTATTAGTGCACAATATACAGTTGCAGTTATAAAGTACAAAAGCTGTGCAATGGTACGTTCACTGCAACCAGTAAGTTACTATTTGGCAAGGCAAGTTTATTTGTAGCGCACAATTCGTACACAAGGCAATTCAAAGTGCTTCACACAACAGGAAAAAAATCATTAAAATCACAAAGACATGACAGAAATCACAAAACCTTATAATATTTATTTGACATTGCCAGTGTAACAGATGTCTCTATTACCCTTCACTCTAGAGAGTATGAAAACTGCAGATTGAATATATTCTCAAAACCACGATTAATCTATTACGTGGTGTCATTTAAAGGTGCACTATGTAACGTTTTCTGATGGGAGGTCTACCACTTGCTTTTCTCCTTGATAATGTTACTGCTATGCCTGGAATGTTCCCAGTATAGCAATAAACGTCTTTGCTAAAATGTAGGAAACCAAATGTATTCAATTACAGGAGTTTTTTATGGTCACGAAAGTACTGTTCTGTTTTGTAAGGAATGATGAGAGGCAAAAGAGAAGCTCAAAGGGGTAAAGCGACCTACACAAACCACCCCATTTTGACCACCTGCCTGCAGCCGACCTTTCCAGCGCCCCCACTTTCCTTCTGCTTTGTTTCAGTCAAGTCGTGTATTTGGGCCAAACCTCGGCAAGCATTATAATACAGAGTCATGGCTCCGTGAACAATAGCTTAAGCGCTTGCAAAATAAGCCCTTACAAAATAAAACCCGCTTCAGTTACCTGCTGCAGAGAGGGTCTTATTGTGAAAAGTCAGACGATGAACAATGTATTAACAAAAATAATGTGCAAGAGCGGCAGTGGAGCTTTACCCAAGCATTGCATTTGATAACTTCATTGAAATAAGTAGTTTAATGCAGGTATTAAAATGCTTGAAATAAACTGAGAGGCGCCGGAGGGTCGGTGGTCCAGCATAGCAACAGTTGTCGGGATCAAGGCGGAGGAGCCTAGAGGAGTTCGGCCGCAGCGTTCTCTTGAAGTATGAAGTGCCTGAACAGAAAGAAACTAATTTGCCTTTCCTCTGAGCCCGGTTGTGCCACCTGCTTGTTTTTGATGGAGATAAATGCAATGCCATTCTGCTTAACACTCTAGGCAAAGTAATGATATGAGATAAGCAGGTGGCGGACCATCCACCAGGAAAGTTACTCCTTTAACTTGTGGATCTTGCTGCAATAATAATGATCTTTCAGAATCTTGTGTTTCTTTCCAGTTTGTTGTTGCAGGAGGTCAAACCATGGCCCATATAGTTTGACAGCCTATCGGCCATGTCGCATTCAACTTAAAAAATGCCTATTTGTTACTTATTATTTTCCCTTTTTTAAATATATATATATATATAAATACATATTTTTTTTCTCTACTACAGCAGTAGCAGCCGCCAGCACATGGCTCACCTCTAATTAGCCTGCTCCCGGTGTAGACTATGCTGTGGGGTAGTGGCTTTTCTCACACTGTGGCCAAAGACATCTTTCAAATCCAAAAAAAGGGGGAAAAAAACTTTGTTCACAGTTCAGCAGTTTGTCCAAGAAACCTCCCATTTTAAGCTTTGTCCAGTTACTGAAATGTGACAGGATTTGTGTATAATATAAGTTATTTTTGGGGGCAATTTAGGGGCTACCATTGTTTACTGCTTACTTCACTTATACTTACTATTTCCCATTATTTAGAAAGTATTTATCTAGTTAGTTATTAGTTATTATTTTACATACTTTAAGGTGGCAGCAATGGTAGTAGTAAAAATATTAAAGGTGCCTTATTTAACATTTCTGGTGGACGGTTGACCCCTTGCTTGTCTACATGGAGTTAAGGGCTGTAGTCGAAAAAATAAATTCTTGGTCATCTAAAGGCATGCTCTGCGCATCGTTAGTCGAATAAAAGGGGCTGTTAAAACATCTCAACTATTACGTTTCTCGATGATCAGACCATGTATCTGACCCAAAGTGCACTGGCAACACCACAAAATCGCAGGAGTTCACACGATTAGAAGCATTTATTCAGAGAGTACTTGGGTATTTATCTGTAAAATTGCGTCTTAAACCATTTTGGTCATTTAAGACTATTGACCGTTTAATCGACTAAATGGCTTTTGCCCAGAATGTTTGTCAATATGGCATTAAACGTCGCTATCTTCAACTTCTGTGCAGAGGCAACCACAGTAACAGGTTTTCAAGGTAATAAAGACGCTTGGAATTGAGTAAATACAAGCTTGATGAGATTAATGCCCTACTTGGGTACATTCCAGGAAAATAAATAATCCTCCTTTCATGTAAAATAGGAACTTTTAACAACACAACTACGAACCATTTTCTCTTGCAGATCTGGGCACTGTATTTCTTTGTGGTGGTCTGTGCGTTGAAATAATAGTATAAAGTAAAATAGTGTCAGAAAGAGTGGTTTTCCTCGTGCACTCAAGCAGCTACACTTTCCAATGACATTATATGTGTATGATAGCAGCTTTTCTTTCTTGTACTCATTAATAAACTCATTTGAAAGCTACAGAAATGTCTTTTTATGCTTCAAAATGGCACTCGCGGCATGTTTTTTTTTGTCTTTCTCTGCTGTCTTCTTCCAACTGCGTAAAAAAAGTTCATTAGCTCGAAGACTAATTTTCGCTCAGAGTAAAGCGTCTTTGTGAAACAGAGGATGAAGAGCTGGCAGCTGCTGCAGAGCATAAAGAAACATTTTAATTGCGTAGATAGTAGTAGAAATGAAAGGGATTTTTGCAGAAGCACAAGACAACGATATCTTAATGTGGTGTCTGTGTTTTTACGGAAGTTCCTAGGAGCATTTAAACTTGGCAGATGACCAGATTTTTGGCACCAACACTAAAAGAAGATTTATTTTTAATTCTGGGCATTCATAGGAAGTGGTCTTATCAGGCTATGGTTTCGAAAGTGTAGGAAGATGGGTGAATGTTAGACAAAAAAATAAACATAGTCATTATGATGACTGTGGGTCCCGCCATTTTGGTTCTCTGACCCGCCGCGGCCCACCCTGCATCATGAAATCTATTGCAAAAATAGTCAACAACTAAAATAATAATTCACAAACAAAATGTTAATTTGAATGTGGCAATTGGCAAATAGCAAAGATGATATAAGGTGCTCAATGTCACTTTTCAGGTGAAATGTTTGGTACCTCGTCTCCATGCACTTGTCAGAATGTTCCACTTTTTGGCATTAAACTTTTCTTTCTTCATGGAAACAAGCTGGTGACTCCATCAGGGCAGGTTACAGGCAGGCTCTGTGGAGAGCCCACCCCACTCAAAGTAAATGCATGTTTGTTCCACAATAAAAACACCAGTAAATAAATGCAAGATAGATACATTTATAGCCATGGAACATGTTGTTATTCTTTTGGATTTAAGGAAGTTTGCAGTAAAAATTTATTTTGTGTATTAAACTAAATGATGAAATATAGACTATACCTAACCTCGTTTACATCTTGTGGTCTCTTTTCTTATACAATATGCAAAGTTTTCCTCAAAAATCACACATTTTTGATTATCATTTTCAAAAGTGTGTCAAACTTGTCTGAATCAATTTGCTAAACTCAGACACGTGGACCTCATGTGTCATACTTTGCACTTTGCACAATCTTTCTTTGCGAATGTTGTCCTCCTTTCTCTCTCAACAATGACGTCTTGTTGCTTTTTTCCTTCTTTTTGAAAACTCCTTACATCTTCTCAGCTTCCTTTCATCTCTCGATCCTTGCTCCGGTGACTACAAAGACTGCCTTCTGGCTAATAAAATTTGACAAGCATGGCTAACCTTTTTTCGGCGCAGGTCATGCTAGTGGAGGAGCGGTAATCACATGTGAAGCCCGTCAAGACACACGCACCTGCCATTGGAGACTAATGAAAATGTCCAGAGAGAAATTAGGCAGAGATGGAGGGAGAGAAAGGTTAAGGGAAGGAAGAGTAAAAAGAGGGAAAGAGGAAGAGGGGGAGAGGTCCTACTGACAGGAGAGTAAAGGGGCTACGCCTGTGCTTACATGTTATAGATCGTTCCAGGAGTGACGTGTTTAGAGTAGTTGCATGGTACGGATGTTCTACCCCGTTCCTTTTAATGAGGCAGCCAAATAAAAACATATGTTGATGTGTTGGAGAGAATGTAGTCAAATGGTTGCTGTTAATATGTTTGTTACATTTAGCAAGAAGTATTAAGTGTCGACATCTAAATTTCAGTTTGAACGGTTAACTACTATGTGCTGGATGTGTGATAAAAGTTAACATTTCACTGTCCAACTGTTGTGGCCCTCTATGTTTTTGTTGCATTAATATCCAGCATATCGTTATAGTTAAGCCACATTTATTACGTGGATGTATGCTGTCTTTGGTGGTAATTGCGAACATTGATAAACTACATAAAACTGTGCTGCCTGTCACCAAAAACCCCCTGTCATGGTCTGATGTTTGGAGGCTATCGCTAGCTCTCCTGTGGAAAATGAATTGGAGCTGGATTGCGCTCGTGTAGATTGGCTCGTTTTGCTTTGTCCTCTGCTGTTGTGACCAAAATAACTTCTCCTGCACATGCATGATATTGGTGAAACAGACACAATAAGTTAGGTTAATTTAAACAATACGTAAAAAGGATAAAGCTGTCCAACTATAACCTTTGTGGCAGTGGAACCCCTCATCGAGGATGGATTGGGGGGTGCTACATTTGCCCTACTATATTGAGTTTAGTGAAAGGTGAGCTCACGGGTGAGATTGAGTCACTGAGGATGTTTTTCGCCACAAAATTCGATATAATGTAGGCGGCCGACTGACCGACTGACTCTATAAAGTGGAGTAAGACAGGGCTGTGCCTGGTCCCTCCTTTTGTTTCCCTTGGATTTGGAACCATTGGCCCAATATATTACACAAACAAAAAACATCAGTGGTCTTACAGTTAAGAACACGTAACTGTTTAATTTCATGGGCAGTTGGACTGTCACCTTTTTCACTATGCCCGAGTTTGAAGCCCTGAAGATAGAATTCCGGAAGTCTCTTGTGTTGTATTTAAGTCCAAAAATCATAACTGGCCATCTAATTGTGCGTGCATACTTTAGCATGTTGGGGCAAGGTAACTTTTTTTTTTATCCTCTTTATAATTGTTGATAGAAATTCATATGTGGTTTTCTATACTTTACATTATTATGTTATTTTAAGGCAAGGTAACTTTTTTTTTTTTATCCTCTTTATAATTGTTGATAGAAATTCATATGTGGTTTTCTATACTTTACATTATTATGTTATTTTATTGTATTATTATGTTCTAAAACTTGCCAAAGCAAATGTACTCAAGAGCATGTTTAAAGACCAATAACAATACAGAAATGCATAATAGGCCTCCTTTAATTACAACGTTCTTACAATTAAACATGGCAACATTACATCCAGTAATATGTGACTTGGCCATACCGTGCTCGTCCTGCATATCGGGGTGTATATTATTGCCACTGTCTGTTTTAAACAATACCAGCCGTTTGTTCTTCTCATATTAAACCCCTCCTCAAACACTCAGACACAGGGAACACATCGGCTGTAAAAGGACCACACGCGCTGAGTTGTGATTGTTGTTGCCATGGTGACTCCGGCTCACTCTGAAACATTGGACGTGGGTGGCTTTTGCTCTGGGTTATTTTGGACTTATGTGTAACCGACCTCAAGGAGAAGGTATTTTAACATAAGGAGCGAGTTTGTGAATGGATAGACTCAGAAGTGTGCGCTGCAAAATAGGTCTAAAGTGTAGGAAAAACATGGTGGATTTGCTCTGACTGCTTCCCTCCGCGTCCCGGCAGAAGCAGTACACAATGGATGGATGTAACTGTACTGATGGAGGGTCCGCCAACTGCATACCATGGAGATGACTTTGCCTGGAATGTTCCACAGTATTTTGTTTGTTCGCATACAGATCTGAGCTGTAACTTGGCCTGGCGGTGTCAGTTGTTTGTCTCCATGGAGATTGAGACATTTTATGACAATAGCACTGTGCGATTAATCGACTTTTGATTGGGATTGAGATTAAAACCTTGAAGTAATCGACAGTGTTCATCTTGGGTCAAAAGGTCCATAGCCAGTCCACTGTCAGTAATAGCATGCGGTTTGGAGCTGAATTGTTTGTTATAAATAGCAATTAATTAGGCCTGTCTTGTCAATGTTCTGGATATTAATGTTGAAAGCCATTTTAATTTGTTTTGAATAAGACAAAATTCGAGTGAATCAAAAATTGTTATTGGTCTATCTGCGGAAAACTTGCCCTAAATTACGTCTCTGCAAAGTAAAACATGAAATTATCATTCAGATTATCCGTCTCCATCCACACTTCCAGGCCAAGTTAGAGGTCAGATCTTTGGAGAGGCGACCCTGCCCATTGTGACCTCCATCTCGATCCAAAATGTTACGCTGTGTGGCATGTTTATTTATGGTGCAAGTGCTTTACAAAACAGGAAAAGATGCATTAAAACCACAAGCAAAACTAATAAAAACATAACTATTGAATGTATAATTTACTTTAAATGAGAAAAGTACAGATGAAATTGTTGTATTCATATGCACAGCTAAACAAAACTGTTTCGAGCCTAGATTTGTCAGAGGCTTGTCACGTCTACAGGAAGACATGAAGTACACCTTTATTTTATTCACTTTTTATGCAATACTTGAACCTGGACAGGTTTTATGGACATATCTGGTGGATTATTAAAATTACAATCTGATCACTGTGTTTAGGAGAGTTTAAATAATATGTTAATTGGTGTCAATTTGCCCACTTCTGATTCAATTGAGTCCTATAAACTTGTGTATAAAGTTGTATTTGTATTTTCCACATACATAACTTGGACAATTGTCGCCTCCTTTCTCCCTTAGCCCTTTCATAATAAATCCTTACTGTCTGCGCTCTGTAATGCAATAATATTTGTGTTTGTCAGTGATGGAGTCCACGCCGTAACGAGATAATTACACTGTTGTTTCATTTGGAGAGGCGCGCACACTCAATCAACATGACACCTCTAATTACCGGCCCTGGGTTGTCCTAATGGGTCCTACCGGAGATGGAAAAACTGCAAAAGGCCTTTTAATATGAGATTGTGTTTGTTTGTTCGGGAAGAAAGTTTAAAAAAAAAAAAAAGGGAAAAAAAAGTGATAGCGCAGTCATTAGGAGGAAAACTGACAGTAAAGAGTGTCATTTATGAGAGTAAGGGTGGTCCTATATGGATTTTTTCAGCCCATACCAATGTTCGGTATTTGTCTTAAAGGTAATATATAATGCAAAAAAACTTTAATTAGCTTTTTAACTTTATTATTATACTCCGCTTTCCTGCATCATTAGTTCTAGCTCAAAGTTGTAATTCTTGATTGATTCCTGCATGTTTGAGTAATCCTGTCATTGCTCTGCCAAACCTAGAGGCTCGAGTGAAAATCAGAAAACCCCTGTTTTCACTTACCCCCTATCCCCACCACATCCCGTTATTGATAATTTATCCAGTTAAAATTATGTTAAAAAATTATTGTCAAATAGCTTTTTCATCTGAGTAAAGGAAAATAAAAGGACCAAACATATATTTTCTGGAACATGCATTTGTTGTTGTTTGACGATGGAGTAAACGTAGCGCCGCCTCTTTCACCGTCCGTCGCTTTTCTATTTTCATTATATCTCACTTGTTTGTTCGAAAAGACAATCTTGATGCGCGAGGGGCGGGGGGGGGGGGTGGGGCGGGGGGGATGAGGACAAAGCAGGAATGAAACGAGGGGCACACACACACACACACACACCACACACCACACACTATCACACAAAAACAGAGTTCGATTTTTCTAATAAACCGTGATACTCTTGTCCTTCCCTTGTGGAAATTAGGTTGGATTCCCAGTTGAGGGCTTTCAGTTGTGGAGTTTGCATGTTCTTCCTGTGTTCCGACGGCAACTAAAACATGCGCTGATAAATCCTCCGGCGAGGTACTGTCTGACCATGATCCTGGCTCAGATCTGGTCCACTGCTCTCGAACATGTATTGGTAGATAAATTGGCCATCAGATTTATCAGATTCAGATTGTTAGTTTGTCTGAATCGGACACAGAAGAAGGGGAGCGTTCCTTGCCGTACGGAAAACAAATTCACAACTTGTTGTGGTGGCCATTAATAAATGACTCGCGATAAATTTCCAAGAATCACAAATTTGCTATCCAGTGCAATACTGTCGGTGCACCTTTTACGAAGTATTGTTTTTAATAAAATGTAGTCCTTTGCATTGTTTTATTCTTGCCTTTAATTCTGTTGATCCACATCAGTTCTAAGCAAAAAAAACATATAATAATATAATTGTCATATCATGGACAATTATATCTATAGGCAACAGTCATTGTATGTCAGTGATACGCAGATATACTATTAGCAGTGCCAGCTGGATGTGCATTATACCACGACAAACTGATGTGTGACATTCATTGCCCTTGTGTGACTTTTATGCTTTCTGTCCATTTAGAGACCTGCACATATTGTTGTCACACTTTTTGAAAATGTCAGTATTAAAGCAGTAGTAAAAATGTCGACTACACCGCTGAGGTCTTGGTGACTACTTTGGCTAATTTGTTATTGCGTTCTCTTGTGTTTTAATTTAAGACCCTCAAGATTATGCAACACTGCCATAAAAAACGACTCTCTTTAGAGCATGCAAATATTTAGTTGCATCAGCTCTTTGATTTCAGCAGACTCTTGTTCATAAGTCACTCCTGGAGCCTCTGAGGATACGACATCCACATTTTGCACAATCATCTTTCTTTCTTGGACTCATATTTCCCAGAGCCGTGTATTGCCCGCTCTAAATTCTGCTCTCAAATCAAAAGTCATCTTTACACGTCCCACAATTGAAAATGAAAAGGTCTAGTTCACAAAAATATACATTGAAACAACGTTTTGAGAAATGTAGTTTAGACTTTATAAAGTTTATTAAGTTAGACTTTTAGACTTTATTTTAGGATACACTTCTTAGCATGGCACAATCTGCAAATATTCATGAATTCCTTATTACTGCTTATTAGTATGATTAATTAGGATTCCTAATGGATTAAAAAAGTTGGTTGTAAGTTTAAGTTTTTTAATGTGGTACAAATGATCTTAACACCCCTATTACCCAAATGACCTTTTACATTGATTAATTAGCATTAGCATTTCATTAAGCGAACTAATGCAGAGATTATTTTTTCGAATTTGTTCAACTAGTCAAACAATTATTTCTATTGTTCATTGATACTTGATCAGCCTTAATTAATTGCTGAAATAATGTGACTGAAAAGCTATTTACACATAAAGTGTATTATGTAATGAGAAAATTAGGAACTTTATTCTTGTTTTTGAAATTTAGATTTAATATTGCTGTTGTCTTTGTTATAAAAAAGGTCTTTTGGCATGTTAATGTGGTTAGAGTCTTGTAATAATCCATGCATCAATAAAATGATTACAATTATCAAAATGCAACTTTTTGATTTTAAAAATATAATAATAATAATTGTCGACATTTTCTCAATTAGTAGATTTTGTTTGCACTAATGAACTGCTAGTTTTCATTAAACTTTAACTAAAACCAATTAATTTTTACAACCAAAGTTACCTACTATGTAACTTGTTTTGTAGAGGGTACATCACCTTGTTCATGGAGATGTCATTCCTTCATGTTTCCACATTATGACATTGTTTATCTCCATGGGAACGAGCAGGTCAGGATCTGTGGAATATGCTCGCAATGAGGCATGCATATTTTCAAGAGATTTTATTTTTGCAATAAATTGCTCCTGTAAATGAATAAATGGGGTCCGTTAAATGCCATACAGTGGGACATTCTTGTTAAAGCTTTCCATGGAGACAAAGCAGGTGGCGGAACCCCCTCAGAAAATGTTTACATAGTTGCACCTTTAAACTTCATTTCTGTCCCTGTTTTAGTGTTGGACATTGGGGCGTACTTTGCCTTAACAACCAAAAATTACTTTTCTGTTTGGTTTTTTTGTTTTTTTTGTCAAAAAATTTTTTTTTTTTTTTCAACCCCCTTTTCGGGAATTTTTGTTTTTTTGAAAAAGGGCCTGAACCAGGATTCCTCTGTCAGCTTCCTTCACTTGGAGTCACCTCTGCCTTGTACCAAATCACATTTTTATACCTCCATGTTCTTTGTTTTTCTCTTGTCCTTATCTGTCAAATATTTCCAGTACCTGGCCAATAAGAATATGCTGGAGACATGATTTTTGACAGTGTTTTTCAACTCAAAACTTTTACTTTTTGATTCATGAATTAAATATGGGTTTGGCTTTGTTTTAACAGTTGGGCCGAGGATGGGAGCACCAAGGCATTCCAGAGCAGTACCAGGATTATGACGATTTGGACGCAGGCCCGGCGCAGAGGTGCTGGGAGTATGAATCCAATCGGGTAAGTACAATTTTAACATTTAAAATTCGAACTTTAAACTTTATTAAAGAACCATAATCAAAAACGATACTTGTGTTGGAAGTCCAACTATCTCATTTGAGAAAATTGGTCCTCAAAAATCCCTGCTTTGTTTTGGGGAAAGTTGATGAAAGATTATGAAACCAGTTTACCTTCTCATTTACTCGCTCAAAGTTGTATTTAGAAGGACCTTCCTACATGTTTGATTTCATCTTTATTTCCCTGCATGTTCAACAACGACCATTAACCTGACTCATGCCGATTCATGGATCTATTAAAACATCTGGAAAGCGGTCCTGCTAGATCAGGCATGGTCAAAACTTACGGCTCTGATTGGTCAGAGTGGTCACGATGTTACTCGGGCAGCACAACTACATCCGGATCGAACTAGCCGTTAAAGGGCTATAGTGGCGACATGCACTAGCCGGAGCGCCCCCCGTTGACTTAATGGACCACGCCATCTTGCCACCCTGGGGGGCTTGATTGAGTTCCACAATTCATCAATCTGGAAAGGGCTCCCACTGAATATAATTGTAATGTTCAAAAAACTCTTGCAACACTGAATTGATTGAGGCGTCAGTGGAACAAGCAGCAAATCAAACCAATTGAGAGAAAAGCACAGACATATTTTTTTTCCCATCCACAAATGCACAAAGCGCTTCTCCTCCGCGCAATGTTTTGTTTTTTAACGTTCTTGTTTAAAGTATGTCTGTCGACGTAGGAGTGCTTGCTGTGTTGTGGTGATGTTTACAGTGGTATTGTTATGGGGCAGTGGAGATCAGTTGTTGCTATGTTTATAGCTCAATATTGGGTCCAAAATAAAAACTAAATGGGAGCCATAGATTATCACTAAACCGACGGCTGCAGAAACAGACTACAATTCTGGAATGCCTCTGAGGCAACTGCTGCAAGTGGTTTTCGGACGTACAAAAAATACATTTTAACTAAATGAATATTTCCCGCAAACTGCCCGTCAGGAGGATCTGCTTGACTCTGACTAGTCCTGAAGCATTGAGACCTTTTTTTAGCTTTATTGATATTTATTTACTGCTTAATGTGCTTGCATTCTCCGTCCAGTGACAAATTACGGATGTTTGAATGAATACAGCAGACAAAGCAAAATATGTCGTCTTTAAAAGATTTCCCGCTGATCCACCACACGGCTTCAGGTATGCGCATGCACAGGCTTCCGTGGCTCCGCGCCACAGCTCCGCGCCACAGCTCCGCGCCACAGCTCCGCGCCACAGCTCCGCGCCACAGCTCCGCGCCACAGCTCCGCGCCACAGCTCCGCGCCACAGCTCCATCACTCTGACGACCAAATTGCGGATCAAGTAAATTTTCTTCTGCGCCTGAGTCCGTATTATGATCAAGCTCCACAGATCATAATACAGCAAACAGGAAAGAGAACGTGAACAACATCTGGATTTACAAAGTAAATGCACTGTTAACGTTCCCTGTCTGCCACTGAAACAGCACCAGGAGAACGTTTAATGGACTCGTTCAAGTCTTTAGTGCTAAATGACCCTTGTGGTCGTGAAATGTGTCAAATCCTTTATGTGAGCTAAAGAGCAATCTCATGAAGCACATGAATTATCTGCACTTCCACTTTAGAATAAATAGCAATGTGGTCTAAATGAGGGCGTTTGTTTCACGTGGTCTCCACACGTTGGATTTGTGGAGCTCTTCAGGGCTCCTCAGTCCTGCGCGGCGGACTCAAGCGGTGGGTGGACTGCGGTGAGCTGCATGCAGTTAGACTTTTTACATGGTTTTTCATTTTAATAATATGCACTCAAATTTATGAGAAAACTGTAATCTGAACGGCTAAAGTAATCCAAGAATCCCATGTTGTTCAGAACATGTTTGTAAAGATCGAAAACTACAGAGTTAAAACTGTTACGCTTGTTTGTTTTTGTTGTTTTATGTTTTTCTTTTTTCTTTTTAAATACATAATAATAATAAAGTTTTTCCGCAGAATAAACCCCATTGAAACACAGGGACACTTAGTTCTCCAAGGGGACATTATATCACTTGACTGACAGCAGCTTTTGCGCCGGGCCAATTTTGGCTATTCAAATTTATGTTCAATTGCAAATAATTTACCATTCTCATACAATACCTCGACTTGTACACTTTTCAGTTCAGATCAAAGCGTGATTTTCTGCATCCTTGAGCGCGCTATTAAAAAAATCCACTTTGCAAATGCTTGATAAACGCCGATTGATTTCCGTGCCGCGGTCGTGAGCGTACAGGAGGTAAAGGAGTAGATCAATATTGTGAAAGAACACGAGGGATTTCGTACTTGTTGTATTAGATAAAGGTTGTATGCGCCGTATGCAGGTTTACGGACGGAGGGAATTGAAATGTCAGGGTCTAATGCAAGACTCCATAAAGTAAATGAAGAGAGGAGAGCTGCCCAAATGTTAACAAGGAGCTGGAAATAGACCCAAGACTACACAGGGAGAAAAGAGAGGGGGGATTTCTAGTTGTGGTATCACTTTTCTTTACAAATATAAGGTTTCTTTGCTTTCAAACGTGTAATTTTAGTTTATCTTTTACCCATTACCTCCATGCTGATTCTCTCGTTATTAGATCTTCACAGTTGTTGTTGTCGCTGCCATGTTGTTTCTGCTCCAGTCTTGGTTCTCCTTCTGATTCTTGCACAGTTTCCATTCCCACTTTGGGTCTTATAGGGCGCGATTGAACCGAGAGTGTTTCATTATCGAGGTCTCGGGAGGCCGGACCACCGCTGGCTCCGATAACACCAACGAATTCTGGGTAAAAACTAGTGGGAAATGGATCGCAGGTTTCCATTAACTGTTGAAGTATTCGTTGTATTTGAGTTGGGTTTTGGTGGTGGGGGCAAAAAAAGGTATGGTATGAACTAGGTCACTTACAAGTTGGCTTATAGTTCTGGTGTAGCCTTTGTGTTGACATGGTTTCATCCTGGGTTTGTACTGCTTTAGGCCTGAAAATATCCTGGTTTAGACCTGGTTTGTTGCTAGTTTACCCCTCGTTTAGGACCTTTCCTGGGTTTAGAGCGGCTGCTGTGGGGTTTTTGCGGTCTACAGTGGTCTGCAATCTCGTGGAAGTGCTTTATCCCTGGTATAGACCTGTTTAAGACCTGGTTTAGTCTGTTAAAGCTTGATTGACACTCCGCTATTTAAATTTTAATATGACATTTTCAAGAGGTTAAAAGTTAGCTACTGTCATGTAAGAGTCTGAAGTCGAAGCCTGTATTTTATGTTTAATTGGGGATCAAATCATGACACATCTTATTATTATCAAATACAAGGAATGTATTATCCTAGCGATGGAGCTTTGACCTTTCCAAAGAACAATAAATGAAGGAAACTTTGACACGAAGATGCACAATTATCTCCAGACCTCACAAATCTTAAAGGTGCTCTATGTAACTTTTCTAATGGAAGGTCTGCCACCTGCTTGTCGCCATGGTGATGCTTTTGCATGGCGTCAAATGTTCAACCCTATCTTTCTTGCATCGGGTCACAATGATTAATTAGAATAATTATGACTAATGGCCCATCAAAGTAATTTTATAATCATAGAGACAGAGGCAATATTAAAACAAAATGTCAATAAAGAAGAATCTATTTCAAATAATGCACTTTATTCATAAATAATCTCTATCCAGAAGCCTTCACTTAACATATTTCAACATGTATTCGAATTGAAAATGTATTTAACAAATAGAAATATGTTTGACTAATCAAAAAATAAAAACTAGTTGATCATTAAATTGTTGCATCCCTGAACGTGCATTTATTAAATTGCAGGTGTTTTTATTGCTCCAAAATAGCATTCTTTCTGTCAGTGGGCTCGCCTCTCCACAGATGTGACCCTTGAACCTTCCATGCAAAGCAAATCACATTTCAAAGTGGCGGACCTTATGCCAGAAAAGTTACTGGAGCACCTTTTTAACGTGGCTCTAACAAAACAAATCCACTTCCCCTCCTCGTAAGAGTGAACAAAACATGAAGCTAGCACAAGCGTAGCCCGTTTTATCCTGGCTGTTATTTATGCTAGCGCAGGTTAGCAGAGATCTCGTTTCAAAGCACTCGGAGCGGTGATCCCGTCCTTGGGAGAATAAAACAGCCTCTTAAGCGTTCGAGGCTGCAGAAATCTAGTTCATAAAAGAGCAGCGATGGTAGAAAAAGACTGAGTGAATGAAACAAGGTCAAAACGGGAGAGGAGCGTCAGGTGGTGCATTCAGACACTTTGTAATGGAACATCTAACGGGCGAGAGGAGGTAAAAGCAAGAATGATTCATTTTTCATGGCAGAATGTACTTAGAAATAAAGAGACTTTTCACATTATTATTTTTTCATCACAAAACATCATAATAATAACGCTAGGTTCATTTATTTTGCGCTTTACAAGCTGGATACGCCTGGCATTCATGATTCATTCGCTCCACACCTATAGCCACAGCTGCCCGAACTGTCCGAACACCAATCCAAAACCGCATTTATAAAGCAAGGTTTGTGGGGGACTTGTTTTTGTTAAATACTCGCCGTAAATTGAATTGTGGCTCACCAAAACGTATTTGATTTCCACCTTGCTGGTTTTGTTGGGTTTTGAATCAATGGGAGAAAAAAAATCGTACTTTACTTTATTTATCCGTGAACGAGTAAAGCGAATGATATATTTTCAAGTAGAGATGGTCCGATATTTGTCTTACTGCTGCAGCTGATTAACAATATTTGTCGATACCACTACGATTTTAAAATCTATAGCAAGAAACACAAATGTATGTTAACATATGCTAAAGTTCTTTTCACTTTTGTAAAATGTAATAACATGAATTCATCTGGGATATTTAAAATCATATGTTGCATGATTGTGCAAACTTACAGCCATAATTTTAGACTTTTTTGCTCTTCAGTTTCTATTTTTTGTCATTAGTCTGTACAAAAAGACAAATATGACAGCTGGGATTGACACAAAGATGATGAGAGAAAGAGATATGGAAGCCAATATCGGGGGAAACCCTCCAATATATTTGGCCAAGGTCTATTATTTTAATACCTTATTTTGTGCATTCCTTATTGTACTTTATATTTGACTATTATTATTCATTGTTTACGTCGCACAATAGTGACAAAGCAAAGGTTTTGTTCATGGGACGTCACATCGTTCCATCAGCCAAAGTTTTAAAATGCATACAGATGGTGGGCAGCTAAAATGAATACCGTTAAAATGCATGTTTTAGTTGTAAAAACAGTGAGTTCTTATCATTTCAAGTTTGCCCTGTGAACTCCTGATCTGAAATCAGATGTAAAGAAATAATGAGCTAATTACCCACCAAGTCGCACACAACCAAATTGTAATATGCAATAGCTTTAAAAATAATTGCATCACATAATCGCTGCCATCATTATTAGTTTTATATCATTGCCATCATCATCATCATATAATTAATTAACAATTGATATTGTTTTAGTCATGTGTAGGAACAGAAGAATCTTAATTAGCCTTAGTGATATTTACAAACCATTGAACTGTTTGCTCCTCATCCTCTCTTTCACCCATATATTTACAACATATTCATGAACTCTAGTCTATAGTACTAAACTATGTATTGATATATTTATTTACATTTATTGTGATCTTTTATTTGTTTGTCTTGCCACATGCCCACGCTCCGTCTCCTCCGCTCATTATCCAGGACTCGCAGACCAAACACGACTCGTCAGAAGCTGCAGCTGCTATTTTCTGTTGCTAATGTTGCGTTCGTCGACATAAATCACACTGATGATATTTTAATGTCACTTCCTCCGGCTCTCTCGCGCTCTCTCTCCCCCTCGGTGTCTCCTCCCCTTCTTTCTCTCTCTCAAACTTATCCATCGTCTCTCTCCTCCCTTCTTTCTTTTTTCTCCCTCTCTCGCCTACTTTTATTTTACAGTCTTTCTCTATCTCTTTTGCTCTCCTCCACTTTATCGCCCGTATGTTTATTTTCCTTGCTATCTCCCCCCTCTCGTTCTCTCCTCCCTCTCTCTCTCTCTCACACACACACACACACACACACACGCTCGCTCTCTTTTTCTCTCTCTTTCTCTCTCTTTCTCTCTCGCTCCTCAGTTCATAAATAACAGTGCACATCATTAAGTAAACATGCACTTGGCCTGTCCCACTGATAGATGGGTATTCTCCGTCACTCTCGGGGCGTTAGGGGAGGCGCGGGGGGTACAGGGGTATTGGGGGAGGTACAGGGGACGGGGAGTCCATGCCCGGAGGCAGAGAGGGGCCCCTTACAGACCTATGCCCACAGCTGGAAGGACTACAGCTGTGGGCTAGGACAATGGAAACAATGGTGAATTTTTGCGTTTCAATAAGGCTGTTCAGTAACACTTTATAATAACTACACTTTTAAAAGCCTTAATAAAGCATGAGCATTAAATGACTTCATTAATACCCCCTGAAACCATAACCCCTTAATTAAGTAGGTACTAAGCCTGAAACATTCTTAATAGACAATTTGTTCATTATTAAATTAGTTGTTCATGCTTTAATTAAGGTGTAGCTTGTTATAAAGTGACCATTTGTGCTGCTTAATCATCATTGACTTCAGGATTATTCAAATGATTATTTTCTCTGAGATGTCAGTGCATCAAAATGCAACAAGAGTTTGATAGATCATACAGAATGTATCGAATACTAAGACTTGTCTAGACTAATCTATTTTAAAAACAACAAAAAGGTATCAAAAATCCTCTTTGTAATTGTGTCTACCGTGTGGACAAAATGAAGTAAGGAATTTCACCTGAGCCATTTTTCAGATTTATATGTCCCAATTAATTTTGTCATTTTTTTTTTTATTATTAAATTGCTTTATTCTTTAAAATTTCACCTGCAGAGTCTGTCCTTAACAAGGATTTCACTGGTCAACCCAGCTGCCGCACAGATGCTTGGTTGAGTTTGCCCAGCTCCCGTCCATCTGCGGCATATGGGACCACACAACCGTCTCAGGCGATCCCTGGTGTAATGCTTAGGTGCCTCGTCCTCTCCACTGCTCCTGTCCCAGAGACGAGGGTGTGTGTGTGTGTGTGTGTGTGTGTGCGCGCGCGCGTGCGTGTTGGGGGGGCTGTCAGTGAAACGAAGGGTCCCAGCAGAGAGGTGCATTATCACTAGAGAGGAGATAAAACAGGGGAGATGGACTGAAACGAAAAAAGAAAAGAACATCAAGAACAGTGCTTTCACACTATGTGTTTGTGACACTGATGGTTAAATCCCCACTTCCACCAGTGAATACAGCCATTTTGTCATTAGGCAAGAGCTGGTTCGAGGTGGTAGTTATAACAAAAAATGTATATTGTTGCATTTGTTGTATATGCAAGAATGGTATATCGAGTACATAGTATATAATTAAAACTATTTAAAATAACTGCCAAAAACCACTACTGCGTGTATAAAGTGATATTTCTGCTCTTGTCTATCAAATGTTATGGTCCATTTATATTTTGTTACAACACTTGAACCTCATCTGTACATTTTAGCTCAGTCCTGATGCATTGTGTGAATATTGTCATATTAATGCAAACATATATTGAGATATTATTATTGATATTGGCCATTATGATACAGAGGGTAAGTTTGTTTGTTGTGGTTAAAATGTCCTGTCTTTTTATCATATATGTACAGCTGTGTTTGTGAAAAGGGCAACTCCTTTTTTTGGTTGGGGCTTTCCATTGTCACCATCATGTTTTGGTGTGGAATTTGATGTCATTGTTGAAATAAAATGTGTGATTTTTAGGTGTTTTTTTGGTTTTCCCCCTTTCCCTAGTAATTATGGATTTGGTGCTTTTTGGTCAATTGATTGCTTTGTATTGTCATTGCTTTGGTGCAAAACAGGATGATAGCAAAAAGTATATTTGTTTGACATTTTAAAAGGGTCATATATTATTTTAAAGCGGTTAAACGTTGGATTGTATCTTTTGCAAACCAAAAAAAATGTATAGCACTGTGGTGGAAGTCAGTTTTTCTTATTTTTCCTGTATTCTCTGGTTCCTGATTATAAAATACATGTGTGGTTTGTCAGAAATGTGCTAAAACGTGTTAATGTCTTAGTTGAGGTTCGGGAATTGCCCAAGAAGTGAATGGACTGTAAAATTAAACACAGGAAGTGATATCCTCATTTATGTTTTAGTAACTGAATTTCCATAACCACAAATCAATCATTTTAATATCATCTTGGGATATATTGCCCACCTCTGTGTGTACTTCTAATGAACATTCAACTAAAGACCACAACTTTAGCTCACAGTTTTCCATGACTACAAAGTTGCGTCTTTCCCGAGTTAAAGTGATGAATGTGAACGGACTTGGGTGTCTTTGGTCCACATCTGGTGATATCATAAAGGAGCAGCTGTAGGTGAAGAGTTAATGTCTTCTGCAGACAGGAGCAAAGACGGGGCCAGATTCTCCATGGACGTCAAGCCACAAAACCACAAATGAAACTCGACGATGGGAAAGTTCCTGTTTTCAAGTGCAATGTGGTCAAATCATATTAAAGCAACTTTTTTTCCTTTTTTTTTTTTCATATTCAGTCTGATTTGATACAGCTCCTTTAAAACTATATTTGTATTGCGTGTGAATAAAACCATCCATTCCTTCAGAAGGTCGAATATTCATAAATATGAACACAGCAGATGCTTTGCTTCGACACTTTTTGTTGGTCAGTAGTGGTTTCACAGAAGCTGCAAATCTATAAAGAATAAATAAAGGATGACATTACAAGGACAATGTCAGATTAAAAAAAAAAAATCCGATTAATTTATGATTACTGTGCTTTTGATCAAGTGTGGAGTTCTCCGTCCTCTTAAAATCTCCGCTTTTACTCGGCGCCGTCTTTGCTCTCTGACGTAACTCTTCTGCGATGGCGTTAATTTAAATAACATTTAAAGAAAATAATGAACGGAAAGCAATGTGATTTCAGCGTATAACTTGTTTATCCAGTATCTAGATCGAATCAGTTATTTGAGAGTAGTTTTGAGTTTTGTGGATCAAGGAAAACCAGCTGAGCCCTGATCAATGCATTGAATAAATAGGTGAATCGTTACACCCCTAGATTAGGGCTGAACGATTAATTGCATTTGCGATTACATCTTGATATTACAAAATACGATGATATAATCGCAGAGGCGTGCGATTGTGGCTCTTTCAGAAGCTGCATGTGCATCCTGCATTTGGAGGTGAATGGAGCAGCTCTGCCTGTGCGGCCCTGTGAGTGCAGCTGCAGTCTGCTGCTCTGCTCCTCCACAGTCCTCTGTGTGCCTCCCTTCTCTCTGTGGTTCATGAAAAATATCAGTCTTTAAAATGCTGCCACAAGGCTTTAATAGAAGACACATCAACACTGACCCTCGCTCCTCCTCTCTCTTCTACATAGAGTATTTGATAAATGGATGTGATGATTTTATCACTTCCTTTTGGCCCTTATTCCATGTGTGTGTTAGCGGGACCCCCTGCGCTCTTTCACTCCTCCCTTTCTCTTCAAGTCTAATTAGTTAATTTACTCTGCAAACTGTCCCTGCTTCGGCGATATAGGCCTTTATAACAGTGCATTCTCACTTCCTGTGTGTTAGTGGGAAATGTGAAATGTGATCCCAGCAGTTGTGAGCTGCGCCGTGGTGATCCACGATGACGCTGCGTGATCCACGATGACGCGGGTGATCCACTGCGGTTTCTTACTGCGCGGTTCTTACTGGGGTGGTGACAGCGCACAGAGGAGTTGCGCTCTCCATCGTAAAGCAGAAATGTTTGTGCTCAGACACCATTTCTGATAATTTGGCTGACTATGACACTGGCACTGGAAATGATCATTGGTCATTATTACTGTTAATATTGTTAACTTTGTCCTAAATAGTTGAGAAACACATCCAGTATCAAACAGATATCAAATTACACTTATAATGCAATAAGTTAAAATAAAAAAGTCAATTTGAATAGCAATTTCAAGAAAATTTAGCAGCCCTGGTAAAAGAAAAGAAAGTCTGGGTGCAGTCTGTCTTTTTCACCATTGCGAGACAAAAACAAATGTGTTTGCCGTTGACTTTGATTCTTATGTGTTTCTTGTGCACCAGCTGTCAATTTTCTTAACAAGCATTGTGAATTCACACTGAACAAAAATATAAACACTTTTGTTTTTGCTTCAATTTTTCATGAGCTGAACTCAAATATATAAAACTTGTTCTGTATACACAAAAGACCTAATTCTCTCAAATAGTGTTTACATATCTGTCAAAAGATGTTTTCGTGAGCACTTCTCCTTTGCCAAAATAATCCATCCCACCTCACAGATATGGCACATCAAGATGCTTATAAGACAGCATGAATATTGCACAGGTGTTTCCGAGGCTGGCCACAATAAAAGGACAAATGTTCAGTTTCATCACACAATGCCACAGATGTCACAGGTTTTGAGAGCGTGCTGTTGGCATGCTCACTGCAGGAATGTCCACCAAAGCTGTTGCCCCTGCATTGAATGTTCATTTCTCTACTATAAGCCAATCTGGCAGTACTTCCAACCGGCCTCACGACTGCAGACCACGTGTAACCACAGCGGGCTCGGACCTCCACATCCAACATGTTCATCTCCAAGATCGCCTGAGATCAAACACCCAGACAGCTGAGGTGTTCTCTTTATGGATGAATCCCGACAGATTGCAGACGGCGTTTGTGTCCAATGGTCGATCGATCCCTGGGGGTTTTATTGCAGATACTGTAGTTTGACCTCCTCTCAGTTAGTGTTCTCATTTAGTGAAATAAAGTAGGCGTGTTGGATTAGCAGATTCCAAACAGTGTGGGTGTCACATCCCCCATGAGTGCGATGCACATGGAGTGATTCATGCACGTCTGTAGACCCTCAGTCGTCCAGACCTTTTTTCCAAGTAGCTCCTTCTGTTCCTCTGACATGGAGTTGGTGAGTCACTGCCTTAGAGCTCCCTGAAGAAACGCGCAAATATACTGAAACGTGCACAAACTAGTTGTTTGCAGTAAGGAGTATCTGCTGATAGTTCAGTCTATGGAACGACATAAGGTATGAACTGTCACCCGAGTCATCCCAATAGAAGTAGCATGAATAATCAGTATTTTATTTTCAGTTTAGAATGTTCTGCACCATTGCAAGACAAAACACTGGTCTCGTCAGAGGTATATACCGATGTCCTCGTTTTCCACCTTTCTTTTCTCCATAGCCTCTTAAATAATCTGACTTCAAATGTCAGATTGTGAATAGTTTTCCATTAGACGGAGCAGATGAGTTGAAGTACATCTCCTCTTCCTCTTCTCTCTAAAGCGTGTAATTATGGGACTCAATGACAGAATCGTGGTTTCTCATTTTTTCCAAATTAAACAGTTTTTCTTGCACAGAGCCAAACGACAGAACGTACCCGATTCCACCAGTCTCTGCAGCTGTCCCGTTCATCACCAACTCACAGGAAATTACTTCCGAGTGCAATTTGGGATTTGTGGGAATTTGCGATGCTGACACTGTACAAAACAAAGTAATACAATATTTTTGGAACTGTAAACAAAAAAGTGTAAATTCAGAGACGTAATAACCATTTAATTGGTAACATCCAGTTCTTTTGGTGTTGTGTCTTCTTTGAGAGCTAAATGTCTGTCTCTATGGGGGCTTATTCTGTGTAAAAGCTGTTAACCCTGTAGTTTAGGCAAAAGCATAACATATTTGAGCCATATCCCATCATGTGACAGACCCTGTGATTTCCAGTCCTAATTTATTGGATAATGAAAAATATAAGTTCAGCATTTGTGGTTTTCCTTTTGAATATTTCTTACAAAAATGTAATTGATTGATGAAGATGCGCAGAGTTCCAAAATGCTTTCCAGGTTGCAGAGTGCATAATTCTCCTCCTGTAACTTGTCTATCCCTCCCTCCTCTCTCTCCTCTCCCTCCTCTCCCTCCTTTTCTCTGTCGTCCTTCTCCAAGCCTCATTAAACCAGTGTCTCAGATCGTGTTGGCAGTAACACAGAAAAAACCTCAGACCAAGCTTTGACCAGCCCAGCCAAATCCAAGCTTTAGCCATCACCATCGCACACAAGTCACTAACCCTGGAGAGAGGGAGAGAGAGGCAGGGAAAGAGAGCAAGAAGAGAGGGGGAGGGAGAGAAGATGGAGAGAGAAGAGAGGAGTGTGGTTGAGAGAGACACCAAAAGATGTCCTGCGTGGGAGGATAGAAATAATATCTATGTACACATCGGAAAGTTTGTCTTGGAGAGAAGATCTCAAACTTCTCGGCAAACTTTGAATCATAGTGTTTTAAGGAGTAAAACTTTTACACAAATGTTTATAATGAATGCTGTGATATGTGTAGTAAATGACGTGGGAGCATTTTACAAAGTGGTTGTGAGTGAGATCCTTGGTGTGGATTCACTGTCCTTCCAAAGACATTCATGGACAGGTAATACATTTCAGTTGTGTAATAATTAGGGAGTATTGGCTCATATTTCATGTTTGCTTTCAATTTCATCTTTAACGTAAAGAGAAACTTGCCTTTAAATGGGCACATACTGTCAATTATTTGAAATAATTTACCATACAACATGCTTATCGTATGCAACTTAATGCTTCATTTGTAGAAAAAGACTCAGTTGTAGTCATCTGGACTACGTTTCGACTCTCATCCAAGAGTCATTCTCAATCTGTGAAACAAGTCTGAGAACTCCTGTTTATATCCTACTCTGTGAAAGCCCTGCCCACAGGGCGGGACCTCCTGATAATGGTTGAAATTAACTGAGATGGGCCATCTACATCCTATAGTGACCTGACTTCGGCTCCCTCCTCCGTGAGTACCTAATTAGCATCAGAATGCCCCGGGCGTCTCCAGGGTTTCAGCAGACCATTATAACAACTGGAAGGTTGAATCTTAAACCTCCATTACGATTTAAGGAGGAAGGAGGAAAGAAAGATTGTCTCCTTAACTCCTCTTCAAACCATTTTCTAACCCTAACCCTTTTCCTCTGCTCAGAATCTCCACCTCACTGTCTTCAATAGAGTGGTTTGTGGCTTTGAGATGAGATGCACGACGCTCTGGGTCTTGAACTCATGTGTCTTCTGTGCTGAAAAGCCTCTTGTGAAGTGGCTGTTTAGTCTCCCTATGTACGCTCTTTACAACTTTCATTGGATGAAATACACTACATTGCTCTGTTTCTGTGTCGGCATCTTGTCCTTAGGGTGAACCAGTTTTTGTCTTAACGTGTTTCTGGTTTGAAATAAACAGGGTTTCTGACAGTCCCGAGACATAAGGGATAGAGACACCCTTCTTCTTGGTTTGTTTCCCTTTTGTCCTTTTGTCCTGCTTTTGGTTCTCTTCACTTTGTTGGGAGCCCAAGTCGGGTACCCACAGGCTTGAGAGGCATTCGGACGTGTTTTTCCTCTTTCCTCTTGCCCTCTGAGCTGGTGGGCACCTCTTGTGCTCTGTGTTGTAGTGTTCTGATCACTCCCAGCTTATGCTGTAGTGGGTGGTTAGAGCCAAAGAGCAGGTACTGATCCGTGTGTGTGGGTTTCCTGTATACTTCTGTCCGGAGCTTCCCGTCTTCTCCTCTGATAGTGGAACAATCAAGAAAGAACAAGTGGTTCTCCTTAGCATCTTCTCTCGTAAACCTGATATTCGGGTCCACTGCATTGATGTGCTCTGAGAAGGCTTCCAGCACTTGTTTCTTAATTGTCTTAGCGCTTCAACTAACAATTATTATAGTTATTGATTCGTCAATTGATTATTTCCATTGTACATTGTTTTGAAATGTGTTTTTCATCAGATAAAGGTAAAATGTGCTGACTGAAGGCTTTTAGACCTAAAAGTATATTTTTGATATGAATTCTAAATGGTTGGATCTTGTCTTTTGATTTACTGACATTGTCTTTGTTATGTCTTATGTGTTTTAGAGTCTGTATTGTTCAGATAACGACTACAGATTTATTTATGCATTCTATCTTGATCAGATTATGCAAAACCGAGCCAAGTACATCAGTTAAACAACATTTGACTAATACTTTCCAATGTTAAATGCCTTTCCTTGTTACCAGCAACTAACAAGCAAAGATGAATGTTCCTTATCCGGCAAAACTCTCATCTAAACACAGGCAGAGCACAAAAATTCTAACTGCTATGCCACTGTGCTAACACAAACCGGCCTGGTTATTCTTCCAACAGTTGCCAGTGTAAAATGACGTCTCCCATTACCTATTTCCACAAAGGTCAACGCTCCTTTCCTATCGTTTAAATCCTGTGTTTTAGCTCTAGAGATTATTACATCATTAAGTTTAATAGTTTGGGGCCCTTGTGGACATTAAACGCCCCCACAGCTGCAAAACTACAGCTTGTTAACAGCTAACCATAGTACCAAATGTGCAAGGGTGAATCCAAAGGTTAGGGAAACCCAGGCTGCACCAGCAAGAGGCCAACCCACGGCTAATTGGCTACATTGTTAGTGTTTGTTTGGGCTTGAACTTGTGACCTGACCAAGATGGCTGCCTTTACATTTGCATACAGATACATCTAGAGTTCAGGTTGAGGTGGAAGCTAGCGAGACTTAGCAAAGCTCTTTAGGAAGTAAATGGGAAAAGATGTTTTGGTCGTTAGCTAAATTGTTCACGCGCGGGCAAAGGTTAGGGTGATATTGGCGCCAGAGTTGCATTGTTGAATTAGAAATGAGCAAAGAGAAAGTTGCATTTATTTTTTTAGGATGAGACTCAAGCCACTTTCATAGGTCGTACTAAATCAGAGTTTAATCTGATCTTTTGAAAATTGACTGCAGTACAAACATGCAGATCACGTTTATCTGACTTCTACAGCATTAAAATGGTACAGGTGCTACATTTTTACACTGGAAACTCGGAATCAATGAACATAGGAACTTGCTTTGGTGATTCAGTGCAACATAAAACAATGAACAATGATAAAACAACATATATGAAATCAAAAGGGCATGCGTTAAAGGAATAATTTAAATCTACTACAGGATAAGAATAAAAATAGGCTTACTATGTACACAGTGTAAAAGGCACGAATGAAACGAAACAAAACCTGCCAACAGAAAATGCAAATAAAGTGAGGTTTTAAAGTGAATTGGTATTTTGGAATATTAAATATCAAGGTGAAAGATAAAGACAATTCATTTATGAACAATTTGTACTGAAACTCTAGTACAACAGCACTCCTGGGTTGGTTTTGTCCTCTGTGATCAGAAATAAGTATTATTAGAAGGTATATTTTAAGGATAGGTAGCCTTTTTCAATCACTATACTTTCAAAGGGATATTCAGCAAGCGGTCGAACATAAATCTAACCCTCAATGCCAAAGTGGTAACAACCACATATGTGCAACGCTCCAACCACTTCACCACCAACAAGACCCAATCACTACTTCTAATTGAGGAATGCCGCTAGCCAGATTTCTATGGACGGCAGCGTGTTTTGTTTTGTTTCCAGACGTTAGCCGTAATCACTTGTCCAAACGCGTTCCACATGTTAGCCGTTAGCCTGTTAGCATCTCGCACGTGTGGTCGTCGGCGGTTGTTTATGCTCTGCAGGCTTGTGTCCTGGTTCCTTTGCTCCCGGTTCGTGTTAGCTTGCCCCCCTGCCGATGACTGAAATAACATCCCTTTCCCCTCTGAGCGAGAAGTGCACTGGCCAAAAAAGTCGAGCAAACTGTATACCCTGAAATAGTATTCTCACTTTGATGTGTTGGAAAGAGAGAGCGCAGAGTGGGAAATGTCTCAAAATTACAATTTGAAGGGCCGCATTCCTTTAAATCACAAAGGTTTGTCATTTTAGGTAATACAATGTCCTCTTTTGAAAACTAAAGGTTTCAGTGCCAGTTTCTGTGTTTTAACCCTGTAGTTTAGACCTCTACAACAATGTTCTCAAATAAATGGGATTCTTGCATTAGTTTAGCAGTTCAGATGTAAATGCTCCAAACGTATGGCGCTATTAGCTTAGCATTTACATTTCCTACGAGCCTCATTTACATTTGTTTTTATTGTTCAGTCCCACTGTTGATCTGGTCTAAATAACTAATTGGAAACGAAAATGTACACATTATTTTAAGTTAGAAAACATGAAATATTTATCCCAGGGTGACAAAGTATTAACGTTTAATATCCAATTAAAGCCACAAGAATGCATCATACGTCCACTTTAAAACTAAAATGTCATAAGTAATTCTAACTATATTATTTCCAAATTGTTCAGATCTACAGTAGGTTTGGCCAAGTTATTTAATGTCTGTTTAATTACAGATTTGTGCACATCGGGGGAACTTTGATGTGTAATTTTTGCGCTCTAGTTTTCCAAAATCCTGAGGTAGAGCAAATAGTTTGACTTAACTTCTGCCAAGGAATCAGTGTGGTAGCAATAAATAGGGCAAGAAATAGGTTTTCACTTTCACCCCACAGTAGATTTTGGGTTTGAGTCTCGTATTTTGTTGGGCATTTATGACTGGAGTTTGCATGTTCTACCGGTGTCTAGTTTTCCCATCAAACTAAAACATGCACATGAGGCTAATCCTACATTAAACTTATATAGCAGTAAAATACACTGAATACTGTGGAAGTAATCTGCATGGAGACAAGGAAAGTATTGTGCCCTTTTATGTACTACTGTGAACTGTGTTTATCTGGTTTGTTCTGGTCCTGATTAGTCCTGTGGTTATCCCTTTATTAGTCCTGGTTTGGTTCTAGTTTGGTTCTGTTTATTCCATTCCTGTTTTAGTGAAAACTTATTTACAGCCTGGTTCTGTCTGTTGCTTTTCTTGTCCTTTACAAAGCACCACCTCTTTGACCTCTGTAACCTCCTCATCTTAAATCCACAATTACACTCACAAGAGGCTTTGAAACGTTTGAGAGGGGAGCAAATGATCCGGGGGGCAAGACATGCTTTTCTGTTTGCCTCTGGGCTGCTAACGCTATACGCACCAAAATCAGTCCCCCCCGTAGGCTTAAGCTAGCAAAGCGGGGAGGAGAGTAGCTGCGTGTCGCTCGTACAGCATCGCAATGAAACGACTTAAAACAAGCAAAGACGAGCCTGAGGGACCATAGCTGAGAGGCAAGGACAGGAGGAGAGGGTCCGTGGGCAGAATTGATCAGTGAGACTTTGCGAGGCGAACAAGAAAAGGGTGGCTACGTGAGCGTGAAATGTCTCAGATAGTAGAAGAAGAGGGGCAGATGGAGGCGCTTGTAGCTTGGTCCCAGGAGGAGGGCGGTGGCCACGAAGGTTGGAGGAAGCGAGAATAAAAAAATAAATAAATTAAAAAAACTTGAATCCTACAGCAATGGGCAATTAACGAGGAGTGACGTTAAAGGTTGTCTTTGAATGTGGCATGTGAAGGTCGGAGGGTTGTAAAATCATAACCCAGATACTAATCGATACTGAAACCGGTACTGATAGAAATATTGATACTGATTAACTCTGTCACTATGCCACCAGACCGCCCCCTTTTTAACAATGTGGCACAAACATAATTTTGTCTGGGGACACGCTCTTTTACACACTTATACAGCAGGTTGTGTGCTCTTTGTCAGTATTAACGTCATGTTTCTCGCCCTGACAGTTGCGGAGGGTGAGGTTAATGTTTGGAATCGTTAGTCATATTAACAACAAACTTTGTGTCTTTCCCCAAAAACTACCGTCCCCTCACACGCACAAGGAGCATTTGGGAATTGATCAAATACGGTATGATGGAGTCCTGGTTTAGTTCTTATTAAGAGCTTGTTTAGTCTCTTTGGCCCTGTAGTCTTCCTTTTTTATCATGTAAACACTTTAACATTTCTTGGTCAACTAGTATTTTCAGCATGTGTTTTTGTCCGTGTGGTTTGCAGGCTAAATTCAGCATGACCATAGAAACAACATTGTGAGCAGAGCCAAACGGAGCTGAGACTTTGATGCTGGACTGTGGTTGGTGGATTTATGTGATTGCGGCATGTTACCTCATAAATGTCAGCTGTAAAATGTGACCAGGAATGAGTATGAGAGCGCTGCAATTTTGATTTGCAGCATTGCAAAAGAATATACTGCACACGGCTCAATATGAGGGCTTCTATACATTCAGTTCTAACTCGTTTGTAGAATTTCTACAAACATAGTTAGACACAGCAGTATGACATAGCAGTGTGGACTGATTGTATGAATCGATTTCAGGCTGATGACATATGACAGAATATTTAAATGGTTTCAAGAATTTTTCATTAGGTTACTATCAATCAAACTTTATCTCAGACTCAGTCAAAGTGGTCCATATAAAACTGAAATTAAGAAATTCAATGAGACAACAAAGAGCTTAGATATGAACCAGATTAAACTAGGACGAACTAGAACCAACCAGGTCTAAACTAGCGATAACCCAGATTAGTAATAACAAGATTATATTTTTTATATTTGGAAAATGGGTTTGGGCCGGATTAAATTGCTTGGAGGGCCTAAATTTGCCCCCAGGCCGTATGTTGAATAGCCGTGCTCTAGTCCACATGGCATTTCTCCAGTGCCTCCAGAGTTCAGAGGTGTACTTGACGCCCAGGTGTTGCTAAAACATGAATCATTCCATTTTGAGGGAGCTAAAGGCACATCATAAGCCATATGTATAGTTTCTAATCACAGTCAGTGAGGGAAAAACATTTGAACTTACTTTTACTGTAACTGTCCAAGTGGGCAGTATAAAGCGGAGTGCAATAAGCTTTAAACAGAGTTGTTTGACATGATCTGTGCACGTCAAATTTACGTGCCGACATATTATAATTTAAAGTCAGTGACGAACTTAGAAATTTGGGGTCCGAAGGCAAAATTGAATTGAATTGTTTTTGGTCTGCGTTTGAAAAGTTTTTACCAGTGACCCTGATCCACCTGCGATCTGCTCCTAAACCCAGCTCACTGCTCGTTCCCTGCACCCAGAGAAAACAGGAAGTCACAATTTGTATGAATGTGGGAATGAAGGGTTGATACATTTGTGCAGGTCTCTAAAGAAGCCCATAAACACTGTTACATGTCAGTGATCAATATTTGTAGTGGGTAAACTAAACCCAGCCACACTTCTATTGATGCGGCGTACATCCGTGGACTCAAACCTCTTTGCCTCGCTCTTTTAAATATGCTATGTTATGTTATGCTATGTAAGTTTACAAAGCACAAATGAAAGTTTCACTGCTGCATAAGAAGCTGCGTGCTCGGTGTATGGTTGCTACAGCTACTCGTATGTGGGATGGGTTTGCAGCATAGACTCTTGCTGACCTGCCGGCCATGGGTGACGTACTGTAAATGTGCGGACTCAACATCGGAAATGTCCTCACCAGTCTTAAAGTTATCTTTGAAACGAGTGCAGCCTCGGCGGGTCCCTCCCACTCAGTACGCACTCATAGACTGTTCCATTCTAATACCTGTGGGGAGATTGTTTGGACAGATGAAATATATTTGACATTAAGACATTTTTTAAAGTTTTTATTTATTTATTTATTTATTTTTAACTTTTTGGACTTTTTTTTTAACATCATTTACTTTGACCCTCAGAGAATAGCAAGTGTTTTGGGGCTGTGGGCAAATGATGGTCGGGAAGGGCATCTGATTGGGGGCCACTCCAGCTAGGGGGCTCATGGCAAAATCAGCCAGGTGCCTAATGGTAAGTCCGCCACTGTTTACAGTACTACCTGTCCATCGTCAAAGAGGTCATCCCTGATTACCAAAAGATTTTACCTAACAACCAATTCCTGCTATGGATACAAGACAATTCATCTTGAAATAAGAAAATAAATTCCAAATGTCTTGAAACAAGTAAATGGATCCCAGCTCCGTCAAGAAATAATCATCATCATATCATCATCTCATCTTTACCTGCCTCTTGCTTTCCAATGCCTGTAATTATAACTATACTATAGTAGCTCAAAATTTAATTTTAATTAAATTTGTATGTATTCACACTTGGAACAGGCACAAATGCCAGTATTATATTATGTATGGTAGTATAACATACGACCATACAAAGCAAATGGATCTACTATACATGGGTCCTGCTAGTATAAAATTAAATATCTTGATTGATTGATTGATTTAATCCAAAATAGTTTGTGTAAGGGCAGCAAAAATATGAATAACAAATTAATAACTTGCTATTAAGCATTTTGGAAAAGGTTAGCTTTGAATTGCACTTATATAACTATAAATGATTGAAAACATCTGATCAAATGTCTGTATCTCCATAAATCTCCCCGTAACATCTGTGTTTGTTTACGTTGACGCCCAAACAAAGACCAAAGGGGGAGCACCATGTTGACAGATGATGTTTCCTCATCATTAGCATAGCGCCGGTGCTACATTCAAAAACACATGGCACATGCTAACCCGATTAACTCTGCCATTAGCCTGACATTAGCCTAGCGCACACCTCCTCCTCCTCTGCAGCATCTGGCTCCATCACCCACACCATACATAAACAATTCATTTTCTGAGCTTCGCAAATGTACTTTTCTTTGTGTTTGTGGAAAGTTTCTAATTAATTGGACAGCATGGACACATGGGAGGAATGGAGAAGAAAGCAAAGATGGCAGAGGATCGTACTTAGAGAAATAATGAGCCAAAACACAGGATATAAATAAACATTAGCTCAACCCAGTCAACACAAAACACCTTATTTCTGCACGCGTTGGACGTATGCGGCAGGAGAGGTTTCCCTGGAAATAAACTTCTTAACAGTGTTTTTAATTATTCCATAATGAGAATTGATGTGTAGTTGTATAATACAAATGTTAAACTTTAAAATTCAGTTCAGAAAATTCAAATTTTAACGCACTGCATCTCAGATATTCCTTCTTAAAATTTTGTTAGCAAGCTGTAGTGTTTTTTTCAAATGTAAAAGCTTTAACATGGTACCTTCTCCAGAGCTCAAAACGCTCAATTCCACCATCAGAATCAGAATCAGAAAGAGTTTTATTGCCATTGTCAATGAACAAGAAGTCAACAAACATAGGAACTGTCTCGGCCTAAGGTGAACATAGAAACTGAGGCAATAATAAAACAACATATATTCAATCAAAAAAGGGCATGCATTAAGAAACAATTTAAAATTAACTTAAATAAAATAAAAATAATAGGCATTTCTATGTACACAAGCAGTTACAGTTAGATTTACAGTTGGAGTGCATGAAAGTGACAGTGCAGTGAGTGGTTGAAAATTTGCAGTTACAGTGACATGTGATGTCATTAGGTGGCAATCCAGGAAGTGCTTCTCTCTTTCACTCAAGGCCTTAAAGATGCACCGTGTAACATTTGTAAGTGCTTTTTCCCTTTTGCCGGGACTGTTCCATAGTGTGGCATTGAACTATCTTGCATTTGTTTGTTACATTTAATTATCATGCTGTGCTACATCCAGGCAAAGCAGTAATATCTCCATGGAGACGAGCAGGTGACATATTCTTCACCAGAAAAATTGTATAGTGCACCTTTAACACTGATCAATTATTTTGTGACAATGCTACAACAGCCCAATTTTGTATCTCAACATGCTTGTTTCTGCAGAGGCCAAGAATCTGCTACTCATACCGCATGAGTTGCCTTTTTCCCCCATTTGTCGTCATCCCCCCTTTTTTCTTGTTTTGTTTAGTTGTTTTTTTTTCTCTCCCACACACCCGTATTTCAAAACCTCATCATATCATCTTTGAAGCGTCTAATTTGGAGAAAACAATTCATCTGTGCTTCACCAACCCATACAATGTTTGTCCTGCTTCATAAAGGCAACCAACCAAAGCACCAGACCCAACGCCTGGAGCAGTTATGTTAATATAATCAGTGGACAAAGAAGTCATTTTGTCCTATCATTCTTGTTTTGGTATTGTCCAATGACAAATTACATTGTACACAAAGGACCCCCACCTGGGCATTTTGCAATGCCTTATTTTAGCTCATAAAAGGCATGCTTTAGCATAATTTTGCTATCTAAAAAGAAAGGGAAAGCATTTGCAAGCAGCCATGATATTAAAAAGAGCAGCGAGCTACACATGCTACCACAATATTAGCATAGATAAGACATAAAGGAGTTAATATGTCCCAAAATGAGGTCCGTCTACACCAGATTCTAATCTAAAGACATGGCCTAAAGATGGTAACGCAGGTCTATTGCAGAATAGGGAAAACATCATAGACTAGACTTCTACTGGAATGACATTGGCCTCCATATGAACATTATGGACTATTGACACCTTTTTTTTTTAAATCATGCAACATTGACAAATACATTTTTGTAACTAAGTGTTGTTTTTTTAGTCCATGGCAACTTTTTGTCATCATTTTTTGGAGGAAGTGTCTTGTCCAAGGACACAAATATAATGTAGAATCAACCTGTTATGGTCATTGAATTACAATGTTTGGTTATTGTTATTTTTGCTTGAGATGAATTATGTCAATTCAACAACCCCGCTTTAAATTACTTGCCAAATTCCTTTCAACTAATTGCAAATTTTAAGGCCATTCTTCACCCGTTGTCCCTCCATTTACTTTGAGCCTCAAACATGCTTTACTTTACAAGTGGATTATGTTTACGTATGCATGCTAACTGTGTTGGGCTTTCGTGAGTTTGAAGTTAAGCATTTGTTTACGTTTTCCTATCGTGGTATACAGTCCGAGATGACTGAAACATCCATGTTGATTAAAAAGTCCTCCTTGGATGTGAGATGGGAGAAGCAAGGCCCCAAATTGCCCATAATTGAAAATGCATGCTGCTCTTTTCCCTTTGCTCTGTGGGGTTCGGCCTGTGAAAATGCATTGTTTTAACTTCTGGTGTCAAGGTAGGGTTTAGTAGTGACGCAATTGGGTAAAGTGGAGCGGTAAATGCTGAGGAATATTCATCTTATCTTCATATTGAAATAGTGTAATAGTTTCATCTATATCAGGCAGTAAGTAAAAGATGATATATTTTGTGGCCTCTGGGCCGGATAGGCTACTAACCAGGTCCAAACCAGATCCAAACCAAGTCTAAAGCAGAATTAAATAAGGACTAAGACAGAAAAACCAGCAAGCCAGGTTTAAACTTGTACGAACCCAGAATTAACCCAGGAAACAAGAACAAAAATCTATTATAAAGATATTTGGAAGACGGTCGGGCCGGATCAGATTGTGTGGCGGGCCTTATCTGGCCCCCGGACCTTACATTGAATAGCCCTGCCTTAAACTAAGCAGTAACGTCTGGAGACAAGCAGGTGACTGGCGGTCCTCCAGAAAAGCTACATGGTGCGCCTTTAATTTTGTATTCGTTAAACACCATGTATAAGCGTGATTTTTCGGAATTTTTCAGATTTAGATTTTGTATTGTTTTACCAGAACAATAACTTACAGTGTCACCTAAACCAGTGTTCTCATGGTTACAAGCTTTGAATCCACTCTGACATTTTCAAGCTTTTCAGTTTAGTTTCTCATTCTGAATTTAATTACCCAAATCCCACGTTCGAGCGGCAAACTTATTTGCAGTGCTCTTACTTCTGTCACTGGACCATGTTTTTGTTTTCCGCAAACTACAGCTTTCGCTAAAATGTGACGTTGCTGGAGTTTATTGAAGGAAGAGTGGTTAAAGTGTCAGGATTTCTGTAATTAAACCAAAATGAAATGGCTGAGCTCAAGGAAAGACATCACTATTGCTAGTTTAGGCTGTGCTGCATGGTTAGCTTAGCAAGTTTTACATTTACATCGTGTTTCTTAAAATATACATTACAGGACACACATTCTGCATGATGTAATTGTATAATTGTTTGCTTATAAACATGCTTTTTACTTTGGCTTCTCTATGTTCACTAATACAACCGGATTACGTGAAAAGGCGGCGCCCGGGCCAACATCCAGAAAGCCGCCTGAGTGCGACTTTCTCATCAAGATTTAGTTTTAACGCGCCAACTACTGGCACCAGAGGAAATTCCCATAGAGAAATAAACAAAAGCTAGCTTACCCCGCTATGCTAATACAAGCAAACAGTTGTAATGAACAGGATTTGATGACACAATTGCTTAGAACGAGTCTGGCAATGATTTATGGTCTTGCAAACAGCAGAGAAGGCAAGCTCGAGATGAGGGAACAATGTTATAACATTGTTAAAAGTTCAAAAAAGTAGATTTTGAATGACATGTCCTTTTAAGGGACAGCTTTAAACTGCTTCCTTTTTATTGGCACACAGCAGTCACATCAAGGTCAAAAATATTATATGTCAGTGCATAAAGCATCTGAAGCAGCTAAATCCGATGTATTACATAAAGGCACAGAAAAGTATAACAAGTGCAGAAAATTCTGTAGTAGTTTTGTGTTTACTCCAGGTTTAGCCATGTTTGATAGTGCCATAAACATCTTCCATATGATTAAAAAGTGTAATTCAGGTATGATTTAGATTTGATACATTAAGAGCCAGGCTCTTAGCACGGAAACACAGGCTGCCATGAACCTAACCGAGCAGCAGAACTCTAAAGAGGAGCAGAAGAGCTCTAAAGAGGAGCAGAAGAGCTCTATAGAGAACCAGAGCCCGTCGATACATGCTTTTGTATTCACCAACATGTGGCAGACCCTCCACCAGAAAGTGCATAAAATAGTCATATGATATTGAAAAAGCTAATATTTTATGGTGAATGGGAGGTATAGGGCTGTACAAAATGTCATTGATAGATTGGCACTAGTCTTATTGCATTTACTGTATATATACTGCCGTACTGACGTCAACAGGCTTTTCATTTCGTTAAAAGCAGCACATACATTTCAGCTGACACTCCTCACTCCACAGACCAGTGCATAAAAGATTACTGCTTCTAACGCAGACTTGTGACCAGAGGAGCAGAGTTTTTATATACATTTAACATTTTAGTAAAGCAAATGTTGTTGTGGCATTTACAAATTAAAATTTCAAGATTTTCTGAGCATTTTTTAGACTAAACCAGGTCTAAAAAGTGTCAAAACCAGGACTAAACCACATATGCTATATATATATCTTGCTGAAGCACATTCCTTTTGAACATAGCGCTGCTTGTGTTTACATTATTGTATTCATCAAAATGCCCTTGTCCGTCTACACTCTGCAGGCTAAAATATCTGCGATGAAAACCCCCCCTAAAACATGCTTGGTTCTCTCTCGGATCCTGTTTTCCGTATGCGAGGTGGAAAATGTACTTTGTCATTTATTTACGCGTTGCCATGGCACCTGGGACCCTCTGCACTTTTTTTCTTTTCGCTTTTTCAAATGCGATTTTTATTTTTTTTTATCCAATATTTTGGCCGCCGCTTCGGACATTTGGTTTGGCCTCGATCAGAATAAACAAACTATGATATGTCAAAAAGAGAAGCGCTGACTCAAAACCTGTAACTGAACGTTTCCCATTTAGATTTTATAAGAACTATTACTCACATCAACTAAACAATAAACTGTCACTTTTATTGTCAAGGGTCCGCCACCGACTTGGAGATGTTGTCGCTTGCTTTGTAATTTCCCACAGTATAGCATTACACTTGTCTATTTCCATGGAAACAAGAGGCGCTCACAGTATGAACGTTTTGGGTTTCATATAAACGAATAAGTGCAAGAGGGATGCGGTAATAGCGTACAGTGGAACATTCCAGACGATGCATTACGATCTCCATGGAGGGCGAGCCCACCAGTCGAGCTCTGTCTGATGTGTTTGTGTGTGTGTTTGTGTTTTGCAGATGGCACCGAGAGCAAATGAAACGCGGCCTTCACACCACTACGAGGAGATAGGCCGCCAGTTTATCGGCCAGCCCAGGTAAGACTCGTGCGGTTTTAACGTTCGCAGCCGCAAGTCTTCATCGTGATATAAAAGAGTATGTAATTGAGGCAAGACAAAAAACTCGATGCGATTATATATTATTTGTTCACGTTATTGTTGGTTTCGATTCCACTCACTGTGTCTTGTCTCGTTCATTATTAGCGTTGTCGGTTCTGCACAGTCCGTGTTGATGTGTCTTTAGGCATTATCATTTCCAATTAGCTGAAAACTCTTACTTTACTTACTTTGCAACTGTGAGGAAAATCCTGCTATTGAATTATGTAGTGATATTCCAAATTCCATATTGCCCCCAGAAGCAATTGACGACGTATCATGAGCGATTATGATGGGGCCCAGCCATAACTGTTCTTGATTTACAAATAAATACTGCTTTTATACATAAAAGCAGCACACATTTTAATAGCGTGCCTTTGAATAAATAGAGCAAAGAAATACATTTGTACCTTTTTGTTTCAAATATATATACAAAATGTCCGCTGGAGTCTTTGGAACAATATTCTAAATGTACCTAAGACTACACTTAGTTTACACATTTAAACTTTTTGGAGATAATTATTAAAAAACTAAAAGACTAAAGAATGCGAAGAATAAAACTCAAGCTATATCACTCTTCTCCCTTCTACTGCAAGTGCAATAAAATAAATAATACATAACTGATTAAACGGATCCAAATATTTCAAAATGTTCTGCTTCACTATCGTTGTGTTCTCGAACTCGGCTCTCAGCACAGGGCTCTAATCCTCTCATAATTAAATGTTGAAGTGTGTTGAAACAGCACTGATGTGGGCCCCAGGGATTAAAACCAGCACATGTGTACCACCCAGGACTACAGAGCCAAGGAGCCTGGTTTAGAACTGGTTTGGACATTATTCAGTCCTGGTTTAGACCCGACTGCTTTAGAGTGAGTTTGGGTTAGATCTTGTTCAGTCCTGGTTTAGACCTGGCTGTGCTGGCCCCTAGTTTAGTCCCGGGTTGGTCAAGTTCTGTTTAACTTCAATGCAGGATCATGGGGCGTGGTTGAGTCCTTGTATATTATTGAAGTAGTTCTTGGTTAGACCTGATTCAGTCCTGACTTAGGCCTCGTTTAATCCTAGATTGCGTTCAGACCTCAGAAATTCCCATTGATCGGCATCTTAAAACCTTTTAAAATCCGTGTATTGTTTTTCAAACTTATAACATGGCTGTATTGCCAGGAGTCCAACATGTTTTTCAACTGTCCACAAAGGCCCACCGCTCCTGGTATAATTGTCCTACAGGCTCCGGTCTTCACTGTCTTCTGTTGGATGTGTGAAACGAGGGAGAAGAGATACAGGAGGAGAGAGAGCGCGGAGTGATTTCACGGGTTATTGGGCCCAGTGATATGACAAGCACCAAGAAGCACAGACATGAGCATGGAGAAGATAAAAGAGAAGCTATGGAGGTCAAATTAAGATGCAAGTCTATGGGACACATTCGCTTTGTACACACACAGAACCAATCGATAAGGTCGGGACACTTTACCCTGTGCAGCAAGATGAACACTCGTGATATTTGTGACTCGCATGAATCAATCTTGGACCTCTCCCACTTCTGCGCTTGAGCTTGAGGTGGGACTCAAACCCTTAGAATAACTGTAACGCTGCATTTTTAATCTTCTATGTTCTGAGAAAATATTGAGTCATTTTTGTGCTTCCCTACACCAGACAGTTTCCATATTGTTTTTCCAAATTTGTAATCATTTTATATCTCTCTACAATGAAAGAATTACATCCTTTGTCAATATTTTATAATCCTCAAACTCCCAACCCACAGAATGAAACACCCCATTGATAAACCTTTAAAAATGTGCAGATAAAAGGTGGAAATTTTGCTCTTTACCTCCAGAAATACCCCACTGGTTTTAAAGCGGGGCTCTGTGGCTCTTTGAACTATTTTGGTATTGGACCCAAAGGAGAGCGTTTGAAATGCATATGGAGCAGTTAACACGGGGACACTCTTCTGCCACAAGAGACACAGCTATTTCTGAGCTGTTTGTCTTTTGGAGTATTTTCTATAGCAGATGAATAATTGTTTCACCATTGTTTCCCAGACTCCCGTAGAAGAATGAGTAGAAGAAAGAGTGAGGGTTAGAATAAGTCATGGAATAATAATAACGCTTCTCAACAAATCAGAGGTGAACCATGTCACTTTTCTGGTAGAGATGTTGCTGCTTATTCCAAATGGCATTAAACTTGGCAGATAAGCTGGTGACTCCATAAAGTTCAACTTACAGGTCAGATCTGTGCTGAGGCGACCTACTCACGGTGCTGTTTTTCAATGTTCAATGTACCTGAAATTGCATAAATGCAATATGGTTACATTTAATGCTATAATTTGGAACATTCTAGGCAAAGAAATAACATCTCCATGGAGACAACCAGGTGGCGGACCCGCCACAAGAAAAGTTACATAATGATAAGAGATATTGCTATTACCTAGCAACGATGTTGTACACTGGTCCAAAACTCTTTGACAAATAAAAATACAATGAGAGCACCTTCATTTTGTTGAATTAACGTTTATAGGTCAGAAAAATGTGTGTGTTGTAGACGACGCTCAGATCTCTGTTTCACTGACGGCAGGTGAAAATGGACCAGTGGATTCACTCCACTGCATCCAACAGATCAGTGTGTGATCAACTTTCTCCAGCTGAACTCAGACAAGACTGAAATCATGGTCTTTGGCCCACAGAAACAAAGAGAAAGTGTTTGCACTCACCTCCAGAGTCTCGCTCTAAAACCCACAAATCAAGTTAGAAATCTGGGGGTAATAATGGACTCAGATTTGAATTTTAACAGCCACGTCAAATCAATAACATCAGCAGCTTTTTACCATCTAAAAAATATTGCCAAAATTAAAAGTATAGTGTCTAAACCAGACTTATTCACGCATTTGTCTCCAGTCGATTAGACTACTGTAAAACTCTCTAAAGGAACTAAAACATCCAGAACGCTGCTGCTCGGGTCCTGACCAGAACCAGGAAGTACGATCACATTAGTCCTGTGCTCAGGTCTCTGCACTGGCTTCAGGCTCAGAGAATAGACTTCAAAGCAGCTCTGCTTGTATACAAGTCTCTCCATGGCCTAGCACCAAAGTACATCTTGGATATGTTTGTGGCATATGAACCACCTTGGACTCAGAGGACCTCAGGGACCAGCCTCCTTGTTGGTGCCTAGATTCAAGACCAGACATGGGGAATCTGCCTCCCCGAGGTCTGTACTTCCAATATTTTTTCATCTTTTCTGTACAAACTGCTTCGTCATTGGTGTAAATGTATCATTTATATTTACATCCCATAGAATAAAGTCAAAACTAGAAAAGCATAAAAACCTGCCATACGCACATTCATTTCAATAATTCTCAAATGGTAACATTCTTTTCAAGTGTGTTATAATTTAATTTGTGGAAATAGTAAAATATCACAATATTGAAGAGTTATTTGAGATTCTGTTTTCTCTCTTTGCACACCACACACACATGTCCAGAGTAAGTGTTTGAGTGTATGCTAATCAGAAGCAGGCCCGAGCAGAGCCTCATTTGTAGGAAATGGTTTTCAATAATGTTCCCCCTCAGGGAGAGCTGCAAAGTTCAGCTGCAGCTCTGAGAAATGTGCTCTGTTCAACGCTCTGTCTGTCCCTCCTTCTCTCCTATCGCTCCCGTTTTCTGCTATTCTGGGGTTGAATGATATGGGGGGAAAACTGCATTTTCTTCCATCTTACTGAAAACACAGACAAGTGGACTTGAGGTAAGGATGACAGAGTGCCAGGATCATACTTTTATTCTGTGGTGTTTTGAGACCAATAATTGCACCACTGTCACCAGAAACCCTTGCAAAGTCTGTGTGCTAAATTGGGGATTACATTTTACTCATAAACTGTGATAAAAACAGAGGTCTTGACTCAGTGCTTTCTCCTAAACAAGTGAGTTCCACGCTTTATTACTGACACAGGAGTGACTCATAGATCTGACGATTTGCTTATGATCAAGATCGACCCAAGTTTTTGATTATAATTGATCGATCTTTAGAGTTTTGGCACGGGTCGACCTTTATTTATCGCTCTCCTTTTTCTCCTGTTTATTAGTTCATCTCCTCCTCTATCTAACTATCTTACATCATTTATTGTAAAAATGAATTGTGCACTTTTCAATTTTGACCTCACAATTTAGATTTTTCGAACCCTTTTTTGTCCAAGGCAAATGTAAACACATGGACTAAAAATCTCACTATCAGTTTCGTCATGATGTGTACAATCATGTGGCAATTTTATCTCCCAAGATCCTAGAATCGAATGCCCCTCTCTCATAAACCCTCTCTTTTTTTCTTTTTTGCATATCTTCTCTTTTTGCTCCATCTCTCCTCTTTCCCTTTCTCTCCATCCAAAGAGAAGGGAAAAAAACAAAAACGACTAGATTCCCGGAATATATTTGCAGAGGGCTCAGAGAGGCAATCAAATTCAATAGAAGAATTGATTCTGATAAATAATTCTGCTCTATACTGAACAGGGACTAAACCAGGGCTAAACCAGGACTAAACCAGGGCTAAACCAGGACTAAACCGGGACTAAACCAGGACTAAACCAGTTATAAACCAGGAATAAAAAAAGGACTAAACAAGGACCAAACAAGGAATCAAAAAGGACTAAACCAGACTGAAACTGGACTGAAACTGGACTGAAATAGGACTAAACCAGGACTAAACCAGGACTAAACCAGGACTAAACCAGGACTAAACCAGGACTAAACAAGGACTAAACAAGGAATCAAAAAGGACTAAACCAGAACTAAACCAGGAATCAAAAATGGCTAAACCAGGACTGAAACGGGACTGAACCAGGAATAAAAAAGCACTAAACCAGGCCTGAACCAGGACTAAACCAGGCCTAAACCAGGCCTAAACCAGGAATCAAAAAGGACTAAACCAGGACTAAACCAGGACTAAACCAGGACTAAACCAGGACTAAACCAGGAATAAAAAGGACTGAAACAGGACTGAACCAGGACTAAACCAGGACTTAACCAGGACTAAACTAGGACTAAACAAGGACTAAAACTGGACTATACCAGGATTGAAACAGGAATTAACAAATGACTAAACCAGGACTGAAACAGGACTGAAACATGTCTAGACGATTGAATAAATGGGACTAATCCAGGATTGAAGCAGGACTAAACTAGGACTAAACATATCTAAACCAGACCATCAGTACTACTACTACAGACCCCTGGAAGTGTAGCTGGCTGATAAGCTCAGCTTGTGGGTGGATCCTAATAATAAACATAAACTACAAATAAAGACAATGAACACGTTGCTGAGTTGGTGCAGACTTGGGGTAAAATCTCATCCTGGTCCTGCTTTTGTCCTGGTCCAGTCCATGTTTAGTCGTGATTTCAGTTTTGTGTTTGTGATGCAGATTTAGACAGGAGGAGCATATGGAGACAGCAGGCAGCTCTTTCACACTGACAAAGATCTGTGTCAGGAGCAAAACGCAATCTGTTCGAACGCCAAGAAACGTTTAGGATCGACTCATTCAAATACAGTGGAATCCTGCAAATTAACCAGCAGGTTTGTGTTTCATTTAGTGATGCACAAAATGTACTTTGGACTGGAGTCAGGTCCACCACCTTCTTGTCTCCATGGAGATGTTATTGCTTTGCTACGGATATTCAACAATATGACATTAAACGTATCTATCTCCGTGGAGACAAGCAGGTGACACCAGACTATTTATCCGAAGGAATTCCTTTTTTCATCTAAAATAGGTTTGGGTTAAATGAAAAGTCCAGTTTTAGTGGGTTTTGTCTTGTCTTGGTTTAGTCCTCTTTGGGTAAATGGGTAACATTTTACAATGTTAATTAAAATATAGACCATGCTCCTGGTGCAGCCGGCCGCGGTGTCGTGAGTTCGATTCCCGACTCCGGCATTTACTGCATGTCCTCCCTTCTCTCTCTCATCCCCCATTTCACACTGTCAATGAAGCCTACGGGCACAACATCTTTTTAAAAAAATCAAACATAGACCAACTGATCAAAAATTACACCCGGCTCTATTTACTATGAATAGCTGAGCATTTTTGCACAGACGACATAATAAAATCAGCAAAAACATGCAAATTGCCTCTTTGTATATTTGCAGATAAAGACATTTTATTTTCGAACGTTGCTTAATGCATTGCCCTTGGCGCTACTGCTTTTTCTTGGACAATAGTAAATGATGGATGTTTGTCAGCTTTTGTACGGGCACCCAGGAGGCCCAAAACACCTGCCTCTTGCCTTTATGAACGGCACAATGTAAATTTATAAAAACATTTGTGAATAATTACTGTGTGAGACATGGGTTTATTTGGGTTTCAATGGGATTTGAGACGGTCCATGTGTATGAATTTGAAACGCTGGTCAAAGGATCCAAAAAATACATTTGTGGTAATGATGAACACATTTAAGCTATTTCTACTACCAGTAAATGTAGCGGCAAATATTTCAACCTTGTCCATTGTAAACTTTAATTTTACACTTGTTAAATAAGGTAATTATTGGAAACAGGAATTCTTGTCATCTGGTAGCTATTAGGTTGTCACAAATGTCAGATGATGCTATTGGTAGATTTTGTCATGTTTTTAATAGCCTTAACTTCACGAACTGATCTACTTCATTAGATAACGTTTAAAACTGCAATACAACTTGTAAATCCAGTGCAATTCAAGCCATATCATTTGTTATACAGGTAGTTAAAACATTATGATTACTTGTCAATAGAAATCATTTGTATGTATTATTAACACTATTATTTTTACTTGGTAGTATTTTAATGGTACAGCCAATTTTTTGGTAAAGTATGTCATAATAACTAGATGAGACTATACAAATGACCTGCTTGGAAAATGCTTTATCGTCGTGAGTTTGAATCCCGACTCCGACTTGTGCCCACCTCTCTCTCTCATCCCCCTTCTCACACTTTCCTCGCCTGTCTAATAAAGGGGCAAAAAAACTGGCAACAAAAATCAAAATCAAAAACAAACAACAGTGCATAAAATTGAAAATGAAAAGGTTTGTCAAGAAGACAAGTTATGGGCTTTGATCCTTGTCAACAGCGGCGAGTCGCTGACACTTAAAATCAGCAAACAAGTTTTTGCAGACATTTAAGCTTCCTCATCCACAAGCCTTCTGCACCTGACAAGCCCTCAAAGCTTTCATGAGCACGGGCTTTGTGTCTGATCCTAAAATATAACACCCGGACAGTTGGAAATTAGGCTCGACTGCAACTAGGCTAACGTTTATTAGCATAGGTATTCAATAATATGTAAACTAGCATTAGCCAGCTGCCAGCTATCTGAAACAAGCAGCTCAGCCTCAGTCTGGAGTGATTTTGTTCTAAGTCCACTGGTCCCTCCTGACCACAGTCATTCATTTCTGGACAGACTGGTTCTTTGGGGATGTTGCAGAAGAGGAATCATTTGTTTTGAGACTTTTTGTTAGCACAGCCCACAGCGCGGCGTGCGGCTTTCGTCCTCAAGATGGCAGTAGCAAGGAGCGTGTCATGACATTTCGGACCCATGAATGCATAAAAACTATAACAATATGATGACTAGCCTCTTCTATTATACAATATGAAGTTTTATGCAAAAAACTCAAATATTTATACTGTCAAAAGTGGTTGCTGGGCGCCTCTTGTTCAAACTTATATTTGTTGCTGTAGTCTGTTGGCTGGCTCCTGTCTGTCTCACTTTCACTCCAAGTGCCAAAGGCTACACTCCAGCATTCACACAGAGGAGTCCAGCGGCAGGATTTGGAGAGGTTTCTGCCCCGGGGCGAGTACAGCGGCGGGCCCGGCTCCCGCCTCGTCTCCATGGGTCATTAGGACAAGCACAGCCCCTTTCAGAATCCGCCATATGGTCAACATTAACTCCATTACCAATTCAAAGCTCTCAGGTCAAAACAGCGTGACGACCTCCCTCCTCCGGGATAAGTAGAAGTGGTAGTCGTGGTAGTAGTAGTAGTAATGGTAGTAGTTGTAGTAGATCTAGTTGTAATAGTAGCAGTAAAACATTTGCAGCTGTTGTAGACATTGAAGTAGTCGTTACAGTAGCTGACAAAGTAAAAAATGTGTAGCAGTCGTATATTGTTCTAGTTGTAGTTCATAATAGTAGCACTTGTTCTAGGTCTAGTAGTAGTAGTAGTGGTAGTAGTAATACTCATATATAGGAACATATATTGCATGATACAGCATGATGACATGATCCGTCTTATATTTGGACATAACTCCTAATATATTATTTGCAGAACACAAAATAATGAACAGATCGTAATAAAATGCAAATGTTTGACTGGTTTATTTCTTCTTACTCATAGACTTACTCATAGTGGACAAACCAAAACTTACTTTGATAAATGAAAAAATAAAACAAGTTAAATTTAGTAGAAAAAGTACTTTGTGAAGGAAACATTTTGTCAAAGTAAGTGTATGTGAATATATGTAACTGATTACTGCCTTTGGTTACAACCCTCCCCCTCCTCAGGGTTATCCAATCACAGCCCTCCCTGACCCCATGCCAAAAGATGATTGGATTAGGGGCACATTTGGCCGAACGGCGACGCTGCTCCGAGCTGATAATTGGTTGATTTATGTGTGGCCGTGGGGCAGCCATTTTGGGAAGGGCAGAGGAAACAGACTGTGGTCATCTGAGGTGGCTGTCACAAAGGAACAGCAGGGCCAAAACAACAATGCATCTGTGCTAATGCAGTTAGAGGAAAAAAGGGAGACACAGGTGCAATCTGGCAACCCAACTGGGATTTTAGGATAACTTGAACACATGGTATAGACGGGAATAAACTTTATCTCATTAGTCAGTACCGTGTTGTACTTGGAGCAACACCTCGTCATTACCTATACAACAAAAAGCATATGAAACTGAATGGAAAATGAAAGTAAATGTTGTGGTCATTGTTCTTTGCAAAAATATTTCTCTGTAGCTGTCGACACTTTTCCAATTCGGTTCTTTCCAAAATATGCAACTTGTCTGTGAACGTGTAAGATGATCTCAACATTTGCTCCCCAAAGTTAAATAGAGCTTTGTTTTGATAAACTTTAAAGAACTGTTTTTGGGGAAATGTATCCAAGATTTAGTGCCAGAAAACTATCGGTTTTTGTGATTCTTGGACATATTTCAGTATTACCTCAACTTCTTGTATTTCAATTTGGGATTTTCAACATGACTCAACTGTCAAAATGATGGTGACTAAAAAGTGTAACCACATTTTCATCTAGTACTTCAAACTAACCACAGAACAATGACTTCTTGGTTGTCCAAAGAATTTCAAGTAAACTTACGTTGAAATGTTTAACAGTCCATCTCCTTCTCCGCTTCACTCTCTTCTCTCACACCATCTAACTTCTCATCCTCTTTCAGTACATCTCCTCTTTGGTCTTCTTCTTAAACACTGATCCAGGACTGTAAACGTTTGCACCCAGGACTAATCCAGGCCTAACCAAGATCTAAACTAGGACTAAGCCTCCACCTCCACTTCTTTGTGCTCATATTCACTGTCCCTCCTCTGTAATGTGCATTTATGTCATGATTTTAGACTGTAGGCCTGTTTCCGTTGGTTCGCTTTGGAGCGGATTGGTACGGTTAAAAAGTGTCTCCACTGCCTTAAGTCAACTGTATTGGAACACTTTTGTTTTTTCTCCCATTTGTCATGAGCTGAACTTATATATAGAAATACTTGATACGCAAACGACCCATTTCTTTGTCTCTTTGCCGAGACAATCCATCCCCCCTCATGTGTGGCATATCGAGATGGTTAGGCTGTAGTTTAGTTCTGGTTTGGCCCTGGTCGAGTCCTGGTTTGGCCCTAGTTTAGTTCTGGTTTGGCCCTGGTCGAGTCCTGGCTTGGACTTGATTTGGTCTATGATTGGATTTAAAGTTTAGACCTTTTTCAGACCTTTGCTCTACTCACTCTTTCCTTCATTTCTCCATCAAATTATCTCCAAAACCGCCTCCTATTTTATCACTTTATCTTACCACTTTAGCTGCTTAATATTGTTATGAATCTCTATGGCATTTTCAAGGTCGACTCAAAAACCGAGAATTTTCCGCTGAGCTCTAAACATTTATTAAAAGCCAAATCGTTTCTTCTGCCTCCTGCAGTCTCCAGATGTCAGTAACTCCATCTGAACCACCCAACCCACTTTGTTTCCCTCTAACGCGTTTGTTTTAGCACGTAGCAACAGCCTAATATAGTCGTTTTTATGACTTTTTCTGCCTTCTAGCGCGTTGGACCTTCTGAAATCTTTGCTCTGATTGGTTTAAAAGGTGAAGCGGCCATCTTATTGGGGATTTTTTTCATTTCCCAAGGGCGATGCTGGCCTTTTTCATATGTTTTGGGCCCCGTAGTGAAAAGCGCGCCTAAACAATGGGAAATGAAATAGACAAAGTTGGAACAGAGAAGGCTTAGGTTAGCTTTAGCCTTATAGTTGCTACTGCGACTAATGCGACTACTGCAACCTTTTTTTGGCTCGAGATCTACTTTTTGGGTCAGCGAGACCTGGAGATCGACCAAGGACTGGGGATTATCAGGGTCATAAATATTGATCACAGATGCCATACTTAAAATAAGCACTAAGGGAATATTTAAATAAATTGTATATCAATCTACAACAAATCAAATTGTTGAGGGAATATTTGTTAGTTTGTTTGAATTTGATGTGTAATTGGGCATAGCTGATATTTCATGTGTCTGAATTTGAACTCGTTATTTGACAGCGATGGGCTTTTATAAGACACAGGAGCTGATTAATATTAGGCCCAGAACGCTCCATTCATTTAGCTTACTGCACCAGCCTGTGTGCCACCGTTTGTCATAGATCTCCTTTCTGCTGCTATTTTACATGATTTTTGTCATTTTAGAATCTCCATGGTAATACTCGGGGGAGGAGCTTGACAAACTTTGACTCGGTTTTTCTTTTCCTCCTCCGCTCTCTCCTCCTGCTCTGTGACCCTCCTCCTCTCTCTCCTCGACTGCTCTGTGACCCTCCTCCTCCCTCTCTCTCCTCCTGCTCTGTGACCCTCCTCCTCCTCTCTCTCCTCCCTGCTCTGTGACCCTCCTCTCCTCCTCTTCCTCCTGCTCTGTGACCCTCCTCTCCTCTCTCTCCTCCTGCTCTTGTGACCCTCCTCCGCTCTCTCCTCCTGCTCTGTGAACCCTCCTCCTCTCTCCTCTCCTCCTGCTCTGTGACCCTCCTCCTCTCTCTCCCTCCTGCTCTGTGACCCTCCTCCTCCTCTCTCTCCTCCTGCTCTGTGATCCTCCTTGCCTTTCTCTCCTCCTGCTCTGTGATCCTCCTCCTCCTCTCTCTCCTCCTGCTCTGTGACCCTCCTCCTCCTCTCTCTCCTCCTGCTCTCTGATCCTCCTTCTCTCTCCCCTCCTGCTCTGTGACCCTCCTCCTCCTCTCTCTCCTCCTGCTCTGTGACCCTCCTCCTCCTTTCTCTCCTCCTCTGTGACCCTCCTCCTCTTCTCTCTCCTCCTGCCCTTGTGACCCACCCCCACCTCTCTCTCCTCCTGCTCTGTGATCCTCCTTGCCTTTCGCTCCTCCTGCTCTGTGACCCTCCTCTCTCTTCTCCTCCTGCCTGTGACCCTCCTCTCTCTCTCCTCCTGCCCTGTGCCCTCCTTCTCTCTCTCCTCCTGCTCTGTGACCCTCCTCCTCCTCCTCTCTCCTCCTGCTCTGTGACCCTCCTCCTCCTTCTCTCCTCCTGCTCTGTGACCCTCCTCCTCTTCTCTCTCCTCCTGCCCTGTGACCCACCCCCACCTCTCTCTCCTCCTGCTCTGTGACCCTCCTCCTCCTCTCTCTCCTCCTGCTCTCTGATCCTCCTTCTCTCTCCCTCCTGCTCTGTGACCCTCCTCCTCCTCTCTCTCCTCCTGCTCTGTGACCCTCCTCCTCCTTTCTCTCCTCCTCCTCTGTGACCCTCCTCCTCTTCTCTCTCCTCCTGCCCTGTGACCCACCCCCACCTCTCTCTCCCTCCTCCTGCTCTGTGACCCTCCTTCTCTCTCTCCTCCTGCTCTGTGACCCTCCTTCTCTCTCTCCTCTTGCTCTGTGATCCCCCACCTCTCTCTCCTCCTGCTCTGTGATCCTCCTCCTCCTCTCTTTCCTCCTGCCCTGTGACCCTCCCCCACCTCTCTCTCCTCCTGCTCTGTGATCCTCTCTCCTTCTCCTCCTCGTGCATACTTTGCGCTCCTGTATGTGCGAGCGGTCCGGCGGTTGACTGCAGTGTCATGGCCGATGCCGCGTCTGTTATGAAGACAAATCTGCCCCTAAACACTCAAACGCTGCTCATATTGTGACTGTGGCTTGCAGTAAAACTCGCACCTAATGTAAGTTGGACGGGCCACTGTGTGCGGATGGGCAGGGCTCAGGGATCGATTCGTTTTGACGCTGGGATCGACCGGTAGATCGCGATCGTCGGGTTGCCCACCCATTCTTTAAATGGTATCACAAATTCAGAATTTAGTTTTACAGTAAAGGTACTACCAGTCCTCGTTTGCACCAGTCTTAAATTGGCTCCAATGCACGATCTTTTTTCAAGGATGTTTTGGCCCGTAGGTTTTATTGGGTTGTTTGCTTGAAATGAGGATGCGAGAGGGAAGGACATTCTGCAAATTGTCAGAGTTGGAGCCAGAATCACACTTGTGACGTTGGAGCCAGCAGCACATGGCGCTTGGCTTGTGTGCTGCACACTCAACCCGGCTCAGCTCGAGTTAGCGTTAGTTTTAGCGTTCAAGCATCACAAAATATGGCCAATGTAACTCTATGGGAGATTTACTCAATTTACAAAACAGAAATGAGTCCGCAAATTTGTGTTGTGTTGACAGAAAATGTTGAAACTCTGCCAGTTTTTGTTTCTTGTGGATAGGCCCAGTCATTATAGAGATATGAATGATAAGGTCAAGTGGTCAACAAATCTGCAACCTGAGAGTGAAACATCAAATTCTGCCTCCGAATCATTATATTTTGTTTCTGGTCTGTCCTTTTGCGTCTCCTTTCTTTTTTTCTCACCTCTCTTTCTTGCTCTGCCTCTCTCTCCTCTCCCACGCTCTTGCAGGTTCAAGATGACAGCTTCATAAATAAAACAAAACTAGTACTCTGAAGGCCTAGCGGTTCGAGCCTAAAAAATATAGAAGATAGTCGTGTTTGAGTCAAAAAAAACATTGAATACGCAAATTTAACCGGACAAGTACACAAGTCACTGCCAACTTCAGGCTCCTATCATACATTATAGACAAGAGGGAGGAAAGGATTTGGAAGTATTTTAAGAAAGGGTTGTGTTTACAAAATAACTACAAGAATAATTGTAAAGAAAAGGATTTGGAGAGACCCCTTCCAAGGCATGGAAGATTTAGTGGAAGTCATACCATTACCAGCATATGTAAGTAGTTAGCTTTCCTCATTGCAGTTGTAGTATAAATATCTGTTCTTGTGCCATCACTGGTAAAGGTGGAGGAATAGTGATAGTAGTAATAGTGAAATGAGTTAATGTACCTCACTTGTCCAGAGTAGTAGTAGTAGTAGTCGTAGTAGGCGGAGTAACAGTAACACAGCAGTAACCGTAATACAAGAAGTATGCACAGTGTTCTTGAATATAAAAGCGTAGACTGAACTGGACTTGAACCCTTCAGTGCAGTAGTGTATTGTCCATCTGTTTTAGTAGTTATTCACTCAAAGGTTTACGGCCGGTCCCAGGCACGTCTCCATTTCACAAAGCTCTGACCCTGAGTCAGCACTGGGGCTTTCCTACTCGTTATCAGAAGGATTACATTTTTAGACATGTTATTTGAAAATATTGCTGGAATTGTGTTGCTTAATTCATAAATGTTTTAAGCAGTTCCCTATACTTTCAATAATAACTAGAGTCCTGGTTTGGGTCATGGTTTTAGACCCTGTTTTTGGCCTCGGTTGAGTCCTGTTTTAGTCCTGTGTTAGCACTGGTTTAGTTTACTGCACTTTAGTTTTAGTCCTGGATTAGTAATTTCATGAAGTCCTGGTTTAGTTCTAATCTACTCTTATTTTAGTCCTGTTTCCTCTTAATTTACCCCCTTGTTCCATCTCTGATTTAGTCATGGTTTAGTCCTGGTAAATCCTGGTTTAGTCCTGGTTGAGCCCCTGGTTTAGTCCTGCTTTAGCTTCCCGCTTCTCCATTAGCGCTAAGATTGTTTGTGTTTCAGACAAGGATTGAGCTGCAGATTGTGGCAAATTCATCATCACTAATGAACACGTCGCGTGGATTTACATTCCTTAAATAAACTCTTTCAGAATAGTGGATGGAGCAGTGTGTCAGACAAACGTTTAAAAACAAAATAAAACGCAAAAGTGTAGAGTAGAGCTTGAGTGATTAATTGAGATCGACTTGAAATTGCATTTTGAATAGTCATAATTGGCAAATCACAAAGATGCTTTAGGTTTGTCCCTCCATGTGGACTTATTCTGTGTAAACGCTGTTATCTCTGTAGTTTAGAGTTCTTCAAACGCCTGAGTTTAGCGGTTCAGTCTTCTCAGATAGATTTACAGGAGTAGTAAGGCTATTATTTGTAGTAGTAGAGTTTGGATATTCTTTAAATGTCATTGTCATTTAAGGGGAAATGTGTAGTATTAGTAGTAGTAGTAGTAGTAGTAGGCGGTAGCAGCAGTATTAGCAGCTCTCGTAGTAGTAGTAGTAGCAGCTCTTGTAATAGCAGCAGCTCTTGTAGTAGTAGTAGTGGTAGCAGCTCTTGTAGTAGTAGTAGTAGCAGCAGCTCTTGTAGTAGTAGTAGTAGCAGCTCTTGTAGTAGTAGTAGTAGTAGCAGCTCTTGTAGTAGTAGCAGCTATTGTAGTAGTAGTAGTAGCAGCTCTTGTAGTAGTCGTAGTAGCAGCTATTGTAGTAGTAGTAGCAGCAGCTCTTGTAGTAGTCGTAGTAGCAGCTCTTGTAGTAGCAGCAGCTCTTGTAGTAGTCGTAGCAGCAGCTCTTGTAGTAGTCGTAGCAAGTCTTGTAGTAGTAGTACAGAGCAGCTCTTGTAGTATAGCAGCAGTCTTGTAGTAGTCGTCAAGCAGCATGCTCTCTTGTAGTAGCAGCAGCTCTTGTAGTAGTCGTAGTAGCAGCTCTGTGTAGCAGTAGTAGTAGCAGCTCTTGTAGCAGTAGTAGCAGCAGCTCTATGTAGTAGTAGTTATAAATAGCAGTAATTGCTTCTAGAAATAGCAGTAGTAGTAATAGTAGTAGCCGCAGTAGTTGATTATGCAAAATAACAATTCCTCACCAACCTGCTGGTGTTCTGTAGCTCACTTGTCATGCTCGTATTTGGTAATTGCCCATCTCCACGTGCAGTAGAGCTCCATAAACAGGCCTCAGTGAGGCGCGCTCTCCTCCTCCGGTTCAAACCACATCTGCATTTCCATGTAACTGATGCATATGGAGGCGCACCTGTCTAACACCTGGTCTCCATTTCACAGGCAAAACACACCACTGCACAGCTGCAACTAGTCTGTGGCCAAAGCAAGACCCCAGCCCACGCTTTCAACCAACAAACGTGTCACATTCTGCCTGGCAAAAAGGACTAGAGCTACTACTACTGCTGCTGCTACTACTAATACTTCTACTACGAGAGCGATAACTGCTACCTTACTTGCTCCATTCCTCTAGAGCTACCACTAGTACCACTGCTACTACTACTACCAATCCTGTACTATTTTACATAAACATTGAACCTTTGAGACGGGGCAGTCAGCCATAAAAACATCGCAGACCCTGCTTTACAAAGTCTGAACAGTACAGGACAAATGTGTTTTATTATTTTGTAATAATATTTCTCATAGTCTTTTTACTGATTGAGGCCATTTCAAATTGTTCGTTTAACTAAATTGTGATTAATCTTGTGTAGAAAGGAAATGTCTCCACTAGCAGATGCAGATGGTCCAGCTGTCTGCAGTTATTCTCGGCCTCTTTAATATGAAGCAGTATTTGTGTGTGTGTGTGTGTGTGTGTGTGTGTGTGTGTGTGTGGTGTGTGCGTGCGTGCGGTGCGTGCGTGCGTGTGTGTGCGTGCGTGTGTGTGTGTGTGTCGTGTGTGTGTGTGTGTGCGTGCGTGCGTGTGTGTGTGTGTGTGTGTGTGTGTGTGTGCGCGTGTGTGCGTGCGTGTGTATGTGGGAGTATTTGGGGGACACTGGGGGGTATGACTGGGGGATATGACTGGGGGGGTGTAGTCATTTCCTGGTTCCGCTTCCTAACGGCAGGTGCAGGACGATTCGCTGGCTCCTCCTCCAACCGTTATGAACAAACATCTGAATTCTTCACTGTCAAATGGAGACAAGTCAAAAGTAATCGGCTCTCGCTGATTATTATATTCTATTTTCAACAAAGTTATACACCATGTTTTTAACCCAAAATATCACACTCAAAAAAACCTAAAACATCTTTGTAATCGGGTTAGGTTTTTTTTCTCTTTGATTACAAAATGAAACAAAGGTTTTATAAGGTGCTAATGGTGCAATGGGTTAAACAGAGAAAAACAGATTTAAAAATGCCCTATTAAATATAAGTAGGAGTAAAGCTGATGTTGGATTGACAGACATAGGCATAATCAAATATTGTACATTTTTGTGTGTGTAAATGCATGGTAATTCCCTTTTTATCAGATGTTTAACAAAAAGGAATAAATTAAGACAAAAATCTAGCTGAGTCCACTGCGTACATTTGATATTCACATCCCCATTACTTTTTTTTGTTTATTTTTTTTGACAAATTCTAAAAGAAATGTGCTTTGTTGATCTTTTTCGATATGACATCTTGTTCTTTTTAACTTCAGATTCCCGTGTTCTAATGGTGTTCTTCAATTTAATTATGCAGTGGATTCATCGCCGGTTGAAAAGCTGTAAATGACCTCTTTCTGCTTCTCCACTTCCACGAATAAACCACATATCACAGTCTTTGCACCTCCGCTGACACTACATTTATTTTCTCTTCTAATTTCCTTTTTTTTTCTTTTTTTATCCCACATTTGACGTTTTGCTTAGGGTCTTGAATAGTTTTAATTGTCATGTTGTCTCCATACAGAGGAGATTAGCAGCTCTGTCGTAATTGTCATAAATGAACAAAATGATGGTTTAATCCTCGAGGAGTTTTCAATATTTGACATGTTTTTACACAAGTCTGAAGAAACAGCTTAGCACTAATTCAGACGGCTTTGTTTTGGCGTTTTATTGCGCTCATCAGGCTTTACCTAGTCTCTTGCATTTTCTATCTCGTTTATTTCAATTTGATTGATTGTTCCATCCCAATTCCTTCAGTTTAGGCTGATTTAAACATTTTAGTTGGGACAAAAATCAAGGATCAAACCTGGATTAAAACAGGACTAAACCCGAGCAAAACCAGGGCTTGAACTAGGATCAAGATGAATATAAACCAGGATTTATACCAGGACTTACGAACCAAGATTAAATCAGTATTAAACCAGGAACTAAACACGGACTAAATTAAGATTTAACCAGGACTAAATAAACCCTAACTAAACTTTGACTAAACTGAGGCTTGAACCAGGACTAAATCAAAAACTAAGATTAAGAACTGACTAAACCAAACCAGAACCAGGACTAAACCAGGATTAAGCCAAAAAACCAAGATAAAAGAGGACTAAACCAGTTCTAAGATTAAGAACTGACTAAACCACAACCAGGAATAAACCAGGACTAAGCCAAAAACCAAAACTAAAAAGGACTAAACCAGTCTTAACTAAGAACTGATTAAAACCACAACCAGGAATAAACCAGGATTAAGCAAAAACCAAGACTAAAAGAGGACTAAACCAGTTCTAAACTAAGAACTGACTAAACCACAACCAGGAATAAACCAGGATTAAGCCAAAACCCAAAACTAAAGAGGACTAAACCAGTTCTAAACTAAGAACTGACTAACCATAACCAGGAATAAACCAGGATTAAGACAAAAAACCAAGACTAAAAGAGGACTAAAACCAGTTCTAAGATTAGAACTGACTAAACCATCAACCAGAATAAACCAGGACTAACCAAAAACAAAACCTAAAAAAAAGACTAAACCAGTTCTAAACTAAGAACTGAATTAAACCACACCAGGAATAAACCAGGATAAGCCAAAAAAACCAGACTAAAAGAGGACTAAACCAGTTCTAAACTAAGAAACTTATGACTAACCACAACCAGGAATAAACCAGGATTAAGCCAAAAACCAAGACTAAACCAAGACTAAATCAAGACTAACCAAGGACTAAATTAAGAACCAAGACTAAACCATATCCGGACTGAACTCGAGCAAAATGAGCGTTGTTGGCCGTGACATGGGATTACGCGTTCTCTACATTCAAATATAAATCAGATTTGAGTGCTGCTGACACGATGTGTAGTCACAAGTGAGTCAGATGCCATTTCCACTTATTTATGAGCTCATGGGCATTTATTTCATGACTGTTAAAAGCCTATGTCAAATAAACCAATCAATGAATCTAGTCACTGGAAATACACGGGTTCACATTTGCAATATGTTTATTTACTTTTACTGTAGTGGTGGACGTGGACCTGAAACGAAATAATGGCTAGTTTAGTCCTGGTTTAGTCCTACTTAGTCTTACTTTAGTTTCTGGTTTAGTCTTATTAGTTCGGTTAGTCTTACTTTAGTCACTATTTAGTTCTGTTGTCCTACTCTGTCTTACTTAGTTTGGTTTAGTCTTACTTTAGTCATAGTTTGAGTTCTGGTTAGTCCTACTTTAGTCTTACTTTAGTTCTGTTAGTCTTACTTTAGTTCTAGTTTAGTCTTACTTTAGTCATAGTTTAGTTCTGTTAGTCCAGTTTAGTCTTCTTATTCTGGTTTAGTCATAGTTTAGTCCGTTTAGTCCAGTTAGTCTTACTTTAGTTCTGGTTTAGAGTCCTTTTATAGTCCTACTTTAGTCCATGTTTAGTCTTTAGTCCAACTGTTAGTCCTGGTTTATTACCAGTTGTAGTCCTACTTTAGTTCTAGTTCTTGTTTAGTCCAGTCCTAGTTTAGTCCTGGTTTAGTACTACTTTAGTCTTGGTTTAGTCATAGTTTAGTCCTGGTTTAGTCCTACCTTAGTCCTACTTATGTCTTGGTTTAGTCATAGTTTAGTGCTACTTTAATCCTGCGTTTTAGTCCTACTTTAATCCTGGTTTAGTCCTATTTTAGTCGTATGGTCTTAGGTACTTACTTTGCAGTCCCTGATTTAGTCCTAGTTTAGTCCTGGTTTTAATCCTTACATTAGTCCTGGTTTATTACTTGGTTAGTTTCTACTTTTGTCCTGTTGTAGTCCTTGTTTAGTCCTGGTTTAGTCTGGTTTAGTCCTGGTTTAGTCCTGGTTTACAAATATTAAAACAAATGATTCTGAATCTGTTGTAACTTTAGCGACACACGTCATACAAGAATGTGAGAGGTTGTCAAAGGAGCTTAATCCTCTTGATGACAGGGTGAAAACCAAACCCAGAGGAAATCCTGGTCTTTGGGTGGTCCTTGGTCCTGGACTAGAGTCCGGCCCTGACCCAAGACCTGGACTAAACCTCCCATCCCTCTCTTAATGTGATCTTCCTGTGGCTTTGTCTCCTTCATTTAAATTAATGAGGACAGCGGCCTTGGATCGTTCCAGTGCTGTCGGACCGGACCCTTGTCTGAGGATATGGTTTGTGGGGGGCCGGTCAGTGACAACTACATCGGTCTTCATCTGACTGGCCAAAATCGACTAAATTGGAACAATTTCTTGGCGCTTATATGACTTTGTGAAGCAAAGATGAGTTTCCGCTTTTCTTGTAAATTACACAAATCCTCATGAAACAAAGAACCAATCCCAGAGTTCAAACCTGTGTTAGACGTAGAACACGCTTGCAGAACTCTGTCTCCCCGTGGCCTGATAAAGGGGAAGACAATGAATGGATGAATTGAATGACTAGGACTTAAACTAAATCAAACGCGTGCGGAGGGAAGCGCTTTGTGCATTTGTGGATGTGGAAGACGTCTGTGGTATTCCCCCATCTGAATTTAACTCAAGTTTGATTACTCGGCCCGTTCTGCTGTTGTGATGTTTCGCCCAATTAGCTCAAGTATTCAACTTGAACCTTTTGCCTTTTCCCGATGGCAGGAGTTTCCCAGATGAATAATATGTAGAACTCCTCTCAGAGTGACAGCCTTAATGAGTCACGGGTCGTCCCTTGACTAACTGGTTAAGTGAATATTTGGCAGATTGTAATAAATCATGCAGAATTTTGTAGAAAACAATCCACATGATGTATTCTTTATGCGTAAATAAATCAAATTATCACGTCAAATCAATTATAAAGCTCTTGTATTTGGTTAACATTGGTGCCCAGTGGGATTAAGTGTTAAAAATAACTTTATTGTCCTTTGCTGACAGACCACCTGCAGTCTTGTCATTGGGTGGTCTTTGGTCTCTTCATATCTAGGTCATCTCATATTTAGACCCCTCTTTAGACCTCTATCTTGGGCTCGATCCCCCCGGGACTCAGACCTGGGTCCAGACCAAGACATAATCTGATGCTAATTGGCAAACAGGTGCTACTGCGTGGGGCGGTGCACGGGATTTACGTTCTGAAATGTGGAGATGGAAAAAGAAATGTTCCTCTCTCCTTTCATTCAGAATGACTTAAAGGTGCGCTGAGTAACTTTTCTGGTGAAAGGTGTGAAAAAGACACAAATTAAAGAGAAGGTTGAAATTTGTATTATTTTATTATCAAAATATTGGGTTTCAGATTAATGTAAATCTACCCAAAAAAAATACAAGAACAAAATAAAAAGTAAAGTGTTAAAAAATAATGGGTATTAAAGTAGATGTTTTACCAGATTATTATTATTATTACTATTACTGTTGTTGTTGTTGTTGTTGTTATATTTTTGTGTATACCTTTATTTAAGCAGGACATTCCATTGAGATACTTTGAATACTTCCAAAACAAACTTGTATTTTGCCAAACTGTCCACTTTAGTTTCCTTGAATGAGTCGTCTGTTGTTAAGTGTTTTTAGTGCGGCGAAGACAGTTTTAATTCTGGTTCAAACTGGTTTAGAGCGGAGGACGTGGCGCAGATTTGGCACTAAGCCCCCCGGAGTTATCCAGTTTACAGAGAGCGGCTGTGGCCTTGGCAGCACCCACTCACAGAGAGAGAGGGAGGAGGAGGGAGAGAGAAAGGGGTTTACTGGGAGAGCGAGAGCTGCTGGTCGAGAAGGACGAGAGGGGATATAAAGATGAGGAGCGAGAGAAAGAGCGAGGGAGAATGAAAGAGAAGGGCATGATGGAGGAGGACTGGGAGGTGAAGAGGGAGGAGAGAGAGGAAGGAGTGGGAGAAATGGATGGATATAAAGGTAAAGGAGGAAAGAAAATGATTGTCACATTGAGGAGAGAAAAGGAAGTGAGGAGAGAAAAGGAAGTGTGCAGAGAAGGGGAGAGAAAAGGGAGAAAGAGGAGAGGAATGATTGGGAGGTAAAAGAGAGAGAGGGGGGGCGTGGCAAGAGATGCAGGTGCGGGAAAAGAGAGAGAGAAAGAATGGGAGCGAGAGAGGGCGGTACAGAGTGGAGGGGGAGAAGAAGGGGGGAGAAGAAGGGGGGAGAAGGGGAGAGACCCAGAGAGTCCATAAGTGTCCTTTTGTTTTTGTCTTGAGTCCTAGATATTTATTGAACCAACAATACTCTAGTGTCTTAGTAAGTTGTTGCAGATGCACATTTACATATAAGCTTTAGTGGAATGAAGTCATGCCATTGAATAAAGCAGTCCTTGGTTCAGTCCTGGGTTCAGTCCTGGTTCAGTCCTGGGTTCAGTCCTGGTTCAGGTCTTTGTTCAGTCCTGGTTCAGTTCTTTGTTCAGTCCTGGTTCAGCCCTGGTTCAGCCCTGGTTCAGTCCATGTTCAGTCCATGTTCAGTCCTGGTTCTGACCTGGTTCTGACCTGGTTCTGTCCTGGCTCAGTCCTGGCTCAGTCCTGGCTCAATCCCTGGCTCAGTCCCTGGCTCAATCCCTGGCTCAGTCCCTGGCTCAGTCCTGGTTCAGTCCTTGATATTATCTGTTTAGTTATTTCACAGTTCCAGGGTGGTGCCTTGTTATTGTTAAATGAATCAAACCTGGAATCTGACGTGAACTTTAGAAACCCCGAGGTCTCCTGTGCTGTTCTTAACTCATCATCTAAATGATCGTCAAAGTCATTCTGAGCATTTGCCATCAAACCGCATTCATTTCAACTGTGCACTTGTTTTTGCCAGCTTTTGCTTCTTCTAATAAATAATTTTCTAGGGGCAGTGCCATCATTTATTTATTCAATGGACCCTTTTTTAACAAGGATGGTCCCACTTAAGTGTGTCTTTTTCAGGGAAACCATAAAAAGAACATGCAAATCCCACACAGAAAGGCACCACCCGCGACTCGAACCCAGGACCTTCTTGACCGAGGCTGCAGTGCTAACCGCTGTGCCACCACACCACCCAAAACAAGAAAACATCCATTTGTATACAGAGGAATTGAGTGTGGTGGGTGTTCAGTGACGAGCGGGCCAGCTGGAGCTTTAGGTGATCAGGGGGTAAATCCAGGGGTAAAGCGACACGTTTGGGGTCTGGTGAGGGAGGTGCCAAAGGGCAGGAGGGGGCAGAGAAAGTGTGGACTCAACAGAACGACTTTCTGTCCTACGAATGCTGTGGAATTTTCTGTTTATTACATAGAGTGTCATTCTGCCCTATTATAACTTGCATCAACACATTTAGTTACCCTGACGTCAGATATTATAGTTTTAAACATTACATTTAAGCATTTACAACGTCTTTTTAAAATTTAAAGCGAATTTTGAAAGATGTAAACTCATTTAGCCGCATAAACTCTTGATGGGAATAACTTCATAGTCAAACACAGGACACAGGTGAAGAACGCAGCCAAAATCATCCCAGCACGCTCGCAGTCTTGCCCAAAGAGCAACAGCTAAACAAACATTGTTTCCCTGCACAATGCTTGAAGTTCAGGCTCAAAACTACAAATGTGGGCTGACAAACAACTTGCCCAGAGGGGACAGTCTGACGCACATATGGTCTGTTCTTTGTTCTCCAAGACTTCAACTTCAGTGTGGAGTTCTGTGGCATAAATGGAGCAAGTGGAGATAAAAGATGTCTACAGCATTATTACAGTTGAAGCACCGCAATACTGTATCGAGTAAACGGCTGGAGAAGGAACCGTGTCAGGACTGCACCCGTGACCTGGGACCACCCGTGACCTGGGACCACCCGTGACCTGGGACGACCCATGACCAGGTACCCCCCGTGACCTGGGACCACCCGTGACCAGGTACCACCCGTGACCTGGGACCACCCGTGTTATCCGCGCCCAACACTGGTGGAAACGCAGCCAAACACAGCAAATTTGAGAAAATATGCACATTTTGTATGAGTGTACGAGTACTCGATGTCGTGTGCGAGAGAGAGTATTTTGCAGTTGTTGAAGAAGCTGTAGTTTATTTTAGTTCATTCAGACGACATATAAAATACATTATCATCGACATAGTTACACAAAAAAGACATGCAGTTACACAAAAAAGACGTGCAGTTACACAAAAAAGACATGCAGTTACACAAAAAAGACATGCAGTTACACAAAAAGACATGCAGTTACACAAATAAGATATGCAGTTACACAAAAAAGATATGCAGTTACACAAAAAAGATATGCAGTTACACAAAAAAGACATGCCGTTACACAAAAAAGACATGCAGTTACACAAAAAAGACATGCAGTTACACAAAAAAGACATGCAGTTACACAAAAAAGACATGCAGTTACACAAATAAGATATGCAGTTACACAAATAAGATATGCAGTTACACAAAAAAGACATGCAGTTACACAAAAAAGACATGCAGTTACACAAAAAAGATATGCAGTTACACAAAAAAAACATGCAGTTACACAAAAAAGACATGCAGTTACACAAAAAAGATATGCAGTTACACAAAAAAGACAGTTACACAAAAAAGACATGCAGTTACACAAAAAAGATACACAAAAAAGACATGCAGTTACACAAAAAAGACAGTTACACAAAAAAGACATAGTTACACAAAAAAGACAGTTACACAAAAAAGACATGCAGTTACACAAAAAAAGATATGTAGTTACACAAAAAAGACAGTTACACAAAAAAGACATGCAGTTTCACAAAAAAGACAGTTACACAAAAAAGATAAGCAGTTACACAAAAAAGATAAGCAGTTACACAAAAAAGATACACAAAAAAGACATGCAGTTACACAAAAAAGACATGCAGTTACACAAAAAAGACATGCAGTTACACAAAAAAGATACATAAAAAAAAAGACATGCAGTTACACAAAAAAGACTTACACAACGAAAAAAGAACTGCAGTTTACACACAAAAAAAGACATGCAAATACACAATAAAAGACCATGCAGTTACACAAAAAACATGCAGTTCACAAAAAGACATCAGTTAACCAAAAAGTAAGTAGTGCAAGTTACACAAAAAGACATGCCAAGTTACACAAAAAAAGAGCATGCAGTTACACCAAAAAAAGACGTGCAGTTACACAAAAAGACATGCAGTTACACAAAAAAGACATGCAATGTTACACAAAAAGACTGCAGTTACACAAAAAGAAGACTGCAGTTACACAAAAGACTGCCAGTTACACAAAAAGACTGCAGTTACACAAAAAAAGACATGCAGTTACACAAAAAAAGCAGTTAGTCAGTTACACAAAAAAGATATGCACGTATTACACAAAAAATAACAGTGCAGTTTACACAAAAAAATGCAGTTACACAAAAAAAATATCATCAAGCAGTTACACAAAAAAAAACAGTTACACAAAAAAGCAACATGCAGTTACACAAAAAAGATACACCAGAAAAAGACATGCAGTTACACAAAAAAAGACAGTTACACAAAAAAGACATAGTTACACAAAAAAAGACAGTTACACACAAAAAAGACATGCAGTTTACACAAAAAAAGATATTGTAGTTACACAAAAAAGACAGTTACACAAAAGACATGCAGTTTCACAAAAAAGACAGTTACACAAAAAAAGATAAGCAGTTACACAAAAAAGATAAGCAGTTACACAAAAAAGATACACAAAAAAGAACATGCAGTTACACAAAAAAGACATGCAGTTACACAAAAAAGACATGCAGTTACACAAAAAAGATACATAAAAAAGACATGCAGTTACACAAAAAAGATACACAAAAAGACATGCAGTTACACAAAAAGACATGCAGTTACACAAAAAAGACATGCAGTTACACAAAAGATCATGAAAAAGACATGCAGTTACACAAAAAAGATACACAAAAAAGACATGCAGTTACACAAAAAAGACATGCACGTTACAACCAAAAAAAGACATGCAGTTACACAACACAAAAAAGACCATGCAGTTACAACAAAAATGACATTGCAGTTTACACAAAAAAGACATGCAGTTACACAAAAAGACGTGCAGTTACACAAAGAAGACGTGCAGTTACACAAAAAGACATGCAGTTACACAAAAAAGACGTGCAGTTACACAAAAAAGACGTGCAGTTACACAAAAAGACATGCAGTTACACAAAAAAGACATACTGTTACACAAAAAGACGTGCAGTTACACAAAGAAGACGTGCAGTTACACAAAAAGACATGCAGTTACACAAAAAAGACGTGAAGTTACACAAAAAAGACGTGCAGTTACACAAAAAAGACATGCAGTTACACAAAAAATGAATGAAAATTAGCAGAAAGGAGAGCGATCTTATGTCATCTGCCTCCTTTTCAACTTGTACTTGACACCAATATTTAAAACACATTACAACAAACATTTGCTCTAAAATCACAGACAAAATGACACTGCAAACAGATCTCGGGTCCTTTCTCTCAACAACCTAATTTTGTTTTCCACACTTACTTTATACTTCATGTCGTTCTTAAATGCAGTCACTGAACTTGATTTTTGGTGTAGTGGGGCTGTAGTCGACTAAAGACGTTCTTGGTTGACTAAAGATAAACTTTGCATCGATTAGTCGACTAAAAGGTGTTGTACTGGCAAAATATCTCAAAACTATGAAGTATTTCTTACCCTAAATGCCCTGACAACAAGACACGATTGCCTCAGATCTCAATCCCACTCACTCCAAGCCCTTTCCTTTCTGCTGTGAGCCGTATAAATCTTTGTAATCCTAACAAAATAATGTATTACTCTCGTTGTACTTACTGTTGTCATGTCTTTGAGCAAGACTCTTCACTCTTATGGCTCTCTCCTGACGCAGTAAAGTACACTACCAGTTTGGACACGCCTTCTCATTCAACGGTTTGTTGTTTATTTTCATGACTATTGTAGATTCTCACTGAAGGCATCAAAACTGAATGAACATCTGGTGTAGCAAACAAAAAAAACTGTCTCTGCTCCGTCTCTGAGCCTCAACAAAAACAGTTCAAAATTTCCCAGATGGTACTGGCTCAAAAAGTTAATTCTGTAGACGAAAATTTATTTGATTATATTTTTTCTCTTCCAGGAGGGACCCATACGACTACCCCAGACCCATCTCCAAAGACCCAGGCTACGACCCCAATGTGCCCAGGGAACGCCTCCCTCTGCCCCAATCCAGCAACCCACCGCCCCCGTTCTCCAACCAGCGCTACCCCTCCTCGCCGCACCAGACTCGCACTACCAACACCGACCAGAGGGGGCGTCAGCAGTACTACGAGCCCGCCAAGGCAGAGGGCAACAGACAGGCTAGCCCGGGACGCTACGTCGACACGGAGCGCTACGGGTACGGAGACGGGAGGCAGCAAGATCCACGGAGGAAGAATCCGGTTATAGGCGCGGTCTGAGAGTAGAATATGGAAAGGATGATGAGGGACGTTTAGAGGGTCCGTAAAGTAGTTCAGGCATAAGTAAAATATTAATCATCTTAGAGTAGATGTTGCATTCTTCACTAGACACAAAACCACACAACTGTATTTTGGACTTTAAGCGCGTCGACCAACATGACAAACATTGTGACTAAACTTGGACTAGACCAGAACTACACCTGGACTATACCCGGACTAGAACAGATCCAAACTAAGTCTAGTCATCAGGACTAAACCAGGATCTAGGTGTGAATGAAGCCCAACAGAAATGGAAAATGTAACAAAAATGGTTAGAAAATTTGGAATTTGGAGACTATGTGGAATATTCATATGGACATGGACATTTTTATTTCACCATTTCACTATTCAGATTCTGTGAGATCCTAAACTGAACTTAATTGTTTGCTAAAAATGTTAAAAAATGACATAACTTCTCTTTAACGCATCTCCAAAACTGCTGTGCACTGCCAATGTTTGCTGCCTACAATACAATTTCATCAAGAACTAAAATTTAGGAGAACAGGGACATTCATAGTTACGTATTTGAGTTCATATTTTTCTACTTTGTGCACTGATTATGTACATATCAATATAGTTAATAATTTCACCCACTTAATGTAGTTTTGTGCTTTGAAATGATTTAGTGGAAGCCATATTTGTACAGTAAAGTTGTATCCGGGATGGAAGGTCGTGCTGAGTGTGCACACAGGAAGCAGACGCGCTCCTCTCACAACACACAACCCGGAAGTAGACACAGGAAGTCCAACATGACAAACAGGAAGCAGGAAGAAGCACGCCCAACTTCAAAGCGTCCATTTGTCCTTGATGTTAAATTCCCTCTAACGCATTTTGGACATTTTTATTAGTCCTGTATGAATTGATCATATATTTGTCAGCGCTTTTTGTGTGCCATGTCGTGTGACGTTTACAATAAAATGTGTATATTTAAATTTGTAAACTGTGAAACCAAAACGACTTACTACGTCCAATATGTTCTTGGGGGTTTGGATTTGCCAAATATGTACGTTGCATGATTTTTTTTTACTTTTTTTTGTTTGTTTTTGCATTAAAGTCTCAGAAATCCACTCGCTTCCGACTTAATTTGCTTTTATTATGCCTTATTTTGCATAATATTAAGTCGTGAATCATCAGTTTGAAAATTAATTGCTGCAGATAAATTCGCCCTGTAAGATGACTGATAAGGGGAGCCGGCGTTTTGATAATAGCTAAATCATTTCTGACAATTAGCAGTCGGGAAATCTCCACTAGAAAATGATTACTGGCCAATTTGCTGGTATAAATGAAGATGGTGGAAAATGTAGACTTGGAATGAGAATAATTAGTATGAGGAGAGTTTAATTAGCGACAAGGCCAGTTAACGACATGAGCCTGAGCCTGTCGATCACTATCATAATAAGAGAAGATAAATGTCTGCCATTTTAGAAATATTTCAGGCAAAACTGTGCTAAAAAGTGAATACAAGGGATGTGGTTGTACAAAGGACCAAACTGTAGGAAATGATGTCTGTAGGTTTTCCTGTTGTGACTGGGAAATGATTGGGAAAAGTCCCCAAATGTTGAGTTATGAAGCAAAAATGTTGTGTTTGTGTTTTAGAAAGATTCAAGCTGGAGCTGATTTCATTTCACGTTAACGTCAACTTTTATGCATTTAATTCACAATAATTTACCAATGCCTGTACACATAGCATGTCCCTTTTCTTTAGCGACACCCCCAAACGCAGTGACGAGAAGAAACTCATCTCCTCTCAAGCGCGTGGACGCATGTAAGTCTATCACTTTTGTCTGCTTTTCATCATTATAAGTGAGCCTTGTTTAATTGTTGACTGCTATTCATTTTACACGACCAGTTTTATCTTATTTATTTGCTACATAAAACGCTTGTCTCTCAAATTGCAGCGGCACAAAGCACGCTCACAGCTCAAATGGAATGAAAATAGCTGAATGAAAAGTCGACTGGATCCTACTGCGTGGCGATAGCGCATGGTGACAAAGGCATGCTAATATCAAAGCTAATCCCAATTTCAAGCAGCATGTGAGTGTTATGAAAAGCAGCTGTCGTTTAGAGAGGCTTCTCTGTAAAGACACAAATAAACCAAAACACGATCATATTTAATGGATTGCACTGCCACAATGGGGGCCAAAGAAAGGCTCAAATCAGTTATGGGCATGAATGTGTGGAAAGTATTCATTAAAATAGTTTAGCTAAAGGACCGCTCAAATGTTTTGATGATGTTTTTATTGGAGCATCACAAGTTTGATCCCAAGACTTGAAATTTGAATTTTTTGTTTTTTACATTTTGGGTACTGTTTGCAAACACGAAAGTAACAGAAATGCGAAATGGTCCGCAATCGATCTGTTCTGTGGCCGCGCAAGCTTAAACACGCGTTTGAACCAATTTTGATCAAATATTTAACAGTACATATGTTTATATTAGTAGTGGAAGTTCGATCAAATAAGAAAAGTGGAGTAAAGTTCCAAAATGAGGCATTATTCGTCACCTGTTCTCCACACCTCAAAAAGTAAGGGGCGGCTCTTTCTAAGCTGGCAACTTTACGCAGCAGCCATCATCACATTTATATAAACATGTTCTAATATTGCTAAATAATTGTTTAAAGAACTAATCTGGAGTTAAATACCATTAAATCTACTAAATACTAAATAATCAAACAGCATTTTACACATGAAGCCAACAATTTCTATACATTACATTTAGGAGACAGCTTTCACTTCACCCATGAGTGTTCTATCTATATAATACATCTCTGTGTTTGGAGCACTTATCTGCTCCATTGGCTGTACTTAACTCCATCTACAAACAGTAAACAGCCTTAGTGAGTGCTGTGGTCAGTCTGAGCACCGTTCTAATGAAAACAACCCTCTAGAATTAAACTTATTTAATGTCCATCTAAACCAAAGCTTGAAAAATGTCTGCACGTCTTCTTCTACTGTGCAGTGCTGAAATACAGTGGCTGTTGTCAGGTATATTGTAAAACAAACAAACAAAACAAACAAAAAAGGCTGTGCTGTCTGCCTCTAATTTGAAATGAATTTATCCTCCGAGAACCATACGCAGTTAGCATGCTTATTGTTAGCTTTGTCGTGATGGGGAAAAACAACTAAAAAACATGTGGATTATAAACTCTTTGCGGTCAATAACCAGGATGTTTGGAATGCATCAGGAGAGTGAGGGTCACGTTTGGGCCGCTTCACGTTTTCACGCTGTTTTCACAAACGCTGTCGCTCACTTGAGAACATTCATTTGGGCATTTCATGTTTTAGACCTTAAAATGCATATATTGAAAACCGCACGTTACTTTCTATCAGTCAGAATTGGTGTTTGCGCGTCATCTACTGGAGGCCGATAGAATTACCATGGGGAAATAAACAAAAGCTAGCTTGCCATGACATGCTGATACAAGTGCACAACTGTAATGCATGCGATTAAAGCCAGAGCTGCTCCGAAACAAATCTAGTGATGGTTTATGGACTTGACAGAGCAGGAGAACTACCTGTGACCTTTTTGTGATACTCGGAGCAAAGCACTTCGTAACAGGATTATTGAAAGTGTGAATGCAGCTAAATACATACAACTCCAGGTGTGTTTTTGATGAGATAATGCTGTTATAACGTGGTGAAAAGCTCATGAAAGTCCATTTTGCATGTGTCACCTGTTGGTCTCCATAACATGTTATTGCTTTGCCTGAAATGTTCCAGAGAAAGACCTCACATGTATCTTATCTCCATGGCGACACAGGGCAAAGTTACATGTCAGATCTGTGGCGAGCGCGCTCACAGTAACAATGCGTGTCTTTGAAGGTATTTTTGAGAAATTTAAACACATGTAATGGAATACACGCAAAGTAATTAATGCCATACTGTGGAACATGCAATGCAATATCTCCATGCTGATTATGAAATGTATTTGACTTGGTTCTGCACTTAATCAAACATTCCATCTTATTTGCCAATGTGCTTAAAAGTTTATTTCAGAACGCGTCAAAAATGAAAAATGAAACGAAAAAAAAACAAAAAACGTCTGAAATATTCTAAGTTTGCATCATCGTAGCCCACATGGTCGATAGTCACATGAACGGACGTCGTCATGGTAGTAGAGACTTTTCAATGTCACTGTTGTCTGTGAATGAGTCCGTCAAAAGCATCTGGCTGTTGGTATTTTCACAGATATGGTTATTATGGGGGTTAATGGGGTCATAGGCTGTGAGTGCAAGACATAAGCTGTGGAACCCACCACAGTTTACAGTCACGCTCTTTTAGGGGCTTGAAGCCAAACACTGCATTTGAAACAGGAAAACATCTTCAATTTAGAGATGTCAATGAGCAACTTCTTGTGAACGTTTTTCATATAAAAATAGGGCATATTATGTGTAAAATAAATAAATGAATTCACAAACAAAAATACAACACAATTTTGGATATCTTTTGCGCAAACAAATCTGACTGAAAAGTGGCAAATTCAAATTTTGCCAATTTTTTTTTAGTTAAAACTGTAACTTGGTTTTAGAATTAGATCTCAACAAAGCCTTCAGTATAATTTGTCAAAACATTGTCAAGTACAATATTATAAACATACACTGTAACACAAATGTGGAAAACATCTCATCATCTCTAAACACAGAGCAATCCTTAAAAGTCATAAAGTGATTTAAATTAAAAAGTTTCTGTGTTTTGTTCCACAGGAGCAAAGTTGTTGAAAGCCTTTTTTTCCTCTCTGTGTTAAAACTATGGGATTGTAAGATAAAAATGTCCTGAGACTTCAAACGTAACGACTCGATCTGAGGTGTAACACACTTGATAAATAATCATACCAGAGCCTTATACACAAAAGGCAGTGCTGCTCTCTTCTTCCATCCAATGATTGCCATTCTACTTTAGAATATACTTCACAGTGGTGACTTCTGTCTCCTTCTCCTGTAATGAACCTTAGAGCTGAACCTTAGAGCTGAACCTTAGAGCTGAACCTCTAGAAGCTGAACCTAGAGCTGAACCTTAGAGCTGAACCTCAGATCTGAACCTCAGAGCTGAACCTCAGAGCTGAACCTAGAGCTGAACAGAGCTGAACCTCAGAGCTGAAACCTCAGAGCTGAACCTTAGAGCTGAACCTTAAGAGCTGAACCTTAGAGCTGAACCTTAGAGCTGAACCTTAAGAGCTGAACCTTAGAGCTGAACCTTAGAGCTGAACCTTAGAGCTGAACCTTAGAGCTGAGCCTTAGAGCTGAGCCTTTAGAGCTGAACCTTAGAGCTGAGCTTTAGAGCTGAACCTTAGAGCTGAACCTCAGAGCTGAGCCTTAGAGCTGAACCTTTATGAGCTGAACCTTAGAGCTGAGCCTTAGAGCTGAGCCTTAGAGCTGAGCCTTAGAGCTGAACCTTAGAGCTGAGGGCCTTAGAGCTGAGTGATAAACCGAGTTCAGAGGTTTTAACACTGTTGCTGTAGAATAAATACATTTATATAATGTCACCATAATCTAGAACTGAAAGAAATGTAGCCTGAAGTAACTGTTTCCTACAATGAAGAGGAAAACATGTTTTATTTATAATCAGGACTCAGGATAAAGAAGAATTTGTCAGCTCTTGTACGTGTTTGTTGAAGGAGTTTATCATTGATCCAGATGCCCAAGTATTTGTAATGGGGTCCTTGTTCAATCATATTACCGTCAAGCGTGAGAATAGAGAATCTTTTTTGGGTTAAGTGTCTTTTGGACAACAGCATACATTTTGTTTTATTTTAATGAATTCATTATTTAAAATTAACACAGTTTTGTTGGACGGAGTGCAAATCCTCTTGTTGATTCATATTTTGAATCAATTGTGCACAAGAAGGTGCCTTAGCATACAGGATAGCATCATCTGCATACGAGTGGATGCTGCGGTGTTTAAGTTTATATACAGTAAATTGTAAATAACAGCGGTCCAAGCACAGAGCCTTGAGGAAAACCTTTATTATGATACAATTACGTACAACAAAAAATGTATATTAATATTTTAATATATAAAACTTTTTTTGTTTTGTTAACTCCTTTGTGACTGTGAGCTATAGCAGACAGTTAGCATTATCCTCTCTCCCTTCTCCTCTCTTGTGCTTCGCTTCCTCCCCCTTATCTCTCTCCTCCATTTCTACCCCTCTAACCCTTTTCCTTTCCTTCCCCCCCTCTTCTCCATTGTCATAAACCCGGCACAAGTGACAGAATTCCCTTGCTACTTAGCGTTAGCATTAGCCATTCCTCCCGCGCCCCTGCCTCTCACCTGTTAGCTTGTTAGCATGTGTCAATCAAACGAATCCACTCGAGGGAGGACAAAGTGAAGAGCGCCCACGGTTATCTCTGCAAAACACACTTGGAAAAGAGAAGAGAGAGGGCACAGATCAGGGGACGAGAGGTTAACTGGAGACATGGGCTTTGTACGGCTAATTATAAAGTTATTTTACATTCTTTTACTTTTACTGGATTTTAGGATGGTGTACAAGATGTTTAAAATAGTAATATTAAATAATTGCTGAAAATATGTATATTTTAGGGCTGGGAAATTAATAAAAATTTAAACCAAGCTCAAGTTTCAGCCATTCCTAATAGTCAACGTTCAGCGTGTGTCTTTTTAATGCAGAAGTCCACAGTCAAGCCTCTGTCGGTAAAAGTGTGTGGTTTGGAGCAGATTTCAGACTTTCAGAAGAAATGTAGCTAAGTCTATCTTGTTTATCTTCTTAAATCAAGACTGTGATCATTTTTAAATTTAGTTTTTGAAAAGGAAACATAAATATAATCCGTAATCGAGATACATTTTTTAAAATCTTGATTAATTCTTTTGCCTTGTCACCCAGCCTTTTTTCTTGCCTCTGCATCTAACTTTAATTCAATTCAGTTTATTTTTTTAAAGCCCAAACTCACAAGCATTTACCTCGCAGGGCTGAACAAAATTATATAACTATAATTGACTATAATTAATTATTTGACGATAACCAATTCTTTCTTAGTGTAATCTTTATAAAATTGAGTTAAATAAAAATTGTAAATTGTGTAACCGTTTTGATAAAGACGCATTTGGGTCATGTGTGTGCATGGGTCAAGAAAAGAATGCAATAATAATATTAATATAATGCAATGTTGTCATTTCTCCGTACATTTTAACATACTTTGTTTACAAATTTTTCAAATAAAGAATACCAAACAAACACACACGGCTTTCCCCCTGAACATAAAGTCTGAGACCAAAAACTAAATATGGATGCCTCTGAAGACACAAGGTTATGAATTGCTAAAGCTAGATCTTTCCGTGTATACAACTATGATGATCCTTTAACGCCTCAAGGCAAATCTATGTCTTTATCTAAATCCCCTCATCATTTCAGCCCCTCTCGCTCTTGATAAAGTAAATGTCTACTCTGCAGACGGGTGAAGGGCAGGCTAACGTTAGCGTTAATCCATACCCCCAGCACATCTCCATATTCCGCCCGTTAGCATGCACGTTAGCTCGTTAGCTTCATGTTTCTTTAGTTGCTGGTCCTTTGTTAAAAATGTTGTTTATAAATGCACTGATATGCTAATGTAACGTCTTCAGGGTGCCATGACAACGAAAGCAAAAATAATAAACTCTTGAACTTTTTCCAAACCATTTGTTCCATGGCATCTGTTTGAGATTATAATTCCTGATTTTATTACAAATCACTGCGATGCACTTTATGCTGGGCTCAATCAAACGTCACTGGCTCGACGACTTTACCTGGCACTAAAAACAAGAACTTTACCCCAATCGTAATATCGTTGAGCACGTCTCCCGGTGCCTTTTCACATTGTTATGAATATCACAATAACGTGGTTTTGAAATGTCTCCATGACCATGCACTCCAGCACATTGCCTCAGGTCGGCTCATCAAGCCTGTTCTTAATGAAGAACTCTGGAATGAGCTCCTTTTGCACAAATTGAGTCACTTTCTGATTTTAAGTCCACTCCAAAACATTTCTTTGTCTTTTAACACAGTTTGAGGTGTTGACTTTAGTTTTTAAATGTGTTAAATGTTGTTGTTCTGTCTAGTTTGTTCAGTTAGAACATATAGTGTCTTATGCTGATGTGTTAAGAACATTTAATCTGAGGACGTTTATGAAAAATGTCATTAAAACCCTTGTGTTTTCACTGCTCTTTTTACATTCTTCTAAATGTGCCGCTGTGGATAATCCAAATTTCTGTCCTTCAGCCCCAGGGCAGGTGTGGCTCTTACTATCTCTACACTGGAAGACAATGCTTGAAAACTATAGATTACTATAGAAAAGTTAAAAAAAAATTTAAATCCAGAAATAAACTTAACCAAACAATATTTTAAATTCAAGGTATTATCAGAACGAGATGTACTTTTGGCAGTGTCTTGGGGAAGTGCTCTCTCTCTCTCTCTCTCGCTCGCTCGCTCTCTCTCGCTCGCTCTCTCTCTCCACTCTCTCCTCTCTCTCTCTCTCTCTCTCTCTCTCTCTCTCTCTCTCTCTCTCTCTCTCTCTCTCTCTCTCTCTCTTCTCTCTCTCTCTCTCTCTCTTCTCTCTCTCTCTCTCTCTCTCTCGCTCTCGCTCTCTCTCTCGCTCTCTCTCTCTCTCTCTCTCTCTCTCTCTCTCTCTCTCTCGCTCTCTCTCTCGCTCTCGCTCTCGCTCTCTCGCTCTCTCGCTCTCTCGCTCTTCGCTCTCTCTCTCTCGCTCTCTCTTGCTCTCTCTCTTTCACTTTCTCTCTCTCCCCGTTCTCTCGCTCTTCTCTCTCTTTTTTTCACTTTCTCTCCCCTCTCTCCTCTCTCTCTCTCTGTGTAGTGGTGTATTTAAATGAATGGCAGCAGGTGAAGGACAATGGTTTTATAATGATGAGTTCAGAGCAGGGAGAGGGCACGGGTCAAACGGGGGTCTTATTTATTCTCTCTCTCTATATATATATAAGTATAAAAAAAACGGACCGGTCTAAACAATGGTTGAGCCCATCTCTGCACTACAAAGCAGAGATTACAGTGAGTGACTAAACCCAATCTTACGTGTTGTGCAATCACTGGTTTTGCTCAAATGAATCATGTTAAAAAAGTAGACTTTTGTTGAACTATATCAAGTTCGGGTCTTGTCTCTAAAATAAAATGATCAAGTTAAACATTTGTAAATTGACACAAAACGTATACATTTAAACAGCCTGCTTGCCTGAGTGTGAAAAATAATACTTTTTGCAGCCGGCACCACTCTCAGACGGATCATCATACCACACTGAGACACAGCTCTGAGGGTCTCGATACTTCGGATGGTGGTGTTCGTCCCAAAATGTCTCAACACGTAGAATCTCTGCTGTGCTTTCTTGACTGCAGTTTCTGTCAGTAAAGACCTGGACTAATGCCTAGTAATGTGCACCAAGGAATTTGACCTGCTCAACCTCAGCTTTGTTGATGTAGATTGGGTGATGTCCCTCTGCTCGCTGCCTCCTGAAGTCAAGGGGTCTGGTCATATGTTTTGGTGAGGTTCAGACAGATATCATTCGAGAACCCTGATCTTGGCCGAACGTGCTAAAGCTCTTCTTTTTTACCGCTTCACCCTCTCCCCTCACAGGACATAATGGACGGATGAAGCTGGAGCCGTTTCATCGTTGTCTGCGACGGTGTCATCAGCTTTTCAGGGGGGGTTACCGTGCCAACCACATCGCCAGGGTTGCCGTGGTGACCGTCGCCAGATGCGGGTGATTGAAGAAAGATGGTGGGACTCTACTGTGTCTCTCATTTGCTCTCAGTCTCTTCTCCTTTTCTCTTTTGTTTCCTCTCGCTCTGCTTTTCTATCCCCTTCTCTCTCCCCCTTCTTCTCTTGTTCTTCTCCTTCTTCTTCTTCTTTTCCTCTTCTTCTTCTTCTCTTCTTCTTTCTTGTTCCTCTTCTCCTTCTCCTCTCTCGCTTCTCCCACTCTCATTTGCCCCATCTCCCTTTTGTTCTCTTTCCTTTCTCTCTCTACATTCTCTCCCTCTTTCTTCTCTTCGTCCCTAACTCTCTCTTCTTCTTTTCTCCTCCCTCACTTCTTTCTGTGTTATCCGTGCAATAGAGAGAGGTGCAAATGAGCAGCACATAGTGAGTACAAATAATGCAGTAAAGATGCACTTCTTGCGTTGCCGTTAAACCCTGTCCCAATACTCCAACTTGTGCACTTCAGTTGCGCGTCCGAAGGATCATTCTTGCTGTGAGCGGGGTCGTCTTTCCGCAGATCTGACCTGTAACTTGGCCCAGTACCATACTGCGGACACTCCACAAGAAAAATGCAGCGTGCACTTTAACTGAGCAGTGTTTGTCAAAGTTTTTTTTAAAGCAAAACCATATTTCAGAACTGGATTTGCTTATGCCTTTGCTTACATGTTACTTTCGCACCTCTGTCAACATTGAGCAAACGCAAGCGTCTAAAACTAAACACAGAGAAGGCTGGTGGCGTGATTGTAGCCTCGGATATGAAATAATTTCCAATATGAGCGGGGAGTGTGCGATTCAATTTCACAGCTCATGAGCAAAATGAAACAAACGGAGGAGGTTCACAGAGCAGACACTGAAAAAAGAAAGACAAAAAATACAAGTCACAAACAGCTAAAGTCTACAGCGGCAGAGCCAAGACGTGTGTACGCAATTTAAAGGAGACATTATGCACTTTTAACAGCCTTTAACCATATTCTAATGATTTTTCTTTCTCATTTACCCCGTCAAAGTTGCATTTAGATTGAGTCATGCATATTTAAGTAATCTTTGGGCTAAATATTGGGCAAACATTCCAGTTTTCCCTGACCTCCAGACACGCCCACGGCTCTGTACTTAGTTTTTCCGCTTTTTTGTCTTTTTGTTTATTCAATTATTTAAAAATACATTTGACAGGGTGGCATCATCTTCTTGACTACATGACTAATGTCATTCCAGGCAAAGAAACACGTTTTCCATCTGAGATAAGCAGGCATCAGACCCTCATCCAGGAAAGAAACATATGCACCAGAAAAATGGAAACCCACCTGGAGGGACTATGTCTCTCTGTGGCTTGGAACACCTCGGAATCCTCCTGAAATAGCTGTTTGGGGAGAGGGAACTCCCTACACAGACTGCTGCCTTCGTGACCCGACCCCGGATAAGCAGAAGATGATGGATGGGCAAACAGCTCGGCTATCTGCTTTCCTTGACCGAGTGTCCATAGTCCCAGACCTCTAAGCTTTCTCACAACACAGACATCTGAACTCAGAACTAACCCAGAGTTAGCCACATGGTCAGCCTGCCTCTGTTGTCAAGAACAGCTGAAGACCGCGACCTTTCACCCCAATCCATTAGACTGTCAACACCAACAAGACCAGAGAGCCCAAGACCAGAGATCCCAAGACCAGAGATCCCAAGACCAGAGAGCCCAAGACCAGAGAGCCCAAGACCAGAGAGCCCAAGACCAGAGAGCCCCGGAAGACCAGAGATCCCCAGACCAGAGAGCCCAAGACCAGAGAGAAGCCCAAGACAGGAGCCAAGACCAGAGGCCCCGGACAGAGTAGCCCCTGGACAGAGAGTCCGACCAGAGAGCCCAGCGGATCCATCCGAGAGCCCGGACAGAAGACCCCGGACGAGAGCATCCCGGACCAGAGAGCCCCGTGCGTAGACCAGAAGGAGCCCCAGATAGGAACGGCCGGAACAGAGACGAGATCCAGACGATGAAACCCCGACAGGAATCCCCAGGACCAGAGATCCAGGTCCAGAGATCCAGAGAGATCCCAGACGATAGATCCCAGACAGAGCCCAGCAGAGTCCCGGAACCACGTAGAGTCCGGACCAGAGAGTTCCGACCAGAGGAGGTCCGGACCACGAGAGTCTGACTCAGAGAGTCGACAACAGGAGTCCCGGACAGAGTAGTCCGGACCCAGGAGTCCCGGCCAACGAAGCCCGGCCCAAGAGGCAGCCTGCCCAGAGGCCCGGCCCAGAGAGCCGCCGGCCAGAGAACCACCTGTCAGCAGATCAAATAAATGCTCTCTCTCTCCCTAAAATCCCGCTGTCATCACTTATTATGTCCCCTTTTATTTTGTCCTCTTTCTCAGATCAGGTTTTGAAGTTCCACAGAGGAATGTGAATCCTTGGAGACGGCGATAAACCAAATATTCACACCTGTTAGTCCAGGCATTCTTCAGACCTTCAGCACTATAGACAAGAAAAAAAGAGATGTTAATGTTTATATTATTTTTCGGCAATTAAGAACAAGAATTAAGAATCTAGGATGTTTACACTGAACACTGAACAGTTCAATCCTTGCACATCACAAATAAAAACAAATCAACAAATAGGTTCAGACCAGGACTAATTCCAGGACCAGCATTAATGTGTCCTTGTTCTCCTGCGGGCTTCACTGTTCATAAGTGTCACTTCCTGTTGTAGGTGCGATTGTGAGCACTTCACAATAGATAGAAAAGTTTGTTGTGACTTGTTTTTATGGCAACAATCCAACGATTTCATCGCTCTGAAACTCACGTATACCGTATTTTTCCGGACTATTGAGGCGCACTTAAAAGCCTTTAATTTTCTCCCCAAAAAAAAACGACAGTGCGCTTTATAATCCAGTGGCGTCCTCTAGTGCGGAAAATACGGTACTCTAAACCCAACATTTCCCACAATGCACCTGCGCTGGTCACTGTACCGGTCGCTAAAGATGACAGTGGCATTGCGAACACAACATCTGACTCAGGGGATACCATCTAAGACATGGGCAGTGATGGAGTGTCTTTGAGCTTCATCGGCCAGGTTGGATTTTTCTGCAGGCGATTGTTCTGTTCAGAGCCGGGGCCCACGGGGTGAAGGAGCGGGCAAAAGTTACGCGGCTTTTTTAAAAAGTTTGAAGGCCCGAGATGAACAGTCTGTAGCTTTAATGGGAAGAAAAGATGATGCATTGCAGAATGAGGACGAGATGACACGAGGGCAGAGCTGCAGAGGCGCGGAAGACGGGTGTAGTTTCCAGCTTGGCCACTAGGTTGCAGGGAAAGTTATGGCGGGAGAAAACTTTAAAGTGCCAGTGACTTGTTGGCGCCGTTAGGATTATGTGTTAGATTTCGCTAAAAATGTTTACCTGTTTGTTGATTGTGAATTGTCGCACTAGGGAATTCCATAACTGTTACCTAGCAACCATGTTGTACACTGGGACAAAACGCCTCTCGCGCCACAGAAATGATATGAGAACTCCTTCATTCTGTTGAACTAATGTTTAATGGGTCAGTAAATTGGGCCCTGTCTCTGTCTCCCGAGTGCAGTGTCCAAACTGTGGCCTGGGGGGGCAAATGGGGCCCCATTTTTTGTTGGCCCTCATGCTTCCTGATGAATTGATTCACATTACTCTGAAACTTTTTTACTGCAGGTTTACAACCTTCATAAATTAGTTTTGGTGCGACACAGACCTGATACTGAGAGCCAGAAACTGATGTGAGGTTTTACGGCTCTTTAAAACCTCTGATGAACACAATCTTTGGCTTTTACTTCTCATTCTACATTTTAATATGTGGCCCTCGATGAAATAAGTTTGCACACCCCTTCCCTAGTTTGATGTCATCTATATTTTTCAGAACTTTTCTTCTCAAACTGGAATAGATAGATTATACTCACACAGGTATAATCCCAAAGTTAAAAAAAACTATGAGCTTCTGAGAAAAGTGTTAAAACATTGGCATTGCGTAAAACATACTTCTGTTAACATCTCCATGGAGACGAGCGGAAAAGTTAGCCAGTGCAACTTTAACAACAATATAAGCTAGCTGCAGTAGCCTGATGAGTAATGCAGAGTAAGAGAGAGAGCGTAGCTGTGTGACATTCTGGACGGGCTGTTTGGGATTCTGTGGAAGGAATGCTCAGATAGATTACACGCTCCGGACGCCGCGGAGTTTCCACAGAGGACACACTTCAACGCACGGGCCAAGTTTGAGCCAACCAAATGAAAATACGAGCAGAAATATGATCAATGAATGTAGAAATGACCAAATAAAGGAAAAACGCATTGTAGTTTGAACAAAATATTACCAGACGCTGTTGTCAAAATTGGAGTGAGCTCAAAAATCGAATCCCTAATTTACACTTGTTTGGTCCTGTTCTAGTATGTTTTGCTGAGAAATGTCTATTACAAAGGATGGAAAAAGTGTGCGCGTGTGTGTGTGTGTGTGTGCGTGTGTAAAACCACATAGATTTTTTTTAAATGATATACTTTTCTGTAGTTAATCTTAGTTTCTCCATTGAAATCACGTTTGGTTCCACTTCACCGTTTCTCCATTGTGGAATTTAGAATGTCTGTGTTTACAAACTTTGAAAGGATCTACAAATGAAATGAATTAATACGTTTAATGCCACACTGTGAAATATTCCAGTAACCAACCAGAAAAGTTACATTGCGCTCCTTTAAAGATGAAGTGCATCTTGACTTAAGTGCATAATATGTACAAAAAACAAGACCCTGAAGCCCATTCATTTTCACAATAGAAAATATGTTTTACGTCCAAACATCTCGTCAGTAAAACGTTCAAGTTCCTCAGATTTGTCTATAAAAGCTGATTTCCTCTCCTAAATGGACTTTGGTGTAAATAAGAGCATTATCGCAGACCACCCACAGACAGTGTGTTGTTGTTATAGTTTTATCAGGCCCGTTCACTTCACACTGAACTGGAGCTGGGGGCCGTGTAAGACCCGCATGAAGGAAAACTACTGTGTCTTATTAGGAGTAGAGATGCAAACCATGTCAAGTGTTTGTGAGAAGACACGTTAATTATTGACACCACAACCAAACAACAATTAAATCCTTATTCACTTTCATATTGCGTAATAGAGCAGCGTTCTCTTAGAATGTACGGCGGCCCCCCGATGACACGAGTGGGGGAAATGTAGAATTTGTGGCCTGAAATTACAACATTGTTACTGCAGCAAATAGTATTACTCACTACCCACAAATTAACAAAATCGTTCCCACAAATTGGCTAAGAATTGTCCTGCAGGTGTGAAAGGACTTCAGCTGCCTCAGAAACTTCAGCCGCTCCTGAACAACAAAATTCACAAATTTAATGTAAGTTGCAACATACAACAATGAAAAATAATAATATATGCATGCATAAAAGTAAGAATTTACTGATAAAATAAAACTAGACTTGATCTGAGTATATACACAAAATGTACAAATGGTAAGAAATAGTGCAAGAAGTGAACAGTGCAATGAACAATTATTTATTTAAATTATAGTTAAAGTGGCAGGTGTTTAGAAGTGTTCATTGAGGTCCAACAGCAGTAGGGAAAGAAACTATTCTTGTGGGCGGTAGTTTCTCGGTCCGGATCGGACCGTAGCCTTCCTGCCTGAAGGGAGTGTTCAACATAGTCATTGTCCAGGAGTGAAAGGGACAGGTCTGTGATCCGACAGGACGCAGCTGCTCGTCCCAGAGCCCTGGAGACGTACAGTTCCTGCGAGAGAGGTAAAGTTCATGAGTCAGATCACCTTCTCAGCAAAATGCAAAAGCAAACAATGGCGCTGTGAAGTCTCTGTTTGTCCCTGGCTTGGCTCAGCGTAATCCCACAACGGGTAGGAGTAGAGAGGTGAGATGGACTTCAATGATGCCGTGATAGCGAGACTGCACCATCATTCCTGCACTGGCAGCTATGCTTTCCTCGGAGCTGGCAGCAGGAAGTACATCCTGTTGGTTGATGGCTTGACTGGAGGTCCCATTTGAGTCCGGTAATGGTGTGACAAGTAAGCGGAAGGAGTCCACGGTGGTGATGGGGATCTGTCATGATGGTGGGGGCTGAGGGGGGTGTGACTTCTACTGAAGTCCCACGATCATCTTCAGCTGTTCTGTCTGGGGCGTTGGAACTCCAGAGTTGCGCAGGACAAACCAGTCGGCCAAGCTCCCTCCTCTGTAGGACGCTCATTCCCTCAGATGAGATTCGAATGAAGTGGGTGTGTCCGCAAACATTGATCAGTTTTACGGCGTCGTGGCTTGGAGGTGCAGGCAGTTTGGTGTACAGGGAGAAAGAGCAGAGGGAAAGTACACAGCCCTGTGGAGCTCTTGTTTCCGATGGTTTCCGAGTGTTCTGAGACATTCTTCCCCAGCCTGCAACACTGCCTCCGATCCGTCAGGAAGTCAGTGCTCCACCTGCAGGTGGAGTCGGGCACGTTGAGCTGGGAGAGCTTGTCCTGGAGCAGAGCAGGGAGGATGGTGTTGAACGCAGAGCTGAAGTCCACAAACAGGATCCTGGCGTAGATCCCGGAGAGTCCAGATGTTCATATTATTTATTCTAATGTGTTATCTTTGCATATTATAATATCTGTTGCTTGTTGATATACCGTTCTTGAGTGCAAAAATACATGAATACAAGTATGTGCAATTCTTACTTTTGTAGAAATTCTCTTTAACATACTACTATTAAAAATGTAAAGATATAATGATGGAAGGATGTGTTAAAGACCCTCCTCCTTATGAAGAACTCTGTTCTGATTAGATAATTGACCACTGTTCCCCATTGTACAGTCAGTGCCATGCTGCATTTATCAAACAGATATTACATGGCGTTACCAAAGTCAGAACAAAAAACTCCAAGGTCACCTAAAACCTGACTTAATATTTAGTACAGAACTTGTACCAAACACACAAAAAGTGTCAGACACTTACAAGATACGTTCCAGCTGTTAGAAAGTGTACTAAATTTGATCTGTGTAAATCAAATACAGGTTTTACACAAGTCGCTCTAATTTGCGGCTGTACCTTTGTTTACTTCCTTACTTACTTTGGTTGGGACAGTGCGTGCTAACAAACACACACCAGGCTCTGAACACGCCGCATTGTCGCCATGGAATTTGCATCCGTTGTCCTTCTTACAACACACATTTATTTTCTCAAAAAGTTTCCATTCTTTACACTCTCAAGTTCACGTTGACCCACGCTCCCCCTTTCCGTTTAATTTATTCCCGTCTCTTCCAACAGTCATGTTCTGCCAAATGCTAGCGCAATTAGCAAAGCTTTTAAATAATGAAACAAGGCGCATCAATTAGAAAACCATTTGCCTGTGCACATTTATCTCCTCTCACCAACACTTTATTTTAGCTTCCCCAATTCTCCTTCCCTCTCTCACATTGAATTAATCAAATTTGGCCCATCTTGCACCCCATAGAGGACACTGTCACTATAATTGGCTTTTGACAACATGGCTCCGCTGTGTACACATCTTTAATCGCCTCCAAAATGTTGATGTCAAGATGGCGGCGCTAAGATAAACGCTTGGGACGAACTAACGTGCCTGTGTGCTCCGCAGATAGTTAGCAGTTAGCGACACAGCAGCTATTGTTTTGAGTGAGTGAGTTGGAGTGCAGCCAATTCATTAAAACCAATTGGTCCAAGAGGAGGCAGAGGCAGATTTTAATAAGTGTACAGGAGCAGATAAGGGCACATCAGTAGTGCAAATGCGTGATGGAAAAACACATTGTGAAGTGTAATTACAGGCTATTGTTGTTTTAAAATGGGAAAAACTGAAAAGTACCCATTCATTTATCTTTCTGTACATTTATTAGCGCTTGGTTTTTAGCACAAAGAGCTACTTTTAACTTTACATTCATTGTAAACATCAAAAGTAGCATTTTTAAATGTATTTATATTATAATTAAAATAATTGATATAGCTAGTTTTCCTTATAACTTTTTTAAAATATATATAATAAAAGTTTGGATTCTCACATGTTTGCCCGAGCCTCAGGGTTCAAACATGGCCGCGAGGTTGAGTCAATGGGCCGAGCTCAGTGCCATGGGGTGTTATACGTTCAGTGATCCTGCTGCCCTCCAATCAGTAGTGCTCTTCTCCCACGCACTCATGTACCATGTGACCGCTCAGACCAATCAGAACGAGAGTTGCTGGACTGGCGCAAAGCGAGCCAAAGCTAAAGAGTAAAAGGCTGTTTTTAAAACTGAAGGATTTTGAAGCAAGAAACTGTTCCTAAACAAGTACAACTAACTTACTACTACTACTAGTAGTAAGTACATGATCACATACTGTAAGATTAACTTTTATGTGGTTTTATGTTACAAGTACGTGTTTGTGACTAAGTTACAGGCAAAGCCAATGTTACCAGCAGTATTTTAATATCAGCTTTGTGTTTTGCTGTTGATTGATTTAAAAAAAAGAAAGAAAGCTCCAGTCATTTGTTTCAAACAATGGGAAATTTCACTTATTCATAAAGTATTGCAATACTATTTAATCGCAATGTTTTGTGTATCAAAATATATTGAAATCGCAATACATATTGTATCAGGCTTTATGTATTGTGAAAAAGCGTATTGTCCCAGCCCGGCCACTAGTCCACACAGCAGGTTTAAGCAATACCCTACCCAGTTATTATAATAATATGACCTGTATAAGACACACCCTCTCTGTCCAAGTGCAAATTTGATCAGTGGCCAGTCCGCGCTACTGCAGCTGCCGGGTCCAGACAGAATTCTCCTGAAGAGCGTCAATGTACCGTATTTTTTATGAAATCAATTTGCTTGTGTTTGGCTAACAGAAGGGATGAACTTTGTAATTAATAAAAAATCTTGACCTCGCTCTCCCCCGCACCCGCTCTAGCCACCATTGCACTGATAGTCAGAACTGATCCGCTTTGTCACAAATGTTTTGGCATCATGTGCCAGTGGGTCCGAGGCCACTGAAACCCACACAATGCCTTATTTGATTCATCTTTCAGATCTTGTTATACTTCCATGTTTATGCTAACGATCAACAGCAAAGGGGTGCTGTTACACTTCCCAGACACTGCCGGGGTCTGGAGCACTTTTCAGGTCATAAGTGTTCTCATGCAAAACCACGTGAATCTATGCTGCGTTCATCAAATACGCACCGCAGTGCAATGGAGTTGGTGTAACAGGCAGTCTGCAAGTAATCACTCAAAATGTGTGTCAAACCTGCCCCGTATTGTATGGAAATGGAAATGTAACTGTTAGCTCGTGTAATATACTAGAAGTAACACCGTAAAGGAACCAAATTAGTGTTTTTGCAATGATTTCAGATTATTTGTGTTTGTTTTTTAATGAAACTTCTCACGCTGCTGAAGAAATCACTTTTATGGCAACAAGGACCACCAGTTGACCAGGTTGTTCTCTTATCATCAATTGTAAAAAAAATTTACCCATCACACTCAGCCTCTTTTTGCAAAGCAAATCGAATAATCTTGTTGTCATTTTAAATTTTCATCCACCAGGAGGGAGAGCTTCATAAATCATTCAATTGTTTTGCTGCAGCCCAGATATGCAAAACACACAGAGGCCTCCCAATGTCTCCTCTCTCTCCTGGTACAACTCCCATGACTGATCCAAATGTCAATCTCTTTTGATTTCCAGTTTTTCAGACTGATATTTGGCCTATTTTTTTCTTCAATCTTCTATATTAGTAACACGTTCACTCATAATGCCTTCACAAAGCGCTCCTGTAGGTAAGAGATGCCCCCATTTTCTCTATAAAACCAACAAGTCCATCTCAGAGAATAGACTTTAAAGCGCAGCTCTGCTTGTATACAAGTCTCTCCACGGCCTAGCACCAAAGTACATCTCGGACATGTTAGTGCCATATGAACCATCCGGACTCTGAGGAGCTCAGGGACCGGCCTCCTGCTGGTGCCCAGAGTCAGGACTAAACATGGGAATGTGCGTTTCAGTTTTATGCAGCTAAAATCTGGAACAGTCTTCCTGAGGATGTGAGACAGGCCGCTACTCTGGCAATGTTCAAATCTAGACTAAAAACATTTCTGTTTAGCTGTGAATATGACTGAAAGGATTTTATCTGCACTCTTCTAGTAATATTTATAATGATTATTTATTCTCTTTATTTGTTTGTGTTTGATGTGATTTTACAATGACATTGTGTTGGAATTGGACATTACAAACAAACAAATTATGCATCAAAACATCCATACTATTTTTCTAAATGTCCTGCTTACTTACCAAATGCTTTCTGATATCCCAATCATTCACTTATTCACTGCAATGATTTTATGAGCACTTTTCAAAACTTTCAGAGGCCAGAGCAGAGTTTACTGTCGCGGTAAAGCTAACAAACTTTAGCATGCTAACAGTGTACTTCCTGCTTCATGAAGAATAAAATGTCCTATAATTAGATTGTCATTATGAGGTAACAACAACAACAAAGTAACAAACAAGTGCAAAGTAACACAAACTAACTAACCTTTTCCGTGGACGTCTGGGTGATGCAGAAGTCAGGCGTGCGTGTGTGCGTGTGTGTGTGTGTGTGTGCGTGTGTGTGTGAGTGTGACCCAAGCATGTATGAGCACTGTTGTAGAGGAAAAGAGAGCACAGACAGGTGACTGACTGAACACACTAAACTCCCCCCACGCCGTGTGACAATAATAATGTCCCACGGCAACAACATGGGGCCGTGACATAAACACGGACAGCACACAGCAGCCTCATTTTGACCCTGAGAACAGCTTTACAATGTGTATGTATCGGGGCAAACTCGATTTCACTTTATTACATGGGAAAAACAGCCCCTTTAAGGTTGATTTGAACCAAGCGTTTACATCGAAAGAGAAACTCCTTTACAAATGATTTCACGTTAATTCAATGTGTCAACAAATATTTTAGCACAGCGTATTTCCTTTCTGTCTTTCTAAACATTACAAGAAGATTACAAGAGTTGAAACCGATCCAAAATGGACGCCCATCCGCAGTGAACGCTTGCGAGGGCACCGGTGCTGTGATGGAGGGAGTTGGCAACGCCCACGGCACTGCGGCTCTGGCACGGCTGATCCAAGTTTTCCCAATAAAATGCAAATGAAACACGAGCGTTTTATACCATCTGTAAAGTATGTATGGAAGAGTGAAAGCAAACTCGGATTTAGGCAAACTCAGTGCCCCAAAAGTAGAAATGGTTGTTTTGAATGTTTCGAAAACATTGAGAAAATAGAGATGTGTAGATTTAAGAACAAATGTGAGACTGACAAAATTAAACTTATTCATACTTAACCTTAGTACAAACAACAAACTGTAAAAAACAAATGTAAACAAAACAAATGGAGAAACAAAGCAGATCAGTGACATCCCTTTTGTTTCTCCATTTGTTTTGTTTACATTTGTTTTACTTTCTTTCATTTTCTCTCTCTTTTTTAACCAACATTTGTCCATAACAGACAAACGCAACAGTATTTACTGCACCATAATTCCCCTTACAATTAGCTTTAGCGCCTATGCCACGTACAGCATTATTGCATTCTTATTTTCATATTTCATAAGTCTAAAATGCCAAAACTAAGTAAAGTCCGTTCAAAATGTAAGGGTCAGACTGACAGTCAAGTCAGCCCACGCATGATTACAAACTTTATGCTCTGATTTAGATAACATTGAACTTGAAGCAATTTTTCTGTTACATACAAAAGTAAACTGTCAACTTTTCCACATTTGCTGTGCGTTTACGGTGGTCTCAAACATGGCCATGGCTTTAGTCTGACTGGAAAACTCCTCCTTGGCTCTTTCTGCTCCTCTGATTCAGATAAACATTTACATTTCACTGTGGACACTCAAAACCCTTGCCTTTTCTGTGTCTACAGTTTAAACTTCATCTCTCCAACTGTCATGGAGTCTTGTTCAGTGGAGAAATTGGCCGAAGAAACCTTGGCACGGACCTGCAATTTAGCACCGAACCATTTTGTGTCATTTCGTGGACTTATCCATGGGTTTCAGAGTGATGAAAGAAATGGGACTGGTCAAAAGTCCTCACAATGGCGTTCATAAGACTCTCGTGAATTGGACACGTTCTCTCTTGCAGCATGTTTTGATTTATCTTCTTCCTGACGTGATCTTAACCTTTTTGGAGATTCAGGCACCATCTTTCGAAAACGGCTCGAGAACAGCAGTAATTGAGTTTAAAGCTGTCTCTTTGAGGTCAAATCAACACACGTTTGTTTGTTTGTTTGTTTGTTTGTTTGTAGGATTTGAGCCACGGGACCCAATGACCAGCTGTCCAGGATTACTGTAAACAACACACAGGTAGGGCTGGCTTAAACCTAATTGATTTCACAGCAAACAAGAAAATTGAATACCGGTAATTGCAGTGTTACATTTACCTACATTTGCTGCTGTTTTGCTGACGGTGTTTTCTTATCTCAAACTCCCTAATTACATGTACGATAAAACTAACCGATTTCATTTAGTGAGCCCGGATTATTTCACTTTCGTCGTTAATTTGTTACATAATTCCAAATATTCGCATTAAGTTTATTATATCTTGAAAGCAGTCTCGTCATGCCATGTAAAAAAGTGAAAATAGAGGTTTCTAAATCGCACTCGGGATGTATTTGTCGATCAAATACACAAGGATATGAGGCGAGTGTGCTGCCCTTTCCACGCGCTCCTCTTTACAGTGAAAATGGAACAAACTTCAGAAATGTGTGGATTAACCTCTGCTTGCGAAGGCCGCGGGAGCGGTTTAGTCACTGGAGGTAAGAAGCCGGTTACCGTCATTGTGGCGGTGACGATGAACGAAAAAGTTGTCCCGAACTCTGTGTTGGTGTTGTACTCTGTTTCCACACTTAAAGGCCGTCGCTAGGTTTGTCTGGCTGTTCTGATTGGCTGTTGTGAGGGTCAATGCAAGTGACAGTTGGAACCTTATGATTTGGGCGGCGACCAGTAACGGAATCGCACAATGAGGAGAGAAGAGCATCACAAATGAGACTAAACCAAGGCTAAACCTAGGCTAAACCTAGGCTAAACCAAGGCTAAACCAAGGCTAAACCAAGGCTAAACCCAGGCTAAACCAAGGCCTAAACCAAGGCTAGCTAACCCAGGGCTAAACCAAGCCTAACCCAAGGCCTAAACCCAGGCTAAACCAAAGGCTAAAACCAGGCTAAACCAAACGGCCTAAACCTAAGGCCTAAACCAAGGCCTAAACCAAGCCTAAACCAAGGCTAAACCAAGGTCTAAACTACCAGGCTAAACAGGCTACCCAGGCTAAGACCCAGGCTAAGATCCCAGCTAAACCGAAGCCTAAACCAAGGCTAGACATCCTAAGGCTTTATAACCCAGCATATACGCTCAGGCGTCGGAACCCAGGCTAAACCACGTAAGACTATCCTTCACGTTCTAGACATCCAGGCCTATCGGGCCAAGGCTAAACCAAGGCCTAAACCAAGGCCTAAACCAACGCGCCTCAACGTACTCTATAGGCTAACACCACATTGCCAGGCTGAAACCCATGGAGTCACTCAGGATCGTTCGCTCAAGGCTAACCGGAGTGGCTAAACGAGGCTTCGAAACCAAGGCTAGAGCACGCACGGGATAATATCAAGCTACAATCCACTATGGCTAAACAGGCTTATGATAAGCGCTGAGGAGCGCAGAGGCCTACAGCCTATTACGCTCTTGGATCAAAAGGATCGAAACTCAGAGGCCATAGAACCCAAAGACATGAAGAAACAACTGGAACGTAAGAGCCCTAGACTGATATCTAGATCTCCAAGAACCAAGGCCTCAACCAAGAGAACACAGGCCACTCACTCGCTTTATTAAGAGCGCAGGCTAAACAAACCAAGGCCTAAACCAAGGCTTAAACCAAGGCTAAACCAAGGCTAAACCAAGGCTAAACCAAGGCTAAACCAAGGCTAAATCAAGGCTAAATCAAGGCCTAAACCAAGACTAAAAAACGACCAAACCTAGACTAAACCTAGACTAAACCAAGGCCTAAACCAAGGCCTAAACCAAGGCTAAACCGGGGTTAAACCAAGACTAAACCAAGACTAAACCAAGACTAAGCCGAGCATTAATCGCTTGTGAGAAACGTTACTCGGGCCACACCTCCCTGGACTTGTGGAGAGACAAATTGGGAATTAAAATCAGGCTGAAAACGCGTGCGGAGCCAGCTTTAGGTAATCCTGGTCCTCATGGTAATGAGTAATGTGTTTGAAATTATACAAAAGGAACATCCAGAAATGTTTTCCCTGATCATTTCTACTGACAAGGGCTTTTATCCTTCGATGTTTTTCTGACCACATCACACCATCTGCAGATCAACTCGAGACATTTGACCTGCTCCATCTCAGTTCAACACTACAGGAATATATGAGGAAGGGAATGGCATTTGAAACAAGCGAGATCAACAAGTTTGATTGACAGGATTTTGAAATGGCTTGTTGGCGTGTCACTCCTGGACATTTTTGACGAGCTATAAATCAAAATACAGGTGTAAACGGACACAATTTATTGAGAAGTGTGGCGCTGATGGCAAGTGGCAATAGAATTATGTGTAGAGACTGTTTGGTTGGGGCAAGTTTTTTTTATTAATGAAGAGACGTTTTACTTCAAATATTGACTTAAAATGTGGATTATCACGCCCAATACTTTAATTTAAATCAATTATTGATTTGCGTGACAATTAAGCACACCAAATATGCTTACTTCACTTCACACAATCCCAAGTGTCAAGTGCATTGACCGCTGATTGTACCCACTTTGATCAATCATGTTGATTATCTGCCTCATCAGATGGAACAATGCAACAAAACAAGACTATAATTGTCAGTGCGTGCTCAATCACGAACTTTAGCCAGGTGACTACAGGGATTAGACTGGGGGCTGACCAGGAGCTAGACCAAGACCAAGATAGACTAATGCTAACAACTAAATAGGTAAGAAAAGAGTTCGATCTCAATGGGTTTTCTTATACCTGGTTAAATAAAGGTTAATAATAACCAAGACTAAGCAATGTTAACAGACTAATCAAGACCAAACCAGACCAACCAAGACAACCAAGACCAGACCAAGCCAAGACCCAAGCCAAGACCAAGCCAAGACAAGCCAGACAAGCCAAGACCAAGCCAAGACCAAGCCAAGACCAGCCAAGACAAGCAAGACCAAACCAGACCAAACCAAGAGCCAAGCAACCAAAACCAAGACAACCAACCAACCAAGACCCCAAGGACCAAACAAGACAAACAACACCAGAACCAAACAAAACCAGACCAAGACAAACAACAAACCAACAGACCAAACCAAGCAACCAAGAACCAAGACACGACCAACCACGACCAAACCACGACCAAACCACGACCAAACCACGACCAAACCAATACACACCATACCAAACCAGACAAACCAAGACCAACAAGACAACCAGAAACCAAGACCATAACCAAGACCAACCAAGACAACAAACCAAAACCAGACCAAACCAAGACCAAACCAAGACCAAAGCCAGACCAAACCAAACCACCAGACCAAGCCAAGACCAAAACAAAACCAAACCAAACCAGAAACAAGACAACCAAGACCAACCAAGACCAACCAAGACCAAACAAGAAAACCAAGACAAAACAAGGCTCAACAGACTACCACGACAAATCAGAGCTAACCAAAGACTAAACCAGACGAGACATGTTGGACCAAGAAGACAGGACTAATACTTAGAATAACTACACTTTTGAACAAAGACTAATTCATAAGAACAATATTCATCAGAATGATTCAGGCTCAGTAACTTTTAATAGACTATCCTAACCCTTCATGAAGTGTTTTCCTAACCCTTCATGGAGTTACTATCCTAACCTTCATGAAGTATTACTATCTAACCCTTCATGGATAGATATCATCCTAACCCTTCATGTAGATACATCCTAACCCCTTCATGGAGATACTATCACTAGTAATACTATCCTAACCGTACATACCCTTCATGTAGATACTATCTAACCCTTCAATGTAGTACTATCCTAACTTCATGTAGATACTATCCTAACCCTTCTGTAGTTACTATCCTAACCCCTTCATGTAGTAGAGTACCTATCCTAACCCCTTCATGTAGTTACTATATCCAACCCGTTCATGTATATTTACTATCCTACCCTTCATGTAGTTACCTATCCTAACCCCTTCATGTAGTTCTATCTACCTATGATACATCCTACCTCATGTAGTTACTATCCTAACCCTTATTGAGAGTTACTATCCTAACCCTTCATGTAAGTATACTATCCTAACCCCTTCATGTAGTATTACTATCCTAACCCTTTCATGAGTAGTTACTATCTCCTACCCTTCATGAGTACTTCCTAACCCTTATGTCTAGTAGTACTATCCTAACCTTCATAGAGATTACTATCTAACCCCTTCATGAGTAGTGATATCTAACCCTTCATAGAGTTACTATCCTAACCCTTCACTGTAGTTACTATCAACCCCTTCATGTAGTTACTATCCTACCCCTTCATGTTGTGTTACATCCTAACCCCTTCATGTAGTTACTATCTAACCCTATGAGTAGTTACTATCCTAACCCTTCATGTAGTTACTATGCCTAAACTCCTTCTAGAGATACTATCCTAACCCCTATCATGTAGTACGTATCCTTAACCTTCATGTTCTAACCCTTCATGTCCTAACCCTTCATGTCCTAACCCTCTTCATTAGTTTACTACCATGCATCATTCTCAAAAGCGATAAGTTTAAGTCTCAGTTCATACTTTAATGAGGCTAAATAAGGTGCAGTTGTTCTAAACAGCCAAGTTCACCTGTAATTCCTTGTTTATCAACATAACGGACAAAGATCGTGATTGTTTGTTCTTCAAATACAGCAAATAATATTGATTAACTTGTTTTCTCAGCCTTGTCGACATAATCTACAAATATCCCTCTAACCCATTGATTGAAACAGACCGAGCTGAAGATAAGGCAGGTTTGTCATCGACCACTTGACCCTTGGAGGCCACCGTACCCTCCTCCCCCCCCTCCCTCCTCTGACCCCTGGCCGTGTTAAGCAGACCATTCAGAACCTGGACCCCCCACTGAACCCTTAATGGGACCTTTTGTTTGGATTTCAAAGAGCTGGCGGGCTAATAATGAAATACTATTAGATTAGTGCGTTAGCTTCAATTAGCTCATTCTTCTGCGCTAGTGAATATGTAGAGGAGTTCCACAGTGAGGCATTAAGGATGTCGGACGGAGCAGATGTTGGGCTGGCTTAAGCAATGCAAGTAAGGGTTTTCAAGCTGTGGTCCAGGTTCTAATGGAGGTTTATGGACTTGTGGTGGCAATATTGCTTGCGTTCTTGCTTTTTATTCTACATTTATTCCTGGTTTATTCACGCTTGTTTTCATTTCCGTATAATCGTGTGCTAATCCTGGTTTAGGTCCCTCTTTAGTCTTAGTTGTGTCATGGTTTTTGTTAGTTTCAGCCGTAGTTTATGTCACTTTTTGCGCTGCTCCGTAAACTTGTTTTAGTCCTGTTTATTTTTTTAGATAAACCTAGTTAAGTTGCCCTGGTTAAGTTCTGAAAAACAGCACGGTTGCGTATTCAGTTTCAGCTCTTTATGTTGTCGCTGGGCTGTTGTTTACCCAACGTCAGACTCTTATTGACCGTCGTAAAAGTGTTCTGTAAAGTAACTGACCAACCAAGTAAAAGGTGCACATTTATTCCCCCAAAGGTTTTTGTTTTTTTGTACTATCTATAAAGAATGTAATATCTTTGCAGTTGCTAATACATTTTTTTTTTACATAAGCACATAAGAATATCTGGCCAAGTCAAGAAAAATATGTTTTTATTTGAGTTAAACATCTGAAAAATAATAAATAATAATAATAATAATAATAATAATAATAATAATAATAATAATAATAATAATAATAATTAAAAAAATTAAAATAATAAAAATAAAAAGCCAAAATGATGCAAAAAGATCAACATAAAAACAAAAATAGAAAAATGCTATGTTGTAGACTTACAAATGAAGGTATAAAATGATATTTAAAAAATGTTGGGGGGGACAATTTTACAGTCTTTTCACTTTACTCTGACGCTTAAACTTCAACCAAACTAAATGACATGTTTTAGCACATTTCTGTTCATTCAGTACGTCAATAATTATGAGATGTTTACTTTTCTCAATGTTGTCCACCCCTATTGTACTTTTTAGATGAGAAAAAAAACCCAACGAAGGCTGCTTTTTCAAAATTCTCCAATCATCTCCTGTGTTTTGGCCGATCAAATCAGGTCATAGTTTTCATCCATTCAAGTCGTATTATGTTCCGTCCTGCGGCTAATGCTGAGCGCTAAGAGTTCTGACACCTCTCATTCTCGCCGCCGCCTCTTGTGTACAGCTTTCATTCCAACTGTCCATCTCAGTTCACACTTCACCAGGAGAATTTCACAGAATATTTAGCAGGTTTTACCAAGGAGTCCAAGTGTCTTTTCTGCTGCGTGTGTCTGCCAGCGTGTTAGAGAAGACGAGGAAGGAGAAATGGTAGGGAATGATGAGTGATGTGAGTGTTGAAAGATCGGGACACTTTTCTGACAGTCTCCATGGAGATATTTTTTGCTTTGCCTGGAAAGCTCCACAGTATCGCTTTGACGGAGGCGGGCAGATCGACGAGATATTGATACAATTGTGGATGTTGTTTTGAAGATCTGCAAGACATTTTAACATGAATATATTGTTCACGTCACTAATTTAAAAGAGATGATTGAAAAAGGAAAACGGAAAACACGTCAGAGTTAAAAAGTGATATTTCTACACCTTTGTGGGTAACTTTACTGTACTTTCACGTTAGTCTGATACTTAACCTTCAACTTGTACATCTAAAGACACGTTTTACACACTTTTGTTGGATTTCACTGATATCTTCTCCCTGAATGTACTGTGTATATGGTTAAAAATGGAGAAAAGCGTCCAAATTAGTGACGCGACGACATCGGTGACGTGGAAAGCAGCTGACACATCCACGGTAACGAATGATGAGTAGGTGTTTAGTGCAAGCGCCGATAGTTAATGTACAACTCGTAAGAGAAAGGAGCTCGGCACATTCCTGGTCTGGAGGAACAGCCGGGAGCAAAGCTAACCGAGGCTAAACCGGGCTTTGTTTCTAACGGGGAGTCGCGGTTTTGGAGGAAATATCTAATTGCCAATGCTCCCCGACAAACATGGCGGTGAAATTGCGCTCGTTCATTTCGCGTTCACGTCCGAGAGAAGGACTGAATCTGGAAACGGCTAAACCAAAGAGCCGCAGCGTTGTGAGTTTGCAGACATCCATCCATCCATCTTCTCCCGCTTCATCCGTTTGCAGCCAGTCTTTTAAAAATGCATTCTCTCCCAAGAACGCGTCATCATCATTTAACGGGACGGTTTCTCCATCTGCTGCAGTCTGGTCTGCTCCACCATTGTCAGGCCACAGACTTCCTTGATGATGATGCCCACTCTTCCCTGGGTTTTCCATCAGCATTCCCGTGAGTGAGGCCTTTTGCGTCCCATAAAAGCCCCTTTCTTTGCAGTTAAATGGCAGGTTCCTCGTTATTTTCTCCAATCATGTGAGATAGTCCCTGTGGGTAAGTATTTATCATAGCTTTACATGGGTCAAGTTGCAGTTTGTGACGATGTGATGTCATCAATATGCGACGCGCCATCAAAAATGCAGCGACAATTTACAGGCGACTGACGCACTCTTCTGACAGTTTAAGCCATCAATTAACGACAATAAAAAAGGAGTTATAATGTATTATTATTTGTCAAATGTAACTATTGTGTAATTCATATTGATTTGGGCTCTTTTCAATATGGTTGCTAGGTAAAAGTTGTGGAGTTAGTGGGGAAAACCTATTACATACACTTTAATGTATTTAGCAAAGCATTTTTACTGTTCATTCTTCACTTGTTTTCCTCTCCGTCACTTTTAATTAGAGTTTAATGAAAATGTTCTTCAGCATTCGGACCATTTTGCTGCGACAGAGGAAAACTACGGGCTGTTCAATAATCTCCTCTTTGTGTTTAACGTGACACTCTGGCCTTCTTATTAACTGCTCATCTTCTTTCTTATCTGCGTTGAGGCGTCTTACATATTTATACTCTTTTGTTTTTTGTTTTTGTACACGTTTCCGCAGCTTCTCAGCTCCTGTATGTTTATCATTTCCAGTCGCTCGTCTTTGATTATTTATGATTTCTGTTTCCTTTGCATGCCGGGCCGCTCCAGCCGGTTCACTAACATATTTGGTCGGGAACAGAAAACATTGAAGGTTTATTAGTGGAAAAAACCCATTTATCTCTTTAGCCAACTCTACCGTCATGACTCGTATTTTTATCACCATGAGACCCCGAACGCACTGTGAACTAAGTGGGAGTGGGGAGAATCAGCGCCTGAATCTGGCAACCCCGCTCAAAGCCCTGGTTATGTTTTTATATTGATTTTAACATTAATTACACCAGCGATAAACAGTGTGACTACAACTGCCAAAACTCTGCTTTTCGTCTCATGTTTTTGACCCAGATAAGTCGAGTTTTTTTGGCTGGTGAAACGTTCCTGTGAAGTGGTTGACATTTCAAACGCAGAGGTGAGGAGGCAGGAGAAGGTCTTTTTTTTCTTCTTTTTTTTTCTAAAACATCAATGGAGCGCGTGTTTTGCATGTTAACATAAGGGAACATTTGAACTACACAGGTTAGTGGCGGGAGGTGCAGGTTTAGTGTGGCTTTGGTGCGGTGACATCAAGAGGATTCCGCCATCATAGTTTCCGTACATTTCAGCACCTCCGCGTTTTTAATTTTCTTTCAGGTTTTTTACTTCCACGAGCACCAGTGTCTCGGCTCGCTCATCGCTCCCTGCCGGAGTCTAAGCGCCAAACCTAATATATTTATGGATATATCATTCTTAGTTGCATTCATTCCTTATCTCGCTCTTTGACCAGATTATTTACTAGTCCTCGTTGGCCTGGAACGGCTCCGAATGCTTTAAACTTTGATTTGTACAAAAATGTATCGTTTGTACCTTATTTTATTCCCTGCTCTGGTCTCAGTTGTTTTTAAGTATATTTTGGCAGATGCTTAAAACAAAGATGGCAGTGAATCCCTGACGACTGCTACTACTACCACAACTGCAACACATAAACTACAGTACAAGTACAAGTCATACATTAAGTCTGGTATTGACCAATTTAATGAAATAACTCGTATGATTTTGATAACTGAGAATGTAATCAAGAACAGAACTACTGCTACTTCTTCTACTTATGGTATTACTACTACTACTACTACAACAAACTACTACAAACATACGGTTATTTATTATAATTCTATTCCAAGTAGGATACAACAGTTAATACAGACTCTATCACAGAAACAGAAAGAGCTTTTATAGCAAAAACAGAGGATTTATTCAAAAACGATGTAAAAAAAAACAACAGATTTCAGATGTTCATCAATATTACACTTTATTCATAAATATTCTTCATCTAGAAGCATCAGTGACCATATTTCAACCTTCATTCTGTTGATAATAGATTTAAAATATAGAAATAATCGTTTGACTAGTGGAATAATCGAAAAGATAATCACTGACAAGTCCAGGCTTGGGTCAAACCAGTAACCTCTGTATTCTTTCAGAGTTTTACAAATCAGGTGAAAATAACTTGTGTGACACTAAATGATTTCCCTCATTATCAAACTATGAATCAATGATGCATTTCTGAATATCATTATTTTCCATCTCCAAACGAGTTGATCTAATTACTGGATGCACGCTTTTGCCTGACAGCTTTCCGTAATGTCTATGAATGTTAATGATATTATGCGTTTGCTAATGAGTATTGAAAATGAGGGACTATTAGCAAACAATAATTGAATCTACAAATAGATTAAGAATGTGGTCATCTCCTTAATTACAAATGCATTGATTTTCTTTGTGAGTCAGAAAAACAAGACGCAGAAAAAGAAGACGACGTTATATAATTATATCATTTGAAATCTGATATAAATTGGATTATGTTATGAATATCGGTCGGGGAGAGAGCTTTGAGCTGTTGGTTTGAGTCCTGGTCCACGGTCGACATTTGGGTCCACACGGCAGGTGAACAGGAAAGAATCTTCCTTTAGAAATGCATTTGAATTGTGTAGTTTACGTGCATCAAAGTATTGTAATTACATGATATCATTATAAAAATAAAGCCTTATATGTGTAAAAATGTCCAAAATACAAATATTTGGGACATATAAATCTGAAAAATGGAGAAAAGCCAAGTTTGAATTCCTTTTCTTTATTTTGTGGATATATTCGATGCAAAACTGACATAAAAATACAAAAAATGCCGTATGTTTTTTGGGAATTTAAAAAAAGCAAATAGATCAGGTTTATGATTCGATATCAATAATCCGTCATTGTAGAGTTTGGTGTGTGTAAGTGCTGCTTTAACGGCCGATCTTCACGTCTCAGTGGGAGAAAAACGCGTCTTGAGAAAACAAGTGGATCATATGAAACAAGAAAACATCTGCAAAATGGACAATGTTGTTGTTTCCAGGGCCAAGTTTATTTATAAAGCAAACAGACAAAAAAATATATTGTAGTTGTTGTTGTAGTATCAGAAGCAGCATTCCTAATTTATCCATTTAATCAATACCTTTAGCGCTCACTCAAGCTCTCGCCATCCACCATTTCCCCTGGTTAATTTAACTTTAGTAGAAGTCAATCAGATCAAATGAGACGCTAAACCAACGGGGGTCTACCCTGGGGTCACTCATCAGGAACAATAATGGCTTTGATTTCACCATAAATTATCTATTAATTACCCATTCACCGCGTGTACCCAGGGCGCCTTCTTCCGCAGACGACCTAGAACGAGCGCTGGAATGAATGAGGTTTTAATGGCAGAGAGCGGGCTGTCAAGGCCAAACCACTCGTGTTTACGCCAACGCCGGTTCAGTGCTACGTTGTTAGCGCGGTTTCAACGGAAAGCGTGTCAGTGACTCTCACCTGAGCTTCAGTCCTTGAGCAAACGCAGAGTTGAATATAATGGTGTGGAAATGCAGCCAGAGAAATGGATTGGTCTGATTTGTTTGAGTCGGAAGTATGGAAAGACTGCGCTCATTCATGTTGCGTCTTCAAGTTACTTCATTACTTACAATGGGAAATGTATCTTTAAGTGGGTCGAGTGGACTTGGTTGTTTTGGATGTAAAGAAACATATCATTCAGTTTCACCAATATCTGATGAGGTTTAGAAGTAACAAAAAGCTTTTACTACATATTCATCGTCATTAAATGCTACAGATATTTGCTGACTAACTTGGTTTATTTGTCCCTAATGCCAGGGAGAAGGTGGTCCGAGGTGTGTTAGTGCTGTTGGTGCCTGAATACTTATTTGAACTTGATTAAAAAGCATACATTTCAAGGAGAAAGCATTTCAATATCTTTGTGGAAAGAAAAATCACGTTGTAATTTTAATTGATCGATTTACCACCCCAAATCTTTATCATACGATCTAAAACAGTGTGTTTCGCGACCCCCAAACAGACGAAATATGCTACAGTGTAAAACCATCATCTGTGCTGCAGCTTGGCTTCCCTCAGCTGCTCTTAGCCGGAGTACTTTTATACTACTTTGACTGCTGCTAATAAAAGTATCAGCCAAGTATTCAATCAATTGTTTCGATTGCCTATATAAATCAGGCAATCTGCTTGAAAATATGTTCAAACAAAGAATAGTTAACATACATATAAACATACAGAACACAATACAAAATAAAAAATTTAGCAAATAACGTAAAAATAACAACAACAACAACAAAAAACCTTCAATTTAATCGGTCAATTTTCCAATTTAGTCCAAATTTAGTCTATTTTGTGAAATTGTGTAATAATTTGGGTCCAGTCCTTGATTGTTCAGTTTGTGTCGTTCGCTTCTTTGTGATGGCCTTTTTCCCTGCCCCCAAAAGTATGTTCCAAAGGTATCCATTTATTATTCATTGTGTCCATGGCAGGGGCTTTGTGGCCCAGGTACACCGTTCTGAAATCTGAAATGATGATATCAAAAACAGTCTGAGCTTCATTGATCTCAGACCAATATTTTTGAATTGTCTGTCCCAGAACACATGATAATGGTGGGCCTCCTGGCAACCACAGTTTCTCCAGCAGTTAGAATCTCCCTGTGATTAGTGAGTATTTTGACAACAGAATTTCCAACAGAATTGTTCCCAAACATGTGATTTTGTGGTCCTCCATTGGGATGCGTTTATATTGTCCCATTCTTTGGCAATATAAACAAAGTTACCTTCTCACATTTACTCCTGATGTGTGTGGTACATTGGTTGTTAAGCTATTATAATACATTTATATGGGGTAGACAAACCTTTCTATTCTTTTTAGTACATTTTGTTAATCAAATTTAGCCAAACGTTGTCCAGGGAAACGAGCAAGAATTTCATTGCATAGTTTAAATCTCGATGTTTTCACTGTGTTCACCTTTTGAATCTTATTTTAGACTGTTCATAAATGTATTTATTTTTTAATCCTCCCCATCCACAAATGAAAAAACGTTTGTTCCCTTGATTGCCATTTAAAATATACATCTGTAGTTAACCACACAATTTTAGCGTTTATCTTTTTAAAATCATTTTCCATAATTTCCAAGAAATATAACCAGAAACAGTGAGCTGTATTTTCTCACCACCATGTGTTCAGAGCAAAGGCAGTCTCTAATTAAAATGACTGGCTTGTTTATTACTTGGAGTTCGTTAGCTCCCTGTTGCTAATTAGCGCCCTAGCAATTTAAATGCAGGCTGCAGAGAGTATCTTTTAGCACTCAGCGCTGATGCAGGAGCAGAGTAGTCAGTCTGAGCTGCTTTGAATACAGAGCTCCAGAGAGACTGCAGGAGAGGCCATGGAAACTTCGGATCTGTAATGATGTAAGAGTACATGTAGTAGTAGTAGTAACATAATGGGAATGGTTGTGGACCATATCAGACATGGTAGTATTGCAAACAGTATTTAATCAGACGTTCTTCCAGCCTGAAGCCAAAATGAATAGAGCAAGGAAGGGCATCCAGAGCTATACGTGATTTTAAAATAGACAAGGGATTCCAAACTACGGCCGGGGGCCAAATGTAGCCATCAGACCAATTTTTCTTGTCCCTGAGGCTTCCTGTTGAACTGGCCCAAATGAAGTATACAGTAGTCCCTCGCTATAACGCGCTTCACCTTTGCGGCTTCGCTGTTTCGGGATTTTTTAAATTTATTTATTTTACAGCGCATTGTTTTCTGCATCCTGATTGGCTAAGGGACTGTAGACTATTGTCAATCAATCTCTCCGTACCGTGTCCCTTGTACAGTAGCTACAGAATGCGTTCAGCTTCAGTGCGACTGAAATGCTGTATGTCTGTAAGTTTTCTCTAACCCACAATGTCGACGGAGCGTTCTGCACCGACTTAAGTGTGTAGTGGGGGTTTTGCAACCTTAAAACATTATAATAATTGTAAAAAAAATAACGCTGACTACTTTGCGGATTTTGCTTCGTGCGGGTTATTCTCAGAACGTAACTCCCGCGATAAACGGAGGGGCCACTGTATTTTACTGCACCTAAATATCAAACATTGGGATTTGATTCAGACAAAAAAATCATATATTCAAGCTCCATTAAAGGTGTGGCGCTCAGTCAAACGTTTTTGAGTGATTCACTTTATCTTTGGCTTGTCTGTGGCCTTCTTTGTGGTGCAATATGTGGTCTTCAGTGAAAACGTTTGATTGAACTTGCCTGATATGTAGCTCTCAAATGAAATGTTATGCTAAAATAGCACACAAAATTGTGATTAAAGCCAACTAAACCCGGTCTGCATCAGGACTAAAGTGTGGACGCAGTCTTGCTTTCAAAAGGTGTGAACCATTCTTAGATAAACATATTTGTTGTGTTTAGCCTGTCATCCATAACTCTCTGTCTCCACCTCCTCCTCCTCCTCCTTCACCTCCAGGGACCGGGCTGTTTGATAACACTCTCCCCTATCTCTCCTTTAACCCCCGTCTCTGCTCTTATCACTGTCCACAAAACAGAGCCCGCCACGGCACCCACATCTCAACAGAGCATACCTAACAAAGACAGACAAGAGGTGCGTGTTTTTCAGCTAAATGCCTGTTTAACTATTTTACTTTTGCAATGGTTTGGACATTTTTTGTGGGAGAAAACTGATTCTGTAAACTAACCTGACCTGAGTATAGGCCCTCAGGTCAGGTTCTCACGTTTTTCTAGTTATTACTCATTTTTATGACCGTCAAGTGACAAAGAAAACAGAATCTCTCTGTCTACGTCATCAATAAGTGACAAGAGACAAAATACATACACCGGACATCATTTTCAGACTGATTTAACTATCTTAACAAAATTAACATGTTATCAGGTATTCTCAATTGTCTAATCATAACTATTGCGTCATTTATATGGATTTTGGCTCTTGTTTACATTGTAGTTGCAAGGTAGTAGTTGAGGAACTGCAAGCAATAACTGTAACTATTGTTGGACAGCCTTTTTACTGCTATTGCTAAAATATTATTTAGCTGAGAGTTAAGTATGTCTGCTTATTTTCTAACCTGGCTCTCCACTGGTACCTCGTGAGCCTTCCCTTGATAGTCCCTATTTGACAGCTGAGGTATTTGTGTGACTGACGCGTATTGACACAGAAATATGATGATTTGTTACAGCGCAGCGCTTACATTGATTAACCATAAGCAAACCGGGGAGCCCAGCTATTGGATTCAGCGAGACGGACCGTCAACACATGTCCCATTTCTCATCTCATCCATCATAAAAAAATAAATTAGTCATTTTCAATAATAGCCGGGCTGTATAGAGGCATCTCGAGCTGGACATTTGATTTCCGCTCCCTGAGGATAAATAATGACAAGACGCTGTCACCTGTCTGTTCGTTCAAACCTCCTACGAGAAAGTAATGTTCAGCCGAGAGGGACAGGATAAATATGTGTCCATGGCCAAAAGTCCACATTGTTTTGGATCTAACATAGTGACTCAAATGTAAAAGTAAACCATTGAAACACATTTACACAATGTCACAGTTGTGTTCTCCATTTTTATTCACTTATATTTGTTAATATTTTTCCATATAAGATTGAGACCTAACGCCATCCTGTGTTGTTGGTTTTTTTTACAATATGTGAATGGCGCCTCTCATTCATGCAATATTTGACTTGATTAAGAAATGTTTGCTTTATCCCAATAACATCCATAGTATATTGTCTTTGCTCAGGTTAGAGTTGGGGTCAGGGACGTCACCAGACCCTTTTTACTGTTCATGTGCCCAGGTAAAATCAGCTGTGCCCCAGTATAAAAAGACCCAGCCTGTGCTCTGCGCTGGAGGGAAGTGCCAAGAGCACACAGCGGCATGAGGAGCGCTTTGTGTGCAGCAGCTCACAGTAGATTATATTCTACTGCACATTCAGACTATAGACTATTGCTATTTGGTCACAGACCAGTGGCAGGTCTCAGTCTACAGTGGTGTGAGTGGGTCTGATCCAAACGCTCAGACTCTGCTTTTTAAACTTTGGCCACTCAGCATGCAAAGCTTTTGAGCATCTTTTTCAGACAGAGAAGTGTTTAGTCCTGACTCTAGCACCAGCAGGAGGCCGGTCCCTGAGGTCTTCAGAGTCCGAGATGGTTCATATGGCACTAACATGTCCGAGATGTGCTTTGGCGCTAGGCCATGGAGAGACTTAAAAAATAAACCAAAAAAGTGCCAACTTTACATACATAAGAATGAGTACATTGCAATGATCCATGCAGCTTTATGTTGGGTTGAATACTAAAAATGTTTAATACTTTATATATTAACTTTGAAAAACAATAATAATGATATTGTCTTGGAAAACATCTCTACCTGTAAAAATGTAAAACCGTAACCCTCTGATGTTCTTATTGAGGTTCCATTATACCTCAAGGGGACCCCAATTTGGCCCATATTGTAAACCTATTCACCAGAGCACATGAAGGTCAAACGTGGCACAAAGACCCCAAACCAAATGTCGTTTAGCATGCCGTGACGCTAACACCGACGCAGATGTTAGCTTGTGGTCACCGCTGGCTAAGTCAATTACCTTCCACTAATGGGACCCAGGGCCTAGCTGTCTGCCACGCAAACAGTATTGATAAGATTAGCATGCTAATGTGTCTGCACAATGGGAAACTGCATTAGAGCTAGCAAAGATATAGCTTCTTTAAAATGTCGGCCATTTTAGTTAAGTGCATTCATTTGCACAAATTTTCTACCTATGCCGATTTTATTTCACAATTATTCAAAATAGGCCCAAGAAGAAGGTCAAAAACTCTATCAAAATGGCTGGAGAGACAATTTAGTAGTTCAATTTTGAGTGTTATATTGCAAAGTCATACATCTGAAATGTCCTTACTATATATTTATACCACCAGAAATCCAATGCTTTTAAAAAATATTGTCCAATTTAAATCATTTTGCTGCACAAATTCAGATGGCCTAGCTTAAGTTCAAGTAATGGCATTAGCAATCTGTCTTTCATTTATTCTATTAGCAATGTTTGAATTCCTCCAAAACATGCATTCTTATTGTGTGCTGGGGTCGCCTCTCCACAGATCAGGGGTCTTATTCATAAAACTTTACGTGGAATTCTTACTAAAAATGTGCGTGCGGACAAAACACTGACATCCACGAACGTCTTCAAACTTGCTAACTTCTCATCTCTCTTCATGAAACCCTCAAAGTTCAAAAATGTGTTTTTAGACAAATTGTGGCTATTTTCTATGTCAAGTTTTTTATTTACAAACTTAATGTGAAAAGTACATATGCATGCTTTATAAATTAGACCCTGATATATAATACATAATTAATACTATAGGGTGGAACTTTCTGGGTGACGCAATATGGACTCAAGCATGTGGTGTACCTTAAACCAGAAAAGTTACACAATACACCTTTAAGCCTATTCTTTTAAATTCTATTAAACTAGTGATGTGCGTTGTTCTCTTTTACCCCAAAAAAACCTGATCTTTTCATTGCAGGGTGGGTTGGGGCGTGTTATAAAATGCTGATTATTGCACGTCCGCGCATGTATCTTTGCATTTATTCACGTCTATATTCAGTTCCTCATTAGGATAGATTTTGAGTGGAGAGAATAGGCAGTCATCACAGTCCTCTCTGTTCATCACTGTCCTCTCTGCTCATCCCTGTCCTCTCTGTTCATCACTGTCCTCTCTGTTCATCACTGTCCTCTCTGTTCATCACTGTCCTCTCTGTTCATCACTGTCCTCTCTGTTCATCACTGTCCGCTCTTTTCATCACTGTCCTCTCTGCTCATCCCTGCCTCTCTGTTCATCACTGTCCTCTCTGCTCATCCTGTCCTCTCTGTCTCATCCCTGTCCTCTCTGTTCATCACTGTCCTCTCTGCTCATCGCTGTTCTCTCCGTTCATCACGGTCCTCTCCGCTCATCGCTGTCCTCTCCGTTCATCGCTGTCCTCTCCGTTCATCACTGTCCTCTCTGCTCATCGCTGTCCTCTCCGTTCATCGCTGTCCTCTCCGTTCATCACTGGTCTCTCCGTTCATCACTGTCCTCTCCGTTCATCACTGTCCTTCACTGTCCTCTCTGCTCATCACTGTCCTCTCTGCTCATCGCTGTCCTCTCTGCTCATCGCTGTCCTCTCCGTTCATCGCTGTCCTCTCCGTTCCTCACTGTCCTCTCTGCTCATCACTGTCCTCTCTGCTCATCACTGTCCTCTCCGTTCATCACTGTCCTCTCCGTTCATTCCACTGTCATCACTGTCCTCTTCCGTTCATCACTGTCTTCTCCGTTCATCACTGTCCTCTCTGCTCATCACTGTCCTCTCTGTTCATCCCTGTCCTCTCCGTCATCACTGTCCTCTCCGTTCATACACTGTCCTCTCCGTTTCATTCACTGTCCTCTCCGCTCATCACTGTCCTCTCTGTTCATCCTGTCCTCTTGCTCATCCCTGTCCTCTCTGCTCATCCCTGTCCTCTCTGTTCATCCTGTCCTCTCTGTTCATTCACTGTCCTCTCTGCTGCCTCATGCGCTGCCTCTCCGTTCATCACGGTCCTCTGCCGCTCATCGCTGTCCTCTCGCGTTCATCGCTGTCCTCTCCGTTCACACTGTCCTCGTTCCGCTCATCGCTGTCCTCTCCGTTCATCGCTGTCCTCTCCGTTTCACTGTCTCTCCGTTCATCACTGTCCTTCCGTCATCACTGTCCTCACTGTCGTCTCTGCTCCTCCCCGTCCTCTCTGCTCATCACTGTCCTCTCTGCTCATCCCTGTCCTCTCTGGCTCATCCCTGTCCTCTCTGTTCATCACTGTCCTCTCTGCTCATCACTGTCCTCTCTGCTCATCGCTGTCTCTCGCTCATCGCTGTCCTCTCCGTTCATCGCTGTCCTCTCCGTTCATCACTGTTCCTCTCCGTTCATCGCTGTCCTCTCCGCTCATCGCTGTCCTCCCCGTTCATCACTGGTCTCTCCGTTCATCACTGTCCTCTCCGTTCATCACTGTCCTCACTGTCCTCTCTGCTCATCACTGTCCTCTCTGCTCATCACTGTCCTCTCTGCTCATCGCTGTCCTCTCCGATTCATCGCTGTCCTCTCTGCTCATCACTGTTCTCTCCGTTCATCACTGTCCTCTCCGTTCATCACTGTCCTCTCCGTTCATCACTGTCATCACTGTCCTCTCCGTTCATCACTGCCTCTCCGTTCATCACTGTCCTCTTCTGCTCATCACTGTCCTCTCTGTTCATCCCTGTCCTCTCTGCTCATCACTGTCCTCTTCCGTTCATCACTGTCCTTCTGCTCATCACTGTCCTCTCTGTTCATCACTGTCCTCTCTGCTCATCCCTGTCTCTCCGTTCATCACTGTCCTCTCCGTTCATCACTGTCCTCTCCGTTCATCACTGTCCTCTCTGCTCATCACTGTCCTCTCCGCTCATCCCTGTCCTCTCTGTTCATCACTGTCCCTCCGCTCATCACTGTCCTCTCTGTTCATTCCCTGTCCTCTCCGCTCATCACTGTCCTCTCTGTTCATCCCTGTCCTCTCTGTTCATCACTGTCCTCTCTGCTCATCGCTGTCCATATCTTCCAGCTCCACTTTTTCTTAAAATGCACTAATAAAGAAGGATTTTGTATCAAACAAAAGTGATTGTCAAACTTTTGTGACCACTTGTCGTCCAGCACATTAGATTTCAGAATGTTTGTTACAAGGTTGTTTGCACGTATGCTAATTTGCTGCTAAAGCTAATGTTAAATAATCTACATAAAACACTGGTCGAATGGTCGTCAGTCCCTAAAACAGGCCTGGTTTTTCATCGTTTGTGGTGTTTGGAGGCTAAGACTGACTTGAAAACGCCTTTGAGCTAAGGTATGGAACTCTACCAGTCTTTAGAATGTAGCTGTTCTGTTTACAAACACTGGAAGGGTCTTCTGGGGGCCACATTGGGGTTATTGGTATGTCATAGAGGCCAGACCTGTTTTCCTACTGGCTGCCATGTTCATTTATTTTATTTGTAATTTGGTTGCCTCGAAGGGCGACAGTAAGAAGTGTCCAATGTCCCAAGCTCCCCTGTCCTTAGACCCCTCCTGTCTCACTTCTCGGCAAGGAAAAACTACCAAACCTCTTTGGGAAAAAGTAGAAACCTGTAGGAGTTCCACAGTGAAGGAGAGATCCGACTCCCTCGGACGGACAGGCGGACACGCTTCAATTTGCAGACTGACTTTGGAGCCGGAACCCCTCAGGAGGAGAACCAGTTCTTCGAGGCTGATGAAGAACCGTTCATTTGGAGTAGAGACCGTTTCTCCAGGTATTTGAGGAGCATCTGGATCCACAGGTCATCGATGTGCCTGTACCACTCCCGTCGGGAAGTGGAAGAAGAAGAAAAAGAAGATTACTGTGTGGTTACTGTTTTTGCACTGTTTTATTAATAGCTGACAGGCGCCCGTGGGCCGGATTGGAACGTTAATCGGGCCGGGTGTGGCCTGCGGGCTTAAGTTTGCCCACCTCTGGTGTATAGACTCAATAGCTCGGTATGAATATTTGCCATTACATTTGCAAATAGGGCCATTCCACTGTATCTATCCTGGGCCCACTAAATCTCTATTGTCTCCTTTGTTGGAGCGCTTCCTCTGTCCACACAGATAAGGGTCCGTAATGACCCTGTTACAGCTCCTTTTCCTTCAGTGGCTTAACTTGTCTTGGCTTGTGCACTGCAAAAAACTAAACTCTTAGTTAAAAATACTTGAAGCTGGGGTTAACGACCTGTTTGTTGTAAATGTCAATTTAATGTCAGTATATTCTCAGACCTGCGTGCTATCTGCATGCTAACGTATTTTATCGCTCATAAATCTGGAGCTAAGAGTTGAAACAGCGCTCTGATTGACTGAGCTTTGGAGGTCCTCCCTGGTTTCAATTTGTCATCTGAAAAATGGTATTTATGGGATTATATAAAGTTATGCAGGTACACCATATTTAATCTCACACACACATTTGTCATTTAAAGTGCTAAGAGAAATGTAGGTGCGTTAAAACTTTAAAAATGTAATATTTCAATCTCATTTCTAAGTAAGACATAACTACGAAGGGTTAGGAACAAAAACTATTCTGAAATACACTGAAACTACCAAAAAAAATAAACTAAAACCTCCCAAACTTCTGAAATCCTGGTACAAATATGAACGTGTAGTTCTGTTTTTGCAGTGCGCTCCTGTTTGCAACATGTGTAATTGGTCCCTATATCCACATATCTATTACTACTCCTCCGCTTTTCTCTTTTTGAATGGACTAAAATGAGGAAGGGGGGTCCAAGGCGGGGGTCGCGAGGGTCGCTTTGAAGTGCCATAGCGAGCCCGCACAAAGCAGATGAAAGCAAATGGATCCGAGTAGGGAAAAAACCGAGAGGAAAACTGCATTAGGGTCCCTAGCCTAGCCTCCCCCGGTCCAGGGCGAGCTTTGTGGATGGATAATGATGCTGTATCGTAAACAGAGGAGGCAAGGGAATACAGGAGCGCAATTAAAGAAGGGAAACAACATGGAGGAGCGGAGAAAGACTGGGGATATGCAGAGGAGGGGAGTGCTTACTGTGGTTCTGTTTACTTTATTTTGTCAGAGTTTGTGTCATACTTGTAATTTTACCCAACGAAAGAAAAAAATACACAGATAACGTCTCGGGAAATGTATGTGAAGAAGCAAGCTAATAATAATAAGTGGGATATATAAGTCAAAATAAGTTGAGATGTAGTATGATTAGATGCTCTTGACAATACTCAAAAGAAATATTAAGTCAGCAATTTTAGGACATGTCATTGGAGTGGTATTTAGCTTCATTCACGCTTTTTTTTCCCTCTTTAATCCCGTTTATGAGGCTCGTCTTCTCCGAGCCTCATAAAACACTAACATTCCACAGTTTGATGACGGCAGAATTAGAAATCCAGAGGTCTCCTGCGCTGTTTGTGAGTCCATAAAGCATCAGCAGCATTTGTGTCCTCAAATCACCTTCATTACAACTGTGCACTAACATTAGCACGTCGCGGCAAGCTAGCTTTTTGTTTATTTCCTCACTGTCACTCAAACGTCCTCGCTGTCACTCAAACGTAACACCTAGCCTTTTCATGAGCAATATAATTACTTTCTTATGAATACAACAATACAATACAATACTTTGCCACTTTTGACGATTGTGCCAAAGTATAAAAGTATGTGTTGACAGCTGTGAGTTTTCTAATCGCTTGCATGTTTACTTAGTTGTCCGTGTTGTTTTTGTTTGTGTTGGGACTAAAACAAGCAGGAGGCGCTGAAGTGGCTGCAGGGAGAGTTTTGCGACCCCCCGTTTTTCTATTTTAGAAACGACACCTCCATAGCTTCAGCTTTACAGATAAGTAAGTTTAAACCCAGATGCCGGGGCACAAATGTGTGTCCTGCTGCCACGGAGATGACGAGAAACAAAACTCTACACAGATCTGACCTGTAACATGTTTTCGTAGAGATACGTTTAGTTTTGTGCCATACTGTGGAGATTCTCTATGGAGATAACGTGCACGCAAAAGGTTGCACGGTGCATCTTTAAGCTTGAGTGTGCGTCACATTAAAGCTCATTTTCTTTAGTCGTGTAAATAAATGGAAGCAACTGGCATTGTTATCCTGTGTAATTTCAATATACATAATGAATACAACAAAACAATGAATAATGATGATGATGATGATATAATAATAAAATAATAATAAAATATAATATAATAATGATGATGGTGATAATGATATAATAATAATAATATAATAATAATATATAATAATGATGGTGATAATGATAATTAATAATAATAATAATAATAATAATAATAATATGATGGTGATAATGATAATAAAAATGATGATGATGATGATAAAATATAAATGATGATGATAATGATATAATATAATAACAAAAACAAATGAATGATGATGATGATGATAATAATGATAATAATAACAAAATAAATAATGATAATAATAATAATAAAAATAATGATAATAATAATTGATGATTGATAATAATAATAATTACCTTTAACTTTAAGATTGTTTATTATATTAAATTGCCTATAAAAATCACACATGTCTTAGATATTTTTTGAATAAATAAAAACAGTTTGTCGACATAAACTACAAAGGTTTGAAGCTAAAATGTCAATAAAAAAATAAAAAAATGTTGTAATGAATCATTTATCTTTATTACTTTCAGTCACAATTATATTTCTAAAGACTTTTGTATCATATTTATTTATAATTTCCCAACGCAAATTCAACGGGCTCCTTTTGTTTTTTCCTCAGGCTTTATTACAATGTGGACAAAGGACCAACCAGTAGCAGCAATGAAATATTAAAACAATTTATTTCCATAGATGTTTTATTCAATACAACTGATGTGTTTCTTGAGCGGCCATATTGGATGCCTTCTCCTTTCTCTGTATTAAATAACATTAAATAAATATTACATTACCTGACCTCTGTGACCAGCCCATAATGTATAAAGTGTTTTTATTAAAGTCTATGAAACACATTTAGCTTCAATAAGCGCTGTCCGAGCCCCAGGGCCATTTTGAGATTAAACTCATATCTCACTGCCTCCACTGTTCAGAATGTATGATCTTCTAGAATCTACTCTGTCTGCACCACGTTTACCACTTTTACTACAATTACTACGACTACAATCATGTTTCAGTAAGGATGCAGTACTACCGATACCAGTATTGATATCAGTGGACAGTTTAATGGATCTGATACTCCAATTAGCCATGTTTTTACCAACTTCAATCCTGTAAATATTAACATGTAACGCCTCATTTTCAATCAATTTTACAATGTTTTGCTGCTGCGAAGTTACTCTAATGGGTGTGCAAATAATAAAACTGTATTATTATATTAACAACCCCAACTACTAGGCTGCTACTTCAGAACCACTACTGTGACTGCTGTAGTTGCTGCTAATATCAGTCTTGCTAGCGTTACTTTTTTGCTACAACTATTATTACTACAACACCGACAACGTGCAATTTAATCAATATAACTTGGGGCTTCAACAAACCATTATTATGTAAGTTGATTCATCTCGCAATTATGATCTCAATTTGTTTTTTGTGTCCAGTTCTCCCACAGTTTGGCCTCGCACTTTACCAGTCAATACCTTGTTGCAGATCTAGCATTGCTACCACTGCATTGTTTTTCTAGCGCACATGAACGTTTTTTGGAACAATATACTGACTGCTTTAGTTTCGAATACCCGTATGAGTCAAAGAGCGGTGTAATTCCAGGAAGACTGATAAATTCCTGGCATATTTAATTGTGTTGTCGGGCCACCCATGCTCAGACTGTGCCCTCAGTGTAATTACAAACACTGGGCTACACTCTGCTGCTGCTGTGAAGTCAATGAACATCTGCTTTATGTCCAACTCATTTCAGAAACTGTCCGCTTTGTGTTTTTCTGCAGGACTTCGGCTTGTGTAATCGTCCAAATGGTGTCAGCTGTAGCCCGACGCAAACGACGAAACAGTTCGTGAGTGGTTTTGCAGAGGAGTTTAGACTTTAGAACAGATGTACGCGTTTGAATGAGACACATCTTTCAACCCCCCCCCGTGTCCTCTGTCCTCACACACTGAAGACATATGCAGTCTTAACATTAGTACTAACAACTCTTTTGTTTGAGCAGTACATTAGTGAGCAAGGGATTTACTCACTAATGTATTTCATTCACACGGGCATGAGTCATGAACGTGTGATTGCGACCGCCATGCTACTGCCGTGCACGTGTTGACGCCTGAAAATCAACCCGCCGGAACTGGACTGTTACTGCAACTTTTTCCACCACGGAGATGTTATTGCTTTGCCTGGAATGCTCCACCGTGGGGCATCACACTTATCTATCTTATATTTATTTCAGTTGGTGTTTTTATTAGTAAAAGAACATGTATTCCTGCTGTGAGCGGGGTCTGTGTTTATCCAGGCCATATTGAAGTCTACCTGTAAATTGACACTATAGTCTGCATTTTTTAGCGTTGTCCAGCTGTTATTCTTCTCATTTGTTTCCCTCTTCAGACGCAGGTGCAGGATAGTATATTGTATATTGTATATTGTCCCACATGAGCAATGCATTGTCCCAAATAAAGAAGGCTGCATCATGCATTAGATTACACTGCAGCAGCAGCCGTTTTCACAGGGCATTTTTAGCTCCTTACTGTGTCATTATAGGCCAGCGCGCTCTCTAGTTATGCCCAAGATTGTAGCCTGCTGCTGGGATAGGCGGGGTGGGTGCTCCCCTTTATTGAGGTGGAGGTTTTGGGGTTGGCTCATACATGTGGGGAAAAGGGCTGGTCGTGTGCCAGTGAAAGGGAGAGTGCGGGAACACGTTTTCATGAAATGTGGCAAAGTCTGGTCTGGCATGGATGAATGTCAAGACATTGGTAAAAACGAATCCTTCGGAACCAAAGGTGATATGACTTTGTTTTTGCTCTACTTGCACAGTTTTGTGTGAGATTGAAATATATATTTTAATAGTTATTTATCTTGACTTTTGATTGCATGTTTCTATTCTTCTGCCATTCCTGAACTTTTGCGTTATCTTATTTTCTCTTGTACGCTTGTTTGTATTGTCAACAATACTGTGTGGATTGGAAAGCGTCCTTCTATAAGGGAGAATACAGCAGCGAAGAAGGGCCGAGGGAGACCACAATTATTGTCTACAGACGTCAGACAATGGACAGGAATGAGCTGCACCGGTGCGATCAGAAACGCTGTGAACCGAGACCACTGGTGAGCTGTGGCATCCAACACAGCATAGGATGGAATACGACGACGACGATGATGATGATGATGATGATGATGATGATGATGATGATGATTATCTTACATTCTTGTTGTTTCATTGGTCAAAACGTATTGCATTAGGGACATCCAGACAACAACCCGTAGCTGCCAGATCACATACTGTACAATATTAGACTAATACAAATTGCATGGATTTCTATTGTGTTGTACTATTACTATCTATTCCAAACATATACAACTGTCAATATTTGGACATTTTAGCATATCATAGGCCTCACTTAGGCTGAAGTTTTTATTTGGGCCAAAACCTGACGAAGCAACAAGTTTTATTTAAATATTTAAGTGTGATTTCAGTACAAGGCATTATTCAGTCACTTTTCACACTCAATGGTATAAGCTAATGCAGTTGCCATAACTGCCCTGGGGCGAAATGTCACCAGTGAAGTGTCTTGCTACGGAACACGACTACGACATGAACTGGAACCACCAACCTTACGGCACTGAGACAACCATACAATGTCATAGTGTGTTTCATGTTGTCGTGATTCTGACATTTCTAACTCGATGCTGTCGTTTTAACAGAGAAAATGTATTTAAAATGTTCTGTTATCGATCAAGACCGTTCGATAACTCAGGTCCAGTCTTGTCTTGTTCAAATGGAAGATGGAAAATGTCTTTCAGATGGTACGGAAAACATCTCGACTTCAAACCACTTTTAAAACTTTTTCTACCCATGACCACCCCTGGACGACAGAGGGATTACACCATTTCTTACTTCTGGGATTATTTTAGTGTGTAATAAGCAGTACAATTAAGGGACACGATCTTGTTAACGTTCTCAAATTCAGCTTATTTTTTCTGTCATCGAATTGAACAATGCCAACTGTCTATTTATGTCGTTTTTGTTGTTGTCCACAGACGTTATTTACAGCACATTTGTGAACTAAACCTAAACAACCCTGTAATAAAAGTGACATTAACTGACCATTGTTTATGGGCCCCACCTCAAGCCCAAAGAAGCTTGAAGTTAGGATTTGAAAAAAACGTTGCGGTGAATCATTTAACGTTTTCCCTCTTTCTGGTTAAGAGGGGCTGCAGTCTGTCCGAACAGCTTTGGGCCTCAGGGGGATATCTGGAACAAAGACCCATTAGTCGCAGGGCTGAGACTTGGATGAGACAGACCCCCGTTCACTGTCACTTTATCTGGGGTCCGGTGCAAAGGGTAAACCACCAGCATAACCACTGGCTCCAACTCGGCCTCTGCAAATATGAAGCAAGTTTGTGTGTGTTTTACCTTGATTTGGGGGAGTTTTAGTTGGTGAATGATTTAACCATTTTCTCATAACGATTAGAAAACTGAAATAGAGTTTTGTGTTGTCGATTGGTTAAACCAGGGATTTCTGCGTGTTTATTACGTTATATATGTACAGGGTTTTATAGTAAAGGTGTTTATTACGTTATATGTGTTCAGGGTTTTATAGTAAAGGTGTTTATTACGTTATATATGTACAGGGTTTTATAGTAAAGGTGTTTATAAACGTTATATATGTACAGGGTTTTATAGTAAAGGTGTTTATAAACGTTATATATGTACAGGGTTTTATAGTAAAGGTGTTGGTGTTTAAAACGTTATATATGTACAGGGTTTTATAGTAAAGGTGTTTAAAGAACGTTAGCTAACATATCGTAAAACAGGGTTTTTATTAATCATAGATCAGATGTTTTGAATATTGCAGATTTCACAGGTTTGTGATCCACGTGACTCGTAAAGTCTTTGACAGGTAGCCCAGACTCGAATATGGCGTCACACCGGAGGAGTCTCGTGGGTAAGCGCAATGCAAATGAGCAGTCAACACGCATCTAAGTACAGACAGGGACAACTGTAGGGTGTGAGTTTTTTACACGAGTAACTGTAACTGTAACTGTTTGTGCTTCCTCTTCCTCAGTGAGTCAAGTGACAGAAGCGTTTACGTTGACGATATTAAATGATTTGAGGACGTCTTGTGTTTCTTGCGACAGTTCCGTCAGATATGATGCTTGGATTATTCTGATCATCTCAGCTTAATGATCTATATCCTTAGAAGGAACATCAAGCACTTTTGTTCATTTAATCACATTTAAATTACAGGTTAAATGCATCTCTTATAGAATAAGGCTTCACATTTGATCAGATAACTTAGATTTATTGCTTTAATTGATATTTGATTGAATCATTCATAATTTCTCTTTAGGCTTATAAAACAATGTTCATGTCCTTATAGTCCAAGGATCGTCAAAATAAACAATGATGAGAAGCTAAATGAAGGGCTAATTTGTTTCATTTTTGAAAACCGTACCTTTCTGAGGATGAAAGCCATGGCGTTTATTGCAATTGATTCATTTAGTTGATTATTGCATTAGACGATATTGCATAGGGCAGCACTAATAACACGATATTTTGGCGACACGTTGTCAGCCATGATTTTAACAGTATTCATACACTTGTTTTCCTCCAAAAAAGAACGTTAAACAGCCATCATGTGAGTTGGAGGCCCCTGTTTGGACATCTCCTCTTCCTCCTCCACGGCTCTATCAAGGACCCTCTGCCCGGCTTTGTACCGTGACAGGCGGCATTATCAGTCCCGCTTATTGCCCGTCTCGTAGATCAGTCTGGGGGTGTGGTGCCCACCCGAGTGTAAGCACCTCCGCCCTCTCCAACGCTCTCTCTCACTCTCTCACTCAGTCCACTCATCTCATCTCCCTCTTATGTGCTCCTTCTCCTCTTCTTCTTCCTCACACGTCTGGCTCCGCTATCTCCTCTTCTAACTCATAATCTTCCTCTCTCTCCCCTACTCTCCCTTCTTTCTCTCTCTCTCTTCTCTTCTCTCCCTCTCCTCTTCTCCTCTCTCTTCTCTCTCTCTCTCCTCTCTCTCTCTTCTTTCCCATCTCCTCGCTCTCTCTGTCCTCTCATCTCTCCTCTCCTGCTTACGTCTCTCTCCCTCATCTCTTCTCTCACACTCTCTCTCTCTCTGACCCTCTCTCGTCGCTCTCTCTCCATCCTCTTGCTTCTCTCTGTCCTCCTCTCTGCATCTCATTCATTCTCGTCACTCAGTCTCTTCCTCCCTGCATCGGCCCTCTCTCTCCTCTCATCGATAACATCTCTCCTCACTCTCCGCTCTCTCCCTCTACTCTGCCTCTCACTACTAACCTCTTAACTCTCCTCCCTCCCTACCTCTCCTCGTACCCTCTCTCTCCTCTCCTCTCATTCACTCTGGGCTCTCCTCACCTCGGTCGTCTCACTCCTAAACTACTTTCTCATCTCCATCTCTTCCTCGTTCTCTCTCTCTCTGCACCTCTCTCTCTCTATGCTCTCTCATCTCATTCGCCCTCTCTCTCTCACTCCTACTCTTCTCCTGCCACATTCCTCTTACTCCCTCGTCCCATCCTCTCTCTTCTCTCTCTCCTCACATCTCGTCCTCTCTCTCTCTCACTCTATCCTCTCTCTCTCTCCTCCGTCTCTCTCCCCTCTCTTCTCTCTCTTGCTCTCTCTCATCTCCTTCTCTCTCTTCTCTCTCTTCTCCACTCTCACTCTCTCCCTCCTCCTCTCAGTCCATTCATATATCTCCTCTCTCTCTTCTCCGCATCTCACTCGTCTGATCACCATCTCTCTACTTCTCCAGTCCCATCCCTCTCACCTCTTCTCTCTGCACTCCTCTTACTACTCCTTCCCTCTCTCATCGCTACCTCCTCTCTCTCGCACTCTCTCTCCTCTCTCCTCCTCTCTCTCACTCTCTCTCCTCTCTCTCCACTCTCGCTCTCTCCCCACTCTCCTCTCCCTCTCTCTCACTCTCCTCTCCACTCTCTCTCCACTCTTCTCCTCCTCTCTCTTCTTTCTCTCTCCTCTCTCTCCTCTCTCTCCCTCTCCTCCACGCTCTCTCTCTTCTCCTCTCTCTCCTCTCTCTCGCTCTCTCTCCCCCTTCTCTCTCTCCTCTCTCTCCCCTCTCTCTCTCTCTCTCTCTCTCTCTCTCTACTCCAATTCTCTCCTCTCTCCTCCTCTCTCCCTCCTAACTATCTCTCTCTCCCTCTCTCTCCACTCTCTCTCTCCTTCCTCTCCTCTCTCTCCACTTCCTCTCTCTCTCTCTCTCTCCTCACTCTCTCTCCTCTCTACTCTCTCGTCCTCTGTCTTCTCTCTCTCTCTCACGTCTCCTTCTCTCCTCCTTCCTCCTCTCTCTCCCTCCTCTCTCTCTCTCCTCTCTCTCCACTCTCTCTCCCTCTCTCTCCTCTCTCTCTTCTCTCCTTCTTCTCCCATCTCTCGTCTCACCCTTCTCGTCTCTCTCTCTCTCCCAGCTCTTTCTTCTCTCTCCTCTCTTCTCCACTCCTCCTCTCCCTTCTCTCTCTCCTCTCTCTCTCCACTCTCTCTCTCTCTCCTCTCTCTCCACTCTCTCTCCTCTCTCTCTCCTCTCTCTCCCTCCGGTGCGGCTGTACTGTGCGCCCCGGCTGTGTGGGGGGCGGAGCTGTGGAGCCGCAACTGTAACGCGATAGCTCCAAGCCCCCTAAAAGCGCTCCCCTTCTCGCCTCTGTCCACACTCACGCGCTCGCACTGACGCTGCCACAGGACACACGGCGCGCGCCACAGACCGCGCTGCAGCCAAAATACGCGAGACGTGACATTCACACGCGCGGAGGACCTCTTTTGTGACTTACTGGCAAATGGAGATGCGATTGTGACGTTTTGGACACGTTTGCGCGCGCCTGCTTATTACACGGACCGCGTGTGCGTAAAAAAAACACACAAAAAACAGAGAGAAGAGGAATCAACGCTGCGCTCAAGGAATCGGACTTAACCTTAACTTGAGATCTGGAAGTTTGATCTCATGACTTTTGGAAACGCACCAACTTCTCTCTTTTTGAAGACCAGCAAACATCTGCTCCAATGACTCCGCGTGCGGCGCTTTGATTCCCGATGGTCGCGTCTTGGAATATCACGCAGTCGGTTTAGTTTTGGCCCCAAACGGGGAGTGGTGTTTTTATTTTGGTTTTGTTGTTTTTGTTTTTGTGGGAGTTTGCGTGCGTAGAACGTGTGGGAACTTCTCACCCGCCAACATGGATTGTGTTTCATCACTTCTTGGATTGTTGCTTTTACATCTCGTGTTGACAATCAGCGGCGAAGACGGTAAGTCGTACGTTACGTTACTGCTACTTTTACGCGTGGCTTTGAAACTGCTCGACCAAAATCGGACCACGCGAGTCGATGAAGTCCACGCTCGCTGACCGCGGAGCAGAGTGCAGTTTGATAGACATGTCCCGTTTACGCGCACCCAAGCGGCTCTGTCAACTCGTGGACGTCTCATTCTCCACAGCCATATGGACGCGCGCGCTTCTGCCAATTCAACCAGCGATCATTTCTTTTGCCAAAACGACACCAGCTTGCACCATATGCCCAATGATGATGTTGTACAATTAACACCGCTCTGCTTCTGGTTCACTGACCCGTGACTGTCGCGTTTTCTCTTCTCCAGTTGTTGTTTCCCTTTCTTTTGAATTCTTTTACGGCGGATGATTTGGCACCTTAGATGAGATTAACCATCAAGAAGAAGGGGAGACTCGAGGGTGGGCTGCAACACGCGATTTCCCGTAACCACAACTCCCCTCAAAGCCGTGCGTAAAACCGGCACTTAAACATTGCGACTCGACTCTATTATCATAATCATCTTCATCAGCCAGAAAGAAGTGGTGTCCTCCTCGCGGCTCTCCCAGACCCCTCGTGCTCGCTGTGTACATGCGCGCCAGAGGTGGGCTCTGGGGGTCCTGACTTGCCGCCGCTCTGGCTGGTGCAGCTGATGCCGCTCTCAGCAATCAGAAACCACAATGAGATGGAGATTATGTCACCGCGCGAGGCTCGGACGCGCTGTTTGAAAGCCGCGTGGAGATCATTTCAGCCTTTGGAGACGCGTCACGATCATGCAAATCACTGCTAATTCTGCCCTTATTGTTCGTTTTATGGTGACACTAAACAGTGAAGTGGGCTCCTTCCACTCAGCCGTCTGTGCGCTCAGACTGGCGTCATCTTCACGCACTTGGCAACATTTTGAAACGCGCTTTTACGCGGTGTAAATAAAGCCCCTTGAAATGCTCACTTCTTTCATTGTAGAAGTGCAGGCGTGTTTTGGCAGCGACCACATTCAAGTGCTTCTTGTGGGAAACGCGATGACGAGACGCGAGTGGTGGTCCCCGTTCACGCAGCCCTGAGGCTTATCCGAGTTTGGGGGCAGATTCAGTGTTTGTTTACGCAGAGGGAACGCCTGGCAAAGAGTAACGATCCAGATCACACCCAGTTTTGTCGTACTACAATTCCCCCTTGATTTATTGTAACTTTAGCTCATTTCTGTCATTTTTACGCGTTTGGAAACCACATTAAACTTTAGACATAATTACCGTATGTCAACTTAATTTACTTCATTCACTGGATACTTTGGACTTTTACTATACATTTGAGAGCAGGTATCTGTACTTTCTACTTCATTACACTATTTGAACTGGACTGAAAAGTAGAGAGAAGGCCTAGTTTCCACGGTCTGTTCTCAACACGGGGACAGAGAGTTCAAGCCCGAGCTTTGAGCAAACAAAAATAAACACAAATCCACTAAAAAAATTAAGAAATTGTTGATCAGCACAATTCTTTGTCAAAACCAACACATTTGTCAGGTCGCAAAATCTGTGTGAAATACTTTTTTTTACTCTTAAAGTTGCATACATTAAAAAAACAAGCTTCTTCCAACACAAACTAAACTTAACTTGTGTACATAGCAATGCCTATTTTTATTTTTATTTTATACTATAGTCATTTTAAATTGTCCCTTAAATGCCCTTTTGTTTGACTGAATATATGTTGTTTTCTTATTGCTCAGTGTTTTGTGTTGCACCTTCAGGCCGAGACAAGTTCCTATGTCGGTGAAGTTTGTTCATCGACAATGGCAATAAACCCATTCTGATTCTGATTCTGATTCTGATTCTGATTCTCTGATTACGGCATGAACCGCGTGAAAGTATGAACAGCCGTGGAGTCACTTGAGTGTAGGAGACGTCGCACATGTCCACGCTCACTCGTCCTTACAGCATTCTTGTCTCTCCGGTTGCACGCTTGTATATTTTATGACGTGCCCCCTTTTCGCTGCTTGTTGCCAGGTGGAGTTTTCACGCACAGACACACACGGTTTGGGAGAGGCGCGTCTTCAGGTTCTTGCGTTTGGTGACTTCATTCTGGACATTGCTTTACTTAATCATGCGTGTAAAAACTCTTGTTAGTTGTAGTGTTACGTGTGTGTAGGAACTAAAAAGTGAGTTCTGCCGGACTGACACTTATGTTCTGAAAAGGCAAACGGTCAAATAATTGAATAGTTGAATTAAGGAAAACTCAACATGCTCTTTGCCTTTACTCAAATGTGAGCGTTTGTTTTCTTCTTCTTCTTCACATCCCTCTTCTCTTCTCTCCCCTCTCATCTCCCTCTCTCTCCTTGACTCTACACACACTGGCATGTGTGCATAAAGTGCGTCTCTCTCGGCCAAAACATGTGGCGCAGGTTTTTGGCAGGAGGCAAAGAGAGCGAGAGCGAGAACATCTGTATCACATCACAGTTTGAACATTTGGCCAGGGAATCGTCAGAAGGAGGCCGGGCTCGGGTTTAAATTCACAACGTTGAACTCAAATGGTTTTGTCTGAGGGCACAGAGGCGAGAATGTGGCACTGTCAACACTCTGACTCGAGATCTAGATTGGATCTTCTCCAGACCTGGTTTACGCTTGGCTTTGACCTTGTTAGGTAGTCCTGGTTTAGTCTTACAGAATCCGAATCCGAATTGAAACCTACAACAAATGCAAAGGTATTTTAGACATCTTGGTTTCCTTCTTTAGACAGGTTTTATAGTCCTTATTAAGTCCTGGTTTAGACCTGGGCTGGTCCAGTTTTGTCCTTGTTAAATCTTTATTTAGTCCCTGGATTAGACATTTTAGTTCTATTATAGACCTGCCATCTCTGTTCAGTTATTTCAGTCTGGTTTATTTAGAGCCCTGGTGTTGTTCTGGTTTAGATCTGGTATTGTCCACCTTGAGGCCTGGTTTGGACCTGGTTCAGTTCTTGCCTGGTGCAGTTTTAGTTTAAGCGTTTAGAAAATGAAGAGCCATGTTTTAGTCCTTGATTCATCGTGAGTTTATAGTCTTTAGACCTGGTTTAGCCCCGGTCTAGTCATAGATTAGGCATTTCAGGCATTGTTTAGACCTGTCTTGGAAATCCGTTGTCATCTTTTAGTCATTTATTCCTCTTGCTTTTAGTCTTTAGATCTTGAATACTTGTGGTTAAATCTCGTTTGATACAGTCTAAATCCAGAGTCATGCTATTTCATCTTTAAATCATCTTGGTTTCATTGATGTTTTCTTGTAATCCTGGTTTAGTCCATGTCAACACTTGGTTTAGACCTGTTTTAGTCTTGATTTATTCCTGCTTTCAAACTGATTCAGTTCTGGTTTAGTCCTGGTCTAGTCCTGCGGTTAGTCCTGGAAATTGTAGCTTGTGACGTTGTTTACCTCCCTTGGAAATTGAATTATGCTTTTAGATTCATCTTGGTGCTGTTCTACCTCCGTATCCCGGTTTAGTCCTGGTTTAGACCCTGTTTTAGTCTTTAGTTTGAATGTACAGTTATAAAAGCGGTTTGGTCAGGGGAGGGGTGTGATCAGGGGCAGGGGGGTGTGATCAGGGGCAGGGGGGTGTTTGTACGATCATGACCGCGCCGGTGGGGCTGCCGTCACACGCTGTGATACAAGATTCTTTCACTGTTCCAAGTCCTGATCAGTGGCTCTGAATTCTCAAAATCAGGACTCAAACTGGCCCAAACGGAGCCAAAAAAAAACCACCATATTTTCCCCATAACAAAATCTTGACATGAAACGAATGTCCTTTTTGTACTAATAACATGTCTGTAAATCATTTTCATTCCTAGCCTTGTGTGAACCCTGGCAAAAACAAAAACAAACTAATAGCAGCAAATGGAAGTGTATTGTACTGAGTCTCGATGTAACAGGAGGAGACGTGAGGGACTGGAGAGTTGGAAAGGTCAACGTCCGGGTGCAAAGGTGAGCGAGGAACAGAGAGGTCGCAGACTGGTTTCAAAGGGGTTCAGGGGTGCTCTCGAGTTTAGCGCGAGACTGTGGGAGGAGACGCAAAGGAGGGGGTTCGTGACACGATTTACTCAATATTTACTTTGTCAATAAATGCGGTGAAGTGCAAAAGCATTCATTTTACATTTGCAACACAAACATGCTATATTACCAGTGATGCTACTACAAACTAAAACTACCAAATGTCCTGAAAATAAATAAATCAATGAAAATCACGGAAAGTAAATGCATTTTTGGATGTTTTATAAAAGTATACTCTTAGACACAGTTTCTAGTGCCATCTCTCTCCCAAATTCTGGATTTTTACAGCAATGTAAAGGCGCTCTTCTTGATTTTTATTGTTGTGAAACCAGAACTAGTTCATTTGAAACTCTTGACGGCCAGTACACAATAGTGTCGTTTCACTTACCCAAAATTACACTTCTGAGCAACTCTGTACCGCACGATCATGAACATAAGTAGACCAGGGCAGCTCCCCTTCATTTCCATCAGAAGCAACCGAGCGTGACACTCCAACGCATCTAGTACAAGCCACTCAACTAGACAGATCGCCATTAATTCACCTTTTACGTGCTTCAGTGGTAGATCTATACATTCAGACACCTTCTAGTCTCTCAAGTGCTGGATTCAATAGTTATCGTGTTCCCGCTCATACTCACATAACAACTATCCAGCCCCGACACATCTAATCCTAGGCACCATGGGTCCCCCCACTTCGTATCCTACGGTACCACAAAATAACCGAAACTCACCATATACTGAATACTGAATCTACCCTACAAACCTACTCACATATCCACCGCCCTCAATCAACACACGCCACATTCCAACAGATACCATCACTAGCTCCATCCACGACTACTGACGAACATCACCCTAATTCAATAAGCACTCCATATGACACCTCCCAGCGCGCTCCAGTATGGCGATCCCCTCCCACCAAACACGCCCGAACACCCACGCTAACACCACAGACACACGCCCATACGAATACATACACTCTACCACCAAAAACACTAACCAATAATAATCAACAACGACCACCCAATGACAATCACCACCCAACACAAGCACATTCGCCACTTCGAACAACCTAATCAGAAGTAAACCCCCGCTACCGCAACCAGCCTTACCATCAGCGACCACCCTACTCTCGATACTAATAAAACTTCACCCACTAACCCAACGTACAACTCACGGCCTACGATCCCTTACCCACCCGCAAGAACACCCGCCACCACATCAGACCTCCATCACATCACATACGCCCAGCACCGTCCCACCCGCACTCAACACCTGCCGCCTCCTCCCCGTCTCACCCGCCGACTGGCCAACAATAACCCCCCAATCTTATAGCACATCCACCGACAGCTCTATAGCTAGAATCCCTCCATATTTAACGTCGTCTAGCATGACACCAACAACACAACTATCATACCCACCACCCAATAAAATCAACTACCTACAAGCACACATACCAACACCAGTCAACCTACAAACCATAATCTGCAACAAACCCAGCGATCATATCCACCGCCTACATCATCTTCCACTATCACAACCACACCCCCACATCGACCAACGCCCCCGACACTAACACATAACAATCCAATCAGCCACAAAATCACCAGATACACACCAACCACAAACGCCTGAATAAACAACAAACCACACTCAACCCATCCACATCTAACCACTTAGCAACACCCAACCTCATCACCACACTCATACACCCGACACCAACGCGACACACAAGCGCGCACCTACTCGTGCAACTCTCGTTAACCACTCATACGAGCCCCATTACACACAATCTCAATCCCCCATCCCAACTCTACAGAACACATCTCGATCTCTCCACCACTGCCCACTACAAACACGTCGCACCACACCCACATACAGCACCACAGCCTAACCTCCACACCTAAAGACAACGAGCGCGCAGACATTCAACACACTACCCAAACCTACATCTAACATCACTACACCAACATCAACCACACTCCGGTCGACCATACAAGCCTACACAACATTCACACATACCCAACCAATCCAATTAATGCTAGCCAACTTCCTTGCCTCCTCCCGAGAGACACGCCTCTAACACCAACACACCCACCCCCATCAACGCCTCCACGCACCGCACTAAATCAGACAGCCACCAGTCTCGCTTCGAACATTTCCTCTCACACCCACATTCCGAACTTCGTACCAGCTAACTACCGTTTCATATCCCAACCAACCGGTGACCGATCTATCTCCAAACCAATAAACACCCAACACATTCATCCTGAACACCCCACCCAATAAATCGTACCCTCACCACTAAAATAGACGTCTCCCACCAACAAAGCTAACCCTACTTCAGTCGATCCACAACCTATCACGCCTAAATCAATATCCATATGCGCCTCGAGACGACCCCCCCCACAACCCACCCCCATCCTTATTAACTCACCAATAACTATATCACCTCGTACAGGTAGCTTTCAATGCAATCCACATCCGGCACATACTTACGCCACCAACTTGATCCATACCACATACATCTCGCAACACCCTGCTCTATAATTCTCCAAACTCAACTATCACCTCACATACATCAACTCAGTACCTCTCGTAATGCCCATCCAGAACAAATCTGTCATTCGAGCGAACCCACATATCACCCCAGATAGCCGTAACATCACTGCGATATTCTCAAATCTCCATTATCACAATATCATACACCAACAAACACACCTCAAAGCCACAAACCGCCGATACTCACAATTCCGAGCCACTGCTCAATCCCAGCCAATCACTAAACGAATAAACAACCTAACCACACATCTTAATGCGAATAACCTCACTCTACTACACAACACCTGCTTCACACGACAACCAACACAGAGTCACCAATACTCCCTCCTAACTCATCCACCGAACTAGCCCACCATACTATATCGCTAAATAAACAACCTACAACATCCGACTCCATCCTCAACACACCATACATGTGATGTCACTACATGTTATATCTAGTACTCACGATGACCAGTCCGAGTCTCCATCTCCTCGCTGCTCGTCTCCTATACACTGTCACTACATAACGCCCACATCACACTAGACGAGCGCGAATCTGCCATCTGACCCCCCAACCCCGCTAACCATCCACACCTCAGAGATCCGAGGCGGCGAGCCCGCACAGAGGAACTCTCATCATCCCAGCACTAAACCTCACCTGTTCACCTGGTGCACTCGAGAGCTGCTACACCGAACGAAGACGCCTGCACCTAATTATCGAGCACAGCAACCTACCACAAGACTATTAGCCCAACCTACATACTTCCGCCCACCCTACTGGCCACTACGCTGAGCATCTCATACATCCCATAGGCACACTCCAGCACAACACCCCACCAATCTCCAACACTCGCAACCACAGCCGAGCCCTTGATCCTACCCAACAACCCTACCACCACACTCAGCAGACCTACCAACACCGTCCCCACATCTCCACAACAAAACTAACACACACGAACACTCCAGTAAGAAAATATTCGAATACAGTTGTTTTCTTAATTAAACTTTTGCAATAAATAAATTCCTGAATTATTTTATTGGCAACAAACAACAACTATCAAACGTGGCGCAATATGGGAACCACGTGGTTCCTGACAGTTGTCAATTTGAGGATATTTTTGTTATGCTTCCAGGAGACAATTTTTGAATCCGCCAATTTATGATTAATTATTATTCATTATATTTTAATAATTATCCATCTGTCGTGTTCTGTCTTGGTTGTCCTGTTTCGTCCAGTTCCGTTCTATGCCTTTGTTCACCGGTTTTCTGCTGGTTTAGTCCCTGATCTTCAGCCTGCCAGTCCTGGGTCCAGACCCTCCTGATAGACCATACATTTTCCTTTGTACAGCACTTTCCGGAGGCAGAAGCAGTTCGGGCCGGAGGCCACAGAGCGACGGTAAATATCCGTGAAGGCAGTGCGTATCTGGGAATCTTCCAACCTCTTCCTCTCTGTTTCTGGCCTCATGTTTTTTCAAAACGAGCCATTTTTCACACTGCTGCCATGCGCTTTCGAAGCTGTGGTGTCCACAACAACCTTCAAGAATCATATCTTCTTGCGGACATTTTACAAGACTTTACTACTGCATTTTTTATATTATTAAAAAAAGGCTCATATGCGGTGTGATGCAGTAATATAAACGTCTGCTATTATTCTATTTGTTATTTGGAGTCATATTTGGGGAAAGCTATTGCTAGCTTCAAAGGAGCCAAATCAATACCCACATGTCACTTACCTAACGAAAGTAAAATGTGTTTCTACACCCAGCGCTAATCACAAGTTAAATACGCAAAAATATAATACAAGAGGCACTATTAAATACAACATTATTGGCCCAAAAGTCTGTGAAAATGTTTAAAGTATGGAAAATATTGAGGAAATGTGTCTAAATTTAAAAAAACGCCCACGAGTATTAGTACCAATAAAGATTAGAATTAAGCTAATCATTAATTTAAAAACAAAAAATGGTTATACCGAAGAAAATTTGTTTTTTGTAGCCCTAAAAATCCGTATCAAAAGTCCCCTTGTGGAAACATGGCTCATAATTTTCATGAACTTTCGTTGACATTTTAAATAAAAATTCAGGAAAAATTCCCAGGACACAATTCGTACGTTTCCAGGTTTTCCAGTCTCGTGGGAATGAGGTTCTCGTTACCCAGGGATAGGTCTCCGTGGATGAGGTTCCTCTGGGCATCGAGGGTCTCCGTTTGCCGATGCACCGGTTCTCGTGGATTGACGGTCTCGCCGATGAGGTCCGTGGGATGAGTTCTCGTGTGGATGAGGTTCTTCGTGGGGTTAGACCTGACCGTGTGTTTACTTCAGACTTGCATGGCGTGTCTTCCCGAATTCTTGGGTTGAAGTACAAGGCGAGTATTCTCGCGGCTGGTAAGGACTGGAGGCTAGCGTAGTTTGCGAACAGGTAGCCCTGAGGTCCTCGTTGTCAGTGCCGGTCCCCCAGCCCAGGGTTCCGACGGGGTACCTACCTGTGGCTTGGATACACCCACCTGGCACTGTGTCGTCCTGGATGGTTATTGGTGTGTCAGTCCGGTTGGCTCGCACCTAACTGCCTCAAATCTAACGAGCAGTAGCGCCCCGCCAAGGTCGGACTCGCGGAACGGTGATCAAAAGTGACCACGGTCCTACCACAATCCGCCGAACTTTGTTCCCGAAGAGAGTGATGTCTGCTCAACTTAGAGAAAGATTCGATTCATCAAATCCTGTTGTTCTGCCGGAGGCCAGGCCTCCTTGTGCCCGCCTTGATTGGTCGCGTGGGAGGGTGTGTGTGTCGACCGGTGCGTGGATGTTGCCGCTACCCTTCCCTGCCGCATTTGTGTGCCTGGGGGAAGGGTCCTGTCCGTCGTGGGGCAGTATCCTGGGTTGATGGTACGCTGGGGAGTCCTGTGTTCTCCGGCGCCCTGCGGCTTTTTCCGAACTAATAAGACTACCCACGGTTATCTCTTATTTGCCATACCTATTCCGAGACAGTCTAGGGGGTCGTAGCAAATCTGCAGCTGCTCTCACACCTTTAGCCGGGCTGCTTCGAGATGTCTCTAAAACAATCTACTCAGACACTTTGACTTCTTTGCGTTCAGTGTAAGTCCATCTCGAAACCTATCGGTAACTAACAAACAACGAATCACAGCTGGAGCCCCTTAGCCTACTACGTCAACTGGCTCGGGTCATCTGTGTACTGACTACTACTAGCTACACTACTACTATCCTATACACTACCTTACCTCAAAAGAACAGATCGTCGGCCCGCTTTGATCATACCATAGCATTCTCTTTACCTCGGTATACGCTGGGCTGTCTTTCCTAATACTTACCTTTTAAGAACCCATGCCATTACGTGTACCATTATCAACATTCACTGTTTACAACTAAAACAAATCGTCGATTTTCCAAATAGCCGTCATAACTCCAACACGAGAAACCTTTCACGCTATTTAGGGGCTGCATGACGCGTCCCGATTTCCCCGTCCCTTACACTTCCCTGTCACCTTTACTTATTATTTGTAAACGTGTACGACAAGGCGATAAGAGAGTCAGTATACGTGGGCCGGTACAGGCGACTTCTTCGACGCTTCGTACCCGTTCGGCCGCTTCTGCTCTAGCGCCCCGGCGTGCCCGACTCCCCCGGGCTGAACGCGCGATAGTTTCGCAGGAGGCGGGAAAAACGACGTAAGTGCAGTCCGTTCAAAAGAAAGGCGACTGTGACCCGCTGACGCCCGTACTCCAAACTCATTGGCGACATTTCTGCCCCGTAGGCTCCCACCCCCAGGAGCCCGATTTCCACGACCGAGTAGCCGTCCTCACGCGGCTGCGAGCCTTAGTCCTCCCTGCACAGCAATTTCCTAAGGCCCAACTCCGCCGGCACTGAGGAGCGTGGAAAGATGTGTTACCTCTTGAATGCAAGATGAACCCCAATTTATAAGCTCTCAATCAAATTATGGGATCAACGGCATTCTTATGTTGAGGCTTCCCTCGGTCTACCCACAATGGACTAATCACAACACACGAAGATTCCTTATTCCTGAACACTCTTATAGTGGAGGCTTCCCTGTGACTTCCCACGGCTGGGAAGGGGATAATGCAGTTAAATGAGGCCATGTGATGTAGCTCCAAGATCCAAGTGGGGGTGGGAATTTGCTACAGCTCCAAATGAACTATTCTCGATGCAAAGGTTGACGATACCAGAGTCGTGTGATTGTAAACCAGTTTGTTAAACTCCTTTTAGGTAGTGTCTGTGATCAAATAATTAACCTAGCCTGATAGTGCTAAACAATTTTAATGCCTTTGTTGGGGCGAGGGCTTGTGGGGCGTGTACTGCTAATTTGCTTCCGACGCAATGGCTCGGCCTATGGGCTCCATCCTGGGATTGTTGTGTTACCTACACCTCGAGATGATCTGGTTTTTGTCGCCAATACACTATCGTGCACCAACTGAGCCTGCTATGTCTTAGCCTGTACGGACCCAGTGCCTGGTGATAATGTTGGAGGAAGTTGGCGTCAACAAAACACCTTTAATAGACTCTGAATTCTAACGTTAACTGCAAAGGTCACCCGTCCGAGGCCAAGCGAACTCATACCCGACCACGCTCTAAGCCAGCAGTGCAGCAGTAAACTTCGCATCTCTAGATGCATAAAACAGTACTTCAAATGCGAGAATCTGCACACGCGAGATGGCAACACATACTTCATTATGATATTCACAGCGTAATAACGTGTTGTTGTTCTTCTCATCCTGGTGATACATTTTAAATTTATAGAGGGAATAAACGAAAAAATCTCGCAATCTTTTGGCACTAGTTGCAAATGTTTACAATAAGTCCGCATTTATGCGTTATGTCGTCCTATTAGGCCCTGCATTGCAATATCGCGCAGTGACCAGGCATTACATACTGCTGCAGCCCATCTATTTGATACCACACTGTAGTACTATATGTAGGGCGCTAACGCGGTGCAGCCTTGTTAAAATATGGCTCAGTTATTTTTTGCGACATTTAACTGCTTAAATTTCATCTCTGTGTACCCCTGCTCAACGCCTGGGTCTGAATAGTTCTCAGACTTCAAAAGCATGCTGACTATTTATTGTTTTACATATTATCAAGGCGTCCCATTGACAAGTCACGAGATTTCGTAGCGTGCCCCACATCTCGGTGCCCAGCCCGGCCCAGGCCTCCCCCCAACCTTGCGTCCAGGACACAAAGAACCGCCTAAGCAGAGGTCCTCATCCAAGCTAAGCTAATCCCCTCTGTCTCCTACCAAGAATCGCACTCACTTAAGGTTTGCCTTGTCTACCAAACTAGCCCGACCTCCAGCAGTGCCACAGTATGGAGAGAATAAAAAGAGACACTACCAGTCCAGTGTCATCCCCTTTCATGCAGTACCCAGACAAAACGTCCATCTGATTATCAGCTCTATTTGTTCGTCATATGAAATCCCCTAGTTTTCCTCCGGTTCACTTTTTCTTTTGTTTTTGGTTTGAACACTTACCGGAACAGCTCCACCATGCCTCTCCCCCCAACAAGACCCAAACACAAAATGCCCCTCAGGCCCGGCAATGAGAACTTTGATCTGATTTCAGGTGTGGAAAATCCGCGAATTAGTCTCTAGCCCCCCTGTGCGCTAGCCACCCATCTGCCTAATTCCTGACATTGAGATGCCTATTTGAAACAGCGATTATCACCAAGCCCCGCGTTCGCTCAGGCAGTCTCCATGGCCTTCCGGACCCTGCTCAGTGCCATCCAAGGCGCGTGCGTGCTGGCTCTAAGCTCTGATGGGGCTATTCTTTTAAATCCCTTTTTCCAGCAACGGCTCGGGTGTTTTCAGGGAGCAGCGGTCAAGAATATGGGCCCTCTACACTCCCGTGGAGTGCCACAATGCGCAATTTCGGACTTTACCTGCCCACCCAACTTTATTGGATAGTCGCGTCTTTTACAAGAGAAGACCTACGGAAACTCCCTCCACTTCTGCCCTGATCATACCCTAGCATCACATGTTTACTTCTAGAAGCAAAGACAACGCCTAGTTGGTCCTGTTCGTGGCTGACCCATTGTCACTCGAGAGAATGCATAGTGTCGGAACGCTAGTCAAGGCACCTTTGACACAACCAACTTTAGCTTGCCTATGACACTCTCTCTCCCCATCAGCAATTACCGCCCCACTGCGCTAAAAGACCGACGAGTTTAAACAACAGCACCACCTGCCGACATCATCCCTTTATACAGGCAAAAAGAACCCATGTTTTGGGTTGTTACCTAGACTTGCCGCCCTCTTCACCCCTAGTCTCTCTCTTCTTCCAGTTGGGCTCCCTACGGAATGAGTCGTGAAAGCCACTAGCTATGCCATGAGTACCACGGACCCAGCAGAAGGCAGGCAATGATGGTCCACGGCCCACCAGCTCCGTTAGTATCCTGTGATTCGATGCTGTCAGGCCCTCCCTGCTATTAACTTAGCATTACGAATTGCTAACGCACATGTCTGAAAACATGCATTGGTCTGCTCCCCCAGAGAATCAATGTTAGCCTCCTCATGCTCCTATTATTCCAATCCGGTATCCCAATCACAAGATAACGATTTACCGTGGGGGTTTGTACTTTGCTGAAAGCCAGTTGACAATTCGTGACTATTGGTCGAGATTTCAGTCTCTTTGAGAGCACTCAAGCGCCTAACAGCTGACTGCTCTACTCATGTCTCTCCGCGCGAATGTCGCTCCGCAGCTCACCTGGTGCCGCGCTCATCTCACCAGCGCCCTAAGACTTCCAGATGCATCCCTCACTCTCACACGGGAAGGCTAACTACAAGAGTTTCCAGGCGTCTCCACCTTGTGCGCTGTAGAGTCTCGTGTTCTCAGTAACCTACAGTGCTGGTCCTGTTTCGTCCTCTCTAGGCAGATTCTTTCTCACCACACGGTCTCGGTAATAGACCATCGTGGTCGGAGAAGATCAATGAACCGCCGAATCGGTACGAATAGTAATACCTGTGTTCCGGGCTTTCAGAGGTTAGGGTTCACTCAGTGTCGTCTGAGACGGGGAACGAGCCGGATAACTCCGTTTTTTCAGTTAGTTTCGGAGCTGCGCTTATTAAATGTAGAATATGTCCACTTGAGTGCGGCGGGAACTCTAAGGCAGCTAGGCTGTGGTGGGGGGTAGGGTGCGAAAAGATTGAGGGAGGGGCTGATTACGGCGGGTGGAAAACAGCATGGGCTTGGAGGGGGGAGAAAATGGGGAGGGGAGGGGGAGAAAGATGGGAGGGAGGGGGGAGGATGGGGAGGGGGGGGGAGGAGGGAGGGGAGAACGTCTCTGCAACTTTCCAGCTTGACCAGGTTCTAGCACCAGGAGCAGAGGTACAATCCAGAAGGCTGAATTCAACTGGCAGCTGGCAGGCAACGGCGCTTGTGAGAATATCACACAGACCTGGCAACGCAATCAAGGAAAGTGGAAGCGCCGAAGTTTCAGCGTTAGCAGGAGAACGGCACCGTCAGTTCAGAATCAACACGGAGAAACAACAACACAACTGTTCGGCTTTTCCACCTTCAAATACACACACTGAACACGCATGCGCACCGGTGGGGCAGTGGTTTAAGGTGTCGCACGTGTGCGTTTGCGGGTTCGTTCGGCAGGTTGCCTCTTTTGCACAACTGTCCTGTCAGATCAAGCCTTCGGGACAGAAAAAAACGGAATGAACTGCTAAAATACTCGTCATAGTTTCACGGCGAATCGAATGTGTGTGTGTTATGCACTTCAGCGTGTGTTGGAGTTCAAACTCGTCCTGGTTCAAGTGAATTTGGACCTGGTTTAGTCCTGGTTCAGCCCACATTGAGATCTATGGATGGATTGGTTCTAGTTTAGTCCCACAAAAAGCCCATTACCAGTCCTGATATTTTTCTTAAACCGTACTAGTATCATCTCCTTTCACGACAGCTTTTATTTATCAGTTATTTTGGTTCAGTTTGTGTACGACGTCGTTCTGTCTCCTTAAATGTTACACAAATGTCAATTCCAAATGCCAATCCGACCTTTTTCACAATGAAATTCTCATCTTTACATTTCGCTCTCTCAGCTCGTTTCTGTTTACAGGCTTTTAACACACTGCGAGCGCTACAGATGTTTTCTGTCGTCGTTGTCAGCAGTTTGTTTTGGGGCGGGCCACGGAGCCACATCGTCCAAAACTCGTGATGAAAAGCAGGCGTCTTTAAATTCAAATGAAGCACACGATCTGTTACCACGGCGTCACGTGCAGTCTGTTGGAATAAGTCTGTTTTCAAGCTTTCCAATTGGACGTAAACGTTTCATTTTCCTGCTCATTTTTTAGTGAATTCAAACGTTTTAATGAGTGGATTTCAGGCAAAAAGGTCAAGCTGCAATGACACGCCTCAATGTACGGAAGCCTCAGGGGGACAATTCAGTGTTTTCTGTGCATTTTTACACCGAAGACTTCAATTATTTCAGTCATAAATATGAGTTATGGTGATGTTCTCTCTCCCTCTCTCTCCCCTCATCTCTCCCTCTCTCTCCTCGTCTCTCTCCCCTTGTCTCTTCTCTCTCCCTCTCTCTCCTTGTCTCTCTCCCCTTATTCTCTTTCTCTTCTCCTCGTCTCTCTCTGTTCTCCCCCCTCTCTTCCCTCGTCTCTCCCTTAGTCTTCTCTCTCTCTCCCCTCCTCTCTCTTCTCTAAACGTTCTCCCCTTGTTCTCTTCTTCCCTCTCTCTCCTCGTCCTTCTTCCTTGTTCTGCGTCCATCTCTCTCTTCTCCTCTTGTCCTTCTCTCTCCTCGTTTCTTCTCTCCTTCCCTTCCTCTCTCCTCATCTCTCTCCCCTTGTCTCTTCTCTCTCCCTCTCTCTCTCTCTGTTCTCTCTCCCCTTGTCTCTTCTCTCTTTCTCTCTCTCCTCCTCTTCTCCCCTTGTCTCCTTCTCTCTCCCTCTCTCTCTCGTCTCTCTCCCCTTGTCTCTTCTCTCTCCTCTCTCTTCTCCTCGTCTCTCTCCTCCTGTTCTCTCTCTTCTCTCTTCCTCTCTCTCTCCCTTGTCTCTTCTCTCTCCTCTCTCTCCTCGTCTCTCTCCCTTGTCTCTTCTCTTCTCCTCCTCCTTCTTCCTGCTTTCTCCTCCCTTGTCTCTCCTTCTCTCTTCTCTCTCTCCTCGATCTCTCTCCCTTGTCTCTTCTCTCTCCCTCTCTTCTCCTCTCTCTCTCCCCTTATCTCTTCTCTCTCCCTCTTCTCTCTCTCGTCTCTTCCCATATGTCTCTTCTCTCTCTCTCTCTCCTTCGTCTCTCCTTCCCCCTTGTCTCTTTCTCTCTCCTCTCTTTCTCCATGTTCCTCCCATTGTCTCTTCTCTCTCCCTCCTCTCCTCGTCTCTCTCCCTCTCTCTCCTCATCTCTCTCCCTTGTCTCTTCTCTCTCCCCTCTTCTCCATGTTTCCTCCCTTGTCTCTTCTCTCTTTCTCTCTCCCTCATCTCTCTCCCCTTGTCTCTTCTCTCTCCCTCTCTCTCCATCTCTCTCCCCTTTGTCTCTTTCTCTCTCCCTTCTCTCCTCGTCTCTCCCCTTTCTCTTCTCCCTCCCTCTCTCTCCTCGTCTCTCTCCCTTGTCTCTTCTCTCTCCCTCTCTCTCCTCGTCTCTTCCCCTCTCTCTCCTCGTCTCTCTCTCCCTTGTCTCTTCTCCCTCTCTCTCTCCTCGTCTCTCTGCCCTTGTCTCTCTCTCCTCTCCTCGTCTCTCTCCCCTTGTCTCTTCTCCCTCCCTCTCTCTCCTCTCCTCGTCTCTCTCCCTTGTCTCTTCTCTCTCCCTCTCCCTCTCTCTTCCTCATCTCTCTCCCTTCTCTCTTCCCCTTGTCTCTTCTCTCTCCTCTCTCCTCGTCTCTCTCCCTTGTCTTCTTCTCTCTCTCCTCGTCTCTCTCCCCTTGTCTCTTCTCTCTCCTCATCTCTCTCCCTTTTGTCTCTTCTCTCTCCCTCTCTTCTCCTCGTCTCTCTCCCCTTGTCTTTCTCTCTCCTCATCTCTCTCCCCTCTCTCTCCCCTTGTCTCTTCTCTCTCCCTCTCTCTCCTCGTCTCTCTCCCCTTGTCTCTTCTCTCTCCCTCTCTTCTCCATGTTTCCTCCCCTTGTTCTCTTCTCTCTTCTCTCTCTCCTCATCTCTCTCCCCTTGTCTCTCTCTTCTCCCTCTCTCTCTCCTCATCTCTCTCCCCTTGTTCTCTTCTCTCTCCCTCTCTCTCCTCGTTCTCTCCCTTTTCTCTTCTCCCTCCCTCTCATCTCCTCGTCTCTCTCCCCCTGTCTCTTCTCTCTCCCTCTCTCTCCTCGTCTCTCTCCCTCTCTCTCCTCGTCTCTCTCCCCTTGTCTCTTCTCCCTCCCTCTCTCTCCTCGTCTCTCTGCCCTTGTCTCTTCTCTCTCTCCTCGTCCTCTCCCCTTGTCTCTTCTCCCTCCCTCTCTCTCCTCGTCTCTCTCCCCTTGTCTCTTCTCTCTCCCTCTCCCTCTCTCTCCTCATCTCTCTACCCTTCTCCTCCCTTGTCTCTTCTCTCTCCCTCTCTCTCCTCGTCTCTCTCCCCTTGTCTTCTTCTCTCTCTCCTCGTCTCTCTCCCCTTGTCTCTCTCTCTCTCCTCGTCTCTCTCCTCCCCTTGTCTCTCTCTCTCCTCATCTCTCTCCCCTTGTCTCTCTCTCTCTCCTCTCTCTCCTCGTCTCTCTCCCTTGTCTCTTCTCTCTCTCTCACTTCTCTCTCTCTCTCTCTCTCTCTCCCCTGTCTCTCTCCTTCTTCTCCCTTCTCTCTCTCTCTCCTCGTCTCTCTCCCCTGTCTCTTCTCCCTCCTCTTCTCTCCTCGTCTCTCTCCCCTTGTCTCTTCTCTCTCCTCATCTCTCTCCCCTTGTCTCTTCTCCCTCCCTCTCTCTCCTCGTCTCTCTCCCCTTGTCTCTTCTCTCTCCCTCTCTCTCCTCGTCTCTCTGCCCTTGTCTCTTCTCTCTCTCCTCGTCTCTCTCCCCTTGTCTCTTCTCTCTTCTCTCTCTCCTCGTCTCTCTCCCCTTGTCTCTTCTCTCTCCCTCTCTTCTCCTTGTCTCCTGATCCTTCTCTCCTGGGGGGAAGACAAACTGTCGATGCAGCAGCATTTCTCTGAGTGTCCTAATCTCTTCTCCACTGCACAGACCTCAACAATAGACTACTGTACTGGACATACTATTAGTGCTACTACTTTTACTACTCCTACGATACAAGATACCAACGCCTAATAATCGACATATAGCACATAACATTCTGCAAAATATATCTTCTTTTTATATTTTTAAGGCCCAAACACATTTGAACACATATTTGTACTCTTTGTTTAGGTTAAGGTACACTTCATTATCCTCTGCATTTGACCCATATTTAATATCGCCGGGGAATGTTTTCAGGAGCAGTGGGGGTCACAGTGCCCATAAACTAACCCACGCCTCTTAATTAAAGGCCCGCAGCCCATCTTCCAAATATAATCCAAATTATTAACTAAATATTTTCCCTTGTTTAGGGGTTAACTCCTGGTTTGGTCCTGGTTTTGACTTGGTTTAGTTCTGTTAAAGTCCTGTTTAATTCTGGGATCGTTCTGGTTCAGACCCGGTTAGTGCTTGTTCAATATTGGATTAGCAATTTGTAATGTTGGTCTTTACTACTACTTTCCCCTCAAAAATGTAACACAGAAGTTTTTATACTATAGTCGTACATCATAAGTATTATGTTGGATATTTTGTGCGACCTCAAACTGTATAAAAAGTCGTGTTGCCTTGCGGACGTATTCAGCCCTCCAAAAACTCTGTCCCTCTGTCAGGAAAATATCAGATCTAACATCTTAAATCTGAATCTTCCGGTCGCTGCCTCGTCTTTGACTGACAGGCCTCTCACATGTATTATTGAGTCTATTTGTAGATGTGGGTGTCACCGAGTCAACGAACAAAGTCAGGAAGCCGCCGCGCTCCATCAAATGTCGAGTCGATCTTAAGCCGTGCCTTTTAAATACAATGGGAGCTGGAAATGTCAAGTCGAGAAGGCGATATTACACCATGGGCCCCCGCGGTCGCCGTAGTTACGCTTTCAGAGTAATAAAGCCAAAATATCAGGACATTTAAGAGGTAAAAATAAGGTGGCAGGGGGGTCCAAAGCACTGGTAATAGCTCTTACATAAATTAGCCTTATGTTTTTGAGTCAGCCAATCAATATTAAAACTATAACCAAAAAATACTTATTTGAGTAAGTTTTGATGGTCTTTTTTTTCCAGAGGTAAGACATACTAAGCAAAATGGACTTTTAAGAGCTTTCAACCACGCTCTAATGGTTTTCCCTTCTCATTTACACACTTGAAGTTGTATTTTGTGATTCATGCATGTTTGAGTAGTCTTTGTTCTCCTGCATTAAAACACCATTGATCAGACACCCCCCCCAGACAAGCCCACTACAGTTTATTTGGTCTTAATATATGATACACGAAGGATTCAATAGGGTTCTGGCACAAGTTTTTTTTTTATATATATCTTCATTGAGACTGCTGGAGGAGTCATTGCATCTTCTGACATCAGTGGCACTTTTATATTTGAGAATCAGGCGCTGTGCTGCTCGGCGGTCGAGTGGTTAGATTTGCTGCATGTCCTCCCTTCTCTCTCATCCCCATTAGACACTAGGACTGTCCTGTCTCGTGCAGCCTGAAAAGCAAAAAAGAAAATGTAATAATTAAGAAGTTGTTCATCAGTATGGCTTTTATCTTGCTTTTATTTCATGATGTGTTCTGAAATGCCTGGAAAAACATACATTCTTACTGTGAGCGGGGTGGCCTCTCCATAGTACTGACCTGTAACCTGGTTAAAGCCATACTGTGTTAACATTCCACACAAAGGAAAAGTTACATAGCACACCTTTTAAGTAAACTAAAGTGTCCAAATGTAGCAGCTGCAGAGCCTGAATCCTGTACGAGAAGACCTTTAGCAATAGTTGGCGTCTTTCCTGCCTTTCACCGCTCATAATATCAAACTGAACCCAATGCCTCTCACACACATTTGTATAGTCAAGAATTGCAAAATGAACTGTCCCGTTGTCATGGTGAGCACGTTTCCGCTTTGCTGCTGTAAAGAATAATAATGTGTGCCAATCTTCTGCAACACCACAGTAATAACACGAGCATTGTTGGGGAATGAAACCCTCTTATTGTCCCTGGAGTTAGCTTTAGCATGTTAGCATCAGATAAGGAATGAGAATAACGTCTTTGTGGCGCACTGGGATGCACTGCAAAAAAACTAATAAAGCATGAACAAACTTAGTTCATAATTATATCGTTTTTAAGCCTGAATCAATCTTACTAAACAATTTGTTCATTATGAATTAAGTCTTCATGAGTGCTTTCTTAACGCTAATTAAGGTGTAGTTATTATAAAGTGTGACCAAAAAGGATTATAGCCTTGGTTAAGATGACTTCACTTTAGAATATCTGAATTTTATGGGCAATATATCACTGTATGGTTAGTTTCGCGAACGTTGTTTTGAAAATATGCTAAATAACATTAAAATAAGATAATTAACTATTGTAAAATGCTGCAATAAGAGCTTGCAAATAAGGAAGAAGGTTATATTTCTGCACTTTCTGATACTTTAAACTCAACTAATGCCTTTAAAGACATGTTTGAGCACATTTAGACAAGGTGCTCAACAGCATACGACATACAATACACATAATGCAGAAAATGTGTCCTTTAACGGATCGATTTGCTTTTTTGCAGTGTGCGAGACATCCCGCCTACTTCCTCTGTGTGGTGATGCTCGCTAGCTTCACCATTGGCACTATTGTTCCGGTGGGGAGCCAGATAGTATCAGTAAATGTGTCCCGTGTTTGCAGATTGGCTTTGCCTGAGCAACAATTACATTCAGAAAAAAACCCCAACGCTCTCCCATTGGGGACGATAAGAGCTGGGTGTGGAAGAGCATACGCCGGCTCGTTTGGACTGTAATCCAGAGAAATACACTGCAATCATCCGCCTTTATTGTTTTAATAGCTTATATTCACAATACCCAATGGATAAGTTATGTTTTTTTTTTCCAATTTCCAGCACAAATTGCTTTCCTTTGTTTTACAGTTGGTTGGGAGCATCGCAGGAGCAGATAGTTGGGCGGGATTCAATGGTTTAGGGCACCGTTTCCCAACACGAGAGCCTACTGTAGGGGTACTTGGAATGAACAGTACTACAACATGTTCTTTGTAAACGTTACATCCTCAAAAATGGTATTTAGCCGTCAAAACATTTACAAGAAGAAAATATCCCCAGAAGACATTTGTGATTTGACCAAGAACTACGGGTAGGACAAAAGCTGAACTAAACCAAGATTAAATCAGGACTCAAGTTGGAATTAACCAGAATGATCCCAGCTCTTTAACAGAAACGAGAAGTGAACCAGGTTTGAAGTAGGATTAAACCAGGATTAAAACCAAGACTCAACCTGGACTAAACTTGCATTAAAGCAGAATTAGTCTTGCCATGAAAATTATTAGGGATTTAAGATTAAACCAGGGCTAGACCAAGACCAATCCATGACCCAACTTGGACTAAACTAAGACTGAACCAGGACTAAAGGAGGACTGGCACTTCAGGAAACGAGAATTTACTGGGGGGTAGTTGGAATATGTAACGCATATTTCTCTGTCTGTCTCGACTAAATAGATCAGTATTTTACATTTTTTGGGGGGAAATATACCACAGCAACACTTACAACCAAATCAGTTTTAGAACAAAAATGTGGAATATAATGTCCATGTCATCTGGTCCCTTATATTTAGAAATGGTGATCGTTTTGCTTTCTGGTGCAGACATATGTTCAAGACACTCCAGAATGGTCATTTCTTCATTTAAATCCGTGTGTGATTTTACAGTTTTTCTCGACACAATAGATCAAATAAACCTTGAAGTAAACACACTGAAAATGAAACATGTTCCCTCTCTTTCTCCAGCTCCAGACTGCGGGGGTATATTGGACGCCAGTGAGGCCGGGTACATCACCTCCCCCGGGTACCCCCTGGAGTACCCGCCCCATCAGAACTGTCACTGGGTCGTCACGGCGCCCGAGCCCACCCAACGCATCGCCCTGAACTTCAACCCGCACTTCGAGATCGAGAGGCTAGACTGCAAGTAAGAGCTGTTTCTGCGGAATTCTGACAAAGGATTATGGCACAGGACTAAAGCAGAACTAAACCAGGACTTTACAGGGTCCAACTTGGAATAAACAACCATGACTCTGAACTTAAACCAGACCTAATCCAGGACTAAACTCAAGACTAACCTTGAGGTCAACAAGGACTAATCCAAGGAAAAGACTAAACAGTTCTAGCAAGCAAGACTAAGAAAGGACTGAACCAGGTCCAAACCAGGTATAAACAAGGGACTTAATGAAGACTGAAAGGGGACTAAACCTGGAACTCAAATTGGAATTAAAAATGGTTTAATGATTTAGTACTATAGTATCTATCAGTACTATACCAATACGAAATTAGATCTAAACCAGGACTAAATCAGGACTAAACCAGGGCCAAACCAGGACTAAATCAGGACTAAACCAGGGCCAAACCAGGACTAAATCAGGACTAAACCAGGGCCAAACCAGGACTAAATCAGGACTAAACCAGGGCCAAACCACCGTTGTCCAAATTACCATCACATGAAATTTCCTTGAAGTGTGCTGCGGTCTTTTGGTCTCTCAAAAAGCCTTGCTCTCTTTTACAAATTTGCAGCTCTATGGAAACCCGAAGTGGCCACAATTGTGTGGCGCAATTAACCGCAAGCACATTCCTTGCTCAAGGGCACGTCAGCTGTGCAGGAGACGGGCTTATTTTGGAAACTCAAACGTGGGGTCAGGGAGGAGCAGTGGACAGTATCAAGTGGTTTGGATAAAAACATAGAGTGAAAAATACCCTGTGTATTCTTGTATTTATGAGGGCGAAACCAAACCAGGGCTGAATCAGGACCGGGCGCAAAACTGGGGCTAAACCAGGGTTTAACCGGGGCAAAACGAATTAAATTAAATCACAATGGGATTATACTGGGCTGTAACTAAACCGGGCATAAACCAGGAATTGACCAGGATTTAACCAAGACTAAACCAGGATTTAACCAAGACTAAACCAGGATTTAACCAAGACTAAACCAGGATTAAAACCGGAACAAAATCTGGAGTAACACAGAAGAAGGCTTAATTTAACACAGAAATTGGGGCCTTTATCTTTTAAAAAAATCCTTTAACTGTCTTTCATAATGCTTTCCCATCTGATACCTAAATGTCAAGATTTTGGGAGCCAAAATGACAAAAAAAAAGAATGTCAGCGTTTGAATCTCCAGGACGGGTAAATATTTTAGAGAAAAGTCCAAATAAGACCCAGCTGTGGTTGAGGTTCCTTTCTCAGAGCAGAGTAATCAAGTTCATATGTTCCCTTTTGTTTCTGACCAGAAGAAAATACGTCTCTGTGGGTTTCACAACACAGGAACAAAGAGCTGTTTATCTGAAGGAGACGCCAGAAACAATTCAAACGTTAATGTCCGTCGCAACTTACAGTTTGTCCATTGTTTCCGAAACTGTGAGCCAGGTACCACTGAGGGTCCTGGTTTATTCAAGGTTGAGACTTGCTGTAGTCTTTGCTCCGTTCTGCTTTAGTCTTGGTTTAGTCCTGCTTAAGTCTGGTTTGGAGTATGGTTGGTCATTTATAAAAACAGGTTTTACACAGTCCTGTCCTTCTTTACTTATTTCACTTGCTGCAAAATGTAACTTTCAATTTTATTTTGGCCCTTTTGTCCAGTTTCTCATGTAGTTTTGGCCCATTCAGTATGTTCCTATATTGGTGCCATTGCCCATTGGACTTCCCCGTTACACATCCTTCTTGTTTAAAACTGCTCTGCCTCAGGGCCCGAACCAGAGCACAAATGCTGCTTTTTTTTCTCTCTCTCTTTTTTTTTTTTTTATTGGGAAGCGAGTTATATTCTTTATGGACGCCTTAGGGAAGGAACCGTGAACCATCGTACCCCCTTGACCCACGCCCACACACCCAGCCTTCATGCACTCTTCCCGGGTGTAAAAAGTCCGAAAGCGTGGGCGTCTAGAATGAGTAACAGCACAAGGGAAGTTTGTACAATGATATATAAGTCCATTTCAACCACTAGAAATGTAGGCGCACTATAGCTACTGTTTTGTTGTTGCTTCGTCTGCGATGTTCCACAGCATGGCATTAAAGTGACAGGTCAGATCTGTGGAGAGGCGACCCTGCTGACAGGAAGAATACGTGTTTTTGAAGGTATTTTTGAGCTGTAAACACGTTTGTAATTGAATGAATACCGATAATGTTAAATGCCATATTGTGGAACATTCTAAGCAAAGTAATAACATCTCCATGGAGACAAACATCCGGAAAGGTTTTGTATCGTTATTAGCCTTTAAACATGCTCTTGAGTAGTTTGGCATCTCATGTTTTAGAACCAAATATTATGTATGTGAAAAACACACATTATTTTCTCTCTGTCAGGCGTTCCCAAACCAGAATTGGTGTTAGCACGGCATCTACTGGTAACATTAGCATGGAATTATGAATTAGCACGGGCCGAGCTTTAGCCGACATGCTAATAAGCACATAGTTGCAATGAGCGTGATCTGACGGCAGAAATGTTCAGAACTGACAATGATTTATGAGCTTCGAACAGCGCGGGAGATCTGGGAAATTTGAGTGTTTTTTAAGGCACAGAAAAGGGGCGGAGAACACGACCCCATAAACAGGATTATTGAAACAAGCGTGATTGAAGCTAAAACCAACTCCAAGTATGTTTTTTAATGAAGGAACAAAATAAAAAGAGACCCTTTTGCGTGTCGAACAAATCGAATGAATACATTTTGACGCTTACTCAGCAGATATATGACAGTGATGCATGGAGAGGATGAAATATCTGGACACTAGAGGTGAAGAGGAGGAGATGGAGAGAAGGAGGAAGATTGAGAGGTGATTTTGTTGAATGGCAGGTAGCGGTCTGTGATTGGCTAACGGTGGCGGTGCAGTGAATTTACTCTATAATCCAATTTACTTGACCCCGTTACCTCTGCTCCCGCCCTGGGCACCTACCAACCCAAAAATCCGCTGAAATCCTTTAAAAAGAAGTCAAACATTTCTTTTTCCCCCCCTTCACTCAAGCCTTTACCATGACAGGAAAACCCAAAGCAAGCTCCAGGTCTTTTCTCCATTTGGATGAAAACTAGAATGAAACATATCGCGGCGTACTTTGCCTTTTTACACCCATTTTGCTCGCTGTATCTCTGAAGCCTGAAGGAATGAAAATGCTAGACAACCGACACGGCAGTCCAAAAGGTTATGCATAAATAACCTTTTTTTTTTTTTTTGCCAGAATTTGTTTATAGCTCTCAGGGGGATCGTCAGTGCAGTTTTATATATTGTCAAACTTGTGGATGATGTAGTGTTTTGAAAATGTGTTAATGTTGAATCACCATTTTTAAATTCTATGACAAAAATACGTATTTACAGTGGTATTAGTAGTATCTGTGTATACAAATGGTATGAAGCAAGGGGATATGCAAAAAAAAAATTAAAAAAAATACACATGCAAGAAAAATATACCGGGCGTTTTTGTGAGGCTCACACAACGAGCAGCGAATATGAGCTCGTAAACATGATTCATGAAAAAACGTTTTTAAAAAGCTCCAAAAAGTCTATTCGTTTATAATGTTTGCAGTTTAGAAATGAGATAACGCAACTTGAATCAACATATTACAATTTCACCAAAATAGCACATTGATCACACCTTATTGCCATGACACCCAGCTCGATGACTGTAGTACAGGTGCGTGTGTCCTTATTATGATTCTACACTCGTCCGTCTGAAGGACTTCCTGATCCTCATACTCCTCTGGGCTCTGGTGCTTCTTCTAAAAGCTGTGAAAGTGCTTGGTCAGCCTGGAACTAGAGTCTCTGCTAATATCCTCTGGCAGTGTGGAGGATTTTGTCGTTTTTTTCTTTTCTTTTTTTTGTGTGCGTGTGTGTGTGTGGTTCAAACAGTCGCAGAGCTGCCAAATTGCTCTCCTCTACTGCAACGATCCACTCTCTGTCTAGACCTCTCTCCCTTTCTCCCCCCGTCTCTCTCTCTCTCTCTCTCTCCCTCTCTTATGTTTCTCCCCCTTCTCACTTCCTCCCCAATTCTCTCTCTCACTTTCTCTTCCCTCTCCATCCCCCCCACATTTTTCTTTCTCTCTGCCTCCATGTCTCTTTCATTTTTTATCTCTCTCTTTCTCTGTCCACTCTCTCTTTTGCCCCTCTCTCCCAATTTCTTGTCTGTCTTTTTATATGTTCCCTTCTTCCCCTCGTTCTCTCTCACACTCTTTTCCTCTCTTTCTCCCCATTTTCTGAGAATTTCTCTCTTTCTCTCTCCCTCGCTATTTCTCCCCCTCTCTCCCCCTCCATCACCCCTTTCTCTAGCCGTCTCTCTTTCTTTCAACGCCCCCTCGAACCCCCCTCTTTTTCTTTCTCTCTCTTTCTCTCTCCCTCATTCTCTCTCTCTCTCTCTTTCTACCTCCCTCTCCAGATTGGCTCTTTTTCCCTCTCTATCTCCATCTCTCCCTCTCTGTCCTTACTCTCTCCGTCCTCTCGGTTTCTCCTCTTTGTCTCTCCACCATTGCTCCCTTCCTCTCAATCCTCTCTCCATCTCCCTCTTCTTCCCTTTCTCCCTCCCCCCTCTCGCCCCTCTCTCTTTCTCTCTCCCTCTCTGTTTCTCTTCTGTAGTCTCTCTCCATTTCTTTTTCACTGGTTTTGGTATGAATTTGATTGACATGTAATAAACGTATCGATAAAAGTCCCTCCTCCTCTCTCCCCCTCTCTCTCCCCTCTTTCTATGTCTTAGGTGGCAATTTAATTCTAGATTTTATTTCGAGTGGGGGTGAACCAGCCGAGTGCCAAACAGCTCCGGGCAGCTCCAGGCAGCTCCAGCCGATTGATGCGCGCTAAATGTAATAAAAGCTAGTTTGAAATATAGGGGCCATACCGCTAATGCAATATGCTACGTCCAACTCAATGGAAACTTTCTGATATACGTCTCGCCATTTTTCAAAGCAGTTCTGCCCTCAGGCGTTTTTGCTATTAAACAAAGTCATTCACAAGATGCATTCCTGAGATTTTCGAGATTTTACTTCACATTTGGTGATTTGTTTTTGGTAGAGCAGAGGTTGGAGATTAGGTTTTGCCAGATAAAGTCATCAGTCGTCTTGGTAGTGTTTTCCAGCAGGATGAATGGAGCTGCAGGTTTGGGGTGATTGCTTTGTTGTGTAAAATTGGACTGTTTGTTTCACTGTAAGGCTATGCCATTTGTTCTGGTTTTTTCCCCCCTAACACCCACACTATGAATTATTGGTGCACTAACTTTTCTTGGGGAGAGCTAAAAGCCAGAACTGAGCGAAGACTGAATGAAGTCGGACAAAGAACTAAAGGCTAAATTAAGACTAAACGTGGACTAAACATTCTAAACCAGAACGGAACTAAGACTAAACCAGGATGAAACTGAGACTAAAGGAGAATTGAATGAAGAGTGACAGAAGATGTATCAAAGACTAAACCAGGACTGTCTTCCGGGACTGAACCCAAGCAGATGACACCAGTAGGTTAATATACAGGTCAGATCTGTGGAAAAGCAACACCACTCACAGTAAAAATTCAAGTTTTTCCAATGTGTTTTTGAGCAATAAAAGTTGCAGTTGAATAAAATGCAATATAGATGAGTTTAATGCCATACTGTGGAACGTTCCAGGCAGAGCCATAACCTGACCTGAGAATAGGCAGTATGAAAGTTACATAGTGCACCTTTAGCATTTATTTACAAATGCACAATACTCATATTACAGAAGACAAAACGAGACGTAATTCATTCTAAACCTTATGGACTCAACTAGGATAAAATCAAGACTCAACAGGTTGAAACCAAAACGGAATCACATTGAAATCAGATCTGAACCAGGTCGAATCCATATCGAAACAAGTTGAAAGCAGGTCGAAGACCAGTCTGAAACATGTCTAAACCAGGTATAAACTTGAATCAAGATATTCCTTAAGGTTCCTCAATAGCCCAGCCAAAATAGCCTGAACACAAGATCATCCAGGCGCCACTCACGCACACAATGATATCACCTCTTTATGGCCACCGGGGGCAGCGCGGAGATACCAGATCAATGCCTGTAATGGCAAATCAATAGATGATCAGGCCTGGCCCGGGGTAGCTCTGGTGGGGCATGTTCAAGCTGAGAACGCTCGATATGAGGCCCCAAAGTGCTACGTCCAGCACAAGATCATGGTCATTGAGCTGAGTTATTACAGCAGGATGTTTATAAGGCTGTTTTTATAATGAGACTCTATGCGAAAACATGACGCCGCTGGCAGTAGAGAGAGCTACGGTGGGTCTGGAGGGACATCATAGTCATAAATGCGTTAATAGAGAGCCACTGATATGGCTTTTTTAGACTTTAGTGCAACCAATGGCTGATAAGCTCTGCTGATATTTTAATGCAGATATAGGGCCAATTTAGACTTTTCCCAAATTTAAGGATTTGGATTAGAATAGAATGACTATGAACCGGATTACAGGCTATATACAGTGAACTTTTCACACAAGAAAAGTAATTAAAGTAAATCAGAAAGAGTTGAAGACGTGAAAATGAGTCCACAGTTGGTGATTTAGTTCATCTTTATGTTTATTTTATTATGCATTTGGATTGTAAAACCATTTGCAATTTTTTTTTGTGTGCATTGTTAAAAAAAACTATATGAGAAAAGCAATTGAAGCCACAGCTGCCCTGGGGCGGGATCACAAAGAGGTGGTTGCATCATAATTAAGTAACACATGCAGAGTTTTTGAAAAAGGCCAAAAAGTCTCTCAAAGTAGAATTGGTCGTCGCTAACGCTGCCGTGCAAACAATAGCTTACCAGCGTCCCTTTGCACTAGATAAAAACAGCAACAACTGAAAATGTATGTTCATATAGCAATAATAACCAAGGCTTATTTCATCTTATATCGTAACCTTTCCATCGACCAATAAAGGTGTATATGAATTGCCTTCCATTACCTCCTGCTGTAAATACATATACATTGATTGATTGAGAAGCCCCTCTCTCTCTCTTCCACCTCCACTTTAGTGTCGTCTGCAGTTTCAAATCAATGGAGGTCTAGACTATTGTGGTTAGCGGTTCGTTCATGTGTAAGTACAGATACGTCACACACTGGACATTATTTGTTTATGTGATGGATTGGAGATGGCAGCAGTTATGGATCTAAGGGATTTTTCCTCCCAGCTTCTAGTTAATATTTCAAAGGCACTTATGCGTTATTAGGGACCCATTTTTTTCTCTCTCTCCACACTTTTCTCCTGTATTGTCAAGAGAAAAGACGACAGGCAATGCAATGTTGTTTACGCTCATGAAAATCCAGACAGTTTGGAGTTTGCAGCCGAGAGGAAAAACTGAGCAAAGTTTGAGCATCTGTTCTTCTTTTATTGGCGTGAACACTGCAAATACATTCTAGATACGTTCTTAAATTAAAGGTGCAGTAGATGAAAAGAAAATACAAATAATTTTAATGTACATTTTTCAAAGTTTAAAATGTTCTCTTTATTTATTTTAAATGTTTGTATTATTTTATTTGATTTTGTATTATTATCTTTTGCATCATTCTCCTTGTCAAAACCCGCACAAGTATGAACAGTCAGAAAGACATCAGATTACTCACATCAGATGTAAATGTTTATGTGACATTTCAATAATCTGATAACTCTAGAAATCAGATAATGATTCATAAATAATCAATAATCATTTGTCAGTGGTGAATTAGTGAGATAGTGAATGTTTAGTTGAAATGGCAAAGTTCATTTGCAGAGAAACGGTAAAATAAAATATCAAAATTGACAATGGGTTGATTAACACCCACCAATTTGCATTATTCCCCCACATGCTTATTTCCTTTGTTTATTTTCTGTTGACACCCACTTATTTTTCCTCACTCAAGTCAAGTGTCCTCTTTTAAAATGAAGAGGTTTTGGATGCACCCAATTGTCACTTCTCTGTTGTAATCCTGGTTTAGCATTAGCTTCCCACTGCGATGTGTTCAAGTACATTTGTTTAAACTCGCACTACTAACACCCGCTTATGGGAAAATCTGAACAAACAAAGTCCTAGCAGTGTCTCTCATCAACTGGAAGGATAAAAGGCGAGTCTTAATTAGTTTTTAATTGATTTTGGAGTGGGTCTGTGAGCGTTAGCTGGCGTGGATTAGCGTAGCTTCAGAGGAGAGCATTGACCTGCTTAGCCTCCCTCTTGGTTCTTATGAATACATGCATGAGTCCTTATGTGTGAAAGCTAATGTTGCTATGTCGTTCATGGAGTCCAGGACTATAGATGACATTTTCCAGGCCTGAAATTCAAGGTTTTTCAAGGCAAAGTAGTTGGTTTGCATGTCCTCATTTTAATAATAGTAATGTTGTAAGTTGGATGTTGAAATGGAAAAGGATCATGGTCAATGTAGTGTTAATGTTATTGTTACAACAAATTGTAGTTCCAAAAGCTCTTTAGTATTTGAAATTATACAGTCTAATTTGATATTCTAAAATGAATTTGTACTTTGTGATATGATATCCCTAATTGCAACGTATTTTACAGTAATGAAATTACACTTCGACATCAACGGCGTCTCTATAACATTGTTCCTTCATCAAAAACATACCAGGATTTTGCTTCATTCATGCGAGTTTGTTTTCTCTGAGCCTCACAAATCATTTCTTAAGTCCATAACAGTGACGTTTCCAAGGAGTAGCCTGGGGTGGCATGCTCAGAGGGGCAGTATATTGGGGGCAAATATTTATTTAAAAAAACGATATATACAAGACATAAACTATAAATGCTTATGAATCATATTCTTTAAAATTGTTTACTCAACCTAAAATAAATGGAAGAAATGTGAAATGTTCAAAATTATCTTCTTAAAGCCTGTTGCCACCCTTGGGCCACCCTTGGGCCACCCTTGGGCCACCCTTGGGCCACCCTTGGGGACGCCCTGGTTCATAAACCATCACCGAACTCATTCTACAGTGTTTTTCCAGTGAATGCATGGCTGTAAACAGTGATGTAGCTTGTAAAGTGTGTTTTCAAATGTAGAGATTATTTTAATTTAGAAAATGATTTATATGTCTACATTTTTATGCTATCAACATTTGCTTTGATCAACATAAAGTAATTAGACAGGAAAAATCATCTCATTTTGAGTATGGTCCAAAAACATACATATTTAGAGTTTCAATAATCTAGTCACAGTCGTAGTCCCATAGAGATTCCATTAGCCCTTGTTTTTGTCTGTTGACCCCGCCCACGTCTCTCGCTCGCCCCTGTCTCTCCAGGGCATGTCTGGGAGCCATTATGGGGACACCCTCCTCCCCCCGCCCCATGTGAGGACAGCCCCGTGCAGCAGAGGGGGGTGCAGCAGGGTTAAGGAAACTCTAGCCCCTTAGGGAGTTGTAACTCTGCACCGGCCCAGGCCTGTCCACGCTCTTCCTATCGTCCATCAAACACAAAAACAGCTAATTGTCGTTCACACCTTTTTGCTGTACGTCAGACACTTCCTGGAGGCGAGAGAGCGAGGGAGCACAGATATTATGTGGTTCATCAGGAATGCATGGTCCCGGGATGTGCAAATGGAAAATTAATATGTACTTTGAGATCTATATAGACGCTTTCAAAGGTTGTAAACAAAAACATTCTAACTTCTGTCAATGAGGCAAAAGTGAAGTGGAAAATAATGTGATTTTAATGTGGATAAAACTCAATACATCACATGTGAGTGATATCAGAGCCTGGTTTCAATTTACAGTTGTATTTTACATTATTTATGTATTTAATTGGAGATTATGACAGACACATGCAGTTTTGACGAAGGAACGTTTAGATTTTACTGGACAAATTGGTTGACCCCGCAGATGTTTTCATACTTATACACCCTTTTTTATTTGTTTGAATTAAGAAGACTTAAAACCATTGGTATTTTGGTCTGATGCCAGTTAATTTTTTAAAAATGTGTTATGGTCGACTTTGATTTGTCTCCAGTCATGTCTTTCTGTCTGGCATTTACTGTATCTCTTTTCTGTGTTCTTATTGCTTAAAAATACCTGACATGTACTTTTACTGTATACTTAAAGCACTTCCATTTCAATTAAGAAAAGCAAGTGGCCGGACCCTCCCCCATACACAGTTCCATACACAGTTCTAATTTGATTTGGTCATAATTTAACTGATTCCTTGGAAAATGATAAATAGATTAAATGTGTAGTCCATAAGTGTGAGCTTATAAAAGATAATAAGTTTGCAGTTTTAAGTCATGTAAAAGTGGTGGGCTGAAGAGGAGATTAGCCCAAATGGATGTGTGGGTTTAACTGTTTGAACTATAGGCTCAGTGTGACCTTTGAACTTCAGCTAATTGACCCCAAATGATAAAAGCAAATTCTTCAGTGTCAGCTCTCTGCATGAAAAGAGGAACGAGAGGGCAGAGGATGATAGAGCAGAGGGGAAGAGAGGAACGATGGAGAAGAGGGAAGAGAGGAACGATGGAGAAGAGGGAAGAGAGGAACGACGGAGAAGAGGAGAAGAGAGGAACGACGGAGAAGAGGGGAAGAGAGGAACGACGGAGAAGAGGGGAAGAGAGGAACGACGGAGAAGAGGAGAAGAGAGGAACGACGGAGAAGAGGGGAAAGAGAGGAACGACGGAGAAGAGGGGAAGAGAGGAACGACGGAGAAGAGGAGAAGAGAGGAACGACGGAGAAGAGGAGAAGAGAGGAACGACGGAGAAGAGAGAAGAGAAGGAACGACGGAGAAGAGGAGAGAAGAGAGGAACGACGGAGAAGAGGGAAAGAGAGACGCGACGGAGAAGAGGGGAAGAGAGGAACGACGAGAAGAGGGAAGAGAGGAACGAGCGGAGAAGAGGAGAAGAGAGGAACGACGGAAGAAGAGGGGTAAGAGGGAACGACGGAGAAGAGGAGAGAGAGGAACGACGGAGAAGAGGGGAAGAGAGCAACAACAGAGAAGAGGGGAAGAGAGGAACGATGGAGAAGAGGGAAGAGAGAAGCGGAGAAGGGAAGAAGAGAGGAAACGACGGAGAAGAGGGGAAGAGGAACGACGGAGAAGAGGGAAGAGAGGAACGACGGAGAAGAGGGAAGAAGGAACGACGGAGAAGAGAGAGAGAGGACGACGGAGAAGAGGGGAAGAGGGAACGACGGAGAAGAGGGAAGAGAGGAACGACGGAGAAGAGGGAAGAGAGGAAATGACGGAGAAGAGGAGAAGAGAGAACGACGGAGAAGAGGAGAAGAGAGGAACGATGGAGAAGAGGGAATGAGAGGAATGACGGAGAAGAGAGGAACGACGGAGAAGAGGGGAAGAGGAGCACAACAGAGAAGAGGGAAGAGAGGAACGATGGAGAAGAGGGGAAGAGAGGAACGACAGAAGAAGAGGGAGAGGAACGCTGGAGAAGAGGGGAAAGAGAGGGAAGAGAGGAACGACAGAGAAGAGGGGAAGAGAGGGGAGAGGGACGACAGAGAAGAGTGTGTGTGTTGCGGCATAGAAAGGGTAAGAGACGATTCGGACTTGCGCTGCACAGTGACTCGTATGATTTAAATGTGGCTAATTACCAGTATACCCTCTCCCCCTGGTGAAGCACACAGGCGAAATGCAGAGAGCCGGCCGGAAAAAAAAACACAAATAAGGTGAGGGACTAAAAAGGAGGGCAAGAGAGGGGAGTGAGGGACGTGAACAGAGAAAAAGAGAAAGAAAGGGAGAGAGAGAGGGGGGGGGAAGAGAGAGTCCACCTGGTCGTTCCATATTTATCCCTGTCCATTCCTCAGTGCACAGTCAGACAAATAACACAAGAGGCTATTTTTAAACCGGGCCAAACTATATCAGTGTTATAATACAGCCAACTACTGTATATTTAGTATTCTGTACCGGCCCGAGTAGCCAGTTCTACTCTTACATAAATGAAGAAAAGTATCTGGTTTTAAATGTGTATCTTTATGCAAATATTCCCGCAAAAATGAGACAAAAACGGAGAAGAAAACGTGTAGCGTCCTATTAAGTATGGAAAGCCAGCCATTGTCCTTTGTGTCGTCGTATTATTTTTTCTTCGAGGGACTTTTTGGTGTCAAGGCTTTATTTGGCAGGACAGTGTGACGTGAACTGGGAAGGACATTCAGCAAATCGAACTGGGTGCGCTGCGGTCGGCTGCACATGGAGCGACCTTTTTTTTTTTTTTTTTTAATTTACATGGTTACATTTTAATTTGGTTGAAGTTACGTGCATTTTTGTGTTTCGTCTTGAGAGAATTCAGTGGCATCCCTCATTCGTCAAGTCAATGGTAGAAAAGGTTTCAAAAGTAAACATCTGCACTCGGTTTTGGAGCTGGAAACGTCCCAGAAACATTGTCCAGATGACTTTCAAGCCTTTTCCAGCATGTCTAAAGATAGCGCCCGTCATTTGAACAATTTGACCAACATTGGGCTGAAAAAGCAGCAATTCAAGCCACAATGACTATTTTGAAGTTGAATTTTCAAGCACACTTCTGTATTTATCCCATAATATTTTGCAACGCTACTTACATTTTTGTCAAAATAGCAGTTTCGCTTGAGTTTCTCTTTTCTTTAATTACCAATCACAAAAGAAGGCGCGACATTGTTGATATGATTTTGTCTGCCAAAGTAATAATTTAACGTTGGTGCCATATTGCAAGTTCTTAATTACATTTTTTGGAACTAAACTTTGCTTGTCGTCATACCGGTCCGCCGCATACTGCTTCCTCGCTTCTTCAAATATGTGCTTTGTGTTGCGTCTCTCCACAATCTAGTGTATAATTTTCCCCATGATTTATCTCCGTAGCGTGCTAGCTAACTGCCTCTCCGCGGGTGGTGCCAGTCCCCTCTCGCTCCTCTCCAAAAACACTCTTAAGTCTAAATTAGTTGAGATGAAGAGCTGTCAGAAACAACAGCGACAGTGTTCTTATGCTAATTAGTGTGATGGCGCTTTGATGCACAGAACAGCTATTTCTCGGCTCCTGCTAATGTGTAAAACAAGACGCTGGTGCTAACGGACCAAACGTGTGAATTAGTTTGCCGGTTTTGTCGGTGCAAAATGTGGATTCGATGGGTGTCGTGTCTTCAAGTTACATTTTTTAGTAATAAACATGGCCGAATGTACTAGGTCTAGTGCTATGACATGTGTAGCTAATCTTTTTTTTTAAATACCATTGTTGGTTTTACAATATAGCTACTAAAAATTATATAACACCTTGCTGTTTGTGTGTTTGTGTGTGTGTGTGTGTGTGTGTTTTTTAAGACACTCTCCACTGTCCAGTCCTGCTTTCTCCACACGTCCAAGCTTGATTTGACATAAAATAAAATAAAAAAATCTACATGCATTTAAAAAACCTTAGCTTACCATTGAAATAATCGCTGACTAATCGAAACAATAATCGCTGACTTGCCGACAACTAAAATAATCGGTGGTTGCAGCCCGAGATTTCCTTATGAAGAATGTAAGTGTTACAAATGTTGGTCTGTAGGAAGCTTGGTGCATCCTGGGATATGCAGTTAAACCCCCCCATAAATGTTTCCGTTCTTTTTCTTATCTTTATTACATCTTTCATGCTCTTATTCTAGCATTCCTCTTCTAAGCTAGGCCATGTTCATGCTATAGCTCTGGTTTATTAAATGCAGCAGCCGGAGAAGCAGCAGGTACAGGAGAAGGCTTTGACTCGGAGCCAAAATGGCATCCGTCGCATTTGTTTGTGCTGACTTTCCAAATGTTTCACTTGGACACTCTGCTCTATCCCGAGGAGAGGAGATGATAGACTGCCAAAGCTGTCCGGGTATTATTATTCTGCCACGTAACGTCATCATTTCGTGTTTTTAGGCAGTCAAATGAGCTGATGTCTCGCTCTCGGATGGAGCCAATATCCCTGCCTTGATACATTTATGACAAATATCCACAATGTTTTTCCCGATCCTATATTAGTGACAAGGTCCATTATCCTTCTATTCATCCAACTGGACCTCAACATCCGCAGATTAACAAGAGACATTTGACTTAAGCCTGATAAACTGGTGTAGTACTGCTGCACATGGTTGTTTATGTTGGTTAAATGGTTGCTTAATTCTATTTCAAGTTCACAATATCAGAACTCACTTTTTCAGTTGAGCAGATTCAACCTTAATTTAGTAGTTAGCATGTATTCGTTGAGTGTATGACTTGATTGACTTGGTTTGTCATGGTAACACAGTATATTGCTGTATCAACGTTTTGAGTACAACCCTATTTCATAACGTGTTCCTCACATCACTAGTTTGACAAAAATGGCTTGGAAATGTATCATGTAGATAGAAAATAAACTAGAAAAGTAGATTTTTTTTTCTTTTTCAGTAAAACTTCGAAATAGGCAGAATTTTTCTTCTTCTGGATTTGAGTTTGCAGTGATTTTAGATTTTTCGGACAAATGTTTCAGTCTAAAACATCCTCCCAGATGCCATCCTTCCATTTTATCCCACTCACTTTGGGTACTTGCACGATTAAAAAGGTTGCATAGTCTCATTTTCTTGCCCATAATATTAATCAATCAATATTTGTCTTGTAGGTACGACTTTATTGAAATCCGAGACGGGACTTCGGAAAATGCAGACGTTTTGGGACGACATTGTAGCAACATCGCTCCTCCTCCGATCATCTCGTCCGGACCCGCTCTGCAAATCCGATTTGTGTCTGACTATGCCCACCAGGGGGCAGGCTTCTCACTGCGCTACGAGATCTACAAAACAGGTAAAATAACCGTATTAACATCTGATATGCAAAAACTGATGCTTAGCGCTTTGGGTTGAAGATCTGCGTTGTTTGTTTATCTTAAACAAGGTTGTTTTTATTTATTAATTTATTTCTTAACTACAATGCAAAAAGCTACACAACATTTTCACACTCCATCAAAACTGGGACTAAACCCGGAACTAGACTTGTTCTAGACCAGGACTAAACTAGGAGCCCTAAAGGTTAAACCATGTCCAAGTAGGACTAGAACAGGATGAAAACAAGGACAAAACTGGAATCAGACCCGGGCTAAAGTAGGACTAAACCAGGGCTACACCAGGAGCTAAACCAGGGCTAAACAAGGACTAAACAAGGACAAGAGTGAACACAGCCAATATTCATGTCAATGAAAAAACGATGTATATTTTGATGTTTAAACAACATTAGAACATGGCTAAATGTCCCTTATATTGTGGCTATTTCCTCCACAGCCCATGCTCTGCACAGAGGAAGTGCAACAGCCAATGTAAGATGCATTCCGCTCCTGTTTTAAGGCGGATCTGAAAAACTATAAAAATCCACTTGTGTTCCTCTGGTTTGTTTACGCGGAGAAGGCGCCTGGCGTGTTGTGAATGGTGCTAGCCCGTTGGCCTGAGTGATCACAAGTTTTGGGTCATTAACAAGGGATGCTAAGGAAGTGGCTACAACATTAACTCCAAGGCTAGTCTCAAAGGAGGCTTGTTCTGTTCAAGCTAATAAAGTTTGAGGTACTTTGAACAGAAAGTTGTTAGGAAGTCTCTCTCTTGCTGTGTATTCATTTTGAGATTTTTTTTGGGTGAAATATACACATATTTAACGTGATCATTTATATTAGTGACAAAGTTAATTTTAGTCTTAAGAGTCCATGATTGATATATTTTATTTTTATTTAGCGGCAATTTACCGTATCCAGGTTTGGGACAGCTACAAATAGGGCTAAATATTGGTTAGACCACTTAGACTGTTAGAAACCTAACTAAATCAGTAAATATTGTGCATATTGCTTCTTAACGAACTGAATGGGAAGTATTAACAGGCTATTTGCACAAGCTAATTCGGAGTAAAATCAAATAAATAAGCCAGAAAAAATGGTGTGTTCTCTTCTCTTGGAATACTAATGCTGCGTTCCATTTGTCCTCGGAGGTCAGATTCGGACCTTGGAGAGACGTATTCTCCGACTTTCTGTGTTCCAGTTGTCAAATTGGAAAAACATGTAATGTACATTAGCATTAACGACTCAAAACAAGTAATGCAAACCAGGAAATAGAGCGGAGCTAGAGCGGAGGAAGCGCGAGCTTAGCGCAAAGCTAGGCTAAACCCAAACTTAAGCCTTTTGAGCATTCAAAATGTTTTTTACTTCATAAAATGGATGAATCCCGTCAAAATGCGACCTTTGTGAAAGCTGTTTGGTGCGTATCAGCTGAACACGAGCAGTTTGTTCAAAACAAGCACGGATGGTCAAAAAGAGATTTCTTTCTGGATCAAGGCCGCAGTACCGCGATGCAGCCACTACTCAATCTCACATGGACAGAGGGGGGGTGAGGGGGGGGGGGGGGGGTCTTATCCAGATAAATAATAGAGACAGATTCAGGCGCTGCTATGATCTACGGTGACCTAAAGTGACAAAAAAAGGGCAAAGTTCAAGCACTAGCCCAGAGATTTATGGGTGAGTGCGTAAAGTGAATGGTATTTTCCTCAAGGCTGAATGTCATGGTGCACTTTGCAGGTGAGGTCATAAAGTCTATATTTGTTTTAGAGCGCTGGAGGTAGCAATAGCATTAGCCTTGAGCTATACTTCAAGGTTTAGTCCTGGTTTAGAACTAGGTTTACACAGTTTGGTTTGGTCTTGAGTTAGACTATATCTTTAGTCCTGGCCTTCCCAGGTTTAGTTCTGTTCATTAAATGTTAACAATGTTTAGAGGAAACATTTGGGGGCCCTCCTGATCTATTTTAATTAAACAAATTAATGAATGAAGACATTGAAATTAACGTTTAATGTTGACATAAACATTGAATGAAATGATCAAAATGTCTTGCAAAAAGGGTACTTTTGTTTATATCTGTTTAGACCTTGACCGGGATTGGGATTAGTACAGATTTAGACTCAATTTAGACCTGGTTTTGTTCTGGTTTAGTATTGGTTTAGACTGATTTAATGATACTTAGAAAATCAATTTAGTGCCGTGCGATAATGAAAGAAGTTATTTGAATATATAACAAGGAAAAGATATTGAAAATACCATTCAAATATTAAAAACCTTTCAATTTTGCAAAGTATTTGTTTTGTATACTTTAGTAAACTGTCTCAAGGTTGAAGTAGTTTCCTAGGTCATATAGTATAGTATATTTGTTTTAGAGTGCATAGCTGGAGGTAGCGTTAGCTTTAGCCTTGAGCTAGTCCCACCAGATTTATGTTTATGGGAGTTTGCGGGTGATTGTCCCTGAAATTGTGTCACTTTTTCACCTCCAAACGCTTCACGAGACGATGGAGGACAGCGGCGCGGCATCTGTTACTGTCAGAGGAGAGATGAAGTTTGAAAAGACCAGCATGAGAAATACAACATGAATACTTTTAGCTCAACCTTGCCTCAAAAATGACAAAAGATCACAATTCATTCAGGCTGCTGTGACGATATATTGCTCAGAGATATTAGAATATTTCACTGACATTTTGTGTGCCAGCGCTACAGTTTTGCTGCTTATTTAAGAGAAGGAACATTGTTTGCCTAAATTGCAAGTTTTGATGATTAAAATGGATGTTTATATTACATTTTAGCGGATCGTGTTTAACAAGAAATAACTATACAGAGAATATCATCCGCATTATCTTACCGGGATAGTCCGATTTGTTTTGAGCCAATACCAATATCTGATATTTGGCTTGCTGCTGTTTTCAATAACCAATATTTGCCTATAACGATATTTTGATTTCAAGCAGTCTAAAGCAAGGCCCACAAATCTATTCGAAGTTGAGTAAAGTTCACAAATTAACTTTTCACTTATAAATGAAATAAAAAAAAAAACTATTTATCTGGGTTAATAAATAATTTGTTGCATGATTGTGTGTGTATATTGGTGCTAAATATCAAACAGTCCCCCCCCCCCCCCCAATATTGACCAATACCACCCAAGATCAGTTGATATTGCCGCACGATACTCGAACCGATATATTTCCCATCATGTTCACCACCTTTGACTCCTTGCCCTAATATGCCCCGACCACGCCAACACTTCTCACATCTTGCGTCGTCATATTATATTTTTTCACCCTGTTTAATCCAACAAATCTAGACTTTTATTTTTACCACCAACTCTAACTCGAAAACACGATATTGGTTTAGATTTGCCACTCTCTGTTGGCCACGTGACCAAAAGATGATCAGACTGCAGACGGATGCCGTTGCCATGGTCGCCTAGTGTAAATTAATTTTGAGAGAAAGTGTCAAATGTGGATGTGTGGGTGGTTCTACTTGAGCCTGCTCTATACGTGTTTAAGTGTGTCGTATGTGGGAGGAGAGGAGCTTCAGGAGCACTGTAAAAATATATGTGGCAATGTAAGGAGATAATGAAGGAGGTTCTACATATGTCATACTGCAAAACCACGTCTGAACTCCAGAGTTACAGTCAATAAGGTTGTTTATCATGATATCATCTTGAGTTGAAGAACAAATGGAACTAGTCATTGTTTCATTTATTTAGCTAAGTTACAATTGAAAAGACAAATTGTATATTATGTGCCCCTTTCTCCAAAATAATGTCACGAATAAGAATGGTGGTCTGACATGCCAGGCTCCATCGTCATCACATACAACACAATCACGATGACGTTATAATGTGACAATATAACAACAGCATTGTAAACTGGATGACTATTACACAGATTAATAGAAGTGTCTATACTTTACACCAGCCACTGAACGGTCCGTCTGCTTCTGGATTGTTCTGGGAAAAGGGAGAATAAAGTCCAATCTTCTGCTGTTAAAATCTGGTTTAAATGAGATCAAAGTTTTACGGAAACATCCTTTCACTATTGCACTATGTAACTTGTAACTGAGGGTTCTCCATAGAGATGAAGTGGCTTTGCCTCTTGGAATGTCCCAACAAGTGCGTCGTGTTTGGACTCGGCTCTCCACAGATCTGATCTGTAACTCGCCCTGGCTGGCACCCCCTTTCTTGTTTCCATGTAGATAGATAGGTTAATGCCTGCCGCTACACCACCGTGGCGAAGCAGGAGCGGACGTTAAGTCACAGGCACGTATGCTCAGGCTCCAAGTGCAAGCCGGCCAACTCCGACAATGTACTAGCATGTGTAACAACGGTTTTATGCGCCATAAGATGACACAGTGGATCGTCATGGCAAAGCAATTGCATCGGCCAAGGAGACAAGCAATAAAAAGAAAGTAAAAATGTTTGGGGGTTGAAAAGAGGAATTTTTAAGTAAGAGGTAAAATGTGTTGTTTGTGTACTTTGTTAGTTTGTTTAGATAATGTTTGGCTTTGCTGTGAGGAAAATGCTTGATTTGAAATGTTCATTCAAATGTAGACAAATATTTGAAAGTATATGCATGTGGTGTGAAAGTGAAAGCGCGGTCAATTAATTAAACAAAAGGTTCAAACTTACCCAAGGCACATACTGTTGTTGTGTCCTTAGGCAAGACACATTGCCTGCAGTCACTGGTCACATTTACACGGCCAGGAAAAGTAAGATAACCCAATGGCACGATCTGATTTTTGTTGTGTTAATCAATGGATTTTTAGAGTGACAGATGGTTTGCCTTTTTTTGCACAGTTTTTCCCTTCCTACCTGCACAAGTGTGAGCAATCAGAAAGAAATCTGATTAATCGCATCAGATGTAACCGTTTCAATAATCCCAGAACTCCAGAAATCCGATAATGATCAGATTTTAAGTGCGCATGTAAATATATCTACTGTGGCAACCCTGATGTCAGGAAAAGGGCTCAACCAAATTAAAATAAGGTTAGTATCTGCGTGAGCTTGTAGTTTTACAGTGCGTATGCAAATGTGTGCATAAGAAGACGTGTTGGTAAATGTGTAGGCTGAGCTGATGGGGTTATATGTTAATTATGGCCTTCTCATAAACAATGTTTGTCTTTACCACTTCAGATGCAGAGCTTCTAGCTTTTAATTAGAAAAAACATGTTAAAACCTGGCAAATAAATTATAAAATATATTCAAATCGAATCATATAATTCAATAAATAAACAATCTTTTGCCAATATACGTCCTTTTATATATCCAAGCATGGGACTAACGTTAAGAATTTTGTCTTTTTTATTCATTTTAATGTATTTATTTTGATGTTATAATATGAATAAAACAGAAGGAACAAGCAAAACAAGACCAGAGAGTGAAAAGTTTAAGTCAAAAGGAACTAAAATGTCAGCCAGGCACAATGTGTCGTCCCCACCTGTATCCATTAAGCATCTCCATCGCCGGAGTCCTACATCCGAGGTACATTGGTTTAAAGTCAAATGGAATATCAGTCATTTAATTCCTCCCCATTTCTCCAAACTCGAGACATTTCCTTTTAACATTCTAAATTTGATTGTTTTTCACATCTGCGCATTTGAGTAATACGTGTCACTTTGGCATATGCTTTTTAAGCCAGATGCCCTAATTCCGTCCGCCGGCATTTTACATTTTTTATTTGATCCTATTTTGAATAGTGTAATTGCAAACTCCCTAATACTGTATTTGTCTTCCAATGAGCATTCAATTCCCAAATTTACAGCAATTTGCATATTGATTTGGCACGTCGGTTTTAAGCCAGATGCCCGACCATTCTATTTATCCAAAACTAGGCCTGCCACGGTAAACTTTTTAACATTTTGTATTTAATCTTATCGTTAATCTGTTTTCGCATAGATTGTTTGTGGGGTCTCCCTGATTGAATTGCCATGTTTGGACTTGTAATGAACTCCTGGCATTCTCACAATTATTACCTCATCAGTTTATGTTGGGAAAGTTGAATTTTAGGAAGTCCAAAAGGTTGTGTTGTTGTTATGTAGACGTGCTCTTGGGTCTTTAAGGGGTGCGTCCTCACTTGGATAATAATCTCTGGACACAGTTTCCTTCCTATTTTATGCATTTTGGAGTTAAGATTTATTAAACAAATATTGAGATTAAATTGACCTCAATATTCAGTTCACAGGGCAATTTTCAGTAAGCTTCAGTGCACTCAAATAGTAAAAGAGATATGCAAAAAATGTTTTAACTAATATGTCAACAAAATTAAGTAAGACATTTAAACCTGCCTCTTACCAGATATTCATATTTACACTTTATTTATGTGAAAAACTTGTTGAACTGCAGAAGAAATAGTACAAATATATATGTAAAATATCTAAATATATATCTAAATGTTTTTTACAATTCCCATTCATTGTCCTGCTGCTTTTTCACCCTCTGAGTCACATTTTGTTTCTTTTCCTTTGTTGTTGTTTTGGTTCCGTCAATGCGATTACATAAGCTCCTCTCGGGACCTAAATTTGGAGAAGCACGATATCGACTTTCTGCAGGATACAGGGCGGAGGAAAGCTAATTATTTTCCGTAAAGGGGGCGACCTCATGGCACGGCATCCATCTTGAAGACCCCGCCCCTCCGCTCTGCTGCTCCTGGGGGGAAACAGGGTCAGAAAGTGCCCTCATAATAACAGCAGCTGACAACACAGGTGCCTCGCTTCATTATGAACCTTGAGCTGATGCAGTGAGAATGGTTAGACCTGGTTTAGTCCTGGTTTGGATCGGGTTTAGTCTTGGAAAAGTTCTAAACTGGGGTTTGTACTGTTTTAGACCTGATTTATTGCTGTTTTTGAACTTTTTTACTGGAGTTACGATCTACGTTACTCTTAGTTTAGTCCTGCTTTATGCTCTAAAAGTCCTTGTTGTTCAGGCCTGGTTTAGATCTGGTTTAGTTCTATTCTAATCTAATCTGATCTAATCTAAAACTGTTAAATCATGATGTGGCACTGTTAGGGTTATCGCAGTTTTTGAACTATTTTACTGAATTTAGAATCTACTTTACTTCTGGTTTAGTCCTGATTTAGTCCTGGTTTAGGCTCCAAAAACTCCTAATTGTTTAGGCTTGGGATAGACCTAGGACAGTGCTCGTTTAGTCCTTTAGACCTGGTTTATAGCTCTGGTTGAACCTAGTTTAGGGCAATGATATTCGGTTTTGTCCTGGTTTAAAAGAGTTAATAAAGGTCTATTTCAGTGCTAGTTTTGTTCAGAATTTGTCTTAGATTTGTTTTTAGAGCTTGGATAGTTCTGTTTTAGTTTTAGTTTGATTTAGACCCGATAATGTCATGATTTAGTGCACTTGTAGTTGCTTTTGGGTTTTGCACTGTTTAAACCTGGTTACTTCATCACCTATAATTCCTTAATTGGGGCAAGTTTAGACCTAGTTTTAGTCCATGTCTCGTCCATATTTAGTCAGTATTTAGACCTGGTTTTGGCACTGTTTACTCATGGTTTTATTCATAGCACTAATGACATAAATATATCTAAAGTTGTAACTAAATTCATAGTTGTATAATTTAGGGGTAAAATAAAATAAATCTTTTGTATTCTTCCCCCAAAAGCGCCGTGTACATTTGCCCCGCCAGATTCCAGCACAAATACGCCCCTTTGCTATCATTGTGCCCTACTTTTGCCCCATGCACGCTTAACCCTTTCTTCACCCTCCGCACTAAACACTACACGGCTATGACGCTGTTACCAGGGGCCAAGGGGGAAGACTACACATTCGTGCCCCATCACAGTCAACCAATCCTGGGTACACGTCTGAGGTTGAGCTGTCCTGGGTCTGATGTCTGATGTCTGATGTCTGATGTCTGATGGAAGTACAAAAGTAGGTCCATTTAGTCCTGGTTTAGAGCACGTATTTGGTCCAGTTTTAGTGATGGTTTAGTCCTGGTTTAATCCTTCAATTCTGTCCTCATTCGCAGATCATTTAGTCTTCTTTGAATCCTGTTTTGTCCTGGTCTCGTTTGTTCTGGTTTTAGGCCTGGTTCAGTTCTCATTAAGAGTGCGTTTGGGCCCATTTTAGTCCTGATGTAGACTTGTTTTGGTTCTGTTCTAATTCTCGTTTAGTCCTGATCCAGTCCTAGTTTAGTCCTTGTATAACCCTGGTTTGGTTCAATTTCCCTCACGTGGTTCAGTCCTGGTTTAGTTCAGGCTCAATTCTTCATTTTCTCTCCGTATATTTGCCAATATAATATATCTCTAGTTGGCAGGTAGACAAACTAGGTTAATCCAATGACTACTTGAAGTCTACTTGAAAATAGGTTTGTAATGACCAAAGAAATTCTTAGTCAAAAAACAGAATCAACTGATACTTCACTCACAAACATGTGCAGATAAATCCTTACAATCCCGATAAAATAATTAATCGACTAAGTTTGGTCGACTGAGACACCATCGACCGATTAATCGACTAAACGACCTTGCAGCCCTGTTTGAATCATGCATTTTTCAAGTCATTTACATGAATCATTTAGGCTTTGGTTGTGAAATTCCTGGACATATGGCACGGCTCCATTCTTCCTCGCCACTTGTCTCCTCACCTTAGCGACTCGCGGGTTTGAAGAGCACCTCCTGGGGTCACGGCGGGGTCATGACTGCCGGCGTCGCAACCCCCCCCCCCTGCCCTGCCCCACCCATGCAGCGCGAGGTCAAAACAGAGGTTAGCTTCTTGATGTTATCGTGCTGATTGGACAGAGTGCGTCACAGCTGATTGGACGAGGATGCGCGGAGCTTGTTTGTTTCCAGGACGCTACATTTACACTGCGTTAATTAACAGTGGAAGGTGAAGGAATTTGATGAATAATTAAAATGTTGTTTAACTACGGCTAACAAAATGATCAGGCAGTCAGCAGAAAGAGGCTGGAGAAGACGACCAGACTTTTGTGTCTGTGCATCACGGTCCATTTCAAAACGGCCACACACAAGCTCAAATATAAACTGCTGTTGTATGTTTTAAAAAGACCAGTGTCTCCACACCTTTGACTGGCATTTTTTGACTTTTTGTACAAGTTCTTATATGGCTTGTAAAGTGTTCACGCGTGCCGAGGTAAACGTCTCAGTTGCACATGGCATTGTGACCTCCTCAAGAGCACCTGCTAAGCGCCATTATAAGCACCTGCAGCATTTGCACACTGGCTTTTGTATATTTAGTCCAGAGGTGGGCCGTCTACAATGATTTTTGCTGATTTGAACAAAATAGAACAAAATAAACATGTAATGACTAAAACTGACCACATTTACATACATGGTTGACAAAAACTAAGACTAAATGTATGTGTTTTGTTGACTAAAAGTACTTATATTCTTGTCAAATAATAAAATCTAAACATAAATGAATGAGAAGAACAATTGCAGACCAGATGAAAGTTTGATTTTTCAATCCCAATACCCCAAACAACAAACCATCTAAGGAACAAATCTGCACATGTTCCATGATGCAATGACGTGCAATTTATCATAGTTAAAATAAAAGTACATATTTTCTGGTTGAGGGCTGGCATAAGTTTTAAAACAATATGTTGATGATCAGACCTTGTAGCTGACCTGAAGTGCACTGTCAAATCACAAGATCGGAGGAGTTCACATAATTACAAAGATGTTTGCAGAAAACTGGTAAACAATGTATTTATCAGTAAGATTAAACTCACAATTCACTTACAATCTCAAACTCTCCTATATCACTATAAAAGAATGACTAAAAATGTTTGTCGACTAAGTCGACTGAGTCATTGATCAACAGCCCTTGCGACAAGACTATTTTCTGTACATAATACCACAGGCATTTTAGACATTCCTGGTTTGAATCTGTGGAATTTTTGTATCCTCATGGTTTCCCGTGTTTCCAGCTTTAGTCTTCACATAGCTCAGTCACTTTGAAGTAGCGTCTTTATTTGCGTTCCTGCTTTAATGTATATCCGGGCTGTATACAGACATGCCATAAAAGCAGCAGCAGCGGTGTCTCGGTGTCTCGGTGTCTCGTTGGGTTTTATTGTCACCTTCAAAAACTGTGGATGTGCTTTTATTTATGTAGGATTTTCCAGCTATAACATCACACCTTTAACCCTCTCTTTCTTTGTCCCAGAATATATTTTGTTTATATTTCTTTGCTGTCGGGCGGGTGTCAGAGATCAGTCTGTGTGAGCGCAGGTGGAGCAGACACAGTCCGACGTGTGTCAAAAACCATCGGAGCAGGAAAACTATTTTAAGAGCAGTGTTCCCCGGAATATGGATAAAAATAGGACTTTCACAATACAACATTTGCACTGTGACATGTATGACACGCCACTTTTCTGGATTTATTTTGTGACCATGGTCTGCTTTTGAAAAAATAGCAGACCATGGTTCATAGGTAGTGTTTTTATTTTGCTTGGAGAGGCCGGCGCATTTTGGCTAAATTGCAATGAGATGGTGGAAAATAATTTTACTATCAATACTTGAACACTTCAGAGAACATTGCATTTCAAAGATGCTAAAAAAAAAAAAAAAAAAAAATAGATCTAATCTGTTGCTCAATCGTACCACAAAGCAATTAAAAAAAGCAAAGCAAAGGTTACTGAAAGTTGCACTATGTAACTTTTCTGCTGGAGATGTTATTGCTTTGCCTGGAATGTTCATCAGCAGTAGTAGTAGTACTAGTAGTAGTAGTAGTAGTAGTAGTAGAATAGTAATTACTATTCCAAAGAACAGGTATTTGTTCATGTTGTCTGCACTCAAATGGAGGATCATGGTCAAATAATGCAATTAAGTGTTTAATTCTCTATATTGTGAGAGTTGTGTGGAAGACTTTTGATTATACAAGTTCAAGATATTGTGTTTGTTGTTTCATCCCTAAGTATTAGTAGTAGTAGTGGTAGTAGTAATAGTAATAGTAGTAGTAGTAGTAGTAGTTGTAGTAGCAGCAGCTTGGGGCTTAGATCCTGACTGAACCAGACTTGGCACTGGGCTGCTGGGTTGGTCAATGAAGATATGAAGGCAGTGACAGGGGCATCATCTTCGCCTCCTGCCCCCCTCTCTGCCCCCGCTCAGACATGTGCATGGGCCTATGGCAGCGGAGTCTACCCAGCAACCCAACTCCCCTGCCCCACTCCCCAGACGCTTCCCCCTCCCTCCCTCCGCCATAGTAACACCATGACCCGATGTAGCCAGAAGACATGTCTCACCAAATGGCAGCTCATAGTGTGAGGCAAGAGCAAACCTTCGAGGTAACCAAGACGAGAGGCTCAATAGAATGTATGTCAAATAGTACTATCACTATTTCTCCTACTACTACTGCTGCACTTACTAGCACTTCTAAGAATAAAATGGCGGATATATGGGCTAATGTATGCATAGTCAATAGACCAGTGTTTGTAAACAGATCGCCTACGTTCTAAAGGCTGGTACAGTTCCATACATTAGCTCCAACGCATTTTCAATGGGAGTTAGCGTTAGCCTCCAAGCATCACAAATTAACTAAACTTAATAAAAAAAAAAAAAAAAAGAGAAAACAATAACCACGTGTAGAAGTGTTAAGCTTAGATAACCAGCGTTAGCGATTAGCACCAAAACTAGCATACATGTTAACAACCACGCGATAAAACCTTCTTTACTCTTAACGTTATGTAGGACAATAATGGGGTTTGACAGTGCAAGTTTTGTTTGATTTCCTCATGCACCACAGATTCTGAAAACATTAGTAAACTTTAGAAAGATGAGGCTGAATTTACTCGCTGCCAAATGTACAAAACATATACATCAACTAAACATAAAAATGTGCCTGCGCTGTCTAAAAACGTCAAAATGAATGCTTGTATTTATTTGCCTCATTAAAATGAACGGGATCGTATGTTTGAATCAGGCCATGCTAATTCCACAACATTACAACATGATAACCGCATTCTCCACTGGTTCACTTCTCACTCCGGTGCCTAAAATACTTTATGTGAGCACAGCGGGGGAGTTCTATGCCCCCTAACACAGTAATAGTAGAAGATGAAGCCTTTTTTTTTTTTGTTGCCTGCACGCGGCGTAGCTGTAGCGTGTATGCATGAGTGAGTCCTGATTAGTGCTCAGTCAATCAATGAACATGCTCAAAACAAGGGCTCCTCCCTCTCCAAAAATCTCTGCACCCTCCCATGGATTATAACTAACTAGACTTCAAGTGCCATCACATAGGACGAAGCTGTGTTTTTGTGAGGCTCAGAGAAGGAGTAGAAAAGATGTCCTCGTTAATAGGCATGAATGAAGCATAATAAATCTACAGGTTTGTTTTTGATTGAAGAACAATGTTGTTTTACAGGAGAGAAACAGTCAATTTTCCATAGTATGTGTCTTTTAATATCCACAAATAAAAACGTTTAAAATTTCAATTGAAAAATAGAAATAAATCATTATTTTCCATAATGCAGCTTGTTTAAATCTCAAACAGTTACATCCAAAAACCTACATCGCAGAGATGCATGATCATATATTATGTTTTCGTAATGTTGTTGTGCTTTTAATAATATATTGGCTGTCAAAATAAACGACCCTGGTCTTGAAAATGTACATGGATTAAATAGTTCAGTATAAAATGTTTAAACAAGCTGTCACCACATTTGTCCTGGGGCAAAATGACAGATGGAAGTGTCTTGCTCAAGGATTCAAAAACAATGCTTGTAGCAGGAACCGTACCGTGCATTTGTTTCATATAATGTTGATTAGGTTTGTGATTTGAACATTCGCCACAAGAGAAAAGTCCAATTCATTTATTTTTTCTCAATTTTTAAAACTATAAAAACCTGTGGATTCTGGTTATTTAAAAAAAAAAAAAAAACACATATATATATATAAACTTAACTTGTCATGGCATTTTCTTTTACAAAGTTTTGACATGTGACAGGATGATATATATCTCCATCAAAATTATAATTGTGTACACATTTTCAGAGCTATGCAAATCAAGCTTTAAGTATGAAACCAGAGCATGATAATGTCCCCATTTTCAGTCCTGTTTTTTAAGTCTACAATAAATGTGTTTTTTTGTATGTGTGAGTGTGTAGGCAGTGAGCGTTTTCATTTTCAGTCCTGTTTTTTAAGTCTACAATAAATGTGTTTTTTTGTATGTGTGAGTGTGTAGGCAGTGAGCGTTTTGATGTTTTTGTGTGTGGGAGTCTGCACCAGAGGTTGAGACACGCTTTTAACATCACACATTTTAGTCTTAATATATTCAGAGACAACGCTGGCATGCAAATGGAACAACAGGCTCCAAAATGCAGAGAAAACAGCAAGACAAAATGCTGAAACAAAAAAGAGCTTTTCTTAAAAGTCGATTTTGATATGAAAATGTAATGTCACTTTTCTGATGGAGGGTCAATGCTGGAATGTTCCACAGTATGGCATTAAACATATCCATCCAGCTTTTTGTTTTGTTTTTCTTGTTAAGAATGTTTGGTTCTAGCAGTAAAAAATACCTGGTATTCCAGGCTCTGCGCAGCCGGCCGCAGCGTCGTGACTGCGACTCCCACAATTTGCTGCATTGCTCCTCCCTGCTCTCACCCCCATTTCACCCTAAAACTGTCTAAAGCCTACGGGCCAAAAAATCCTTATAGAAAAACATACATTTTGTAGGAGTTATTGTAGTTGTAGCAGTCGTTGCCGTTGTAGTAATAGTAGTTGTTGTAGTGGTAGTAGTAGTAGTAGTAGTCGTCGTCGTTGTTGTTGTTGCAGTTGTTGTTGTTGTTGTTGTTGTTGTTGTTGCAGTTGTTGTTAGTTGTAGTACCGGTAGTTGTTGTATTTGTAGTTTCCTGCTGGTAGTACTAGTAAAGTATAAATAAATGAAATGGTTTGAAATGTTCTTTTTTTTATTCAAAATGTTAAAAAACAAGTCATATTAGCGCAAATGTATATATCCTTTATTATTTTTGACTCGTTATTTTCCAGAAATGTTGAGAGTATTTTTCCGAGTGAAAGGCAGAGCCGGTGCTGCCCCTGCTCCTCTGACAGGGCTAAGTTTAGCTGCGGCTGGAGCTCGCCTCGGCCCCTTGGCGCTATATTTACTCCGTCAAATGTCTGCATGTGATCTACTGCATTGAGACACGCGCACTTTATTAGCCCTTTGTTTAACTTTGTGTTTGTTAGAAGGTGCCGACTGCAATATTAGGCTACTTCTGGGTTTGCGATTCATAACATATTTTATTATTATAGGCAGACAGTGCGCAAAGGGCTGATTTTGTTTCAAAGTGCTGGTTTTACAATACATTCTATGGGGAAAAACCAAATACGAAGTCTCTGGGATAGTCACTGTTTTGAAAGAAATGTCTTAACAGAAAATCCACAAATGTTAAAAGGGAATAGATTTACGTCTACTACCTTTGCGATTGAATAATACTTAAATACATTTTAGAAGCCACTGTGAAACAATTATATCATCTTGTTATGCTGACAAAGAAGATGTTGAACTTTGTGCCAGTTTTTGTTCCATGTGGATTGCCACCATAATTACAGAGATATTAACCATAAACCAGGGCAACAAATCTGCAACCTAACACATCAGCACACCTGGACTGCCTCAAAACACTAGCCCACGGTTTCCTTGGTGCCCTTGCCAGAGCTACCACACAAATCTAAAAGAGGAAAAATGGAGGACGACGGAAGGAAGAGAGGGAGGAGAGGGAGGAGAGGATGAAGAGGCAGCCGGGATGAAAGAGCGGTTTTAAACTTTGCAAGCTGCTTCTGTGAGCTGAGGATGGAGCAAACCCAGGCTCTGTTTGACGGATGAGAGAAGAAAAGGAAAGTTATGGAGACATGTATAGTAGTAGTATAATAGCAGACACAACCCACCTTGGCTAATGTGAATGTGGTGTGTGAGTGAGTGAGTGAGTGAATGAGTGACTGCTGGTGGTGACCGGTGGCTTCAACTCACCACCACCGAGTGCAGGGTGCATGAATAATGACTACAGACGTTTACAAGGCGTTATTTGTGCTCACAGAACTTCTTTACGTTTACGCAAAAAGAAAACTGAATTCTATCAACTGGACAAACCGTTTGAGAATGAACACGTTTTACCACTCACCCAAGTTTCTTCAGTTCTGACAGGGACCTGGTGAGTCACTGCCTTATATCTGTCTGAAGGGAGGAGCTAAAACACCCAAGTTGTTTATGGCATTCCCCCGCCCCCCCCGTTAACCTTTATTCACCCAGGAAAAATGCAATTGAAGTAAAAAATCCTGGCCAAGAGGCAACGAGTGTTACATGTTTGTTACTATAATTCCAAAGCGATACATATTTAAAAGCTTTAAAAGATCAGTCAAACCCCTTACAGGCTGATTATTTATGAATTTATCTATTTTTATTGTTTTGAAAGATTCTTAGGGAGACCTGCTCCTTCAGTTTCCAGTCATTTGCTAAAAGGTTCCATGCACATGTCAGTTCTTTACCAGAGCTGCATCCTAACTGAAGAAGCTATTTGGATGAGTGGCAAAGAATACACAGAGAATATAGATATAATTTACTTCCTTTCCCACCTCCGCAGCACAGACATGGTGCATTCCTGTTGGCACCAGTCCTTATTATCAGCCTCTTTAAAAGGAGAGAAAGAGGAGAGAAGAGGGGAGGAAGAGGAGGGAGGGGGCGAGGGAGTGTCTGCTCTGTAGTTAATGGGACACTTCTGACCCCAATCATTGCACACAGAGGGAAAGACTCAGGAGACATGGCCATTTACATATCCACTGTGTGTGTTTCATCATAAGATTTGACTTTGCAAATTATTCAGTTACCTGTTCTCTGGATTTTTGAAAATTTACATATTTCACACCGCCATGAACATAACTGGGCCCAAGAACTCCAAGAAGGGGTCCAGGGCCATTCGAAACGTGCCTATAGAGCATTCCAAGCAGAGCAATAGCATCTCCATGGAGTCAAGAGTCCAAAAGTCCAACCTACACCAGAAAAGTTACATTGCATACCTCGAACTTGGATTCACAATTAGATCTCCGTCGCGCTTGCTTCTGTAAATGATTCACAATGATTTCTTTGCCTGTAAGAACCTCCTCACCAAACCCTGGCGTATTCCATTGCACTTCTGCTCCATAGTAACATGAATGAATGCTGCATTGAAGTGCCTTGAGCCCAGGCCCGTGACTTACGGTTCCCGAGCGGCAAGGAGCAAGGGCTGATGGGTAGAATGATCTGAAACACACATCTGCCGGACGCATAAATCTGCATGTGTGATGAGGAGAGCCGCCCAGGGCCCATTTAGAGCTGTTAGACCAGGGTCCCAGAGTGGCGAAAAGAGAGAGAGAGGGAGAGAGAGGGAGAGAGAGAGAGGGAGAGAGAGAGAGGGAGAAGAGAGAGAGAGGGAGAGGGGAAGAGAGAGAGAGAAGAGGGAGTGAGAGAGAGAGAGAGAGGGAGAGAGGGGAGAGGGAGAGATGGGGAGAGGGGAGAGAGATGGGGAGGAGGGAGAGAGAGAGAGAAGAGAGAGAGAGAGAGATGGGGAGAGGGAGAGATGGGGAGAGGGAGAGAGAGATGGGGAGAGGGAGAGAGAGAGGGAGAGGAGAGAGATGGAGAGAGAGAGAGAGAGAGGAGAGAGAGAAGAAAAGAGAGAGAGGGAGAGAGAGAGAGAGAGAGAGAGAGAGAGAGGAAAAGGAGGAAGAGGGAGAGGGAGAGAGAGGGGAGAGAAAAAGAGGGGAGGAGAGAGGGGGAGAGAGAGAGGGAGAGAGAGAGGGAGAGAGAGCGGAGGGAGAGAGAGGGAAGGAGGAAGAGGGAGGTGAGGGAGAGAGAGAGAGGAGAGAGAGGGAGAGAGGGAGAGAGGGAGAGTAGAGAACAGAACACATTTTTATTTTATTTATTTTTAAAGTAAAATAATGACAATGAGTAAAATAATGACAATTTAGTCAGGCTAACAGACTAGCATGATTGACGCAAATTAGGCAAATGACTCAAATTGGTGAATCTGGTCAACCTCGAAGTTTGCAGTTCTTTCTGTATAAAGACACTGCCGTGTACAAGCTGCTAACCTTGTCGTTCAGAGCTCTACACACATGTTCTGAAATGCAGGGCATTCTTTGATTGGTTTAGCAGTCCAGATCTCAGTCTCTCAATAGTTTATGCTCCGGGACCGGTTTGACACGTGTGTAAAACTTCATCCCAATTGCATCACTGTCGTCTGTGGAATGAGCGAAACACTTAACTCACTGTGAGCACCTGATTGGTTTCAAGTCTAGCATAGTTATCCTTTTGTTGTTGTTGTTGTTGTTGTTGTCTCCAAATTCACTGAGCTTGATAAAATTGCTATTAGCTCGTTCACACCCCAAGATGCACCGTTCCTCTCGGCGTTTTGAGCATTTGTGCATCCTCCGCTCCAGTTGTATTTTCATAAAACCAAAGTGCACGTTATCACAGCTCACTGTAGTGTCCCGGCCTGTGTCAGTGATGCATGGCTTTGTGCAACAGCCTCCTCAAGAACGATTAGATAGACCCAATGATCTATAGCATTTCATTTTATCGCCAAAAATGACCTGTTTAATTCAGTATTTATTCCAAAATCGTATTTCTGAAAGTCATGGGGATTTACAATTTGATATTAAGTTTTAATTTGTGATGTAGATACATAAACGTGGCAGGATAAAAGACCGTGTTGCTTTTATGAATGATCACGTTTGTGGATTTTAATGTTGGATGATAAAAATACAAGCTGTTTTAACCTGGTTTATGGTTAATATCTTAGTAATAGAAACAACATTAACATTTACAACTTTTGGCACGTTTGATTTCCTTCTGATTGATTGTGTTTAGAATGATTGATGATTTCAGATGGAGGGCAAGCGCAGGGTCTTTGGAGATGAACAAACGCTTTCTGAAGCTGTTGTGGAAAACCGGTTTCACCAGTTTTTGTTTCTTTGTGCTGACAGAGACATCAGACTTTGTGCCAGTTTTGGTTTCATGCAGATCCAGTAATCACAAAGACACGAAGCATAAACCAGGACTACAAATCTGCACACTTTAACAGCCAGACTATGACCATCGTGCAATATTGTGACGTCATTCTAGAACCTCAACAAACTCAAAGTCCTGTTGTCTTCGTGTTTCCGCAGGTTCCGAGTTCTGCTTCCGTAACTTCAGCAGCTCGTCGGGAATGATCGACTCTCCGGGTTTCCCGGACAAATACCCGCACAACCTGGAGTGCTCCTACATGATCATAGCCCCGCCCCTCATGGACATCACGCTCACCTTCATGACGTTTGACCTGGAGAACGACCCCCTGCAGGTGGGCGAGGGCGACTGCAAGTACGACTGGCTGGACGTGTGGGACGGGCTGCCACAAGGTAAGAATGTTACCAATACAATCACGGTAATACTGAAGTGTGTCGTATCATTTCAGCGCCAAGTACAAAACAAACTGTAGTATCATTGATGGCCACTAGGAGCGAGCTTTAAAGGACACTTACTCTGCACTGTTTGCACTCTTACTGTCCTTTAAACATGCTCTTGAGTACCTTTACGTTGGCATCTCATGTTTTATAGTATTACATTACATCTGTGAGACATTCTCTCATCAGGATTTGGTGTTAGAACTCCATCTACTGGCAGCAGAGGGAATTACCATGGGGAAACAAAGCGTCGTTTGCCCCGGCATGCTAATGTAGCCACTGTAGCAATTTTAATGAATGTGATTAGAAGCAGAAATGCTCAGAAAAAGTCAGAACATTTGAAATAGAGTGTTTTCATGAGATTTAGAAAAGTAGCAGAGAAAACAAGCTCGTAAACAGGATTATTAAAACTAACGGGAATGAAGCTAGACGCAACTCAAGGTATGTTTTTAATGAAGGAAAACATTTATAATATGGTAAGAAATATATATATGTATCCTTTAAAATACCAAAGTGTCTACTGGAATGATTGTAATGTTTATAACCCCAGACAAACTACAGCAGGGCCAGATCTTTCAGAGGACCAAAGCCTCTGGGCCGGAGGTGCACAACACGCCACTGTAACTACTGTAATTTGGATCGCACAAAAGATCCCCAACACTGTTTCAACGAAGAGAGTTAATACAATAAAATAATTACTGCTAGATTAGATTTTTGTGAGAAATAACAAACAATGCTTTGCAAAATTGCCCTGAACAAGAATTAAATTAAAAACTAGATTAGTACCAACTAGATCGGAACCAGGACTAACACTTAATCAAATCAGGTCTAAAGGCGGAATTAAACCTGTAAAACCCAGAATTAAACCTGTAAATAATATACAGGTTTTAAAGCTATAGATAAACCAAGCACCAGATCCATACGGTCCATGTCTCTTTAGGTACTGGGCCGATTCGCATGAGCAACAGCCACTTCTCTGTCACACATAAACAAAAGGGAAATGATCAGTCTCATTGTGTATCTTCACTATAGCTTCAGAAAGTGAAGTCATTAGTCACGCCTCAAAGGCACAATTGTTGAAGTTTAAAGGACTTTAACCCACAAGATTAATACCATGACCAGTACCAGGGTCAGTAAATCTAGAGTTACATCAGCCACACCCTCCATCTGAAATTATGACATACAATTCTTGAACTTGAACGCGACCTTTTGATTTACAGTAGAATTTACATGAAACACATGTCGTTTTAAGGACAGTGTAACCGTCGCCTTGTGCACTTTCCCATATTTGCCTTTTTGGCCCCATTTAATAACTTAATATTCCTACATAAATACATCACGGTTATCCTTTTTGGCCCACTTTCTCTCGTAATCTTAATCTTGATAATGAGCCGGGACACAATACATTCCTTCAAACTATTTCACATTCTCCGTTCACAAATCTGCCGTTTTAAATTTCCTGCTCAGACATATTTGGGCTTTGAAGAGGTCCGACTTCTTGTCAATGTTTATAAAAAGGAAATACTTAACGCGGCGTCCCAAAGAAGTCTCCTACCTCCTAACTCCTTTTCTTATCGCCTCGCTTCCTTCCTCCCTAAAGGTTTAAGTGAAAGTCTGTGATTGAGATCTGTGTTTGAAGTGTGCACCAAGTCCTAGTCAGAACCAGGTCTAAACCAGGTCTAAACCAGGTCTAAACCAGGTCTAAACCAGGTCTAAACCAGGTCTAAACCAGGCAGGTCTAAACCAGGTCTAAACCAGGTCTAAACCAGGACTAAACCAGGACTAAACCAGGTCCAAACCAGGGCTAAAAAAGAACTAAAACAGGCTTAACCATGTCCAAACCAGGACTAAACCAAGTCTAAATGAGGACTGAATCAGGTTTAAACCAAATCTAAAACAGAACCAAACCAAGTCTAAACCCGGTCTAAACCAGACTCAAACCAACTCCAGGCTTTAAACCTGTTAAGGTTTTGTTTTGGACCAATAGGTGCAGCGTTCAGAAAGATGTTTTTGGAACTAAAATGCCACTACATTAAATATTTTGTGGACTCGTTGTGTGAAACCAAATGTCATTACAGTATGACTTTGTAAGATTTTAATTCCAAGAGCAACATACTTTTAGTTAGTAGACTGTCAAAATGTTGCCTGGTCGTCAAGGTAACACACAGATTGAGAAGACTTGATCAGGCTATGAAATTGTCAACTGATTTGTGTTTTGTTTTTTTTTAAATTTGTATAACTGCCACAAGCAATAGCATTGACGATTTTAAGTTAATAATCAACATTGTTTACTCAATTTTGAGAAAACTATGCGATATTTAGATTTATCAGATTATAATTAATATTTCCATTACTGAATTGCTCAAATGAATTCAATACATTTCCCAAAATATATTTCCCACTCGGGCCAACTTATTTTCCTGTGCATTAAAAACTATGTTAATATTCTTTAATATTGGGTAATGGGTTTGTTTTTACTTTCGGACAGCTTTTCTTTTTTCATATATTTAATATCATAAAAAAAAAAAGTCGACTGTACTGTAATGTCCTTCTAGTCACTTTCTTAAACGCAGACGGAGGATATTGCCCTAATTATTCCATTCTCACTAAAAAACAGGATTTAAAATTCCAATTATAGTTCTGTATTCGGAGGGGCTTTGATGGCTCCAAAACAATTTATCCCATTTAAAGTGAGAATTAGGAGAATAAAGAGTAACCCAGTTTTGAGTGAGCGAGTCCTCCAGGCAAAAGGAGGAGACGAGACAGACAGAGAGGTTTAGGGATGAAGAAGGCTCGTGAGAATACTGTAATCCTCAGCGGAGAGAGAGTCTGTGAGCATGGTTTAGTCGAGGAGGACGTCCAGAAATCGGGTCTAAATCAAATCTGAACCAGGACCGACCAAGTCTAAACCTAAGAACCATGAAAGGACCAAAACAGAACTAAACCAGGGCTGAATACAGATTAAAAATGTGTATTTCATCCCTTCAGGTTCTGATGATGAATGATGCGAGCCTAATATGTGGAGGAAGAATGATTACATAATAGGGCAAAATAAATTATGATTAAGTTAAAACATCACAGTAAATACTTGTACTTTACTGGTTGAGGGTCCGTCACTTGCTCGTTTCCATGGCATTGCTTTGCATGGAATGTCCATCTTGTATTTATTTAAGTACAGGGGTTTGATTGCAAAAAAAAAAGATCTGACCTGTAATTTGGAGACAAGCAAGTGGTGGACTGTTCATCTGAAAAGTTACATAGTGCACCTTTAATTTTCCTTGTACATTTTGAATTGTCTGTTTTTACAATCTTTTTACAATCTCTACTATTTAGATTTGTGAAGAATTACTTTTTTAATTGAACAATTCCTGATCCTAGAATTCAAGACTTCAGCTTTTCAGTTCAGTTAAAATTTGCAGTAAAGAATGTACTCAAGTAAAGCGATACCTCAGTAGCAGTCTAAACACTCCGCCCACTGTGCGTTACAAACAAGTTTAATGATTTAAATAAGAAGCCGCTCGTAGTCCAGATTGTCTTGCCGGCATTATCTCAATAACAGCGTGAATCGTGTTGGTTTTAGTCCCCCTCTTTCACAGTGTCCACAGCCCTCCATCTGTCCCCAAACCCAGGCCAGGATCCCCCAAAGACCCAAGCTGGACCATACACTCCCCGCTGGACTACAAAGGTCTCATAGCCCAATGGGGAGTAGTCTGAAGCGTCTTCTTCTGGCTTGGAGTTTTGTGCACAGAGATAACAGAAAGCTTTTGGGGCCACATTTCATTTAAAGGGATGGTTTTGTATTTATGCCGTATTAATTATAAGGAAGCGCAGCTAATGGCCTCCTCTCAGAAAGGTCACTCAATGCTCTTGTGGTTTGGATTTGGTCCATCTGTAGTTTTACAAAAAGGCTCCAGCCACAAAGTCCAATTTGCTGTGAGCAAAAAGCAGAAAAGCAATTTAGTCTCGCCTTCTGTACGTTTAGTTTGAAATGTCAAGTTCAGATGGAGTGGTTGTGTAATGAATTTATGTCAAGGCCAGAACAGATCTGAACCAGGTCTGAACCAGGTCTGAACCAGGTCAGAACCAGGTCTGAACCAGGTCTGAACCAAGTCTGAACCAAGTCTAAACCTGGCCTAAATGGGGTCTACACTAAAACAATACAAAGATCAAACAAGAACTAAACAATGAGTCAAAATTAGACTAAATTCTAACTAAACCAGGGGAAAACGAGAACAAAATTGTGTCTAAACGGTGAAGAAATATGCCCAGTTCTATTTAACTCGGACATCTGCGTGTTCAGAAACTGGAAGAGGAGTGAAAGTCAACAAGATCTACTCTATCAGTTACTAATACATACCAGCTATAGATGACCAAGATTCATGAGTTTCAATTACGCATTCTTTTATTCTCCTAACAAAGTCACCTATACAGACGTCTGGACTTCCGGGTGCCTAACACTCGTTACTCGCGTCTTCATAGTCGCGGAGAGTAACGGGGCAGCCACAGTTTTGCCAGTATTATAGACACAGAAAATGAATATGCATGAGCCTACAGGAAGTCCTTGTTGTAAAGCCGGGATTGGCCCCGTGCCCATCTGACCCCATTCATGGTCTCCACCTTTTTCTCTTTGTCTGCTCGTGTAACCTGAGACTGGTCAAACCTTGGGTCAGAGTGGAAAAAACACAGCACCGCAGCACAAAGAGCAGCATAACATTGTCTAATAGTGAATACAAGATCAATGCATTGTATAATGGCGAATATATGATCGATGCATAATATGTAGTTCTCTTCAACGGAATAACAGTTAAAACAAGGTCCAAACCATGTTCAAACCAGGTCCAAACCATGTTCAAACCAGGTCCAAACCATGTCCAAACCACGTTCAAACCAGGTCCAAACCACGTTCAAACCAGGTCCAAACCACGTTCAAACCAGGTCCAAACCACGTTCAAACCAGGTCCAAACCATGTTCAAACCAGGTCCAAACCAGTTCCAAACCAGGTCCAATTCAGGTCCAATCCAGGTCCAAACCAGGTCCAAACCAGGTCCAATCCAAGTCCAAACAAGGTCCAAACCAGGTCCAAACCAGGTCCAAACCAGGTCCAATCCAGGTCCAATCTAGTTCCAAACCAAAACATGTCCAAAACCAGGTCCAAAACCAGGTCCAAAACCAGGTCTAACACATACTTCTTTATTCCTAATCATCTCATCCTTCCTGTGTTCCAGTCTCTCCTCTGATTGGTCGATATTGCGGCACAAAGATCCCTCCTGAGATCCGGTCTTCGTCCGGTCTGCTCTCCCTGTCCTTCCACACGGACATGGCTGTGGCTAAAGATGGATTCTCCGCACGCTACAACATGACACATAAAGAAGTCAGCGATTGTGAGTACCTGTGATTATTTATTGGTTTAAAGGTACACTAGTTCTAGTACTAATAGTTGATAGTAGTAGCAATAGCAGCAGCAACTATGTTAGCAACAATTATTTGGAATATTTATTTCAACTTGATTCTTGAATAAACACTTTTTTGCCGTCTGAGATCTATTACTGTCATCAAACTAAACAATGATGCATTATTTCATTATGGAAACAGTTTTTAGTCAGGACAGTACTTTACGAAGTTTTAAAAGATAAATAATTCAAGTCCAACTTTTGAAAGACATTGAGAGAAGTAGAAAAGCAGAAAAGAAAGTATTTTTCTATTAGAATCACAAGGAGACGAAGGGGCAGACAGAGTCCTGTCCCACAGGTGAGACCAGGTCAAATTGAGGTGAAGTTAATTTAAATTCAAACATAAAAGAAAAAGAGGAGCGATGGCGAGGAGCAGGTATCTTTATTTAAGGGTTTGAAGGTGTAGATTGTGTAAGTGCATTACTAAAAACATACTTGACTAGTATGTTTGACTGAAGTAATAAAATATGGAAGAAATACGGCACTACTACAATGAATACTATAATATTTGTTTCTAATACTACTACTGCCACGGCCACAGCTCGAGGGGAAGGTCACACATACTTGGACCGACTGTTCTTTGTCAAAGGGACTAAAAAAGAGAATGTTCATGTTCATTGTTCACTGTCAAACTGCTCCTTAAACTGTGGAGAAGGACAGCTAAGTCTGTGAGCACTTTTAGTTTAGAGAATACTATGATTAAAGTGCATTATTGATGAAAACCAGCGATGTTTTAGTCTTTTTCGACACAGTGGGTGGTCAAATGGCGCAGATTGGCAGCCTCACTTCCATCAGTTTGTCCCAGGGCAGCTGTGGCTTCATTCGTAGTTTACCAAGAGTGGAATGAAGGAATAATACACTATAAAGCGCGTGAACGCCGCTAAATAAATCCAATGCTTTATTTTGATTTAATAATACCATTGTCTTTGTTTTAGAGTCTGTAAAATCCAGATTATTGTCATGATCAAATAGGATTATTTTTATAGTTGAGTCACAGTTATTCCGATTAATCATTGTAGTCCCACTACTCCTACAGCTGCTACTACAACACCTACTTCTACTACTACAACAAATCCTTACCCCAGTAACATTTGCTTCCAGCCTTTCACTGCAGTATGGCTTTGGGAATGGAATCGGGTAAAATCAGCGACGACCAGATTTCTGCATCCACCACATTTTACGACAATCGTTGGTTGCCACGGCAAGCTCGCCTCAACAATGACGACAATGCCTGGACGCCATCAGAGGACAGCAACAAAGAGTTCATACAGGTGCGTATATGGGTACATTCACGATACTTTAGATACATTAAATGGGCAGCTAATGAGGATCCTAATAAAACGATTCAAACCTGGTTTAATTAGTCGAAAAAGATTCAGTTGTAGTCATCTAGACTCTGTTTTAGAAAATACGTTTTTTCTAAAACAGAGTCCAGATGACTACAACTGAATCTTTTTCGACAATGGAACACTCCTGGACGATTGAGGGATTACACCGACTGGTTTAATTAGCACAAATATTTTTTGTGAATACTGAGTAGTGAAAAATAGTGCATTTGTTGTTTGTGTTTTTTAAATCCTTTAACAGAGCTGAAGGCACTAAAAATGAGATTTAGGGACTTGTAATAAAGTTAAAAAGTCTAAGAATCCATATAAAAGGGCGATTCTAAGCCAAAAACTGTTTTGTTTAGCTCTGCATATAACTAAAAGGATTTGGCACAAGAGTGCCATCCGGAGCAAGTTTAAAAGTTAGACTCAAGAAGGGAAGGGAGGAGACGAGCACAAAGGGAACCAGGACAGAAGTGCACACGGACAGACAGAGGAGGGACAGAGGCGAGACAGAGGAGGGACAGAGGCGAGACAGAGGAGGGACAGAGGCGAGACAGAGGAGGGACAGAGGTGAGAGAGAGGAGGGACAGAGGTGAGAGAGAGGAGGGACAGAGGCGAGAGACAGAGGAGGGACAGAGACAGAGCGAGAAGAGGAGGGAGAGAGACAGAGAGAGAGGAGGGACAGAGACGAGAGAGAGGAGGGACAGAGGTGAGAGAGAGGAGGGACAGAGGCGAGAGAGGGAAGAGGCGAGACAGAGGCAGAGGCGAGACAGAAGGAGGATTAGATGGAACGTACGGACAGAGAATAACACGGCGAGAGGAGGACAGGTACATAGATGAGAGAGTAGGGCCCAGAGAACTGTAACGCGAGAGAGGAGGGTACAGAGGCGGGGGAAGGGAAAGAGCGGACGAGTGTGAGGGGCGCAGAGGCGGACGAGTGTGAGAGGGCGCCAGAGGCGGACGAGTGTGAGGGGCGCAGAGGCAGACGTGTGTGAAGGGCACAGAGGCAGACGAGTGGAGGGGCGCAGAGGCAGACGAGTGTGAGGGGCGCAGAGGCAGACGTGTGTGAGGGGCACAGAGCAGGACGTGTGTGAGGGGCGCAGAGCAGACGTGTGTGAGGGGCGCAGAGGCAGACGACTGTGTGAGGGGCGCAGAGGCAGACGAGTGTGAGGGCGCAGAGGCAGACGTGGTGAGGGCGCGAGCAGACTGTGGACAATAATGTGTAGGGGGCGCAGAGGCAGAACGAGTGTGAGGGGCGCAGAGGCAGACGAGTGTAAGGGGCGCAGAGGCAGACGTGTGTGGGTGGGCGGCAGAGGGCAGGCAGAGTGTGAGGGCGCAGAGGCAGACGTGTGTGAGGGGCACAGAGGCAGACTCGTGGTGTGAGGGCGCAGAGGCAGACGGTGTGTGTAGGGCGCAGAGGGCAGACGTGTGGAGGGCGCAGAGGCAGACGAGTGTGAGGGGCGCAGAGGCAGACTCGTGTGAGGGCGCAGAGGCAGACGGTGTAGGCTCGCAGGGGGCGCGAGGCAGACGAGTGTGAGGGCGCAGAGGAGACGACTGTGTGAGGGGCACAGAGGCAGACGTGTGTGAGAGGCGCAGAGGCAGACGAGTGTAAGGGGCGCAGAGAGCGAACGAGTGTGAGGGCGCCAGTAGAGGCGGAGAGGTGAGGGCGCAGAGGCGGACGAGTGTGAGGGGCGCAGAGGCGGACGAGTGTGAGGGGCGCAGAGGCAGACGTGTGTGAAGGGCGCAGAGGCAGACGTGTGTGAGGGGCGCAGAGGCAGACGTTGTGCCGGAGGGCGCAGGAGGCAGACGTGTGCGAGGGGCGCAGAGGCAGACGTGTGTGAAGGGCGCAGAGGCAGACGTGTGCGAGGGGCGCAGAGGCAACGTGTGCGAGGGGCACAGAGGCAGACGTGTGTGAAAGGCGCAGAGGCAGACGTGTGCGAGGGGCGCAGAGGCAGACGTGTGTGTAAGGGCGCAGAGGCAGACGTGTGTGAAGGGCGCAGAGGCAGACGGTGGCGAGGGCGCAGAGGCAGAGCGTGTCGAGGGGCGGCAGAGGCAGACGTGTGCGAGGGCACAGAGCAGACTGGAGCAAGTAGAAATTATTGTGAGGGGCGCAGGCAGACGTGTGTGAGGGGCACAGAGGCAGACGAGTGTGAGGGGCGCAGAGGCAGACGTGTGTGAAAGGCGCAGAGGAAGGCTGACCCACTCCTCTGCTGCTCTAATTATTTAAATATTCATTCCGTGTTGGCACTGCGTGTTTTTCTGTTGCCCAAAACTCCTCACGCACATTTCCCCAAACGTCTCGCGCCCCCCTTGGCACGGATCTGCGCCCCCCCTCAAATGGGCACGCCTCACACTGTGAGAAGCTCTGGTGTATCGTGCTGAATCTGGAGGGACTTTAATTCTCAGCCTTAATTTTAAATGTTTTAATATTTGTGTTGCTGCTTCTTCAGACAGGATTTGGTTTTTCTAATGTTTGTGGTACATCTTGTCCGTAATTTCATGTTTTTCCATCCAACTTCAAATTATAAATCGGATGTAATGACAGATACTTCAGACAGTTAATTTCTTGGCCCACTGCTTTGTACTTCTACTTAAGTAATAATATTTTTGATGGGAATATGTTATGCAAGCACAAACATTCTTTAGGACGCACACACCAAAGCTATTAGCTGTGTATTTTGCTGTGCACTGCTGCTTTTTTAAATAAAGTCTTAAATTAGCATTTTATTCAAAATACCAAAGGCAGTAAGCTCTTCCTCTCTGCTGCTATTGCATAAATGAACAAGTAAATCATATCAATGCATCGTTAATATGTGTTTAAAATGGTAATCTACTCTAATCCCGGTAATGGTCCAGTAATCAGGTTTTTCCTGTAACATGACGCAGATGCTGTTCAGTGCTTTCACAGGTGTGGAATCCAGGAAAATATATCAAAGAACCAAATTAAACAAAATATCAAAAGAGTGCACTTGGTCCAAAAGACAAAGTAAGTAGAGCCCCACCAAAGCTACTCCAGTTATTAAACAAATATGTATGTATTTTATGTAATAATAATGAAAGACATACTTAAAGACATAATAATCTCTAAAAATGCATTAAAGTTATTGTCACATTAACAATAATAGATATGACATCACAATAACAAAGGACAGAAATGAATAAATTAAAATTAAAAGGTTGAAAAGGGCACATTTTATGCATGATTTTCCTTACTCACTCTAAATTAGCCTCATCGTAGTTTCGGTTTTGTTGTTTGTTAAGTTTTTATGTTGACAGACTTTGACTAATACATTAAGGCTTGATTTAATGTAACACAAACTGTTTCCAAAAGCATATACTTTTTTCATATTTCATACTGAGTAGCCCTCCCAACTAAATACTTTCCATATCCTGGACTGACCTAGGTCTAGGTCCAAACCGGGTCTAACCCTGGACCTCAGTCGTCCTACACTTTTGTTGTTCTTTTCTTTGCTACTTTTAATTTCCTTGTCACTGCAGATATCACAGCAGCTTTAGCCTCCATCTTGGTACAGTAGGACTAGTGTTCAAAGTCAACGGCGAGCTCTGTAGCCTGTGATAAGGTTGTTCTCTCTCTCCATCTCCACTTGTCTCAAATCCACATGAGCGTTGGAACTACCCCGAGGAGGGGCACGCTTTGATGGATCAGCGTTGTCTGTGGGAATGGATTCCAACATTAGAGCAATGGATCTTAGGGTCTGGGCGTAGAAAACACAGGCGTGTACACAGTAGATGGCCTTCTGGCTCTTCTAAGGTGGGGGGCAAATAGTGTGCACCCCCCACTGGCTCCAACGCAGCTGTTCCAGTTCTGTATGTCTGCGTTCACATCTGGATGGCTCAATAATCCAGTGGGCAAACACGCGTATGGAGAAAACAGCACTAAACCTACATTTAATGTCTAATTGCTCACTAAACCACTCTTTTCTCACTCTTTTCGCTCTTAAAAGACTGATTTATGTTTAAAAAGTGTGTCGTAGAGAGTTGCGTGTCACAATAGAGAGCAGCAGATTTGATTAATTTGTGCCAAAGCGGCTACACGGCGCTACTGAATCCTACGCAGTATCACCGATTCAAAAACTAACTGGTGAAAGCGAGAAGTGTCGGAGCAATGGTGTCCTGGAGAAGAAAGGTGACTCGTGGTAAAAGCTCTGAAAAGTCACATTTGTATGATATATGTCTCACTTTAAAGTGTGAAATACAAACAAATAGCGCTGTCTGAGGTGGTCCCGTACAGCTGTGGTGTCTGTGTAAACATCTGGATGGTGGAATAATCCTGTCTGCAGACAAAGTAAAGGCTTTAGGTGGACGTGCTAAGCTCCTATACACTCATGCAGAGGGGTCCCGTCTGTATCCAAGCAGAAATCGCCTTCAAAAACTTCAATCTGGAGGAATTATGCAGTCATAATTGCAATTTTGTTATGTTCACTAAAAATAAATAGCTTATGTTAAATGATTTAGATGAATTATCTGAACTGCCAAATGATTTGCTCATAATAACAATAAAATAAAATAAAATATATATGGATTCGATGATATTTTACATCATGATAGTTAACTTCCCCTCCTCTCGGCAGGTGGACCTTCACTTCCTCAAAGTCCTGACTGGGATCTCCACGCAGGGGGCCGTTTCCAAGGAGACACTGAAGTCCTACTTTGTCACGTCATTCAAACTCGAGGTCAGCACCAACGGAGAGGACTGGATGGTCTACCGCCACGGCAAGAACCACAAGGTACCAGTTACACCGGGACACGTTTATTTACACACGACAAAATGGTCGGTTGGAATTCTTTGGATCGTTGGTTTTCTAAGGCGGTTTTTCCATGTGATGGTTGGAAACGTGTTTGGTTAGTCAGGTCAGAGCTGCAACTAACCATTATTTTAGATTATTATTCCTACAGTATATCGAGACAAACAAAAGTAAAAATATGCTTTCGATTATATTTATAAATGTATTGTCGGAAAAGAAAAGGTTTATTGCCATTGTCAATGAACAAAATTCACAAACATAGGAACTTGTCTCAGCATTAAGTAACACGACAATAATAAAACAACACATATGAATCAAAAGGGCATGTGTTAAGATGGTAGTGCAGAAAGAGACAGTGATTCCTGAATATCACAAATTGTGTATTTATCATGTATTTATTTTTTGACATTTTGATTTGATAATCAAATAAAACGTAAGTGGTTTGTATTGTATTTGAACGTCAGAAGTGATTGTAAAGGTCTAACCAAAAGCTCGTTGTGCAGTTCTCATTTTCCCATTTTTACCCAAACTCCATTATCCTTGGCACATCCTGTAACTTTATCATCATTTCTTCACCTTAAGGACTCTTCTCTTCCTTGAAAAAGTTTACGAGGCGTGACCCGAAAGTCACGAGGCAGGGACCAGAAAAACCGGGGTCAAAATGGCAGACGTGAGATAGCGAGGAGGAAAGAGGAGACGAGGACAATGGACTCCTCTGTGAGCTGTTATCTGTGAAATGATTCATCATCTTTCTCACACCGGGGCATGTAAACAAACAGCGCCGATTATAAAACGGGTCACTGCGGTTTGGAGGGCAAGGACTCAAGGTTCAACTCTGTTTCCTGCTTGTATTTTTTGGTAAAGTTTCATGCAATCTGTTTGGAATCATGCTGCTCGATCATTTGTAAATTGAACTAAATCACAATTAGTAATTTCACAAAAGGTGTTTTATAATGACGTCTTTGAATCGCACCAGGTCCTATTCGCCACACATTGTTGTTGTTGTTGTTGTTGCTGCTGTCTACTGTCTGTATTGACTTGTCTCGAGGGCATTTGAACTTTCACCCTCCATCTGGGTTAAGGTCGTTGTGGATTTTCAGCAGAAAGAGTGGCATTAAAGGGGAAGTATTAAAGGGATGGGGTGTGTGTGTGTGGGGGGGATGGATGGGGTGTGTGTGTAGGGGGGAGGGAGTTAATCCACCGACCTGGGACACCATCACCAGGGCATCGTGCTGTGATTGGTCCAACCACTGGGGGTTATCCAGTATTATCAGGGAAGTCCTTTAAACAAAGCCTATTTATTATGTAGTCAAATGACAAAGTGTTCAAATGTGTTTGGACCCATATTCTGCCATTGTTTGTATTGTTATTGACCTTAAAACATGCTCTGGAGCACATTTACTTTGACAGCTCGTGTTTTAGAACTCTTTTAGACCTCCAGTTTAGTCCTGGTTCAGTTCTGGTTTATACCTAGTTTAAACCTGGTTTTTGACTTGGTTTGGACCTGGTTTTGACCTGGTTTTGACCTGGTTTTGATGTAGACTAGTTCAATCCTTGTTTAGACCTGGTTTATTCCTGGTTTAGACCTCTTTTAGTCCTTGTTTTGCCCTGATTTAGTCCTGGACTGGCTTAGAACTGGGTTTGACCTGATTTAGTTCTTCCTCTTGGATTATACTGTGTTTGTTTAAATTGTTTTATGGAAGATTGTTGTATGGAAGACTTTTTTTTGTATGAATTCTATGGGACAATAAATTCAAATGGGACATAGAATTATTCACGAACCCTCTTTCTAAAATTCTAACAACCCCAAATCTTAACTTCAGCTAAAACCACATGACCAAGTCTGTCACTGTCCCATACAGACTCCCCTCTGTCTGTATGGGACCCCCTGATGGGACCAGGCTTTAACCACTTACAGGCTTCTCCGGGGGGGCTTAGGATGGACTAAACCCTACTGCTCTATGGTGGGATTATCAGTCACGGAAGAGTCAAATTAAAAGGGAATCAAGAGACATTATGAAGTGGTTATGAGTAATGATGGACATTGTAGTTGAATTGACTTTAGCCCTTGCTCCTGGTTCAGTCCTGGTTCAACTTAGTCCTTGTTTAGTTCTAGATTTCTGAACAGTGAAATCCGTCAAATATGTCACACTTAACTCTAGTAAATTCACATTATCAATAGTTCAAAGTTTAAGCATAGGTATGAGAGGATTAAGTGGTTGTGAAAGTATGCCCGACAAAGCATCCAAACAACCGGTCTGTTCCCTCCCAGCTTTTCACATCTATCTTGCTCTCGAACTAATTTCATTTTTCCCCTAGCAACTACGGCAACGCAATCTCCTCGTGTTGTAGGATGTGTCTGAAAAATGTCTCGTCGACAGATTAGCGGCGTCCGATTACACGCCAACCCCAGACGCATCATTACATGCTAGCAGCCCAGACAGGCCGGGTTTAGCCAGAGGTTATTTAAAGGGGGGGCCGTATTGGTGCATGTAAAACTATAGAGGATGGACTGGGATAGACTGGGAACAGACAGATGTTCATTTTTGACAAATCCGATGCTATGAACCAAGAAGACTATGTGGATTATCTAACGCCATCGCAGTCAATGCAGTGTTGTTTATACATTTTAGTCTAAGTTTGATTTGTGTTATACATTTACAGCACTGGTTAAGCCCCTGGTTAAGAGATCGGCCGATGCGATTGATTGTTTAGAATCCAGAGAAACCGATGGCGGATAAGCTCTGCCGACATTTTGACTATGTTATTCAAAAACACACCTTTCGTCAACCTTGTTTACGAGCGGGTCTTCTCTGCTTCTTATCTGAGCTTCACAAAGACGCTCAGTTTCAAATTTCCCAGCTTTGCGGCGTCGAAGGTAGAGATCCGGAGGTCTCTTAGAATGACTCTATAAATCATCGTCAGACTCATTCTGAGCCTTTTCTGGTTACATTAGTGTGCTGGGGCAAGCTAGCTTTTGTTTATATCCACATGATAATTCCCCTTGGAAATGCCATTGCCAAATCCTGATGAGGGAACGCTAAACCAAACTACACTAAACCAGAACGACCCAGGTTTAAAATCGGATGTTCTGATATCAGTCCTTTTTAAGGTAGCTATTTGAATATTAATTTTCCCCATCTTCAAATGTGCTCGTGAATTGCATTTTTGGTGCTACTTTTCAACTCATTTCTTTTTTGACACCCAAATCCTCTTGCTAATTCCAAATCGCACTTTCCACATATGTGTCTAATTAATTGATGACTTGCTAAAACTCTCACCTCTAAATCATAATTTTCTTTTATTTTTGACAATTTGAAGAAGCCAAAGTTGTGAAGAAAATTCCCGTCTTCAGCATTGTGTGAATGTAAAAAAAGCTGAGACGGAGCCGACGCTGCAGTTTGAACCCTCCTACATCACGCCTTGTCAGAAGATTTCATTTGAATAATTATTCTAGGAGATGAGGTGCAATAAGAAATCCAAAATGCAAGAGCAGGAGTCATATTGTGAGTCATATTGTGAGTGCAAGAATTAAGGAAAGAAATGCTGTAAAATCAACTAAATTATTATTTTTTTCTCCACAAATGTATCAATAGCCAATTAAAGTTTATCATAACTATTACATTATTTTGATTCAGTATGGATTAATCTTTTGAAGCACAATGTGTCAGAAAATATCACATGAAAAGATAATATTGAAACCCACTTGATGCCACTGACACAGTACAGTATTGTTTAAAGACATGGGCTGCAACATGGTGTGAAACGACCGTAGAAGTTGGCCCAGAAGAAATTAACCATGGAAGTTACATATTCAACCCTCTACAGCTCAAATCTTATCGTACTACAAAATTAAAAGAAATCCCCGCATTATTTCAAAGAAAATGTACATGCAATAAATGTTGTACCCCAAAATATACTGTTCCCACCTCCTCTCAGTCTACAATAGCCCCATAAGACCGTGGCAGAAATCAAACCATCAAATGCTTTTGACGCACTTTCCAGCACTGAGATGGAGGTGGCTAGACCTCAATGACCCAAACTTTAAGGGTTTCAGTAATAACTCCTCCCTTTTGAGCTCAGAAGAGCATAAACATGCCCAAACCATTTTCGATCAACTTAAAATGACTTTCAGTGTCCAGATGACTATCTTTGAGTGCTACTCCTACTCCTTCCTCCTCTTACTACTACTACTACTACTTCTACTACTTCTACTACTACTACTACGGCTACTACTGCTACTACTGCCCCTACTACATTTTGTCCCCCTGGTCAGTATTTACTCCAGCGGACATTTCTCTTGACCTGATTCTTCTCAGAGCTCATGAAAAAGTAAAAACTCGGGGGGCCGCCGAAAGAAAGGGAGCTGGACGGACAGAAAAAGAGGGGGAGATGAGCGGGGTTGAGAGAAAAGGCAGTGGGTGAGAGTAAAAGAGAGGGAAAGGGGTGAGATACTAGCCAAGAATGAGAAGAGAAAGAAACGAAAGAATAGTTGAGAGAGGTGGAGTGAAAGAGTGAGAGAGGGGAAATGGGGAGAAAGAAAAAGAGATAGAGGGGGGAAAAGACAAAAGAGGTGGAGGGACATCAAGAGTGAGTGAGAGAGAGAGAGAGAGAGAGGGGAAAGGGGGGGCAGTCTAGTGGAACATGTTTATTTTTTAATGATAATTCACAGCAGGAGGCACAACATGAAAACGTGAATTATTGAATATTATGACACGTGAAGGGGCGGAGTCGCTGGCGTCGCCGGGCAGATTAGAGAAAAGTCCGCTGTTTTTTTTTTACTGTCATTTAATAACTTTTTACATATAATTTGACGCATTGCATTTCCAAGTTAATTAGACAAAGTAATGGCTCACTATTCTGGTGTTTTGTAAAGAGAGACCGTGCATTCTAAACTTTGGTGACCTTCCATACGCTAGCTCCAGTGCGTTTCCGTAGTGTTAGCGCTAGCCTCCAACCATCACAAACTATGAAAAATAACACTCGACCACACAGTGTAGTGCTGTTTTGCATTGATTATTAACCGCATATTAAACATTTCTTACTTTATGTTTCTTACAAACTTAAACATTTTTGGACAATAATGCGCCAAAAATATAGCAGTTTGACAATAAAAGTTTAGTTTTGTTTCACTAAATGCCACAAATACATTGATTAGTGAACTTTAGAAAATGGGGCGAGGAACCATGTTGTCTCGAACTTGTGGTAACACACATATAAACAAAAAGTATCTGTTCGCGCTGTCGACAAACATCAAAAGGCGTGTTTTTATTTTGCTGTCTCATTAGAATAAGGGGATAAAACGTTTCTCTCAGTGCCAGGATGTGTATGCAGTTATTCTAAACTCGTCACTCTTGGAAAGGTCAAAGTTGTTCATTGTCACTTGCCTACACTAATACAATTATTTTTTATTAAAATTGGCAACAAATAATTGGCTTAAGTTAACACAAGCATTGGCATATTTGAAAATGAAGCGTGCACATTTTGAACGTTATTGTATTATGCTAATAAAGATCTGCCAGGGCCCTTTAGAGCAGAACATTCCACGTTGTTGTCTGTGAAGTCAGCCTTCCTTAAAGAAAGTGGTCAATGAACAACCATCTGCTTGACCTTTTGACCCAGAAGCACTTTCTCAGGTATGTGGACAATAGCAGACAGGAAGAAGAGAGGAAAGAGGCAATGTATATATCTATATATATTTTCAATAACATTCTAACAGTTAAGCCTTAATGCAACGGAGAAGGGGTATTTTTCCCCGAGCTGATAGCCTTTTAGTGAGGCTATTTGATTGAAGTCATTTTTTTATAAATGTGAAACATAATATTATTATTTAATTTATTTTATATAATTTATATTTATATAATTTTCTATATAATTTATTAGAATATATTTGCATTTTGAAAAGAAATGACACCATGACAAATCAACAAAGAAGACAGAAGACACTAGAAAGAATATTTGGGCTCCTAAAATACACTTGCAAATGTAAAACTAGTATTTAAACCACTAAATAAATGTATTTTTAAAAAATAAATATTTTATGTTAATTCAATTTATATTTTTTAGTAGTTTAAGGTAAATCCAGATATTTGCTTTGCTTCAACATACAATCATTAATGGGGATTTTTGACCAAATGTTTTAATTTTTGATTTAACAATTAGTCTTAAAGGAACAGTATGCAGTCTGCACTTTTATTATACATTTAAAAAAAAAAAGTTTCTACAATCACAACTAACCCTGTGTTGCCAGAGCCGTGAGATAGAGACACATCCAAGTGTTTCTCCCTCTCAGTTTGTGTTCATGCCGTGGCTCATGTTCAGCTCCTTCTCCAGAGTTCCAGTCTCACTGAGCTGCAGAGGCTGCACTGGGTCATGACTGGTGCAGGACCTGGCCTTTAGGTACTGACCGTTCACATCAGTGAGAAGTCACACTGGATTTGAAACTGGCAACCCAACTGAGAGACCCGCGTGAGGCTCATTCTGCTTTCTAATTGGAGAAGCACAATACCAGATTATTACATCAGCAACTTGTCTGCCATGTTCAATGTTTTGTAAGCATAAATCAACTCTACAATTGTTCTCAGTCAAAGCTACGTTTGATTCGAGCATGATTACCTCGTATCTGGGGACAGGTCATGTTTAAGACATTTAAAATTTAAAAATGTGGTTTCTTCTGTAAAGATATGGTTTCTTTTTATGAATTTAATTATATACATATTGATTGAATCCAGCACTTGTACAATACAATAAGCGTGTGAGAGTAGAAGTCCAGCCTTATCTGCTCGATCTGTCCCATGTATAGAGATAAACACTGGATACGGGCTGCTCATGTAAACACCCACGCAAGCTAGCACATGGTTAGCACTAGGCTACGTGTGACGGCTAATGCTAAGAGCTAAAGGCAAAAACGCCTCCTCATCTACACATACATTTGGCTGACAAGGAGAATTATATCTATATCTATCTATCGATTGATAGATATAGATATGGACTCATGATTATAATAACCTCATATAGCTTTCTGACATTATTCAAAATAATTTCTCTTGCTGTTTTTGCTACTTTTCTAAAATACACAACATGCACTCACTACCCTCCTCGGCAGTTGCAGCGCCGTGTTGTAATAATAGACAATCCATGTAAGGAGCTCTTTATATGAAAGTTTAATTTGGTGTGTTGAAGGAGCAGCTTCCATTGTGCACGGCGCATACACCAGGCCTGTGTCACATGGAGATAAACTACATCTAGAGATACTTTACAGAACGCGGTCTGCTAAACAAAGATACTCCCTGCCTTATCTGGACTTGTGGTCTGAGTAATCTGGGGGGGTGGACAGGACTCGATGAATACCAAATCAGGACTAAACCAGGACTAAGCAAAGTGCTAAAGAAGGATCCAACTACCATATGTTAAAACAATTCTCTGTACTAAACCAGATTTAGACGAGGACTAAGATGGGACAGGACTAAACCAGAACTGAAAACCATGTGGAGAAAAAAATAAAAGGCAAAAGGGAGTGCTACATCTCTATCTTTGAGTGTCAAACAGTACAACCAGTCAGGTGTTCATTGGAAGTGACAGGTGATTCTTTATGCTTACAGAGCAGGTAGATGATGTCAGTAAGATGGAAGCACATCAAAGAACTTTAGGGCACATCATTAATTCATGTATTTATTTGTACATGGCTCGTAGTCCTTTGCTTGGTTATGTATCTTATGGGCATTATCTACCTGTTTTGTACGCAGAAAACCACATGTGAGACAAAACTAAACCAGGATTAAACCATAACAGGACTAAACCTGAATTAAACAAGGGATAAACCACCACAAAACAAAGACTGTAACTGGACTAAACTAGCAATAGAGGACTAAACAAGGGATAAAGAACTCTCCTAATCATGTTCAAACTGTTTTGAAGCATCATTATGAGACGTCTAAACCCAGACTAAAACCAGGACTAATATAAGGCCAAAAAAGGACAGACGAAATCTTTTCTTTACTGGGCTCAAACAAGGACATAAGCAGAAATAAACCTTAAGTAAACAATGGCTGAAGAAAGACCAGGAGTAAACAGGGACGAAAATAATGTCGGGCTAAAAGGACTTGGACTTGGTCAGGTCCAAATCCAGGACTGAACCAGGCCTGACTTGGAACTACACCAGCAAAAGAGTCCTAGAAACCAGGTGTATTGCTATCTGTCGCCCGTATAGAGATAAAGTCCTGAAGTGACACTCGACAGCCCCGCTCTGTTTTCAAACACACTTCCTCTGTTAGGTTATCTGGGCTTGTGGTTAGACTAATCTAGAATAAAAGACCTTGGCAGAGGTGGAGAGATAGCGCTTCAAACTTCCAAAAGGGGATTTAGGCAGGAAACAGGAGGTGGCTACATGAAAGCAAATGTAAACAAACCCAGAGGAAGCGTTTCGTAATGATAAACCAGGACTGTACCGCTAGAAAGTCCAACTACTCTATCATTACATGCTTTATATCTAGCTATTATAGACTTGAAAGCACATTTTCGGAGATTTGGGAGTGGAAAAAGAAGGTGGTGCTGTCATATTGATTCTTAAAGTGCAATCTAAAGAGATTTTGGGCTAAAAGCGCATTAAAAATACCAATACGTATATTTCTTATGTAAACAAAAATGGGAAATGGTGTATTGATGTAAGTGTAATGCGTGTCATTTGTCAAGCATTTGCAATAAAGTGTCTTCAAAAGTTACCATCAATGCACCAACTACTTAACTTAAAACATCAAAAACTTGTGGGAAAAAAAAAACTGGATTCAGGATTAAAGAAGAATTTAACTCAAAACCAACATGTCTGAACGAAAATTAAACCAGGCCTAAGAACTGGGACCAGTGTTGATTTTGTCATCTAAAATATTTAGTCAGTTTTGCTGTTAAAACTATGACTGAAAGTAGTGATACTTTCATTATATGATAAAAACTAAAGATACATAAATAAGACTAGATCAAAGTTCCACTTTTCAACCCCAGAGCCCAAACCAGACCATAACAAACGCATAGTCCTAGGACCATGTTTGTTCATCAACTAATGACAGTTTATCATTGTAAAAAAACAAAAACAAAAAACTTTTCTGGTTGATTAAGACTATTATGTATTTTAGTCAAAACACTTTTTAAAGACCTTTTGGGTAACATTTTATTATAATAGTACATGAGTTAATATCACTGACTGGGACAAACAGGACTAAACTAGGTTTAAACCAGGTCCAAACCAGGACTAAACCAAGTAAGCAGGTCTAAAGTAAGACAAAATCAACTAAAACCAACCCATAACTAAACCCAGACTAGACCCAAACAAGGACCAACAAAGGATTAAACCTCAAATTGAGATTTGAACTCTCCAACTCAGCTACATTTTTAGATATTTAATATTGTCACAGTCAAAGCATCAACAATGACTGGGCCATGCTGGGCCACTGGGTGACATTACTTGTTATTTGTGCCTGGGTGGGACAAAACAAGGGTCAAAGTTTAAACTTCACCCGGGTGGTCAAGTTGCTTCCTGTTTTGGGTTGGGGTTCCTAAATGATCAAAGCATCCGGATGGTGGTCATATGATAGGTGGGTTCCCAAAAGTTGGAGCTGAATTTTGGACAATGTGGGTTTCCATCTGTTACTGTTTTGCACAAATATTTGGCGGTAGTATTTTAAAGCCACTCTGCAGCTGGCAAACATGTGGCATCTTTCAAACTATTGTAGTAAAAGTTTATATTTCGAGACTACATATTTAGTTTACCCTCTTGTGTTTGGAGGCTGTACACAATGCAGCAGTGTTCTCCACATGTTAGGAGCGATGCATAATTATACTTTGAGTGAATGTTTTAGCAAGTTTTGTGTTAATTATTTTTAACATATACATTTGGCTGGAATTTGTTTAGTGCTGGTAATACTTAAAAAAGTTTTTAAAAGGTGTTCAATCTTTTGCTCTTGAAAACGTTCTCATTCTTTTCAAAATACACTGTTTATTATTTTTTTTAAAGCTGGAAATATATTTGTGTGTCTTATGTTTTATATTACAATAATTGTATATTTCTTATCGATGCCTGTTATTTTCCGAAGAGTAATTTTAACTTGAGCGTAACATTTTATCTACTAGAATTAAGTACAAAAAATATGGACATTTAAATTCTCTATAATGTAATTTACTACGAGATTTTAGGCCCTTCAGTAGAACATGATGCGTTTCTTGTGTGGTCCATTGTGGCTCATACGATGCTCCTTCAGAATTGAATTTCTCCTACATCCTGACCACCTGGAGGTACTTCCTGTTTCGAATGATGGATGGGCCAATCATGTAGTGTCGCATCTCCTGCTGCTTCCTACTTGCCCACCAACACGAGCCTCTCCGTTAGCGTTCTTACATCCAGCGTTTAGGATATCTCTGCCTCTGTAGCTGCTAAACTTTTGACCCTAAAACATGTCGACAGCTGGGCCAGTGACACTTGATCCATGTTTGGGTTGTCTGTGGGTTGTCCGGAGGGTGAAGCCGAGCGAGACGGGCACTGCGGGTGGGGCAGATGGGTTGAGAGAGAGGGAGATAAGAGAAACAAGCATTGGCTGGAAACATAAAGTAGTTCTTCTTCTTAAAACAGGATTTGATGTGTAGCAGGACCGACTTTGTCTTGACAAATACAATGTAGGCTCTGATTTAATTAAATCAGGCCCATTGATTTAATGGGCACTCTCTTTTTCATGAGTGCCCTGTTTATTCACAGAGATTTAAGATCAAAAGAGGACATGAGAAAGCCCAGGCCCAAACTCGAACTGAATCACATACAAATGAGGGATTACACCGACACATACAAAGCCGTTTTAGAGAACCAGGTCCAAACCCAAACAAGTTCAGCCTACATCCCTAGCAAAACATGTCATCTTCTTGTGTTCTGTCTGTGCAGATCTTCCATGCGAACACAGATCCTGCAGAGGTGGTGCTGAACAGAGTCCCTCAGCCTGTGTTGGCACGGTTTGTACGGATCCGACCTCAGACCTGGAAGAACGGGATAGCGCTGCGCTTCGAGCTCTACGGCTGCCAAATCACAGGTAAAGATGTATTTATTATTACAAATGCATATTTTTAATCTGCTCGATTTGCAGATTTCAAAATGACTACTGTTAAGGTCCAAAAACAAAACACCTGAAACTCAAATAAAAAATGAATGAGTATTTGTGGTTGTTAAAAAATAAATTTAAAAAAGCATACAGGCCAGACTGTTGATACTTCCAGGAGGTGGAGATGCAACCAGAGGGAAAACAGGCAGATGTGGATTTGTGAAGACGTTAGTTGTGCTGACATTTTAAGAGTTTGCAGATCAAACTTTCATGGCGTTATGTCACAAACCGGAGGTGTAAATAATGTATGTATGCATCAGAGTGTGTGACGGAGGGAGGAGAACGTGTGTGTTTCAAAGGAGGCTTTTCAGGCGGTTGCTAAAAATAGACCCGAAGAACAAGATCCTGTACATGTGTGTGAATGGTTGTGGTCGTTTGTGGTTATGGTGAAACCTTTAGTCTTTGCTTTGTAATGTTATGAATATGTGTTAAAAGGGGAACGCAGATTTATAAATTAGGTTTGAGCACTGCAATTTCAATTAATTTAGTTTCTTGGTCAAAAATTTGCTTTTGTTTTGTGATTTACCTTAAATATCATATTTTTCTCTTGACTAAATTTCAATATTGTTTCCTCTTATTTCAAACCACTTTATCTGTCAGTGTAGTCACAACAAATCACTTTGCAATCAGAATTAAAGGGGCACGATGCAACTTTTTTGGGGGGGAAGGTGTCTGCTAATTACTTGTCTCAAAGGAGATGTCATTGTTTTGCCTAGAATGTTCCACAGTATGGCATTACACGGCCAAGTAACAGGCTAGATCTGCATAGAGGCGAGGCTGTAATTTCATGTAAAGCAGTAGCATCTCCATGGAGACAAGCAGGTGGCCGGCCATCCACCAGAAAAGTTGTAGAGACTTGTTTGAAGCCCTCCTTTAAAATGAAGAGGTGGTCTAAGCCTACAGAATAGCAGTCCTTTGTATCGACTGCAGCGCGGCACTTGAACAGCTCAAAGACACACTTCAGATCGAGAGCGGCAGTGCTAACTTTGTTCCACCCACTCATGTTACAAACACACTCATTTTCTTTTGCACAAACGGCTTACATTAGCTTAAAAGTGTGCGCCATAATAAGTTCATTCGGACATTATTCAACTACCCATTGAACAAAGCGATAAAAGTTGAATTCGGAAGACTAAACCAACTCACAGGACTAGACCAGGTCTAAACGAGCACTGAACCAGGTCGACGCTAAGTCTTTGCATCAATTCTAGTTACCCAGGAGTAAATAAGGTCTAAATTGGACCAAAACTCCATCTAAATCAGGGCAAACCAATTCCTTAAAGACTTACTAAACCACAACAAAGCAAGGTCCAAACCAGGTCCACGTTTTAACAAGGCTTTAGTAAAAATCGAATCCAAAACCTACTCTCTTTAATCTCTTGGACTCATCCAGGACTCAACAATATTCTGGCATTGTCTTAGAGAATGCGTCCTACTTAATATTCAAATGAAAACCCATCCTCCCACTCTGCCACACTTTGTTATGAAAACTCGTCAATATTTGAGTGAATGCAAAACAGGACATGTCTCCTCATCCCGCTAATGGAGGTTTTAATTGAACACTCTCTCTCCTCCCTCCCTACCTTCACCCCTCCTCCTACCTTCACCCCTCCTCCTCCCTTCTTTCTCTGTCTCCTCCCATCTCGTCCTTTCCCTTTATCTCCCCCTCTCTTTCCACTCTTCACTTATAATGCTAAGTACATAGGGTGGTATATTCAATGGCGTGTAAATGTTCCCAGTCGATGTTAGCAGTTTGAGAGTAAGATTATAACCATTATCTGGCGCAGGATCATGAAACTTTGCCTTTATACTGTATGTAGCTACTGTGCAACTGCTGAAGCCATTGTAAGTGAGTGCACATAGTGACAGCAACCAGAAACCCCAGGATCCAGAGACTTGTGATGCATCCACTACAGTACAGCTGACACAGAAGGTCTGGACTGGTGGAGCTCTTGGTTTGAAGTGCAACGAGCAAAGCATATTCCAAGCTGGAGTCGCTTTGTCCGATTGTCCAGTTACAAGTTTGTTGACGGCCATCTTCACATGTTTCCTCTCTCCACAGATGCGCCATGCTCAGAGCTCCAGGGCATGCTCTCCGGCCTGCTCCCCGACTCCCAGATCTCAGCCTCCTCCTCCAGGGACATGGTCTGGAGCCCCAGCACCGCCCGCCTGGTGGCCAGCCGCTCCGGGTGGTTCCCTGCATCAGTACAGCCCATCGTGGGGGAGGAGTGGCTACAGGTACAGCGGGTCAAATGGGTTATGCAAAAACAAATGACCAAAAGCATTCCTTCCGAATCCTTCTGACCACTTTTGACGAAGTTGCACCAAATCAGGATTAAACCAGGCCTAAAATAGATATAAAAGAGAACTAAACCAGAGGCATGTTTCAACTGACTCTGGTCTCCTACACCTTCTCCTTGTAGCGCTTTGGCTTAGGACTAATAGACCAGGACTAGACCAGAACTAAAGCCCGTCTGAGAGATATTGACCACTGCCGACCAAGAATGCCAAGAGCTCCAGTTCTGAATCTACTTGATTTGATTTTGAACAAGTTTTCCATCCTTATTATTCATCTTTAGGTGGATCTGGGCGTACCTAAAACCGTGCGAGGCGTGATCACTCAGGGCGCCAGAGGAACAGACGCAGAGACCGGAGCGACCGGAGACAATCGAGCTTTCGTCCGGAAGTATAAAGTGGCCTACAGCGTCACTGGGAAAGACTGGAACTTTGTCATTGATATCAAGACCAGCATGCCCAAGGTAAGCTAGCAGGCTAATCATTCAGGTGCACTGCTAAAAGCTAAAGCTACAGGAATTGAAATTACTTTGAGTAGGAATATTAATTTGACCCCTGGAGCTTTATTTTTGCATTCAGTGCAGCCTAGATTATATGACTTCTTTTCAAGTGGAATTACCTGCCATTTGAGGAAAAACAAAGAAAAAAAACAACTTTACCAACAATTATTAATTACCGTATTTTCTGCCCTATAAGGCGCACTGGATTATAAGGCGCACTGTCTATGAATGGTCTATTTTTGAACTTTTTTCATATACAAGGCGCACCGGACGATAAGGCGCATTAAGCTAAACAAAACAGTCCAACCTTTGTTCAATGGAAACACGTTCTGACACACCATCTGATAACGCTAAATCAAACGTTAGCATATTCACAGTAACTCAAAATGGTTCAGGTACAACACGTAAAAAAACACACAGTCAGATCCGCTAAATCAAACGTTGGCGTATTCACATAATCTCAAAATTGTTCAGTTAACACTATAACACGTAAAATAAACATAATACACTCGCTTTTCCAGTTTATTCCTCGTCCACAAATCCTACAAATTCCTTAGACACCACTGTAATATTATGGTGACGCACAGTATTACTCCGCGACGCTCCTGGCTACGGTAACCATAATGCTGCAAGCGGTGCGGCTTTGTAGTTTACCAAAGTTGTGATAAAACATTTTGACGGATTTTTGAGCGCTGTGTACCATAAAATCGGTTCGAGGTCAGTAAGCACAGCCAGAATTAATCCATATGTAAGGCGCTTCTGGGTTATAAGGCGCACTGTCATTTTTTGAGAAAAATAAAGGTTTTTAAGTGCGCCTTATAGTGCGGAAAATACGGTAATAGATAATGATCTTAAATATTGGGAAACAATTCTTAAATGTAGGATTTTTTAAATTTATTTTACAAATGATGTATTTGTCTAGTTGTACACGTAATACCTTGAATATTAGACTTTTTTCAAGATTATTTAGATCTTCAGTATTTTTTATGATTTGGTGGGAAACGTATCTTTCAAATGGATGGTTTTTAAAATTTTAAACTGAAATTTGGTCTGTAAATACATTTTGGAACAGACTTTTGAAATAAAATCAAGAAAATACTTTTTGGACAATTCCAGCACATTTCTGAAATCAATCCCTGATACATTTTCCCTTTGTGTAGATTTTTGAGGGCAACCTGCACTACGACACGCCTGAGCTGAGACACTTTGATGAAGTAGTGGCTCAGTACGTCAGGTTGTACCCAGAACGGTGGTCCCCGGCTGGGATCGGGATGAGAGCCGAGGTCCTTGGGTGCGACCTTCCAGGTAAGAGCAGATGACAGACTCTGTGAAACGGTCCTTCGATCATTCATGCTGTTCAAGTGTGTCAGAAAGAAGAGCACAGGCCTTGCATACAGGGGAAACATTGGATATGCGAAATGTGCACGGTTGAGTGAACATTTTGGCAAATATTTTTAAATGTGCATAACATTTATCGCCTATATAGTGACAAAATATTGCAAAAATGTTTGCAAAAATGGTTTTGATTTGCATTCGATTTGTTTCTGGTTTGGTCTTAGTTTAGTCTATTTTGGTCCTGGTTTAGTCCCGCTGTCGTCTTGGTTTGGTCCTGGTTTAGTCTTGGTTTGATCTTGGTTTAGTTCTGTTGTAGTCTTGGTTTGATCTTGGTTTAGTTCTGCTGTAGTCTTGATTTGGTCCTGGTTTAGTCTTGGTTTGATCTTGGCTTAGTTCTGTCGTAGTCTTGGTTTGGTCCTGGTTTAGTCCTGCTATAGTCTTGATTTGGTCCTGGTTTAGTCTTGGTTTGGTCCTGGTTTAGTCCTGCTGTAGTCTTGATTTGGTCCTGGTTTAGTCTTGGTTTGGTCCTGGTTTAGTCCTGCTGTAGTCTTGGTTTGGTCCTGGTTTAGTCTTGGTTTGGTCCTGGTTTAGTCGTGCTGTAGTCTTGGTTTGGTCCTGGTTTAGTCTTGGTTTGGTCCTGGTTTAGTCGTGCTGTAGTCTTGGTTTGGTCCTGGTTTAGTCTTGGTTTGGTCCTGGTTTAGTCCTGCTGTAGTCTTGATTTGGTCCTGGTTTAGTCTTGGTTTGGTCCTGGTTTAGTCCTGCTGTAGTCTTGGTTTAGTCCTGCTGTAGTCTTGGTTTGGTCCTGGTTTAGTCCTGCTGTAGTCTTGGTTTGGTCCTGGTTTAGTCTTGGTTTGGTCCTGGTTTAGTCCTGGTTTAGTCTTGGTTTGGTCCTGGTTTAGTCCTGGTTTAGTCTTGGTTTGGTCCTGGTTTAGTCTCTACCATCTTTCTAATATTATTGTGAAAATAGGAAGAAGAATTCAATTCTTTTCAGATCTGTTAATAGAACTCCAAACAAAAACATGGCACGATCATTCCATATATTGTGTCATGAACACTATTTTATGGCAAAGACATTCAACAAATTGGAATTGCTGAAGTTTATTTCGTTTCTCATTTAACATTCCCGTTACAGCCAGAATGCACCAAAGCTACCAAAGCCTACAGGAGCCAAGGAGGGACAAACTTCTTCAAAAGCATAGTATTTGTAGCCTTCATGGTCCTTTCCCTTTACTTAAGCCTGGAAACCCATGGTAAGAAGTGTTATGGTTGTACCGCTTTTACTTTAGCTCCTAAAACTAAATTCATCCACCTTGAAAAAAGCAAAGATGGGGATTTTTCTCCGGCATCCTTTGAAATATTTCATTCTGCCCCTCATAAATATTAAAATTTCGTGAGCATGAAGCCGGAAAAAGAGAGAGGAGATAGAGGGGGCGCACAGGAGCAAGTTCGGGTTTAAAAAAAAATAAATATAAATGGTGTTAGTGACAGGTAGCAGGTTGCTGGGGAAACTAGGGACATTTATGGACTGTGCAATATACGTCAAGCTGTGAAACAAGGCTACTGGTTTTTAGAAAATACCACTTCTTAGGCAATAAATTGGTTCATGACTCTCGAAAATACAAGCTAAAGAATATTAATGAGTAACAGATGTTCTTTACAAATGCATGCTGGGAAATGAAGACTATATATGCAATGTTCGGGGCAGCAAGACTATCGAAATGTCATTGAAATATATTAGCAAACCGCTGGCTTTTACAGAAGAGCGTGGCAGGAATTATAGCTTTATTTAAGGCCGGAGGATTTGATTCGTTTCAATTTTCTTTGGCAAATCTAGTCACAATTCCAAAATTTGTCAGCAAAATTACAAATCTTCCAGCTCTTTATTTACTCTTGCTCGTTCGTCTTGTGTACTCGTTAGCGGTTTAGGGGGGGGCGTTTGAATAATGATATGTTGGCTGCGTTTATGTCTTTTTGTGGCGTGTTTTGAGCGTGTTGGAACTCTGGGCGTCCTGTTGAGTCATCGGGGGAGTGGTGCAGCCCATGTGTGAGGCAGCATCTGGGCAGCAGGCGCGACATTTCATTTTTGTTCTTGCTACATTGCTCCTGTTTGACTCGGGGGAGGCATTCTCTCGGACCAAGCCTCGTCCACTCCCGCTGTTTTGAGTCTTGAGCTGCTAACGTATATTTTCCAGATGACACAACGTGGGAAAGTCAATCGTTAAGGTCAAAACTACAACGCACTTTCTCAGTTCATAAATTCAAATGACAAATTTCCCATGAATTTTCAAAATACCTCTTATGTAAATGCAACGACACATTTAGTTTGTGTGTGGTACAATACAACATTATTTTTTACATTTGTCCCTTCTGGGCTTCTGTACATTGCTGACTACAATATTGCGCTGTATATGCTTTTTTGTGTTTTCTAAACAATCCTACAACATTTTAGCTGCTGGATTCTTTTTTTGTAAGTTCTCTGCATTCTCCTGCCCTGTCCTTCAATGCCCCTTGGGTGGGCTGTCAGGAGCAGTGGGCTCGGAAACACAGCTCCAGATCTTGAGCTAGGCCTGGTCAGGGCCTTAGCTGGAGGATTTTACCTATTATGCATGTTTTTTGTTGATTGAGTGCCCAGAAGAAACCCACCCAGATACAGGGAGAAACATGCAAACTCAGCATAGAAAGGCCTTGGCCCAGGAAATGTAACTCCAATACATATGATATGACATCAACATTTACTATGTATGCAAGATATAAACACTTGTCCTTGAGTAAATGCAAGAGAGATCAATTAAATGCCACATTGTGGAACATTCTGGTCAATGCAAAGTCATGCTATGGAGACAAGCAGTTCTTAGTTTGTGAATTTTGTTCGCTGACAATGGCAATAAATATAAATAAATATAGATATAAGCTGTCGCTGACTTGACTGATACTCCATCTTTGATCCTAAATATTTACCTAACGCCTCTTTGTAAATTCTATCTTCTTCTCTGCATTATTCAAATCGGTCATAGCTTTGTAAACATACTCTGGGCCCCAATCTCTTGCTGTATGCTACACGCTAAACACTGGGCTATATCTTGACTCCCAGGAGGCTAATATTCAAACAAAAGCTACTTGTCATTCACATCACATGTTTGCCTGAGTTGGCATTAGCGCAGTCTCTCTCGCTCCATCTTGATGTGGCCGCTTATACCGCTGCCACTCGGAGATTTACGTCGAGCTTTCTACATAATTGAAGTTTTTTTTTGTTGCATCGGACAGTTTGCTGCGTCAGGATGTTGGAGTGAAGGATGGGTCTTGCAGAGGGGGGGGGCCGCGGACTTGTCACTATACGTCAGCCGCTCCAAATGTGAAATATCTTTTATGGCTTTAGCCTCATCACTGCTAAAAGACATGGACAAAGCGCTGGTGTTGTTGTTGCTAGAGTGTGGTTTTGAGCATGGAATAACACAAGACAAGTTCAACAAAGCTAGTTAAATTGTAGCGGCTGTTTTACATTATAGCCACTTGAGCCGCTACCGCTGCCCTGTGGCTGGGTGGCGCGGTGGTGTTCTTTTAAGTATATTCTGGATCATATAAGACTGAAAAGACAAATTCATCTACTTTTGGAAGGCATTTTTAAAGGCCTGATCATGTCTGTTGTTAATGTCCTTTAAACCTTCTCTTGTACCTTCACTGTCATGTCATGTTTTAGAATTTAAAATAATGTATCTACTGAAAACCACACATTGCGTTCTCTCAGGCAGGCGTTGGTGTTGCACTCCATCTACTGGCAGCAGTGGGAATTACCGTAAGGAAGTAAACAAAAGCTAGCTTGCCCCAGCATAGCAATACAAGCACGTAGTTGTACTGAGCGTGATTTGAGGCAGACATTTTCAGAGTTTGGTGATGATTTATCAATTTAAAAACAGCACAAATCTGGGAAGTTTGAAACAGTGTCTTTGCAAGGGTAAAAAAAAAAAAAGGAACAGTAAAGACTATCTTGGAAACAGGATTAATGAAATTTATTGGAGAGAATGAAGGTAAACACAACCCCGGTTATGTTTTTGATGAAGGGTATGTTTTTGATAAAAATCTGTTTTACATAAAATGTCCTTTCTTTTGAGTTAGATTTGCATATTAATTCTCTAAATCACATCATCAACAGTTTAATACATTGATACAAGCAGGGCGGGAGAAGTTACGCTCCTTCCTTTGTATATGTCATCTCAAGCTGGACTTTCATCTCCAAAAACCAATCGTATCCCCTTTTGGCACAAAAAGTCCCAACCATGGATACCTGCTTAGACCAAATCACAATTGGTAAATCTTTGTTGTGAGCGGTGCCCAGATCGCTCGCAGCCCTTTTAAATTCCGCCGGGGTGCCTTTGCAGGTAGGTGTAGTTCTTACATAATGTGGACCGGAGCAGGTGAAGACACAGGGGAGAGGAGGAGTGGATGTTTGACATTGCATAGGACGTCCCGACACTTACACGCTAGAGGTCCTTTGGGGAAAGCCAGCCCGGATATGGATGCAGAGGGTCCCTTGGGTGCGTAGGGGCTCGCGATACACAGGCTCAGATAGGCCGCATGGATGTAACTGTTCAAGGGCATATCTTAAAACACAATTACAATGCAAGTCGGTATTCGATTTCAAGTAAGGAGTTGTGCTGCAGTCAAAAGAAGGATAGCAAGTCGCAGTATGTACTGAAGTGTTAACATATTGCTATTAGTTCCGTTGAAAGAACATATTAATTTTCAAATCTACGCAAAAAAGAAAGGATACCTAATTAAATATGTTGATTAGTTGGATTTTAATACAAACATAGAAGTGTATTTGTTTCTTTAAGTGTTTTTAGACCTTGAAAAGCTCACACTGCTTGATATTCCTTTATAGGCCACATATTCTGCATTGTTTCTATTGTTATTGGCCTTTGGAGCATGCTCTTGCGAACCTCTGCTTTGGCCTCTCATGTTATTTAGAATTATAATATTGTTTGTATTGATGAGCACACATGACTTTCTATCAGCCAGGCATTCGTCTCATAGGATTTATTTTGGTTTAGAACGCCATCACAAAAGCCTTCTGTTGACATAGACTTCATTAATAATTCATAATTTGGACTGCATAATTACATTTTTTCTTATTCTAAATTAAACACAAAAGTACATTGATTAAAGAAATCGAATGTCTTAATGTGTAGCGGAACACAAAATACAGTTCTAATGCTAATCTTGACCTGAATCCCATGACCCATTGTTGCAATGACCCATTTTCTGACTTGACTTCACAATTGGCGTCGCCTAAAACCACCAAAGGAGTAATTTCTCTGTC